>CANSNZ010000930.1:1280000-1880000 GCA_947646795.1 Beta lomatogona
CATCGGCAGGAAGAAGATTTTTACTAAGAAGTCTTTCGAAGACTGGACCCTTTTCTTTGGGGATGACAAGTTGAGCGTCAGATGGGTAGTGCCATGGTGGAGAATTGATCTATGGTAGGTATTCGTGACGATTCTCCCTATGTTAGGTTGTGTAGTCGGTATACCATGACCTTTTATCACTAGGGGAAAAAAAAAGGAAGGGCTGTGCAAGAAGGGCTGCGTTTTATTAAAAACGCAGCCCTTCTTGTATGAAGGGTTGCGGTTTCCAAGGAAACCGCAGCCCTTTTTGTGAAGGGCTGCGGTTAGCCTAGAAACCGCAGCCCTTCATACACGAAGGACTGCGTTTTCTAGGATAAGCGCAGCCCTTCCTATCCCGCCCATTTTAACCTGTGAGTTTTGCGCGCAACACATAGTAGCACTCACTCGCAAATTTCCCTCGCACACTCAGCTCACCCCTCTCCCTCACACTCACTCGCACACTCACTCCTCACCCTCACACTAACTCGCACTGTCCTAACGGCCATCACCGGAGCACCGACACATCGCCGGAGCGCCGTCCCATCGCCGGTGCACACTTCTTCTTCTCTTCTCTCAGCGTTGCCTGAGCTCCTTCTTCTTCTCTTCTCTCAGCTCGCCTTGACGCCACCACCACCACCACTACTGCATTGTCGGTAATTCCCCTCTCACTCTCTCTCCTCTTTGTTTTATTTAATTTCTCTTCTATTTTGTGTTGTAAAATGTGATTGTAGGGGGTGGGGGGAGGGCTTGTGGAGGGTGGGTAGGGGGTGGGAGTCTTTGGGCGGGGATGGGGATGGGTGGGGAGGTTGGCATGGGGGGGTGGGAGAGGGCGGGGGATCTTGGAAAGGGGGGGGGGGAGGGGCTGGGGAGGCTGGGCATGGGGTGGGGGAGGGCAGGGGATGCTGGAAAGGGGGTGGGGGAGGGCTGGTATGTAACTTATTAGTATATGTTAGTTTAGATTAGATCGATTGGTAATAGGTATTAATTGGTTTAGAAACCAAAGTAGCACATGCATATATTTGGGAACGAAAATGTCATTTCTAGGCCTATTTTTGCCTTTTACGCTTCCAAATCGTATTTATCGAGTCATTTAACCCCAAATTCATTTTTAACATGATAATATGAGGCATAATGTAACTATTGTGTAGATTTTTAGGTTTGCAATTGTTGTAGGTTGAATTTTGGGAACGAAAAGGGCATTTTAGGCCTATTTTTTCCTTTTCGCGTCTAATTCGTACTTATCGCTTCATTTAACTCCATTTTCTTTTTCAATATGATAATATAAGGTATAATATAACTAGTGTGTAGAGTTTTAGGCTTGCATTTGTTTTTAAGTGAATTTCGGGAAGGTATATGTCATTTTTAGAACTACTAACTACGGTACGTAAATGATTGAATTCTTATATTATGTGTTTATTCCTTGGTTGTTTTGCAAGGTTTATATGAATAACACACCACGTTTGAGGGCCTTCACCACAGACGAATTACTTGAAGTTCGGGATAAGTTGGCGATGATTGCTTATGATACATCTACTAGTTTAATTTGTATTAATTCTATGTACATTTTTCACATTATTAAATATTTACATATTTAAAGTTAATTATTATATTACGTTCAAAAGCTTGTCATATATTATTATTGCAATTTGATCGGTTTTTTTTTGTGTCGAAGGGAGATTTTGGGTGGGGGGGTGGGGTGGGGGCTGCCATGGTGGGTCTTTGGATCGGGCAATGGGGCTGGTTGGGTGTTGGGGTGGTGGCGGCAATGGGTGGAGGAGGTGGCGGAGGGTGGGATGGGGTGGGGGTGTAGGGGAGTGAAGGGGGGGGGTGTGGGGTGGGGGGCAGGGGGGGGCGGGCGGGGAGAGTGCGGGGGGGGGGCGGGTGTGGGTGGGGGGGGTGGGGGTGAGGGGTGCAGGGGGTGGGCGGGGGGTGGGGTGTCTTTGGGGGCAGGGGTGGGGCGGGGGTGGGGAGTCTTTGGGGTGGGCGGGGGTGGGGTGTGCGGGGTGGCGGGAGTGGGCGGGGGGTGGGGAGTCTTTGGGGTGGGCGGGGGTGGGGGTGAGGGGGCGGGCGGGGGGTGGGCGGGGGTGGGGGGTCTTTGGGGTGGGCGGGGGGTGGGGTGTCTTTGGGGCCAGGGGTGGGCGGGGGTGGGGGGGGTCTTTGGGGTTGGCGGGGGTGGGGTGTCTTGGGGCGGCGGGGGTAGGGGCGGGGGGGGGGTCTTTGGGGTGGGCGGGGGGTGGGGTGTCTTGGGGGGCAGGGGGTGGGCGAGGGGGGGGGAGTCTTGGGGTGGGCGGGAGGTGGGGTGTCTTT
The DNA here is from genome assembly GCA_947646795.1 of Beta lomatogona. Lineage (NCBI taxonomy): Eukaryota > Viridiplantae > Streptophyta > Magnoliopsida > Caryophyllales > Amaranthaceae > Beta > Beta lomatogona. Next base: position 1,282,326 of record CANSNZ010000930.1, read on the forward strand.
GGGGCGGGGGGGGTGGGCGGGGGTGGGCGGGGTGGGGTGTCTTGGGGCATGGGGGTGGGCGGGGGTGGAGGGTGCAATTTATTTATTTTTTTAAAAAAATTTGAATGTGAAGGGTCTGCGGTTTTAAGCCTAAACCGCGACCCTTCACTTAAATAGGGTGCTGCGGTTTAGGCTTAAAACCGCAGTCCTTCACATAGAGAAGGGCTGCGGTTTAAGCCGAAAACGCAGCCCTTCAAGCTTATAAGGGCTGCGTTTTTGGCCTAAACAGCAACCCTTCGTTGTGAAGGGCTGCGGCTGAAAACCGCAGCCCTTCTTATCTATTGTAGGGCTGCTATGGAAAGGGCTGCTGGCCAAAAACGCAGCCCTTAGGGCTGTTTTGACCGCAACCCTTCCTTGTTTTTCCACTAGTGTATTTTCTTTAGAGGGTACTGAGACAATATGGGTACCGTCAATTAATTCCTAGATATGACACTATTGCACCCAAAATATATGGTCTGACCTGGAGTGGAATTAGAAAGTGGGAGAGATATTAGGTAGAGCGCCCAATTTGGTATACCCAGGAAAGAATAGAATCTGAGAAGGTGTCTAAGAGCTATATAGTATGGATACTGACTAGAGACCCTGCTGTGAGGATGGAGATGAGGGAGAAGGAATCCTCTAAAGTGACTAAGAAGCGGAAATTTACTCCACGAACCGTGGGGAAAACTTTAGAGACTTTGGATAACATGGGCAAGAGACCAGTTAGAAACTCATGCAGGGAAGAGCAGCTAGAAACCTGTTACTAAAACTTCCACTGTGAAGGAATGTTTAGGGCCAAAGGTAGCACCAGTGCGGGAAAGACTTGGGCCACGGATGACACAGACAAAGAGAAGACTACGCTTAGGGGGTGTGGTAATCAGGGAAAGGACTGACGCAGGAAAGACGACTCGACAGATAGACGCTCCTACAGGCAAAGGGAAGGAACCTATGGTGTATTGGGAATAGAGAAAGGTACCTAGACTAAAGCTACAGATGGAAAAAGGAAGAAACTTATAGCAAGGGAAATGAGGAAGAAAAGGCTGAGAAGCGGAAGGAAAGAAGGATTGATTGCAACAATGCCTTTAGTTGATTTCCTTTTTTTATTTTTGTTTCGAGTTATTGTTTTTATTACTTTGCATGCCACATAGTTATTTTATAGTCATAACTTATGTTTCTTCTTTTACTTTCCATTCAGCAGTATTAATAAAAACAAATTTTATTTTTATTTAGACCGAGGTGAGCCTAAATATGTCACAGAAATAGGTTGTCGTATTATTTTTTAGCATCTTTAACGAATGCCGGAAGAACGATCGAACCAGCAGCACAGCAAGGTAGAGCGTTAGACGAGAAGAGATGTGTCTGGCGCACAGCGTTGCGCTGGGTGCATTTTTGATGCATCTGGCGCAGATAGTGATTTGAACATTTTTTTTTTTTAGTTTTAGACTCGTATGAACCGAAGGAGGTTTTGATTAACGAAGGGGCCGAACCTTGTACAAGGTTGCCCACGTATCCAAATTGGAATCAGGTCGCACGTAGTTCATGCTAAAGAATTGGATTATTTTTACCAATCAAAGAATTGGTTGTGTTTCACACATAAAATTTCTTGAGTTGATCAAGATTGGTTACATTATGAAATTCAGTGCCATCCATGTCAATAAGTTGAGCTTCTCCTCCAGATAGGATTGTCTTGACAATATATGGACCGGCCCAAGTAGGTCTAGATTTACCTCGGGGACCTAACACATTTTTCCTTAATGCCTTGAGCACTAAGTCACCCTCTTTAATATTTTGGGGTTTGACCTTCTTATTGAAAGATCCTGCAATACGATTTGGATAAACTTGCACATGATGCAGCTAATCGTCGTTCATCGAGCAAGATGAGCTCTTCGAATCTAGCTTTGACCCAGTCAGCTTCAGGAATTTGACTTTCCAGGACAATGCGTAGGGATGGTATTTCCAATTCAATAGGTTGGACAACTTTTACTCCATAGACAAGAGAACAGGGTGTAGCTCCAGTAGATGTATAGACGTATGGTAGCCCCATAAGGCAAAGTATAGCTTGTCTGGCCAATCCTTATAATTTTCGGTCATTTTCTGGATGATGACTTTGATATTTTTGTTAGCCGCCTCCACAACACCGTTAGCTTGGGGTCTATATGGGGAGGAGCGATGGTGCTTGATTCTATATTTTTCAAGGATTTGTTCACATTCGGCTTGGAAGTGGGTACCTTGGTCACTTATGATCTCGTGGGGAACCCCATAGCGGCAAATTATGGTCTTTTCTAGGAAGGCATCTACATGCTTGGCTCTCAATTTGGCATAGGTTACTGCTTCTACCCACTTAGTGAAGTAAGTCTATGGCCACAAGGATGAATTCATGCCCCCCCAGTACCAGGTGGTGTTATTTTACCAATAATGGCAATACCCCAAGTTGAGAATGGCCAAGGTGAAGTAAATGTATATAATAATGAGAGTGGGACATGTTGCAAGTTAGCGCATAATTGGCATTTTGGACAGCTTTCCATAGAGGTAACAGTCTTTCTCCATTGTAGTCCAGTTTTAACCTAAGCAAATTATCTTTTGGGCTAACATGCGTCCGTTCATGTGCGTGCCACAGATTCCATTTTCGACTTGATCCATAACCGTCATGGTGTCTGGTTTATCGATGCAGAGCAGGTGCACGCCTTGTGGTCTTCTTTTGTACAGTGTTCCGTTATACTTGACATATTATAAGGCCAAGAGCCTTAAGGCACGATGGGCTCTTGTTGAAGCTTCATGTGGATATTCTTTTTCGGTTAGGTGATTGATGATGTCAGTAAACCAGGGTTCAGAAGGAATAGGATCTGGCTCAATGTTTAAGGTGTGAACATAAGCAGGCTCTTGCCTTCTCTCAATAATAAGGGGCATTTCTGGCATGGTGCGAGGAATCCTAATCATAGAGGCTAAGCGGCCAAAGCGTCAGCAAATTGGTTTTCTTCTCGGGGAAGGTATGTATATTGTATTTCAGGGATTTGTTCAGCGATGGCTTCTAGATGAGTTTGGTATTGCAAGAGGCTTTCATTTCTAACTTTCCATCTTTTAGAGATTTTGTTGATGATCAAAGATGAATAACGATATACTCTTAGTTTCTTGTCGTCGAGGGACACTGCGGCCTGGAGCCCTATGATACATGCTTTGTACACGGCTGCGTTATTAGTAACATCGAAGTCGAGTTTAACAGATAGAGGAGTGTGTTCTCCTTCAAGTGATACCAGGAGTACCCCGACGCCACATCCCTTTTAGTTGGAAGCACCATCGAAGTATAGTGCCCAACTTTCATCTTCCGTCATGATAAGTTCTTCATTAGAAAATTCATACTCTTCGCGAGATTCATCTCCAGGGAAATCTGCTCAGAATTCTGAAACAGCGTTGCCTTTAATGGATTTTTGAGGAAAAATTTTAAGTCGAATTTGGCTAACATTACTACCCAGCGGGAGAGTCTACCGTTGAGGACTGGCTTTTCGAACAAGAACTTAAGAGGATCTAGTCGTGACACTATGTGGATTGTGTGAGTAAGCATATAATGCCTAAGCTTCTTAGTGGCCCAGACTAGTGCAAGACAAAGCTTTTCTAAGGGAGTGTAACGGAATTCGCAATCTAAGAGCTTCTTACTAAGGTAGTAAAGGGCGCACTCTTTCCCGTCAACCTTTTGTGCCAACAATGGCCCAGTTGCAGTCTTAGTCACAGTCAAATAGAGCCTTAAAGGTATGTCTGGCGAGGCAGGTGCTAAGACAGGTGGGTTGGATAAATATTCTTTGATTTTGTAAAAGGCTTTTTGGCAATGCTCATCCCGTTCGGCAGCGACACTTTTCTTAAGCTTTTTAAAGATCATTCTTGAGAGCGACTGCTTGAAGTTAGTCACGCATGTGCAGCGAAGGAAGGCGGAAAATTCTAGCTTTGGTAATATCATTTCGGGTATCTTAGCCCTATTTATAGAAAGTGAGTCTTTCTCTTGTGTCCATGTAAAGAGGGAGGGAAACAAAGCAGCGCATAAGCTAGCTCATTTGAGTAGAAATTTTTCTGGTATGAGGGTGTGGTTGGAAGAAGTCCCTGCAGAGGTTCAACCTCTTGTAACTGCAGACCTTGAAACTGTTGATTAATAAATTGGTGTTTGCTCGTTAAAAAAAAAAAGATGGGCTCACACACCATGGTCAGTTTAGAGATGAACCTGCTGATGTACTGGATTTTACCTAAGAACCCCCTTATTTGTTTTTCATTCTTAGGCAGAGGCATGGTCATGATGGCCGTTATTTTAGTAGGGTCAATTTCAATCCCTCTAGAACTGATGACATAACCTAGGAGTTTCCCGAAAGTGACCCCTAAGGCGCATTTTTGTGGATTAAGTCTCATGTTATATTTGCAAAGTCTCATGAAGAACTTCTCATGGGCGCTTTGGTGTCCCTCTCTATCTTTGGACTTAACTATCATGTCATCCACGTAAACTTCTACCTCTTTATGCATCATGTCATGGAGAAGGGTAGTCGCAGTTCTTTGATAGGTGGCCCCAGCGTTTTTTAACCCAAAAGACATAACGGTATAGCAAAAGGTCCCCCATGGTGTGATGAAGGTAGTCTTTTCCATATCTTCCTCTGCCATTTTTACCTGATTATACCCCGCATACCAGTCCATAAAAAAGAGAAGGGCATGATTAGCAGAGTTGTCTACTAGGACGTCTATGTGAGGTAGGGGAAAGCCGTCTTTTGGACTTGCCTTATTGAGGTCTCTATAGTCAACACACATTCTAACTCTCCCATCCTTTTTAGGCACAGGCACAACGTTAGCAATCCAGTCGGGATAGTTAGCTACTTTAATAAAACCTGTATTAAGTTGTTTAATGACTTCTTCTTTGATTTTGAGAGCTACATCTGGCTTCATTCTGCGCAACTTTTGTTTGACAGGCTTCATTCCTTCGATTAGGGGAATGGTATGCTGAGCAATTTCGCGATCAATGCCTGGCATGTCCTGGTAGGAGGACCATGTGAATACGTCAATATATTCAACCAACATTTTGATTAATTGAGCGCGCTCGCATTCGCTTAAACTTAATCCAATTCTTACCTCCTTTGGTTCATTATCATCTGGGAGATTAATTTTTTCTGTTTCCTCGATGATTGGAGTCTTATTTTCATGTTCTTCCATTGCTTTAATAATTTTTTTTCAGATTCATTGTTGCAATCAGAAGGAAAAGAAGAGGAAGTAGAGATGTTGCACAAGTCATAAGCAAATGAGTTCATATTATTGAAATCGGAAATCATAGAGTTGAACAATAACTTAGCAGAAATTAAAGACTCTACTTGGACATTAGGCTTAGACATAGTCCCAATTGGGACACTAGACTCAACTCAGACTCTGACTCAAATGACTCGGACTCTTTAAACATCGGCCCCTTCCCGGTGGTGAAAATCATCTTCTTTCCGTCTGGAGTAGTCAGCTTGATAGTCTTCCTCCATCCTTGCATGATGCCACTTGTAGGAGTGATCAGCATAGCTGGGTCGAAGTCCTCGTTTTGTAGCACAGCCCGGATATGAGCAGTATTTTCTGGGCATTTGACTCGTTCTTGACCGAGTAGAAGTCCCAATGCCTTGTAGTCTAATCAGTCTTCAGTGAACTGTTTAATGTTGGGATCAGGAATCCCTTCTTCCAGAAAGTGATAGTCCAGAAATATTTCAAATTCGGGGTAGATCAGTCCCTCCTGAGCCTGATATAATGGTTGAGGGAATTCTTAGTAAGGATAATCTTCTCCTTCCCTCAGAAATTGCCCATTCATAGAGGCTTGATAGGGAGGAAAAGGGATATTGTCCTTGTCTTTGGTATTGCGGTATGCCATGCGTTGTGCAATACGTTCTTTGAGCTCCTTCTTGGTGGGCTTGTATCCTAAGCCAAACAAATTTTCCACTGATTTAGAGTCAGTGACAGGAGGTGCTCTAGACTTCTTACTACCCAATGACATGCCCGGGGGTGACCTCACACATAGAACATATGTGCTAATGAGGCAAGGTAGATTGTTCTTATGGTGGCTGAACAATAGTCATGCACATGCAATACAATATATTATTCTAAGGCATAAAAATAAGAATGAGTCGTATTTTTCAAGTTTCACCCACTCATTTAAAAAAATAATTTTTTAAAATCCTCTCCAGTGAAGTCGCCAAATTGTAGGCATTGATTATTTATTCCTTTAATACCTACACGCGGTGTGAGCGCGTTTATTTGACTTCCCCATTGTTAAGGTTTTATTAAAAATATGTTTTGAAGTCGCCAACAATTCTTTAGAGGAAGAATCATAAACCTAATTGGATATTGAAAACGAAGGGACATCATAGGGACTTATCCAATGACTCCATAGATAGTTAGGAACCAAAAATTGAGCTCGAGGGTGAGGGTACAATAAACTCAGGAACTATATTGCCCATTGCTGGCCTCTACTAAATACCGATTCATTACCGATTTTATGCAAAAGAATAATCATATAACATTTTAAGCACCCTAAAAATAATTTATCTAGATTTGTTTAGGAAATACATAAAAAGACTAATTATTTAGTGACAAGTTATTATGCAATCAAATTACAAGGGTTCCTAGCATGTTGTCCAAATTATCTGAATTAGTTAGAACGATTCTTTAGGTCTTGTTTAGCAATAATAACATGTAGGTGATAAAAATCATGCAGGACAATCATAATAATTATAACATGAATATTATATACAAAAATAAAAGAAAAGAGGTTTACAAAGAGACGCGATTATTAATTAAAAATCTGCATCATGACAAGAAAATGTTAGTAACTTCAATAAAATAAAATACAATTATTCAAGGATCCTCAGGATTATACCTATACGGTTTAGATCGGAGAGCGTAACGACCTTCAGGCGAAGCAATCGTGAAACCACGAATATAATATGATCTGGAACATGAATTGATTTGAAAGATTGAAAGTGTTTGAGTGTTTTGAGAGTCGAAGTGTATTTCAGAAGTATTCGTAAGTTCGTGTGTGCGTAAAAATAATAATTCGAAGCCGTGTATGATTCGGGGAATCAGCCCGTATTTATAGGCAAACAAAAACGTGCGCTCCACGCAAGCCCTGCGCCAGGCGCAGGCCTACGTGGCAGGCGCGAGGACACGCGTCAGGCGTAGATTGGCGCGCCTGACGTGGTCGCTCCATTTAAAAACCTACACGTGGAAACGCGTTTTCGAAAAGATAAAAAAGTATCTTGCGTCTCACGCAAGACTTGCGTCAGGCGCAGGACTAGGTGTGAGTCACAATTATACGTGTCAGGCGCTCATTGGCGCGCCTGACGCGATTTAGCCAATGTGTTGAATGCACGTGGCGCGCTGAGCGCAACCGCCGCATCCGGCGCATATTCTAGAATATTCTTTTTTTACGCGTGCTTTCGAGATGCTATTTTTGTCCCTAAAAATCCGGAGATTGAATTTTACGGGTTAAAAATCTGATTTATGCTCTAAAGATAATAATAAGAGCTTTTATAAATATATTTATTAAAATAATAAATATTCAATTGGGATTTTTTTAAAAATGGACTTAAAAAATATTTTACAGGTTTAAATTACAATTAATCATCATGGATAATTAATTGGGCTTTTATAATATTATTTTAAAACACATATGGCCTGGTTATTCGGACAGCTCTTCCATTAAGTTGCGCCAACTAATACCGCGGTATATTTCATCATTGGACCCTTAAATGGGGAGACACGATTACGTGTCTACAGCGGTTATGACTTATCCCCGTCAAAAGCAAAGTAATCTGCATGATTTAAACGTTTTATTACGCTTTCTTTTAATTGTTGGGAGTTGTATTCAAAACCCCGTATGAGCAAAACTTTTGGAGGGTGAATGAAAAATTTCGCGCTCAGTAAAAAAATATAGAGTGAGTATATGAAAATTTTCAACAAAAAAGTCATAGAATTTTTTTCATTATGCATTATATATTTTATATTTTATATATTATACATTATGTATTATCTATTATATATTATATATAATATATTATATATTATATATTATATATTATATAATATACATTATATATTATTTATTATATATTATGTATTATGTATTATGTATTATATATTATATATTATTTATTATATGCTATATTATTTTTTGGACTGCATTGGATTTATTGGATTCCGAAGAGGTGAGTCCAAATCCAGTCTGAAAATATTTGGACTCGAAAATTTGGGTCTGAGTTCAATCCAAACATTTTTCGGTCCGATCAAGTCCAATAAACCTAGATTCGACTCTGGACTTTCCGCATTCCATTTACACCCCAAGACATAGACTCACTACTCTTAAGTTTTAAGTTCTCATTATTTTGGTCATTAGGTCTATGTAAATCTCCACATGAGGGTTGTGCTAAATATGAAGTTGAAATCCGAAAACTTATCAACTTTACCATTTACGGGTTATGGTCCATAAATATACGGACAAATCATGACATGATTGAGCTGAAAAGTTTAGCAAGGCTGCTATTGAGGAAATAAAAGATGGCATGAATATCAAGTGGCCTGCCTTAAGATTTTATGGAAAAGCTGATTAGTATATCAAATTATAGGATCACGAGTGAGATCGTCATGGGAAAAAAGCACAATTATTTTCCATGCAGCGATACTTCTCGTACACGTTTAAATTGTTCAAACATCTCAATGCCTATGTAGTTATTAAGGCAACAAATAGATGTAATTTGTATTCATTTACTATTTAGTTTATTGCATCGATGTAATATCACATATTGTAATTTGTATTATAGGAAAACAGGCCAAAGTCTCGAAAGTTGAAGTTGCATTTGGGGGTCTGTGATTAGAAGTCAAATGTGCACAAAACGACGAGAAATTTTATCTCAAAGCTAGGAAATTATGTTTTTACCTAAATTTCACAATGCATCTGATCCGTTGTGCTACAAGTGACCTAACAGGCGAATTGCGACATAACCAAATACTTTATGTACGGCTACAAGTTTTATTACGCTTTCTTTTTATTGTTGCGAGCTGTATTAAAAAACTCATATGGTCAAAACTTTTGGAGGATAAATGAAAAGTTTAACGGTAGGTAAAAAAGTTTAGAGTGAGGATGTTAAAAATTCCAAAATTTCTACGAAAAAGACAAAATAAATTTTTAAATATACATTATATATATTATATATTATATATTTATACATTATATATTTATATATTGTATATTATATAATATAATATGTTGTATATTATATATTACGGTTTGTTCACCATATACCCATGAGAAATTATTTTTTGCACCATATACCCTTTCAACTTTCCAAATTCACCATATACCCCCCACTTTTCATAAAATACATCCACTTACCCTTTTGACTGATGGTGTTAGAGTTCAGTTAGTCATTATGCCCTAATCCTAATTAACTAACCTAAATCAAAAATCTAATACACTAACTTGGGCCCTAACCCTAACCATCCCTCCCCCCACCCCTTACCCCCATTGCCACATCACCCCCCTTACCACCACCACCTCCTCACCACCACCCCCCTCCCCCTTCTCCCGCCGACTCCCTTCCCCTTCCCCCGACCCCCCCCCCCCTCCTCTTCAATTCAATTCCCACTTGTTGAAGTCGATGGCTCGGGATGATGTGCTCCTCCCTCGAACGACTTCGTTCGCCGCAGCTCAGGTAGGAAAGAGCTCGAACCGGGCCTGCCTCGCAATGCGGGCCCTCCTCGCCGTTGTTGTTGTTGTTGTTGCCCGGCTCACAACTTGTTGACAAGGCGGATTTTAGTGTAGACGAGGCCGATTTTAGTGCGGACGAGGCGAATTTCGGTGCGAGACGATGCGGGTCATAGGCGGATTTAGCGGGGAAGGGGAGGGGGTTGCACGACGGCAGGGGAAGGGGAGGCACGATTCAGCGGGGAGGCGGGGGAAGGGGGAGGGTGCTGCGGGGGAAAGGGGAAGGAGGGGGGTTGTTGGAGTGGTGGTGCGGTGGGGTAAGGGGTGGTGGGGGGCAGTGGGGGTTGTGGTGGGCTGGGGTAAGGGGGTGTTAGGTGTTAGGGTTAGGGTATTAGAGTTAGAAGGTTAGGGTTAGGATTAGGGGTAGATTTAGGTTAGTTAATTAGGGTGAGAGAAGGGATTAGGGGTTAATGACTAACGATGTTTAACGCCGTTAGTCATTAAGGTTAAGTGGATGTATTTTTTCAAAAGTAAGGGATATATGGTGAATTTCAAAAGTTGAAAGGTATATGGTGCAAAAAAAATTTGCCAGGGGTATATGGTGAAAAAACTGTATATATTATATATTATATATTATATATTATATATTACATATTATATGCTAAATTATATTTTGAACAAGATTGGATTTATTGGACTCCGAAGAGGTGAATCCAAATCCAGTCTGAAAATATTTGGATTTGAAAATTTGAGTCTGAGTTCAATCCAAACATTTCTCGGTCCGATCAAGTCCAATAAACCTGGATTAGACTCTGGACTCTCCGCATTCCATTTACCCCCCTAAGACATAGACCCACTACTCTTAAGTTTTAAGTTCTCAATATTTTGGTCAATAGGTCTATGTAAATCCCCACATGAGGGCTGTGCTAAATATGAAGACGAAATCCGAGAACTTAACAACTTTAACATTCATGGGTTATGGGCCTTATATATATATACGGACAAATCAAGACCTGATTGAGCTGAAAAGTTCAACAATGCTGCGATTGAGGAAATAAAAGATGGTATGAATGTCAAGTGGCTTATATTGCGATTTTATGGAAAAACTTATAACTATATCAAATTCTACGATCACTAGTAGGATCGCCATCGAAAAAAGGCACAATTATTTTCCGTGCAGCGATACTTCTTGTACACGTTGGAAGTGTTCAAACATCTCAATGCTTATGCAGTTATTGAGGCAACAAGTAGATAGAATTTGTATTCATTTACTATTTTGCATTGTAATATCACATATTGTAATTTGTATTATAGAAAAACAGACCAAAATCTCGAAAGTTGAAGTTGCATTTGGCGGTCTGCGATTAAAAGTCAAATGTGCTAAAAAAGACGAGAATTCTATCTCAAATAATTATTTTTGCTTAAACACCACAATGCATCTGATCAGTTGTGCTACAAGTGACCTAACATGGAATTGCTACAGAAACAAAGACTTTAGGTAAGATTATGAGTTGTCATCATCAAAAACAAAGTAATTTATAATATTCAAAATGTTTTATTACGCTTTCTTTTTTTGTTTGGAGCGATATTAAAAAACCCATATGGTCAAAAAATTTGGAAGGTAAATGAATATTTTAGCGCTAGGTAAAATTTTGAGTGAGGATGTCAAAAATTCCAAAATTCAACAAAAAAGTAAAAGTTTTTTAAAATATACATTATATATGCTATATACTATATATTATATATATTATATATTATATATTATATGTAATATGCTTATATATATTTTGAACTGTATTGGATTTATTGGACTCCAATCCAGGCGGAAAATATTTGGACTCGAAAATTTCAGTCTCAGTTCAATCCAAACATTTTTCGGTTCGTTCCAGTCGAATAAGTCTGGATTGGACTCTGGATTTTCCGCAGTCCAGTTTACCCCCCAAGATATAGACCCACTATTCTTAACTATTATATTCTCGATATTTTGGTCATTATGTCTATCTAAATCGTCACATGAGGGTTGTGCTAAATATGAAGATGAAATCCGAGAACTTAACAACTTTAGCATCCACGGGTTATGGTCGATATATATATGGACAAATCAAGACCTGATTGAGCTGAAAAGTTTAACAAGGCTGCGATTGAGGAAATAAAAGATGACATGAATATCAAGTGGCCTACATTGAGATTTTATGAAAAACCTGATTAGTATATCAAATTATAGGATAACGAGTTGGATCGTCATGGAAAAAAAGCACAATTATTTTCCGTATAGTGATACTTCTCGTACATATTTGAAGAGTTCAAACATCTCTATGCCTATGTAGTTATTGAGGCAACAAGTAGATTTAATTTGTATTCATTTACTGTTTAGCTTATTGCATCAATGTAATATCACATATTGTAATTTGCTTTATAGGAAAGCACACCAAAGTCTCGAAAGTTGAAGTTGCATTTGGCGGTCTTCGATTAGAAGTCAAATGTGCTAAAAAAGACGAGAATTTATATCTCAAAGAAATTATTTTTTACCTAAACGCCATAAGGCATCTGATCTGTTGCGCTACAAGTGACCTAACAATGGATTGCGACAGAACCAAAGACTTTAGGTATGGTTATGAGTTTTACTACGCTTTCTTTTTATTGTTGCATGCTGTATTAAAAATCCCGTATGGTCAAAACTTTTGGAGGGTAAATGAAAATTTTAAGGCTAGGTATAAAAGTTTAGTGTGATGATATTAAAAATTCCAAATATTTTCACATAAAAGTTAAAGAATATTTTTAAATAAAAATTATATATATTATATACATTATATATACTATAAATTATATATATTATATATTATATATTATATATTATATATTATATATTATATATTATATATTATATATTATATATTATATATTATATATTATATATTTTATGCAAAAATATTTTTTGAACTGGATTGGATTTATTAGACTCCAAAGCGGTGAGTCCAAATCCAGTCTGAAAAATTTTTGGACTCGAATATTTGAGTCTCGAGTTCAATCCAAACATTTTTCAGTCCGATTTAGTCCAATAAACCTGGGTTGGACTCTGGACTTTCCGCAGTCCATTTACACCCCAAGACATAGACCCACTACTCTTAAGTTTTAAGTTTTCAATAATTTGCCATTAGGTCTACGTAAATCCACGAACGAGAGTTGTGCTAAGTATCAAGACGAAATCCGGGAATTTAACAACTTTACCATCCACGGGCTATGGTCCATATATATAGGGACAAATCAAGGCCTGATTGAGCTGAAAAGTTCAGCAAGACTGTGATTGAGGAAATAAAAGATGACATGAATGTCAAGTGGCCAACATTGCGATTTTATGGAAAAACTGATAAGTATATCAAATTCACTAGTAGGATCGCCATGGAAAAAAGGCACAAGTGTTTCCGTGCAGCGATACTTCTTGTACACGTTGGAAGTGTTCAAACATCTCAATGCCTATGCAGTTATTGAGGCAATAAGTAGATATAATTTGTATTTATTTACTATTTTGCATTGTAATACTCCTTCCGTCCCGGAAAGATCTGAACACTTGTTGGAACACGTAGTTTAAGATGATAAGTTGTGGTGTGGTTATCAAATGTTATTTTATTTAATATGTAGATGTGATAGGAGTTGGTGGGTACTTTTTATTAGAGGAGAGACAAAGTTGGGTAACTTTTTACTGATAAAAGGTAGAGTGTGGGCCAAAGATATGTAAAAGAAATAATATACTAATGGTGGGATCATGCCAAGAATGGAAGTGTTCAAACTAATTTGGGACAAACATAAAAGAAAAGTGTTCAGACTATTCTTGGACGGAGGTAGTTTCACATATTGTAATTCGTATTATAGCAAAAATAGACCAAAATCACGAAAGTTAAATTTGCTTATGGCGGTCTGCGATTAGAAGTCAAATGTGCTAAAAAAGACGAGAATTTCTATCTCAAATAATTTTTTTTTTGCCTAAACAATGCTTCTGATCGGTTGTGCTACAAGTGACCTAATAGGGAATTACGATAGAACCAAAGACTTTATGTACGATTATGTGTTGTCACCGTCAAAAGCAAAGTAATTTGTAATATTCAAAACGTTTTATTACGCTTTCTTTTTTTTTGTTTGGAGCTATATTAAAAAAACCCGTATGGTTAAAAAATTTGGGGGGGGAAATGAATATATTAGCGCTAGGTAAAATTTAGAGTAAGGAAGTCAAAAAATCCAAAATTTCAACAAAACAGTCAAAGTTTTTTTTAAATATACTATATATATATATATATATATATATATATATATATATATATATATATATATATGCTTATATATTTTTTCAACTCCGAAGGGGTGATTCCAAATCCAGTTGGAAAATATTTGGACTCGAAAATTTGAGTCCGAGTTCAATCTAAACATTTTTGGTTCGATCCAGTCGAATAAGTCTGGATTGGACTCTAGATTTTCCGCAGTCCAATTTACACCCCTAAGACATAGACCCACTACTCTTATGTTTTAATTTCTCAATATTTTGGTCATTCGGTCTTTGTAAATCCCCACATGAGGGTTGTGCTAAATATGAAGACGAAATCCGTGAACTTAACAACTTTACCATCCACGAGTTATGGGTCCATATATATACGGACAAATCAAGACCTGATTGAGCTGAAAAGTTCAGCAAGGCTGCGATTGAGGAAATTAAAGATGACAAGAATGTCATGTGGCCTACATTGAGATTTTATGGAAAAACTTATTAGTATATCAAATTATAGGATCACGAGTAGGATCGTCATGGAAAAAAAGCACAATTATTTTCCATGCAGCGATACTTCTCATACACGTTTGAAGTGTTCAAACATCTCAATGCATATGCAATTATATATTGAGGCAGCAAGTAGATGTAATTTATATTCAGTTATTGTTTAGCTTATTGCATCGATGTAATATCACATATTGTAATTTGCATTATAGGAAAACAGACCAAAGTCTCGAAAGTTGAAGTTGCATTTGGCGGTCTGTTATTAGAAGTCGAATGTGCTTAAAAAAAGAGAATTTATATCTCAAAGAAATTATTTTTTACCTAAACGCCACAATGCATCTGATCCGTTGTGCTACAAGTGACCTAACAGGGGATTGCGACAGATACAAAGTCTTTATGTACGGTTATGAGTTTTATTACGCTTTCTTTTTATTGTTGCGAGTTGTATAAAAAAACCCGTATGGTCAAAACTTTTAGAGGGTAAATGAAAATGTTAATGCTAGCTATAAAAGTTTAGAGTGATGATATTAAAAATTCCAAAATTTCTACAAAAAAAGTCAAAGAATTTTTTTAAATATACATTATATATATATTATATATTATATATTATATATTGTATATTTTATATTTTATATTTATATCTAATATATTATATATTTATATATTATATATTATATATCATGTATTATATATTATATATTATGTATTATATATTTATATATTATATATTATATATTATATATTATATATTATATATTTTTATATTATATATTATATATTATATATTATATATTATATATTTTATATTATATATTATTTATTATATGCAAAAATATTTTTTGAGTTGGATTGGATTTATTAGACTCCGAAGCGGTGAGTTCAAATCCAGTCTGAAAATTTTTGGACTCGAATATTAGATTATGAGTTCAATCCAAACATTTTTCGGTTCGATCATGTCCAATAAATCGGGATTGGACATTGTACTTTCCGCAGTCCATTTACACCCCAAGACATAGACCCACTACTCTTAAGTTTTAAGTTCTCAATATTTTGGCAATTAGGTCTATGTAAATCCCCAAAAGAAGGTTGTGCTAAGTATGAAGAAGAAATCAGGGAACTTAACAACTTTACCATCCACGGGTTATGGTCCGTATATAAACGGACAAATCAAGACCCGATTGAGCTGAAAAGTTCAGCAACGCTACGATAGAGGAAATAAAAGATGACATGAATGTCAAGTGGCCCACATTGAGATTTTACGGAAAAACCGATTAGTTTATCAAATTATAGGATCACGAGTTGGATCGTCATGGAGAAAAAGCACAATTATTTTCCGTGCAGCGATACTTCCCGTACACGTTTAAAGAGTTCAAACATCTCAATGCCTATGTATTTATTGAGGTAGCAAGTAGATGTAATTTGTATTCAGTTACTGTTTAGCTTATTGCATCGATGTAATATCACATATTGTAATTTGCATTATAGGAAAACATACCAAAGACTCAAAATTTAAAGTTGCATTTGGCGGTCTGTGATTAGAAGTCAAATGTGCTAAAAAAGACAAGAATTTATATCTCAAAGAAATTATTTTTTACCTAAACGCCACAATGCATCTGATCCGTTCTGCTACAAGTGACCTAACAGGGGATTGCGATAGAACCAAAGACTTTATGTACGGTTATGAGTTTTATTACGCTTTCTTTTTATTGTTGCGAGCTGTATTAAAAAACCCGTATGGTCCAAACTTTTGGAGGGTAAATGAAAATGTTAACGCTAGTTATAAAAGTTTAGATTGATGATGTTAAAAATTCCAAAATTTCTACAAAAAAGTCAAAGAATTTTTTTAAATATATACATTATATATATATATATATATATATATATATATATATATATATATATATATATATATATATATATATATATATATATATATATATATTATATTAATATATTAATATATTATATATTATATATTATATATTATATATTATATATTATATATTATATATTATATATTATATATTATATATTATATATTATATATTATATATTATATATTATACATTATATATTATTTATTTTTTATTATATATTATTGTCAATATTTTTGAACTGGATTGAATTTACTAGACTCCAAAACGGTGAGTCTAAATCCAACCTGAAAATTTTTGGACTCGAATATTTGAGTCTGATTTCAATCCAAACATTTTTCGGTCCAATCAAGTCCAATAAACCGGGATTAAACTATGGACTTTCCGCAGTCCATTTACACCCCAAGACATAGACACACTACTCTTTAGTTTTAAGTTCTCAATATTTTGGCCATTAGGTCTATGTAAATCCTCGAACGAGGGTTGGGCTAAGTATGAAGACGAAATCCGGGAACTTAACAACTTAACCATCCACGGGTTATGGTATATACGGACAAATCAAGACCAGATGGAGCTGAAAAGTTCAGCAAGGTTGCGATTCAGGAAATAAAAGATGACATGAATGTAAAGTGGCTTACATTACGATTTTATGGAAAAACTGATAAGTATATCAAATTCTACCATCACCAGTAGGATCGCCATGGAAAAAAGGCACAATTATTTTTCGTGCAACGATACTTCTTGTACACGTTGGAAGTGTTCAAACATATCAATGCCTATGCAGTTATTGAGGCAACAAGTAGATATAATTTGTATTCATTTACTATTTTGCATTGTAATATCAAATATTGTAATTTGTATTATACGAAAACAGACCAAAATCTCGAAAGTTGAAGTTGCATTTGGTGGTCTGCGATTAGAAGTCAAATGTGCTAAAAAAGACGAGAATTTCTTTCTCAAATAAATTATTTTCGCCTAAACACCGCAATGCATGTGATCGGTTGTGCTACAAGTGACCTAAGAGGCATTGCGACAGAACCAAAGACTTTGTGTACGATTATGAGTTGTCACCATCAAAAACAAAGTAATTTGTAATATTTAAAACGTTTTATTACGCTTTCTTTTTTTTTGTTTGGAGCTATATTAAAAAAAACCCATATGGTTAAAAAATTTAGAGGGTGAATGAATATTTTAGCGCTAGGTAAAATTTTGAATGAGGATATCAAAAATTCCAAAATTTCAACAAAAAAATCAAAGTTTTTTTAAATATACGTTATATATATTATATATTATATATAATATGCTTATATGCTTATATATTTTTTGAACTGGATTGGGTTTATTGGACTCCGAAAGGGTGATTCCAAATCCGGTCGGAAAATATTTGGACTAGAAAATTTGAGTCCAAGTTCAATCCAAACATTTTTCGGTTCGATCCAGTCGAATAAGTCTGGATTGGACTCTGGATTTTCCGCAGTCCATTTACACCCCAAGACATAGACCCACTACTCTTAAGTTTTATGTTCTCAATATTATATATTATATGCAAAAATATTTTTTGAATTGGATTGGATTTATTGGACTCCGAAGCGGTGAGTCCAAATCCAGTATGAAAATATTTGGACTCAAAATTTGAGTATGAATTCAATCCAAACATTTTTCGGTCCGATCAAGTCTAATAAACCTGGATTGGACTCTGGACTCTCCGTAGTCGATTTACACCCCCAAGACATAAACCCACTACTCTTAAGTTTTAAGTTCTCATTATTTTGGTCATTGGGTCTATATAAATCCCCACATTAGGGCTTTGCTAAATATGAAAACAAAATCCGGTAACTTAACAACTTTACCATCCACGGGTTATGGTCCATATATATACGAACAAATCAATACCTAATTGAGCAGAAAAGTTCAGCAAGGCTGCGATTGAGGAAATAAAAGATGAAATGAAGGTCAAGTGGCCTACAATGAGATTTTATGGAAAAACTGATTAGTATATCAAATTATAGGATCACGAGTTGGATCGTCATGGAAATACACAAGTAGATGTAATTTGTATTCATTACTATTTAGCTTATTGCATCGATGTAATATCATATATTGTAATTTGCATTAAAGGAAAACAAACTAAAGTCTCGAAAGTTGAAGTTGCATTTGGCGGTCTGCGATTAGAAGTCAAATGTGCTCAAAAGGACGAGAGTTTCTATCTCAAGGAAATTATTTTTTACCTAAACGCCACAATGCATCTGATCCGTTGTGCTACAAGTGACCTAACAAGGGATTGCGAGAACCAAAGACTTTATGTACGGTTATGAGTTTTATTACGCTTTCTTTTTATTGTTGAGAGCTGTATTAAAAAACCTGTATGGTCAAAACTTTTGGAGGGTAAATGAAAATTTTAACACTAGGTATAAAAGTTTGCAGTGATGATGTTAAAACTTCTAAAATTTCTACAAAAAAGTCAAAGAATTTTTTTAAATATATACATTATATATACATTTATATATATTATATAGGAAAAATTGTTTTAAATAAGTCAACCTTTGCGCGATCTTCCCATTTTAAGTCAACCTTTTGATTATCCCTGATTGAGTTAGGCTTGTATGTCTGTTTTCTTCCATTGAGTTTTAACCTATTTGTGACTTGTTTATTAGGTTACTTATGATACGTGTTACAAGTCCCTTATTCTAAAACAGGCTAGGGTGGGGGTGGAACATTGTAACACGTATCATAAGTAACCTACTAAACAAGTCATAAACAGGTTCAAACTCAATAGAAGAAAACAGACATACAAGCCTAACTCAATCAGGGATAATCAAAAGGTAGACTTAAAATGGGAAGACCGCCCAAAGGTTGACTTATTTAAAACAATTTTTCCTATTATATATTATATGCTAAAATATTTTTTGAACTGGATTGGATTTATTAGACTCCGAAGCGGTGAGTCCAAATCTAGTCTGAAAATTTTTGGACTCAAATATTTGACTCTGAGTTCAATCCAAACAGTTTTCGGTCCAATCAAGTCCAATAAACCTGGATTGGACTCTGGACTTTCCGCAGTCCATTTACACCCCAAGACATTGACCTAATACTCTTAAGTTTTAAATTCTCAATATTTTGGCTATTAGGTCTATGTAAATCCCCACACGAGGGTTGTGCTAAGTATGAAAACGAAATTCTGGAATTTAACAACTTTACCATCCACGGGTTATGGTCCATATATATACGGACAAATCAAGACCTGATTGAGCTGAAAAGTTCAGCAAGGTTGCGATTCAAGAAATAAAAGATGACGGGAATGTCAAGTGATCTACATTGCGATTTTATGGAAAAACTGATAAGTATATCAAATTCTACGATCACTAGTAGGATCGCCATGGAAAAAAGGAACAATTATTTTTCGTGCAGCGATAATTTTTGTACACGTTGGAAGTGTTCAAACATCTCAATGGGCGGATGTTCTCTCAATCACAATCCATTCTCAAAACTGTTCAAAGAAATCCTATGGGGATTTGACAATCAAGTCACTGGGTCCATTAGGCCCAATACCTCAAAACACCTCATTGACTTAAATTTTAGGCTCTTATTATCCCTCCTTGTACTAAAAATCCCAAATTAAACCCCAGATCCGTTGCTTTTTGGTAATTACCTAACATGAGATTGGCCACTTTCAAACGTACTAATGGTAGGATGATGTTATCCCAATCACAATCATTCACATTACTCATCAGAGCAATCCTATGGGGATCGAACAATCATGTCACTGGGTCTATTAGGCTCAATACCTCACCAAACCTCATTGACTTGAGTTTTGGGCCCCCATTGTCCCTCGTTGTTGTACAAAGCCTAACCCCATATAAGATTCTTTTAGGTAAGTACCAATCATGGGATTGGCTGTTACCAAATCTACTAAGGGACAATGCTAACCCAATCACAATCCATTCCTGTTACTCATCAAACCAATCCTATTGGAATTCGACAGGCATGCCACTGGGTCCATCAGACCCAAGGCTTCACCAAACTTAATTGACTTAAGTTTTGGACCCTATTATCCCTCATTGTAGTAAAAGCTCAAAATAACCCTACATTAAATGTTTTTTAGGTAATTACCTAATATAGGATTAGCCATTCCCAAACCTACAAAGCAGAGGATGTTCTCCTATCCACTTCCATTACTTATCAAAGTAATCCTATTGGGATTAGACAATCATGTCACTAGGTCCATTAGGCCTAATACCTCAACAAACCTCATTGACTTGAGTTTTAGGCTCCCATTATCCCTCCTTGTACTAAAAACCCAAATTAACCCCAGATCAGATTCTTTTAGGTAATTACCAAACATGGGATTGGACATTACTAAACCTACTAAGTAAAGGAGGATGTTAATCCTATCAAAATCCATTCCCATTACTCATCGGCAATCTTATGGGGATTGGACAATCATGTCACTTGATCCATTAGGGCAAATACCTCACCAAACCTCATTGACTTGAGTTTTAGGCCCCCATTGTCCCTCCTTGTACTACAAGCCAAAATGACCTCCATATCAAATGCTTTTAAGTAATTACCAAAAATGGGATTGGCATTACCAAATCTACTAGGTGGAGGATGTTCTCCCAATCATAATCCATTCTCATAATTCTTCAAAGCAATCCTATTTGGATTGGACAATCATGTCACTAGGTCCATTAGGCTCAATACCTCAACGCACCTCATTAACTTAAGTTTTGGGCCCTCATTGTCCCTCCTTGTACTAAAAAGCCCAAATTAACCCCAGATCAGATGCTTTTAGGTAATTACCAAACACGGGATTGGCCATTTCCAAACCTACTAATCGAAGGAGGATGTTCACCCAATCACAATCCATTATCATTACTCATCACCGCAAATCCTATGTGTATCGGACAATCATGTTCCGTGGTCCATTAGGCCCAATACCTCACCGAACCACATTGAGTTGAATTTTGGGCCCCCATTGTCACTCCTTGCATTGTAGTAAAAAGCTTAACCCCATATCAAATTATTTTAGTTAATTACCTCTACATCACCATCATTATATATAACTTATCCTTGCCGATCCAATACTATCAATTTCCAGATCCAGTTCCATCCTTGCCGATCCAATACTATCAATTTCATCCAAAAAAATAATAGATGGAGCATGTTCTCTACACAGCACCAACAACAAACAGTAACAACAAGTTAATGAACAATTCGATGTGATCTCCAGCTATCAGACCAGCATATAGCATAGATGTGTTTGGCTGCTGGTGGTGCTGCCAGCGAGCTCGTTGCTGCTACATCACACATTATGCTGGTGCACCGTATGAGCTCTTGGTGCAGCGTACGAGCTCTTGGTGCAGCGTACGAGCTCTTGATGCAGCATAAAGGCAGCATGTGGTGTGATTTGTATTGGCATTCACATATAACAGCCAACAAGCAATAACGATTTCATAATCTTAAAAAAAGGACAATTAAAGATTAGTGGTTATCAAAATCTAATGCTTTTGAGCTATCTTAAAGTTAAGTATCACTTCCCCTCCAAGAAGTAAATGCAAAAATCAACATATAAAAGCGCCCAGCAGAAAAAGCACACAGATAAGTGCTACTATATAAACTAATATTTTAACCTATAAATAGAATAACTAATGGGTAAAAAGCGAATAACATAACAATTTAATTGACATGTGAGCATAACAAGGGCTAAGAAATAAATAAAGACGAGCATCAACCTAATAAAATTCCAATTGGAAATTCCTAAAGAAATTACGATGAAGCTTAGAATGGGGATCTACCATGAAGCTCCTGCTACTTACTTCAGTTCCCTTGTTTGCCTATTTCTTGTGCCTCTTCCTAGTGTAGGTGTAGAGGATTGTGATGGGTCTTAGCAGGCTACTAGCATAAGCAGTGTTGTAAGACTTCAAAACTTAATCCGACTACAATTCAATTTAAACATCTATCCAGCTATCATCTAAAAGAAAACATCAGTACATCCTGATGACTTTGATTCCTTACCAAATTTAGGAAAAATTGATTTAATCAGTCCCAACTATGGGCGTCCTGACAAAAATAGTCCCAACTATCGTTTTTTATTATTCAGCCCCAACTTTGAAGGGCGTTTTACAATAATAGTCCCAGCAGGTTAAAAGCCTGCTGTAGCAGGTAATTTGCCATTTTTTTCATTTTTTTTTCCTATCTTCTTCCTCCCTCCTTCCTTCACTACTCGCTCCTCCTCTCCTCTGCTACCTAACCCCCTCCCCTTCCACCTACTACCCCCTTCCCTCCCATGCCCCAGCCAGCCCTCTCCCTTCCCCTAAAACTCCCCGGCCCCGCCCCAACCACGCATCCCCCTACCCCCGAAACCCCTCCCCTTCCCCTCCACTACCCTCCCCTTTCCCCTTCCCCGCCATAAAATATATGATAGAGGATGGTATTTTATTGTGTCTCCCAATCAAAAAATAAGATCCAGTTTCTTTTTGTCAAACTTTAAATGGTCCGCAATCCGCATGGTTCGGAACTCTTCATCTAATTACCATGTTCCAAACTTCAAAAGGATAGAAAAGGAAACCGACTCTGAGAGTGTCAAGCCACCATCCAGAATTGAAACTTGCATTCACTACAGCAATAGTGCACGAATTCAGTCATTATGCTAATTAACATTAAATTAACTCTGATTGAAATTATCTTCGGGTCATTTGAACCGTAACTCGGCATAAAGATACTGGACTAGGCTAGTTCCCTTGCAATTAAAATCATTGTCAAAATCGAAGCTTAAACGAACAGTGCAGCCAGGAATTGATGTGAAATGAAAGTAGCCGGCAATATCAAAATTCAGCAACTGAGTTGACAAAAAGAAATCCTAAAAACCAATCATAGAAACACTCCAATAAGCATATATGACCATACATTAAAATGGTTTCATCTGACTGCTTTTATAAATTCTCAAAAGTAACAGCCAAAATCAGGTTTACATTCTAGTGAACTCTTTCCCCTACCCTGGCACCCCTCCCCCCGCCCTTAAAATTCCCTTCCCAACCCTCGAAACCCCCACCCTTTCACCCCGAAACCACCTGAAAGTTTGATTTTTCTGGTGGAAGCTTCCGGAGTTTGCGCGGACAACAGTGGCGGCGCCGGCACTGGATTTAGTTCCCGAGAGAGAGGTGTTGTTTGGGTGGAAGGGAGGGGGAAGAGGATGGGTGGCAGTGGAAGGGGAGGAAGGAGGGAGGAGAGAGAAAGACTGAAGGAGGAGGTAGAAGAAACAAGTGAAAAAAAGGAAAATAGTGGTTTTTGACCGGTTTAGCAAGTCATCAGTCCACTCAAACCACCAGTGTAAAGGGGGGTCAAAGTTGGGATTGAACAATAAAAAACGATAGTTGGGGTTGTTTTTGTCAAGACGCCCATAGTTGGGACTGATAAAATCAATTTAACCCCAAATTTATTGGTCACATCACATCCTATCATTAATCGACCATCAATATTTCTAACAATTTGCGACAATACAACAATTTTGCATTAACTACCTGCACCTACATGCGAAAACCAAATAAACTGAAAGAAAATGATATATCAGTCTAGTTATTTACCTGGTTGTAGAACTTCTCAGGATTTTCTTCCCTCATATTATGTATATCTAAAGCAACTTTCGCATCACAACCAACCCCTGCATGCAAGAAAGGCATTGAGCAATTACTACAATTCGGTAAACCACACAACAACTACGTGAGTAAGAGACATCATCAAGAGATAACTAGGGAAAAAAAACATTGAGAAGCAAACAGCATATTGAGTATTAATGGATCAACTTCCCATCTTCCCCAATAAACCTGAACCTCGACTGAAATTTACAAGGTTCAGAGTGGAGTGAAGTCAAAGAAACTATGGCAACGATAAACATTAGACATATATTATGATTTTAATTATTCAGTTTTTTGTCAATGTGGGAAGATAACGTATAGTTGAGTTCTTAAAAAACAATCGAAAGGTTGGACTATATAGGAGAGGCAATGAAAGGTTGTATTTTTCAAGTTAAATTTTCCTTATATATATATATATGTATATATATTAAAGCTCAAAGGTATACATTGGAGACCGTGGAAAGATAAATGGACAGAACTCAAACAAACAAAGAGAATATGGTCGAGTTCTACATTTAAATTCTTCCAATTAGGTAATTATTTCCCAAGCAAATATAAAAAATGAATTTATAATTCATTCAAAAAGATTTTTATAACTGTAAATTTTGTAACACACTTCTTAACTTATACTTCCTCTATTTCTTAATAGATTCGTCATATTTACTCTTTACACTACATATTTAATTACTAAAATGTAAATATAAATGTCATTACTTTAATTGTTATTGAGTTGATTTAGGGTGAATTCATCAAGTATTAGATAAACCTATACATCAATTGAAAGACGAAAATAAGAAACCCGAAAAATGCTAGAAAAAACCATTCGCTATAAGCATCAGGTAAAAATACAGCACTGGCTCGCAAATCAAATCAGACTATAGCTTTTTTATCATAATATAATATCCAGTAATGTAACCATTATGCAGCATAAATTAGCATCAAGTGTAAGTAGGATGTAGATCCACATACTTTACTCTATCTGATATTTCATCTGCACACTCACAAACAAGGAGTTGAAAGACAAAACGTGAGATTACTCCATCAAAGATTCCATAACCTAATAGCAGCATTCAAAGCTTATTTGACACACATGAAATAGGTGCTCTAAACATGCAGAAATACACGGTCCAGATTTTGTTGAAGTCCATCACCATTAAAAAAAAGGGGGTTGATTCAGTAAAGCCTCAAAAGTTTTGGGACCTCACGGATTCAGCCAAATAGGGACACTTACTAAATCTGCCAACTTGCAAATAATAAAACCAAATGAACAAATTAAGTACAGGAAATAAAAACAAATTTGCTTCAATTGAACGCATTAAGTACAGGAATTAAGATAAATTTGCTTCAATTGAATAAATTAAGTACAGTTTTTAAGATAAATTTGCTTCAATTGAATGAATGCAGTACATAAACTAAAAATATGAACAAAACTAAGGAAGATCTAAGGAAATAAACCGTAAAATTTGAACGAAACTAAGAAACTAAAAATACAGAAACTAAGGAAATAAACCCTAAAATTCAAAACCCTAAAATTAGGATTTTTTTGATTTTTACCACCTTATAAATAGCCCATTTACACTTTACCGCCTTTTTTTTTTAATTTTACCACCTTTTACTTGCCAACTCGTTAAAAATCACCACCTGGACTCAGTTCCGATGAAGAATCCGGGAAGGGGGGCCCACGTAACTGATTTAAGTTTAGTTTACCCCCCTTTTTTCCCAAGAGCCTCAATTTTTCATTTCCTCTTCATTTAAACACCAACTTTGCTTCCAAATTCCTCTAAAATCCCAAAATTCTTTGATGGAAACCTAAATCAAGTTAGGGTTTACCATTTTCTGGGAAATTCGACCTCAATCAAAGGAGAAATTGGAGAATCCGCAACTGCTAAAGGTATGATTTCTCAACCCAATTTCGGAGTTAGGGCTCGTTATAAAATTTGGGCAATTCTTAATTATTGATTTATTTGGTAAATTGGGGCATCTATGGTCTTATTCATCATCATGCTTGCTCTGGTTGTAACAACCTAAAATTTTAAGCAGCTTTCTTAATTGGTAATCATGATCATTAGTCTAATTAATGTTTTAAGATCTGCTTTATTATTATTGGGTTTATTGAACTCTTGAAATTATGATTGAAATCAAGATTGGATCTTTAGCTTAATAATGAAATTACAAAAATGCCCTTTTGTTTTAAAAAAAAAAAAAGAAAATCACACCACTTTCTAAAAGTATCTAGAAGAATCAGTTATTTCTTGATAAATTGAATCAGTTTGTTGAATTGATTTGTTTTTGAATTTAAAGCTCCTATCTCTATCCCCTAATCTGATTTCTTAAAAGTCTAACCAGTATACTTTCCAATTTGTTATGAGCTAACTCTATTTCCTCCTCTTGTTTAGGTTGAGAATAAATCTATTTATAGATGATTTGTTTAGGAAAGTCTCTGAAATGCAGCTCAAAAACATATCTAAGTTGTTAGAAAATTATTTGGGCTATGAGTTTTGTTGTACCACTTTCAAGGTGTTGCCAATTATATTACTAGATGATGGTCATTTGATTTGCGTTACTTTTGAGGCAGTAATGGAATAAAGAGCTATAGAGTTGTTTGAATTATGGACATACATCATTGTTCATAAAAGAATCTAAATTGGAAAGAAGTGCATTAAATGGAGTCCCCTTGGGTGAAATTTAAATGAGGAATTTACTTATCGATCTTGTTCTTATTGTGAGGTGTATGTTGAGTGGATTTCGTATATCGTTTGGTGAACAAGAGTGGCAAAGTGTGGAAGTATAATTATGGAGCTAAACCGATATTTGGAGTTCTGAACAAGGTACACATTGTCCCTCCACCTTATAACAGAACTTGTTTGTGCAATTCAAGTTATATGGATTTCATGATTTTATTAAAAGAAACTAAAGTTTTGACTTGAACTTGCTATGGATGTATGATTATAAAGTTCAGCTTGTTTGAAAGTATGATTCTTAAGTACTAAGTTTTTCTGTTTTCCTTAGCATATGATTTAACTCCAAGTGTGTGATTATATAGAGTCAGCATTGATTTCCTAATAATAATTTGAGATATATTTATAAGTTTTGGCTATGGAAGATAGTGTTATGTGTTATTCGAAAATTTGGAAGTAAGGAAAAGTTATCCAATGATATGAACTTATGCTACAATGAGTTAATTTTATTTCGTATTGAGAAATATTTTGGTTTCTGAGACCTAAAAGTATAAGTTAATCGATGATCCACATTCTAAGATATTATATGAAAGTCATAGATATTTGATTATATGTATGGAAGTAAGAATTGTCGATATAATTCCCAATGTGTTTATAAGTAGGATATTATGAGGGATTTTGTATACTTTGCAACAAGAGATAAATTTAAGCTAATGAGATTTATAAGTTTATGGAACTAATTAGATTTTTGCTGAAAGTTGTCTATATATAATTTTATGGTGTATAATGTACCTAAGAGTTTCATTTATAGAATGTTATTGAGAATCTGAGTATATTCTAATGGTCAAATATTATGTAATTCAAGTTTGTTATCGAAACTCCGAAATATGTTCACGATAAAAAGAATTTAAATATATTGATTATCAACTCTGAGGAATGTGGGCTTGACTTTTGGAAGATATGAGTTTCAAGGTTTGACTATAATACAGGATTTCGGAATATGTCTTATTATCAGTTTTACAGACTTGGGACTATTTGGGTCATGGAAAATTCGAGGATGGAGATTCCAAAGTAAACTATTATTTGGAGGTGTTAAGTATATTATAAAGTATGACTTTGAACATTTAGCTATATGTTTGGATTTATGATAATAACTGGAATTAGCTAGAAATCCTTGGGGATATTAAATGGAGTGTACATTGGTAAAGTTATAAAGTAAGCTTTCTTTTATGTTCTTGTGAAGAAAAAAATTTTATACTAAAAGTTAAATTTTATTATTTCGAGGTATCTTCGGAGAATCTCGGGTTATATAAGATTGAAAAATCTATGGTGGCATGGTCATAGGATAAGTTGCTTGTGTGAAGAGTTCTACTTTGGAATGTAAATTGTGATCTGGTAAAGTGAAGTTGGACAATTAGGGTTGTAATTTGGAAGTAAGTTTTGGAGTTTAAATGTAGTTTAGTAGATTAAAGGAATTTCTTACGAGAATTTAATGGGTCCTTAAAGCATGATGAGTAAAGTAGTTGTAAATTTTGGATAACAGAAATCAAGTACAAAGAAGTAAAATCAGATATGTGAGGTTATATTAGTGATATAATAACTCAAGAGAAGAGTGATGGATTGGAGGAGTAGGAGAACAATATAATGAGCCATAGTACCTAAGTTGGGAGGAACTATATCCGAATCGGGAATCTTCTACTATGAGTATTGAACGGGGTTAATTAAAATGTTTTAGAGATATTATCCTCTAATTGGAAAGGTAAGTTAAAGAATGGAAAGTAGGGGGAGATATAAATTTTAGGTTATGTGGAAATTAGTGACAAGATTTTAATAATAAAATGAATATAGAGTTAAGATTTATATGAACATGGAGTTTAGATATTTGGGAAATGTTGTTATGAGTTATAGATTTAAGAATAATATGGGCTATGTGTAACACCCCCGTCAACCCGAACCCTTCTTCATTTAATAAAACTCGAGATGGGGGAAAATCCACGAGGGTTCGAATCAACGGGCGTGCTACCGCCACACTTATCTCCTTGGAAATAAATGCAAGGCTAGATTAAAGCATACTAAATTCAAATTAATTAATCCTTACAACCAAGTAAAATGTTCATTAAATATTACTAATTACTAAAGTATTTCAGAATTCCAGCGGAAGCTAAATCATAAGCTAAGTGGATGACAACTCTAAGTGATCTCCCTTTTGTTCCCCCGTCGATCACCCACCTGCACAAATGCATTGAAAAGAAACAAGAGATACAAGCTCCCAAAAATCAGAAAAACTGAGTAATTCCAACTCAATCCCGTAAAATACTTAAGTTGAAAATAATTTGTAAAATAGTACTCCGGTTAATAGGGTTGAAAAGCATAGCACGCATACACGTATATATACAATGAATAATCGCATAATTAATTTAATTAATCCAATTATTTAAGGAGAGGAAAGAGAACGCCAGTAGGCCGGGGTCAATCCCCTGTAACCACTTACTTCAATATTGTAGGCCGGGGTCAATCCCCTGTAACCACCTACGCATAACATAATGGCCATAATAACAGAGTCCCTAGTGTGCACACCCCTTCTACTTGGATCACAACAAGATAGAAGGAAGACAAGTAAGAGAAAATCAGCATAATAACCAGAGAACCTGTAGGTGGCCGCTGAACCTCCAATACAGGGCAACTTGTTCATCATTTCCCTCCGATATTTCACTTTACGTGATTAACATCTTTTAATTCAAGTCATCACATAATTCACGTACACAATTACGTCATCGTTGTTCAATCCAGTGTGAATATATTTCATCCATCATAATCTCAATCCATTCATAGCGGTTTCAATAACTCATTTCATAAACACAACCGTCACTTGAGTTCATTTATCACTTCAGATTCATAATCATTTCATTATCACAAGTTCTTACTAATTCCAACTTTTATAAAATTTCAATAATAATAATAATAACGGTAATAATGATAACAACAACAATAATAATAATAATAATAATAATAATAATAATAATAACAATAATAATAATAATAATAATAATAATAATAATAATATTAATAATAATAACAATAACCATAACATTACTAAATGACATTAAGCGGTTTTAATAACGTTATAATAAACATATTTGTCATATCGTATATCGTCCATAGTCATGATTCATAATCGAAATCGAGAGTCGTCGTCCATTTTGTCATTCGTTTTCATAATCCGCATTAAGTCGATAATCCATAATTATAGTCCATACTTATATATATTTTATAAGCACATAATAATCACATAATCAATTCGTTTTACACTAACGGGATCTATGTTTAGATGGACATCGGAGACTACCTCGTGACGCGTGCCCAAAAGTTAAGTTCACGAACGGATTAATACTCTTGATATTCCTCGTCTACGCAATCGGAGTCTACAATAAACATTAACGATATCTAAGTTAGTTACCTAAATAACCCCTTTTTTTATATAAAATAAACAATTTAAATAATTCAAATAACTTAAAGAATTCTTCATGATTTTAAGAGAGTTTATAAATCAAAGTTTATGGTTTCAAATTATTTATGAAATCATTTTAAGGACTCAAAGATTACTTCAACTTAATTTTCATTAACTTAAATAATAATTTTAAACATAAAAACTAAGTTTATTACACTTCTTACTTTGTTTTAGAAAATAAAGAAATATTTTCAAGTTATAAACAACTAAGCTAATTAATCTAAAATACACCAATTTAATAAAGCAAGCTAGTTTAGGAAATTCATTTGTTTTATTTTTTTTTTTTTAAAAAAATAAACTAATAAAACTAAAATAAAGGGGAAAAGGGGGGTTTTACTGATTCTTTAAATCAGATTCTCAAAAATGAGAAAACAAACCAAGAAAAAAAAACGAAGAAGGGATGAAGGACATGGGAGAACGAATCAGGGAGAAAAGAAGAGGAAGGAAGGGAGGCTGGTGGTTTTGCGGTGGTGCTTGGCAAGCTCAGGTGGGAATGAAGGTGGTTCGAGGCTGGGCGCGGGTTCCAAAAGGAGAGGGGGTGCTGTGAAGGGAGGTCGCGGGCTGGGCAGGAGAAGGAGACGCGAGGGAGGGAGGTTGGGTTTCAAGCGGCAGGAGATGGTTGGGTGGCGTTGATGGTGGCGCGAGGTTCAGGTGGGGTCAGGTGGTTCGAGTGGTGGTTGACAGTGGATTGAAATTTCATTTTAAATTTTCAAAATTAAAAATCAGAAATTAAGGAAGAAGAGAATGAATTGTTGAGATTGTTTGCTTGAGTAATTTGGTGAGTAAAGTTCAGTATTTATAGAGGAGATTGGTCAGAAATCTTGAGCTTTGGGAGTCAAGCTCCATTAATGGTGAGGTATGGTGTTGAGATTCACTTTTGACTAATTTTTCTCCCAAAATCCAGGATTGTGGATTGAGTTCTGACAAGAACTGTTGAGTTTGTGGAAAAAAATTTCCTTTGGCTCTGTTTCATACGTGAGGAAGGAGGAAGGAGGAAGATGGTGATCTATGATCACATTTCTTTCTTTCTCTTTTTTTTTTGGCTTTTTTTTTCCTTTTTCTTTTTGGCTAAAATGACACATGGGCTATGGACTTGATATATTGTATGGGTTGCGCTTTATATGGGATGCTAATATGGATGGACAATTGAATGAATAATAATGCCCACAAACTAAATAAAGATTTTCAATTGCAACAACTAATAATTAAATTATTTAGAAATAATGAACACGAATAATTAGTTTAAAATACATTTCAATTAAATCACAATTATTCAAAACTAAATGAAATCATTATTAAAGTTGAATTATTAGAAAAATAAATTTAAGTGGAAATAATATTAAACTTTAATAAATAATAAAATAATCTTTGAAAATTCGGGGTATTACATCTACTCCTACTTAAAAACAAAGTTCGTCCTCGAACTTTAAAGTTAGGTATTTAATATTAACGAAACAGTAGCTTTGCGCTTTGTTAGTACTACATTCGGTCCCCCTTAAGGAGTTTCGTCCCCGAAACTCGATAATCGTACCTCAGAAAAGAGTTCAGGATAACGCTTTCTCATGTCGTCTGCTGTTTCCCAAGTTGCTTCCTCGGTTTGATGATTAGACCACAAAACTTTGACTAACTTTACTGCCTTATTCCGGGTATTTCTCGTTTTGGAATCAAGGATTCTAATAGGACGTTCTTCAAAAGTGAGGGTCTCATCTAGTTCAATGATTTCAGGTTGGATGACATGGAAGGGATCGGGGACATATTTACGTAGTTGAGACACATGAAAGACATTATGAACATTGGCTAACTCTGTGGGTAAGGCTAATCTATAGGCCACTTCCCCAATCCGTTCGAGTATCTCATAAGGTCCGATATAACGAGGACTCAACTTTCCTTTTCTACCGAACCTCATTACTCCCTTGGTTGGCGAAACTTTCAGCAACACTTTTTCTCCAATTTCAAATTCTAAATCTCGTCTCCTTTGATCGGCATACGATTTTTGTCGATCCTGAGCTCTGGTCCCAAATTCAACGACTCGTTCACATCGCTCCAACATATAGGACTCCTACATTTCCGTCCATACAACGCCTCATAAGATGCCATTCCTACGCTCGAGTGATAGCTGTTGTTATACGATAACTCAATGTACCTCAAATGATCATCCCAATATCCTCTGAATTCCATTACGCATGCTCTCAGCATATCCTCCAAGGTTTGAATGGTTCTCTCTGTTTGACCATCTGTTGCTGGGTGGAAGGCTGTGCTGAATTTCAATAGTGTACCCACGGCTGTCTGAAGCTGTTTCCAGAACTTAGATAAGAATCTCGAGTCCCTATCTGAA
Source organism: Beta lomatogona (assembly GCA_947646795.1). Classification (NCBI taxonomy): domain Eukaryota; kingdom Viridiplantae; phylum Streptophyta; class Magnoliopsida; order Caryophyllales; family Amaranthaceae; genus Beta; species Beta lomatogona. Next base: position 1,314,829 of record CANSNZ010000930.1, read on the forward strand.
ACGATGTCCTTCGGAACACCATGTAGCATAACCACCTCATTGAAGTAAGCATCCGCCAACTGTTTCAACGACCAAGTATCCTTCATTGCCACGAATCTTGCCGTCTTAGTCAAACGGTCCACTATTACCCATATTGCATTCTTTCCCGACCTCGTATTCGGTAACCCCATGATGAAATCCATAGAGATAGATTCCCATTTCCATCCTGGCACTTCCAAAGGTTGCAATTTCCCTCCAGGCTTCATATGCTGTATTTTCACCTTATTACAACATTTTGCCACAAAGTAGGCTACTTCTTGCTTCATCCTATGCCATCAAAAATGCTTTTTCAAATCCTTATAAAGCTTATCTCATCCTGGATGTATGGAATACGGCGAACTATGGGCTTCCCTTAGAATTCTCGTCTTGAGTTCCTCATCCTATGGCACACACAATCTCCGTTTATACTTTGCAACGCCATTGCCGTCGATCTCGAACTCCGGTGCTTGACCACTTTCCTTCATCTCTCTTAACTTGCTTAACCACTTATCTGCGGCTTGTTTCACCCGAATCTCCTCAAATATGTCCGGTCCAACAGTAAGAGCATTCAACTGAGCTTTCACATAACCAGGCTCAACTATTTCTAAACTCAATCTCTTGATCTCTTCACACAGTTCATCTGCCAAAATCAACACGTTTAGCGAATGAGCACTCTTCCTACTCAATGCGTCAGCTACTTTGTTCGCTTTTCCCTCTTGATACACTATCTTCAAATCATAGTCGTTTATAAGCTCGAGCCAACGTCTCTGTCTCATATTCAACTCCTTTTGCGTATACAGATACTTCAAACTCTTGTGATCTGTATAGACTTTACACTGCACTCCATACCAATAATGTCTCCATATCTTGAGCGCAAACACGATTGCTCCTAACTCCAAGTCATGAGTAGGGTGATTTTGCTCATGTGGTTTGAGTTGTCTCGACGCATAGGCCACTACTTTACCATTTTGCATCAAGACGCACCCAAAACCCTTCTTTGAGGCATCACTATAAACTTCAAATCCTTCTACTCCAGAGGGCAATGTCAATATCGGGGTTGTTGTGAGTCTCTTCTTCAGCTCTTGAAACGCTTCTTCACACTTATCATCCCAATGAAATTTTGCTGTTTTCTTCATCAGATTAGTGAGAGGTTGGGCCGTTCTCGAAAAATCTTTCACAAATCTCCGGTAATATCCAGCTAAACCCAAGAAACTCCTTACTTCAGTGACGTTCTTAGGTTGAGGCCAATAGGTCACTGCTTGAATCTTCGATGGATCTACGGAAACACCTTCTTTTGATATCACATGACCCAAAAATGAGACTTTTTCCAGCCAAAATTCACACTTCGAGAACTTCGCGTACAATTGTTTTTCTCGAAGAATCTCCAGAACCTTCCTCAACTGATCCTCATGCTCTTCTCTATCCTTCGAGTATACCAATATATCGTCGATGAACACAATCACGAACTTATCCAGGTATGGCTGGAAAGTCCTATTCATGAGGTCCATAAAAGCTGCGGGCGCATTAGTGAGTCCAAAAGGCATGACGGTGAACTCATAATGGCCATATCTCGTACGAAAGGCTGTCTTAGGGATGTCTTCTTCAGCGATTCGTAGTTGGTGATAACCTGATCGTAAATCGATCCTGGAAAACACTGTTGCACCCTGGAGCTAATCGAACAAATCCTCAATCCTCGGGAGCGGATATTTATTCTTTACCGTGGCATTATTTAACTCCCTATAATCGATACACAACCTCAAAGATCCATCTTTCTTCCTGACAAACAATACCGGGGCTCCCCAAGGCGAAACACTAGGTCGAATGTACCCTTTATCCAACAACTCCTCCAATTGCAATTTCAATTCTTGCATTTCTGCAGGTGTCATTCGATACGGGGCCTTAGAGATAGGTCCTGTTCCAGGGACTAAATCGATCTTGAAGCTCACTTCTCTCTCTGGTGGCATTCCTGGAAGCACTTTGGGAAATACATCCGAAAACTCCTTTACTACCGGAATTTGAGTCAACTCCTCATTTTCCACGCTTACGTCCCTTACTTGACACAGGTAGACTGGGTAGCCTTTTCTAAGATAGGTTTGAAGGTTCAGGGCCGAGATTATTTTGACATCAGGCTGGAAGGTTATGCTTTATAAGATATCCTATTTCCCTTTGGTCCTCTAAGAGATATTCTCTGGTTATGACACTCGATTTTGGCTTTATACTTGGCTAACCAATCCATTCCCAAGATAACGTCAAAGTCTTTTAGGTCAAAAAGGATAAGATCGGCCGATAATTCAGTACCAGCTATGACTACAGGGATACTTTCGAAAAGAGATTTACAAGAAACAGTTTCACCGGTGGGCATGGCTATATTGGCTCGACAAGACTGGATAGACTTGAGGGGATACTTATTAACAAAAGTGCTAGAAATAAAAGAATGAGACGCTCCAGAATCAAAGAGTACATAAGCAGGGTTTGAGTTTACGAGAAATGTACCCGTCACAACATTGGCATCGGTGTTAGCTTCAGTTCGGCTCATGACATTGATTCTTCCATTGGTGTAGCCTCCATTGCCATTCTTTCCATAGTTTCCATTTCCTCCTGCAAAAGAGCGGTTGTTCCGGTTCCCGTTCTGTGCAGCATTTCCTCCACTAGGGCGGTTGTTATTGAAGTTTTGAATTCTGTTTCCACCTCCATTGTTACCATTGTTCCCAATAGGTCCACTTTGAGCTTGCTTCTTGGGACAGTTGAACGATTTGTGACCTACTCCTCCACACTCGAAACACTTGATCCTTTCACCCTGACAAGTAAACCCTGGATGGCTCTTGGCACACTTCTTGCAAACAAAGTTCTTTTGGTTCCTATTTCCTTGCTGGGCCTGTTGTCCAGAATTCTGATTGTTGTGGTCGTTGTAGCGTCCACCATTGTTGTTGTTGTTTCCACCATTGTTGGGCCTTTTGTCGTACCCTTGGTTGTTGCTGTTGCCGGCAGGTTCCTTTCTTTTGTGTCTTGTCTGCCTAGCACCTCTCTCTCACGCTATAAGATTCTCTCCAGGTTCGAAGCTTTAGCATACACTTCCGCGAACGTAGTAGAGGTGCTACCTCCCATTCGTGTCTGAAGATCAAACTTAAGTCCGTCTTCAAACTTCTGAGCCTTAGTTCCTTCATCTGGCACTACAGTCGGGCAGAATCGGGCATACTCATTGAATTTCTGAGCGTACTCTTGCACACTCATGTTATAACTCTGGTTAAACCTACTAAACTCATTGTACTTTTGTCTACGAATGTGCTCGGGGAAGAATCGAACCTTAATTGCTACCATAAACGCTTCCAAGTTAAAGTTCTCTTGAGCTTTAACAGTAGGTCCGACACTTTCCCACCAAGTATCAGCATCTTCATGCAGATAAAAGGTTGCTTGATCGACCTTCTGGGCCTCAGGCGTACCCGTGGCCGTGAAAATCTTTTCGAAATCTCTTATCCAATTCTCGAGAAGTAGTGGGTCTTCTCTCCCAACAAAGGTTGGTGGTTTCAAAGCGGAAATCTTTTTCGCCATTGCAGCTTGCGGTTCGTCTCCATGGTGGTTGTTGTTGATCTGGTTTTGAAGGACTAAGCCAAAGCTCTGAGCTAGTTACTCGAGAGTCCTAAGTCGTGCTGCAACTTGTTCGGGAGTTTCGGTCATTTGGTTTTCTTGTCGCCTTGCTCTAGATCGCGTATAAACGTATTGCATAAGCTACCTGCGTTATTCACATTGGTATTTCTACCATTCACATTGATTCTTATATAAAGGCTAATTCACATAATCATGGTTCATACCATTCATTCATTCATTTCATACTCAATTCACATATCAAAAGTTCACCATTCATTGCATACTCAATTCACATGTCAAAAGTTCATCATTCATTACTCCAAAAGTGCCATAACAATTCGTTCATAGTAGCATAAGAGTTTTCAAATAGTCAAATAAGCATCAGTTGCGCCATAATTAACTAAGTTAACACATTAATCGATCTTTTACGACCTTAATTAGAAATCTAAGGGTCAGTGCTAGATATTTGGGTTTCTAGTCAGCGTACTCGGACGGATCCTCGTCTTCACCTTCATCTCCGTCTCCATTTCCATCGAGATTTAGAACGGGTGAGGCGGGGTTGCTTCCTACTTCTTCATCGCCACTATGGTTGGGTTCCTCGTCATCAGTGGGTAAATAGTCATTAAGCCACTTGGCCCTAGCATCGAGCATTCTTTTCTCCAGGTAACTCAATGTGAGATACCACTTCCCTTTCAATGTGTATCGTTCATAGTTTGGCCTTCCATTTTTCAAAACATCAGAGTATTCGCTCTTGATTCCGGCATAAGGACCATCATTGGGAAGAGTGTAAATCAAAACATCGGCCTGTTTAGGTGGCGTGAGGTAATCCGAATGCCCGTGGCCTTCATTGAGGTGGTAACACTTCATTGTTAAACGTAACCTGTAAATATAAGCTGAAACAGACTCTCCTACCCTCATCCTTAGAAGGTAAAGTCCTTGACGAGGGGTTCTGGTGCATTTCCTGGCAGTCAAACATGTCTTGGCCATCTAATCAAATATCATAAACAATTAATAAGTACCTTTAGCGAGTACTTTCATACATGTACATATAACCCATTCGTACCCATACTAAACCCTTAAGTCATATTTTAATCCTAATTCATTTTTCCTAAATAATATATTTTAATAATTTTTAATCTTTTCCTAGTTAATCTAAACTCCGCTCTGATACCACTTTGTAACACCTCCGTCAACCCGAACCCTTCTTCATTTAATAAAACTCGAGATGGGGGAAAATCCACGAGGGTTCGAATCAACGGGCGTGCTACCGCCGCACTTATCTCCTTGGAAATAAATGCAAGGCTAGATTAAAGCATACTAAATTCAAATTAATTAATCCTTACAACCAAGTAAAATGTTCATTAAATATTACTAATTACTAAAGTATTTCAGAATTCCAGCGGAAGCTAAATCATAAGCTAAGTGGATGACAACTCTAAGTGATCTCCCTTTTGTTCCCCCGTCGATCACCCACCTGCACAAATGCATTGAAAAGAAACAAGAGAGACAAGCTCCCAAAAATCAGAAAAACTGAGTAATTCCAACTCCATCCCGTAAAATACTTAAGTTGAAAATAATTTGTAAAATAGTACTCCGGTTAATAGGGTTGAAAAGCATAGCACACATACACGTATATATACAATGAATAATCGCATAATTAATTCAATTAATCCAATTATTTAAGGAGAGGAAAGAGAACGCCAGTAGGCCGGGGTCAATCCCCTGTAACCACTTACTTCAATATTGTAGGCCGGGGTCAATCCCCTGTAACCACATACGCATAACATAATGGCCATAATAACAGAGTCCCTAGTGTGCACACCCCTTCTACTTGGATCACAACAAGATAGAAGGAAGACAAGTAAGAGAAAATCAGCATAGTAACCAGAGAACCTGTAGGTGGCCGCTGAACCTCCCATACAGGGCAACCTGTTCATCATTTCCCTCCGATATTTCACTTTACGTGATTAACATCTTTTAATTCAAGTCATCACATAATTCACGTACACAATTACGTCATCGTTGTTCAATCCAATGTGAATATATTTCATCCATCATAATCTCAATCCATTCATAGCGGTTTCAATAACTCATTTCATAAACACAACCGTCACTTGAGTTCATTTATCACTTCAGATTCATAATCATTTCATTATCACAAGTTCTTACTAATTCCAACTTTCATAAAATTTCAATAATAATAATAATAACGGTAATAATGATAATAATAATAATAATAATAATAATAATAATAATAATAATAATAATAATAATAATAATAATAATAATAATAATAATAATAATAATAATAATAATAATAATAATAATAATAACAATAACATTACTAAATGACATTAAGCGGTTTTAATAACGTTATAATAAACATATTTGTCATATCGTATATCGTCCATAGTCATGATTCATAATCGAAATCGATAGTCGTCGTCCATTTTGTCATTCGTTTTCATAATCCGCGTTAAGTCGATAATCCGTAATTATAGTCCATACTTATATATATTTTATAAGCACATAGTAATCACATAATCAATTCGTTTTACACTAACGGGATCTATGTTTAGATGGACATCGGAGATTACCTCGTGACGCGTGTCCAAAAGTTAAGTTCACGAACGGATTAATACTCTTGATATTCCTCGTCTACGCAATCGGAGCCTACAATAAACATTAACGATATCTAAGTTAGTTACCTAAATAACCCCTTTTTTTATATAAAATAAACAATTTAAATAATTCAAATAACTTAAAGAATTCTTAATTATTTTAAGAGAATCCACTTGTCCAACAAGTAAGCTGTAGGCTTAGCTTCCTTGTCGAGCAAGTAAAGTAGTATCTTGAGTGTTCTTCAGCTGGAGACTTGTGCAACGATGTCTGAATCCTCTTAGTCCTTGGTCTTTGCTCTGCTCCCGAACCTGCACAAAGGGACCCACCCTGGAGGTTTGGGTGGTGGTTCCCCCTCCGATGCTTAAGTCAGTTATCAGGAGTAGTGAGAGAAAGTAGAGATAGAAAGAGAAAGTGAGAGAGAGTTTTATCAGAGTAACTTTGCACTGTTTGCATTGAATGTGTTTTCTCCTGATTTCAGGGGTATTTATAGTGATAGCAAGTTGACAGCTAACCTTAAAAACTGACCTACAATAGTGGCCTCTGATTGACTGAGGAATCAGATCATGACACGTGGCAGACCATGACTGGGGGATGTCTATTAACCACTATCCTTCAGCCATTTGGCACTGCTGGGCTCTGACTGTTGGGCCAGAATTTTAACCTTTTAACTCAGCTGAGTGTAGCCCAGAGATTCAAGGCTTTTCTCTTCTTTTACTAAGGTGACACGTGTACGGCTCTGATGAGCCCAAGTGTCTTCAAGATAGCCATCAATGCTAGACTACAACATTTGCCCCTAAAAGGACTTTTACTGTCGGCCCATCTGACGGTTAAGGCCCTTTTACCCTCAAGGTAGTTCAATTTTAAATGAAGTGGCGCGCCTTCTCCTGTGTTTTACCGGTCATATTAGACCGTTGCATTCTCTTTTCGGTCATTCTTGACCGGCTCCACAGGTTTCTTATCCCTCTATAAATAACCTTGGTGTGAAAACATTCAATCATTTAACACCTCGAACAAATTTTTCTAGAGAGAGAAGCTCTGCGAATTTTCTAGAGAGAGAGAGAGATCGTCCAGCTTCAGCATCCTTCACCGAATTGCCCAGACGTTCTTAGCAGGTATCGTTTCTTTGATCCTTTCATTCTTCTTTATTCTTTATTTTTTCTTAGAAAATCAATAAAATGGAATCATCTTCATCAAATAATCCTAGCCGACCAAGAGCTTGTCTTGACCCTAGAACCGATACTTCTTCTTCGGCACATTCTAGAGTTGGGCCTCTTCTGGCCGAGTACATATTTTTTCATAGTTTTGGCCGAGAAAGTCAGACGACCCAGTCTTTACCTGTGCAGGGTAATCTGGCGCGCGTCAAGCAAACGGTCCGTCTAAGACGAAAAGCAATAATCCCATCAAATAGCTCGGATATGGAGGAATCCACTGGACGGGTGCCAGATGAGGCAAGAGAGGTCCAAAGTGCTCAGTCTTTGGACAGGCCTCCTTTCGACCATGATGCAGAAGACTCCGAAATAAGACCTGAGACCAGTACTTCTGGCAGGGACGCCAATATGGCGGAGACCGGCGAAGGTAATAATGGCAGCGATTCTGACGCTGCCGAAGAATCAGACGAGGCTTCTACTACCTCGTCAGAGATTAGAAGACGTTTAGGTCCCCTTTCGGATCCTGGCTTCATTTTAGTTAACCGTAAGTGGTTAGAGAAACTAGGACCAGACCCTAATTATTTGTCGTCTTTCATGCCCATGCCGGGCTTCTCCTTTGTCATTCCTAAGAACGACGCGACGATCCTGAGCGCTCCCAGGAATCATTTCGCCGTCTATAAACTGGTCTTAGATGCGGGATTGAGGTTTCCTCTTCACGATTTCGTAGAACAAGTGCTGCAGCACTACCACATCGGCCATAACCAGCTGGCTCCAAACGCTTGGCACAACATCTTAACGTTTATTGCCGTCTGCGAGCTACGCGGCCTAGCCCTTTCCCTTTAAGCCTTCACCCAAATCCATTATGCGGCTAACACTAGAGGAAAAAAAGCCATTTGCTGTTGTAAAAGGGCTGCGGTTGTGTAGAAAACCGCAGCCCTTCCATTAAGGGTCGCGGTCGGGACCAAAACCGCAGCCCTCGGTGCACTAAAGGGCTGCGGTTTTGGTCCTGACCGCAGCCCTTAATGGAAGGGCTGCGGTTTTCTACACAACCGCAGCCCTTTGTTTTATTTTTCCCACCCAAAATAATCGCGCTCAGCTCTCATTAATTCTTCCCTCCACCCAATTTTCATTCAATTCACGAACTCTCTCCACGCAGCAGCGAAACACCTGAGCGCCCTAGCCTGCGAAATTGAACCACCCCCTGAGCTCCACCCTCCCCGTGCACGCCACCCTCCTACGCGCCATCCCCGGCGCACCACGCAGCACCCCGAGCTCCACCCTCCCGTGCGGGTATCGTAGCTTGCAAGGTCTTGAAAACCACCCGAGCGCCGCCACCCTCCGTTGCGCACCAACCACCTGTGCGCCTAAACCCTCCAACACCGAGAAAAAGAAGCCGCAGCCAGCGGCTTCCACTAAAGATCGGCGGCTTAGTAACGCCGAAAGGTCGGCCTACTTTGGGAGGAGAGAAGCCGCTAAAGTCCTTCGAACTGTTCTTCAAGGCGACGCTCGACGCCGAGCTGTTGGCTCTATAAAATCCCTCATTTTTAGCCCTTCCATTCGTAACAAGAAAGGCACTTTCGCTCTCGTTTGCCAAACTCTCAAATGTACTTTCTCTCTCCTCTCTTTCTCTTTCTCAATTAGCAATGTCTTTGATTTTGCTAATTTTGGATTTTTATTGTGTAATTTCTTTGATTAGTTTATGTTTGATTTGAGCATAATTCAGTATTTTTTCTGCTTAGAGTTTTGATTTTCGATTTAGAATTGGAGTTGTTGATATTGGTGTTCACTTCGATTGTTGCAATAAGACATAATTGGTGGAAGTTTATGGAATTTTTATGATTTTTTTGGGAATATTTGTCGTACACTCGTGAAATTTGATATAATTAATAATATATATGTTATTTGAATTAGTTGATTAGCTACATTAGCTATTAACTTAGTTTAATGCAAACAAATTTCATTTATAATTTGTTAATAGTTTAAATGAGAAAAGTTAGTTGTAATGTGTTTCAATGTGGGTAAGATATGATAATTTATATATATGAATGTATTTCTTATAATTTTTGCATTTACTATATGCTAACAATTTTTTCGGTTTTATGTGTCTTAGATATTAGCATATTGGAAGCGGCAAATCAACTAGGAGATAGTGCAGAGTATATATAGAGATCGATCTCCATATTAGTTGTTATTGGTATGTATTTATGATAAAGACAATTCATTATATATCTTCATTTATTATGTATATGTAGATTCAATCTATATATGTGTATGTATATTTCTTGATATGAGATTGGATGAAAACAATTTAATTAAGCTATGAAATGTATAAGTTATATGAATCATCATATCATCAATCATATGCCTAGATACCCGTTCAAGACTTACTCATTAGGAGTAAGTCTTGAATAGTCCCCTGTTTGGGATTGTCCTTGGACGTTTGATCTCACTTAGGTGGTGAATGTATGTCTTCTTTTCAATTCTAAGGAAAGTCTTGGCTTGTCATTTCTCTACATTGTTCTCTGTGTACATATGTAGATAATCAATTATCTACATTGTGTACTTGGAGAACTGTAGGGAAATGCTGCCGGATTTTCCTTAGAATTGAAGAGTTGGCATATATTCACTAGTGAGATTAAATGTCCAAGGATGGGTTAGGTTGGAGTGATAAGGACCTTCGGATGCATGCATACATTTGCACATGTGACTCACTTAGCCTCCATTTGTATGTGCGTGTTTTCAATATGTGATTGTCTTGCATGTGAATGTGCTTAAATGATTGATACTTATAATTGGTTGTGTTTAATTAGAGGTTTTCATGAATGAGATGGATCGTACTTGGATGTATGGTAGCCATGAATCGATTGAGTTTGTGAATGGGGTCTCAGAATTTTGTAAATCTGCATTAGAATACCAAGCATCTTCTGGAGCAGTCGACTTTTATTGTCCTTGTTTAGATTGTGGAAATGTGAGCAAGGTTAGTAGTATTCATTTGCTTAGGGAGCATGTCTTTCGTCGTGGGTTTAGGCCTCAATACCACGTATGGGTTTGGCATGGTGAGGAGGGGAGATATGCAAGAAGTTGTAGGATAATGAACGATGTATGTGAAGAGGAGAAGGATAAATTAGGTGATGATTTCGAGGATGGTGAGTATGGGGATGATGAATTTGGGGATGATGATAGAGATCGGGTAGACGAGATGATACAAGAGGTTGAAGATCAGTCTTGCAAACGACCTCGTATGTTTGAGTCTATATCTGAGGCTGCTGAAAGGCCATTGTATCCAGGTTGTACGAAGTACACCAAACTTTCCGCTGTGATAAAACTCTTCAATATTTAGTCGAAAGCAGGTTGGACGGATTGCAGTTTCACGTCGTTGTTGGAAGTTTTAGGCGATATGCTCCGCCAGCGGCGGTTTGCCAAAGGCCGGCTTCTTTGCCGCCGCGGGGATGTGCGAGGGGGGGAGTAGCTAGTGGCCCACGATTTCCGATGTTCCATTATTGTTGGTCCTTAATCAATTTGTTATTTTTTTTAACTTGTACATATATATTAATTTCTATGTGTTTATAATTGCAGGGATAATTACTACATATGGATGAGATGACGACTAGTGAACACACATCCGAGGATGAATCTTATGATGTGAGGAAGGACCCAGATAAAGGTGATCTCGAAGATCGAGATCTTCAAGAACTTCATCCAAAAAGTGGTACAATTGTGAAAGCACAACAAGTTTGTAGGAAAGAAGGTCAACAACGGGAGTTACAAACAAATCAACAACAAAGAAAATCGAAAGTGATGAAAAAGAGAAAGGGAAGAGGACCTACAAAGTCAATAAGTGCTACTCACTTGCATATGACTTTAGAGTACGATAACTTGGGTCAACCTTGTGGTGTGTGGCGTTCTAAGTATGCCAAACATATTGGCCTTTGTGTTCGGAGGCTCTCCATTTTGCATTCATGGCAAGAGGTGCCCGAGGGGATGAAGAAATTGCTATGGAATGACACTATGGTAAGTTTCATACTACCATTTAGTTTCTTATTTTAATAAATGTATGTGTATGTAGTACTAATGATAAAATTTAATCTATTACAACAAATGTGGAAACTAATATTTTTGTTCGTTTTTTTTGTAGAATCTCTTCAATATCGAAGATGATGAAGCCAAGAAGAATCTATTTTTATCCGCGCTTGCTCGAGAGATTTCGAGATTTCAAGGCTAAGTTAGTGTCCGGTTGGATTACTAAGCGGAGGAAAAGAACGGGTACAAAGAAGAAGAAAATTTATGGGGGAGAAAAGCAAATCGAAGCCGAGGCCGCATTGGAAAAATTCGGAGGAACCCACCACATTACCATATCAAATATGGAGAAATATCAAACCTGAAGAGTGGGAAGCATTTGTTGCCAAAAATACTACCCCGGAAGCGTTGTAAGCAAAGGATTTTAATTATATTTACCACACTTAGCTCGAGTATGATTGTATATAACACCTAATCTTTTGTTTGTAATTATGTGTTTTTTCGGGCAAGACGTGAGAAAAAAAGCGCGAGTGCAAAAGCAAGGAAATATTATCATCATTTGGGTGCCCATTCCTACGATCGGGCGAGAAAAAAGTGGATGTTTGCCCATTACCCCACACGAGATTCGACAACGACACCTACCTCTACAACCACATCGGCTACACCGGCTCGTCAACCAGACGGGGTCCTTGATTGTTGGTGTTCGATGCATGGGGTTGATGCAAAGGGAAACAGAGTGTTACCTCGATCCCGATTCATGAAAAGATAGCCAATGCTATTGTAAGTACATATCATTTTAGGCCTATTTCGGCCATTTCATGTCATTTTCGAATAGTTTGAGTCATTGGGCTCCAATTTCTTGTGAAACATGATAATATAACCTAAAATATTGTTATTAAGTAGATTTATAGGTTCAACTTTATTATTGGTCGGATTTCGGGAACGTAAATATCATTTTAGGCCTATTTCGGCCATTTCATGTCATTTTCGAATAGTTTGAGTCACTTGGGCTCCAATTTCTTGTGAAACATGATAATATAACCTAAAATATTTCTATTAAGTAGATTTATAGGTTCTACTTTATTATTGGTCGGATTTCGGGAACGTAAATATCATTTTAGGCCTATTTCGGCCATTTCATGTCATTTTCGAATAGTTTGAGTCACTTGGGCTCCAATTTCTTGTGAAACATGATAATATAACCTAAAATATTGCTATTAAGTAGATTTATAGGTTCTACTTTATTATTGGTCGGATTTCGGGAACGTAAATATCATTTTAGGCCTATTTCGGCCATTTCATGTCATTTTCGAATAGTTTGAGTCACTTGGGCTCCAATTTCTTGTGAAACATGATAATATAACCTAAAATATTGCTATTAAGTAGATTTATAGGTTCTACTTTATTATTGGTCGGATTTCGGGAACGTAAATATCATTTTAGGCCTATTTCGGCCATTTCATGTCATTTTCGAATAGTTTGAGTCACTGGGCTCCAATTTCTTGTGAAACATGATAATATAACCTAAAATATTGCTGTTAAGTAGATTTATAGGTTCTACTTTATTATTGGTCGGATTTCGGGAACGTAAATATCATTTTAGGCCTATTTCGGCCATTTCATGTCATTTTCGAATAGTTTGAGTCACTGGGCTCCAATTTCTTGTGAAACATGATAATATAACCTAAAATATTGTTATTAAGTAGATTTATAGGTGCTACTTTGTTGTTGGTCGGATTTCGGGAACGTAAATATCATTTTAGGCTTATTTTGCTAATTTGATATGTTTTCGTTTATATCCATTATTCAAGTAACCCCCCCCCCCACACCCCACACCCGCACTTCCCCCCCCTACACAGTCCCCCAGCTGCCCCCCTTGCACGGCCCGCCGCGGCCCGGTAAAGAGCGCCAAGAGCGGCGAGCAGAAGAGCAAGCGGTGCCGCCATCGGCAGAAAACCGGGCCGGGCCGGGCGCTGCCGCTTTGCCGGCGCCGGCTGGCCTCCGCTGCTTTGCCGCGCCCTCCCCTCTACACAGTCCCCCACTGCCCCCTACACCACAGTCCCCCTGCCCCTGCCCCACAGTCCCCCTGCACTTCCCCCCCACAGTCCCCCACCTGCCCCCTACACTGCCCCCCGCAGTCCCCCCGCCCTACTGCCCCGCCCCTACACAGTCCCCCCACTGCCCCCCACAGTCCCCCCCATGCACTTCCCCCCTACATAGTCCCCCATCGCCCCACCCCCTTGCACGGCCCCCGCCGCGCCAAGAAGTTAGCGCCCGGCAGCCGAGCCGCCAGCAGCTGTGCAAAAGGCAAGCGGCCGCCATCGGGAGGCAAAATCGGCCTGGCCGCGCTGCTTGCCGCCCTGCCGGCTCGCCCGCCTCCCGCCTGCTTTTTCTTCGCCGCTTGTTTTGTTTTTTGAAAAATTTTAACGTCTAATTTATGTTGTTTTATTTGTAGATCGGATTAAAGGAAAAGGAGGCAACAGGTGATTTCACTCCTACCGCACACATGGATGCTTTGCACGAAACTCTAGGAAAGGACCATAGTGGTCGTGTGAGGGCGTGGGAGGTGTCCGCCTCGGCGTGCGAAAGGTATATGGTGAACAATACACGACAACGTCAAAATCAAGTGCAAGTAGTGTGAATTCGGCGTCGGTAGATGTGGAGGCTATCAAATCTGCAATTCGGGAGGAGCTTAGAGAGGAGATGACACATAACTTCAATGCTATGATGGAGCAAATGGGTTTACCGACCTTCCCATTGAAGAAAGGTAGTGATGTTCCATCTAGCCAGCCGATCGGTGTTCCACAAACATCAGATAATCAAACGATACCTGCACCTGATCCACCAATACCCGAGTTGAAGGTAATCACTGTATTTGGTTTAATTTATCACGCTTAATCACTGTGCTTTATTAATTAACTATGTATTGTCCCTAAGTGCATGCAATTCTAAATATGTTGTTTCATCGCAATTAACTATTAATGACTTGTTTTGATTCAAAGGAGGAGACCCCATGCCGACTATTAGTTCAAGAAAAAGATTCGATAGTCGATTGTGGTAGCTAGTGGCCATGCACAACCTCCTGGTGATCGAGTACGAGTGCATCACCGAGATAGTGAACAATGATCACTATGTGGTGAGCATCGACTACATTGAGCCTGGTTTTGAAGACTTAGGTCTTCCGATGCCAAAACCGGGAGGTCGGTCTACATACACCGAGTGACGCCCATGGTAGTTATGTTACGTGGCCGCGTGCATGGGTGCGATTTTCGAGATGAGGTACACCGATAAACATACATATATATATGCGTTAGTTTATGTAATAATCAACTCTGATTATATTACTTTTCTATGTCATATAAATAATAAGTGAACAATATTCTTATTATTACTTTTTAATAGGTTTCAAGGAAGGCTGGTTCACATGACCAGAAGGCTAAAAAGGTCGGTTCACAAAACAAGATGGCTAAGGAGGCAATTGGACGTGCTGAAATTGAACCAATTGTGTTCGATGACCAAGTTAGTATGTCAAACAATCCACTTCTCGAGCCGTTGGTGGTGCAAGGCCTTACTAAGGCATGTTATTGGTTGCATGAGTGTGTTAGCGATTTGCCCGAGAATGCTCCAATACATGTTCCTTTGGGGAAGGAACAATTCTGGTGTGTGTTAGTTTTGCTCCTATATATAACATGTAGGTAGTTTTGGGAAGTAAAATAGCTCAAATTCACAAAAAAACGACCCCGAAACGAACCTAAAAATTGAACTTCTAATCTTTTGCACCAAAATATGACATTAACACTTCAACTATGCATAAAGTAAGTGGTGTGTGTTAGTTTTGCTCCTATATATAACATGTAGGTAGTTTTGGGAAGTAAAATAGCTCAAATTCACAAAAAACGACCCCGAAACGAACCTACAAAATTGAACTTCTAATCTTTTGCAAGAGTTAGTTGTTATTATATATTGTAAATGTTTGACTTCATCTTATTAATTTATTATATTCATATTATTGCAAGGTTTACATGGATAATGACGCACCAAGGTTGGATGAATTCACAATTGAAGAGTTGGATGAAGTTCGAAACAAGTTGGCTACCTACATTTGTGAAGATTGTCTATGATACATTGGTTAGGATTTTGCAAGAACTAGCTAGAAGTTCGAAACAAGTTGGCAAGCTATTCGGTTGTTGCGTTAATGTAGCTTTTTGTATTAGAATTAATATTTGCCTTAATATGTACTCTTTAACATTATTTATTATATATATAGAATTATTACATATATAATTGGGAACTCTATATATATATGCATTATGAGGTTTGTAATATGGTACAAAGCAAAGCAGCAAGGAACCAGCGACACAGGGAACGAGCGCATATATAATATTATATATAGAGCTGAATTTTTAAAAAAAAAAATTTATTACCAAAAGGGCTGCAGTTAATGGAGAAAACCGCAGCCCTTAGCCATATAAGGGCTGCGGTTAACTGGAAAAACCGCAGCCCTTAAGTATTCAAGGGCTGCGGTTCTTCCAGTTAACCGCAGCCCTTATATGGCTAAGGGCTGCGGTTTTCTTTCGACCGCAGCCCTTAATACTGCAAGGGCTGCGGTTCGTAACCGCAGCCCTTCCTATATATTAAGGGCTGCTACTCTAATTGCTGCGGTCAAAAAACGCAGCCCTTAGGCCACTTTTGACCGCAGCCCTTAGGCTTTTTTCCACTAGTGTAAGGTACCTGGGGCCGTGGACGGTGCATGGCTCAGCATCTGCAACCGTCCAGGCTTCATGACTGCTTGGGGGAAATCGTCAAAGATGCACGAGTGGAAAGCCGATTTTATCTTTTTACGGGCGTCCAGCGACTATGTCACAGAGAGCTACAGATATTATAATAGATCCATCACTAATACTGGACGGAAGCAGTCTTGGCTGGAGCTGGAGGATAACTTTGACGAGGAGGTGGTGGAGTACTTCAGAGTGAAGGAGTACTCCAGACCCGGCCAACGATCTTTTAAGGGGCCATCTAACTGGATACCTTTTAAGGAAATGTTTTACCAAGACGACTTCTTGGTCGCTGCCGGCTGAAGATAAAGGTATATTTAAAATCATCCAAGTAAAACTCTTCGTCCATAACTCATATTACGAACACATTTATTTTTTTTTCTTATTTGCAGACTCGGCCACACAACGCCTCAAAGCATCTTGGACGGGGGAAATCAGCATGTCCCAATTTATAGATAATCTGTGGAAGGAGTATGCAAAGAGTAGCGCCGAGAAAAGGGCAGAAACATTGGTAATTTTTTTTTTTTTTTTTCGACGAGGACAATATTAGCTCGTCCGGAATTGGCATCCAACTCATGGACGAGGGTCACCCCAAGAAGGAGAACGTCCAGACTTGGACGGTCACTTCCTTGGGGCCATGCTCGTCCAAGAATTGGTGTCCAATTCTTGGACGAGAGTCACCCAAAGAAGGAGAACGTCCAGACTTGGACGGTCACCTCTTTGGGGCCATGCTCGTCCAAGAATTGGTGCCCAACTCTTGGACGAGGGTCACCCAAGGAAGGAGATCGTCCAGACTTGGACGGTCACCTCCTTGGGACCATGATCGTCCAAGAATTGGTGTCCAATTCTTGGACGAGGGTCACCCAAGGAAGGAGATCGACCAGACTTGGACGGTCACCTCCTTGGGGCCATGATCGTCCAAGAATTGGTGTCCAATTCTTGGACGAGGGTCACCCAAATAAGGAGAACGTCCAGACTTGGACGGTCACCTTCTTGGGGCCATGCTCGTCCAAGAATTGGTGCCCAACTCTTGGACAAGGGTCACCCAAGGAGGGAGATCGTCCAGACTTGGACGGTCACCTCCTTGGGGCCATGATCGTCCAAGAATTGGTGTCCAATTCTTGGACGAGGGTCACCCAAATAAGGAGAACGTCCAGACTTGGACGGTCACCTCATTGGGACCATACTCGTTTGGATTTTTGCATCCAATTTATGGACGAGGGTCAACCATAGAAGAACTTCCATACTTGGACGGTCACCTTCTTGGGGCCATACTCGTCTGGATTTTTGCATCCAATTTATGGGCGAGGGTCAACCATAGAAGAACGTCCATACTTGGATGGTCACCTTCTTGGGACCATACTCGTCTGGATTTTTGCATCCAATTTATGGGCGAGGGTCAACCATAGAAGAACGTCCATACTTGGACGGTCACCTTCCTGGGGCCATACTCGTCTGGATGCTTTGCAATAGTAGTTATTTTTGTTTTTTGGACGATCGATCTGATGCCTTTACTTTTTGCAGAAAAATGCTCCTACAAACAAACTTCCACCTGGGAAGTCATCCTCGTCCAAAAAGAGGCCAACTACTGCAGCTAACCAGCCTTCCGCAAAGAAGCCTAAGGGCTTTACAAGGAAGAAGGCGGATAAGGCGGCTCCTGCTGTCGAGAGCGGGGAGAAAAGCATGCCTCCCCCACAAGCCAAGGCTCTTAAAAGGGAGCCTTCGACTGTTGGCCCGGCCGAGGAGGGAAAGGATGCCCATGCAGATGTTCCGCTCAGCGTCTTAGCCGACTGACTCTGCTGAGGTCAACCTAAAGTCCGCCTTGGCTTTGGTTGCACCGGCATCTGGGGCTGCTGCCGAAAACTATCCAGGGTTCAGCGGCTCGGTGGCTAAGCTGGTGCCACAGATGCCTTTAGCTGTTAGGACAGCATCGCTTTCGTCTGGTGAGTCGTATTACCCCAATATAGTTAGGACGATTCGGGTCGGTGGACGGTCCATGAGTCCGTCCAATAGACAAGCCATCGTCTTTCCTATCAAGATTACTCGACTCTCCCCCTCTTTTCGATAAGGGCAAAGGCCCCTGCTATTCCCCCAACTCCTCCCCTCGCGATTCGGACGAGGAGTCTTCTCTGCTTTCGCCAAAATGTCAAAGGGCCGGAGAAAGAGCGTCTTAAGCGGGAGCTCTTCAAGTGCTACCGTGAATCCTATATCAAAGGATTAGGGGAGCTTCGCCGGCATGTGGGCTACATGTCCCGACTTCTTGCCGAGGTATTATTTTATGCCGGTTTTGTTTTATACTTGATTTATACTTTTTAACTCGTCTAATAACTTGATTTGTTTTCATTGTTCCAGCTTCTGGCTCGCAGCATGTTAACTGAGGAATGGGCGAGGGATCTCAGAAAAGAGAATAAGCACCTCGTCCATCTTGCTACAACGGCCGGCGACAAGGCCATTCACGACATTGAGATGGCGGATACCCTCCATCGTCAGTCACTGGACGCCCTGGAGAAGAGATCTGCAGACATGGAATCCAAGAACAAGAAATATCTTGTTACCATCAACGATCAGATCAGGGAGCGGGACCGTCTGAAGATGATCATAGATACTCTTTCTACTGATCTAAAGGGTGAGAGGGATCTTTGCTCTTCTTGTCGCGGCTCGGCGAGGAGGGAGAATATTCTCCTAAGGGCTAGAACCGCCCGTCTGGAAAAGACGGTTTCCAAAACTTTTGACGATGCCAAAATAGGATTGGAACATGTTGTAGAAACGTCCAAGGATTGGGTCGTCAAGGCCTTCGAAATGCTGGCTGAAGCCGATGAGGTCCCGAGCTTTGTCCGTCGCCTGGAATACCAGCAGAGTGTCCATCGGGCAATGGTGTGCGCCGAGGAACCTCCGGAATTTCTTGATTCTGACGACTAGGCTGCGGCTGCGAATGGGAGCCCTGAAGACGGAGCCGAGGATGGGAAGACTGAGGACGATCAAGAAACTCACGCTGAAGATGAAGCCTAGTTTTAGGTTTATTTTTCTAGTTTCTTTGGTTGTCTGCCGTTGTAGCCATAGTCCTTCAGTAATCTTATTTTGTAAATTTTACTCATGATATATATGAAAGACTTTTGCCAATTGCTTATCTCTTATTTTCAACAATTTCAATTTGACTAAGTATAACTTTTACTTCGTCATGATCGTTGAACATTCTGCTCAGATTTTTAATCTTTAAAACTTGCTCATACGAGAAGATTTGTTGACAATCGTCCTTGATTTTTGGACGATCTACTCGATTAGACGAGTCAAGCCCTAAGATGGAAGACGGCCAATGCACCTTTGAGTTGTGGACGGACCACTTTCATGTCGTTTTGCTCGAGCTACCAACATTCGTCCTGCCCTATCAAACCATCACAGATGCATCTATTGGCTAGGTCCAGGTTTTTGGACGTCCTGTTCTCTTTAGCTCGTCCTATAGGCTTCTATTATCCCCCCTTTCTTGGGCTTAGCTCAACCGTATATTGAAGGAGAGCCAAAGTCTAAGAAGGAGAGCGGCCAGCCTTGGCTGAGCCTGCTGAAGTTGATGGACGAGCTCGAGATTCACGTTCAAAGAATGTTTTAGCCGGCTTCCTTGAGGGAGCAACACTCGTCATTAAGTAGCGATCCCTTACTAGGGTCTGGACTACTTAGCTGTCCGTGCTTTTGAAAGTAAGTATCCTTTACTAAGGTCTTATTTCAGGTCAGCTTTCTCTCATAGACTTTGACGTTACTCTTACTAGAGGTTTTGTCAATTTGACGGCCATATATGCATTATATTTTTGGCCGGTCTCTTTGAGGGAGTGATGTTCGGCGTAAATGTGAGCAATTTTGACGTTCTGCTATTGTTTGTATTTTTTTTTTTTTTTATAAGTTATTGTCACTTTTAGACAAGTAACTGATTTAATGCCCCAAAGTGAAGTAACTTGGTGAAAATAAACAAAGAGATAAGAAAGTAGGAATTGTATTATATGGATTTTGCTTGGCTGAATGCCAAGATGCATGTATACAATTCTTTTCTTACTAACATGTGCCGTGGCACTTTTTAGTAATTACAAATTACCCTACAGGTATCTGACGAAGATCTGAGTTAGACGTGGTACTTCTTTATGTTGTCTGAATTCCAAGTACGATGAACAGGTCGTCCATCTAGATCTTGTAGACGAAAAGTCCCACTGCGTATCTCCTGGACAATCAGATAAGGTCCTTCCCAATTTGGTGTTTGCTTCCCCAACTCTTTAGCTCGTCCAACCGCTTCCATCTTTCTTAGAACAAGATCCCCCACCTTTAGCGGTCGTCTAACAACTCTTTTGTTAAACTCCCGGGTCATACGCAGCTTGTACAATTGCATTCTTAGCAAGGCATTGCCCCTGACTTCTGGGACTTGGTCCAAAGCCGTGCGCAATGCGGCCCAGTTGGCATCCTCTGCGTATAAGATGACTCGAAGGGTGGGCTCCTCAACCTCAATGGGCAAGACGGCTTCAGTGCCATAGACTAACATGAAAGGCGTCTCGCCTGTAGAATTCTTAGCAGTTGTTCTAATGGACCATAACACCAATTGCAGTTCTTCAACCCATTGTCCTTTGGCGTTATCCAGCTTCTTCTTGATTCCATTTGATAGAATCTTGTTGAAGGACTCGACTTGCCCATTAGCTTGTGGGTGGGCGATCGCCGCAAAGTGAGCTTTGATTTCTCTTTCGATGACCATTCTTTCAGCTTAGGCGTTTCGAACCGTGGACCATTATCAAAGACGATTGACTGAGGCATGCCAAATCGAGTTATAATGTTTTTCCAGATGAAGCCCTTGACGTCGTTTGTTGTTATTCCTCGCATGGCTTCAGCTTCTATCCATTTAGTGAAATAGTCCACTGCTACTATCACAAACTTCTTTTGCCAAGCGGCAACAAGGAAAGGTCCTAGGATATCCATTCCCCATTTGGCAAAAGGCAGAGGGAACAAGATGGGGGTCAAATAGTTGGACGGCTTCTGATGCACATTTCCATGCTTCTGACAACTATCACACTTCTTTGCATAGACTAAAGCATCCTCCTTTAAGGTAGGCCAGTAGTACCCCGTCCTCAAAGCCTTCTCGCCTAAAGCTCTTCCCCCAATGTGAGAAGCACAAGCACCTTCATGGAGCTCATTCAGAACCCCCAGACCATCTTCTCTGGTGACGCACTTGAGCAGAGGCCGGTTGAATGACTTATTGTAAAGTGTCTCGTCCCATAGTTCAAACCACCTGTCTCTAGCCTTCACATACTTAGCTTCTACAGGATCTGAAGGCAATCGTCCCGTCTTCTTATATTCTATGATCGGCTCCATCCAGGCAGGTCCCTCGGCCGAGAAACATAATCTGTTCTTGGTCAATGCTCTTTTTGGGTTTGACTTCCCAAAAACTTCGGGCACATCACCGCCCGTAGCCGGCCAATTTCGAGAAAGCATCTGCTTGATGATTTTCCGACCTTGGTACTTGGTCGAGGACAAATCGTCTTAATGGCTCTATCTCATCTATGATCAGTCGCATGTATTTGCTCATTGATGCTTCTTTGCATTCAAAATCTCCATTAACCTGGCTGACTACTAAGAGGGAGTCCGATTTGGCCTCGATCTCAACAGCTCCAGCCGCCTTGCACATTTTGATTCCAGCTAAGAGTGCCTCATATTCAGCTTCGTTATTGGACGCTCTGAACTGGAACCTTAATGCATATTCAAACTTGTCTCCCTCGGGTGATTGACAAATGATTCCTGCTCCACATCCATTGACTGTGGACGATCCATCAACCATGAGCGTCCAATGCTTCCTTCCTCTAGCTGGATCCGATATTGGCTCTATGGTTGGTCGAGTAAGCTCAACTATAAAATCTGCCAAGGCTTGCCCCTTAATGGCTTTCCTTGGTTCAAATGATATATCAAACATGTTAAGCTCAACCGCCCATTTTAGCATTCGTCCAGCAGCTTCCATCTTCTGCAGAACTTGCTTCAAAGGCTGATCAGTGTAGACAATTATACTGTGCGCCAAGAAATATGGTCTCAACTTTCTGCTGGCCATGACTTGGGCCAATCCAAACTTCTCGACTGGAGTATACCTGTTTTCCGCATCTTTGAGCACGTGACTCACAAAGTATATGGGAATTTGGACGGAGTCTCTTTCAGCCAACAGGACGACACTCACAGCTTGCGTGGATACAGCCATGTATACAAACAACTTTTCCCCCTCGGTGGGACTGACCAACCTAGGCAGCTGCTGAAGATGATCTTTGACATGCTGAAGGGCTTGCTCCGCCTCTGCTGTCCATTCAAACTTGGCTTTCTTCTTGATCGTGGCAAAGAAGTGATGACACTTGTCGCCTGACTTAGACAAAAATCGTCCAAGGGCAGCCAAGCAATCCGTCAGCTGCTGCACCTCTTTTACGTTCGAAGGAGACTTCATGTCTAGAACAGCTTGAATCTTTTCAGGGTTGGCTTCTATTCCCCTCTGATCCACCAAGAAACCTAAAAACTTCCCCGACAAAACCCCAAAGACACATTTGCTGGGGTTCAGCTTTAACTTGTATTTCCTGAGAGTTTCAAAAGTTTCTCTCAAATGTCCAACATGACTTTCTTCTTGACGGCTCTTGACTATCATATCGTCAATATATGCCTCCATATTTCGTCCCAACTGCGGCTGAAAAACATTATTGATCAATCTTTGAAAAGTGGCCGGGGCATTGAGCAGGCCGAATGGCATCCTCACCCAGCCATACAGCCCTTTTTCAGTAATGAAGGACGTTTTGTCCTGATCCTCTGGCCACATTGGGATTTGATGAAAACCTGAATAAGCGTCCATGAAGCTCAGCAAAGCATGGCCAGCTGTGGAGTCTACTAGACGATCCAAAGGGAAATTGTCCTTAGGACAAGCCTTGTTGAGGTCCGTGTAGTCCACACACATTCTCCAGGTGCCATTGGGCTTTGGCACCATAACCACATTTGCTATCCAGTCTGGATAATAGGTTTCTTTGATGAACTTGGATTCCAACAACTTCTGAACTTCTTGGTCGACCGCCTGGTTTCTAGTCGGTCCCAAATGCCTCTTCTTCTAACGAACCAGGTTTCAAATTTGGATCAACATTCAACCGGTGGACGGCTACATTCGGATCAATTCCAGGCATTTCCTCAACGCAATAGGCAAACACATCTTGAAACTCTTTCAGCAAATGGACTAGATGACCCTTCAAACCAGGACTGAGTGAAGATCCAATTTTGAGGGTCCTTTCTAGACGAGCTTCATCCAGACGTACCTCTTCAGGGGCTTCTACTGGCCCTGGACGTTCTACTGCTAGTCCCATGATGGCCATGACCTCTTCAGACGAGGAGGGTTCTTCCTTGATGATTTCATATTTCCTCTTCTTGCTGGGGAGGTGCTCAGACGCTTTCCTTGAGGGTGCAAGAGGCGTCTGAGGGCTCTCAATGGTCGGCTTTAACGAGGCAACTTGGTCTTTGACAAATCCAGACGTTTTCCTCTTGCTAGCCATCTTCGTCTGATCTTTCTCTATTCCAGACGTTTCCTTTCGCCAGCAAACTTCGTCTGATCTTCGCTGCCTATTTTCCATGATGACGGCTTGAGGGTAGTCAAATAACATTCCTTAGCCACCTGCTGGTCTCCATATAATGAGCCAATCTGGCCATCATCACACTCATACTTCATCAACATCAGGTGAGTTACTATGACTGCTTTGACGTGATTCAGAGTTGGTCGTCCAAGAATGACATTGTAGGCGGTCAAGTCTCGGACCACCAAGAACTTGATAAACAAGGTTCTAGCTGCCTCCTTTTCCCCCACTCGAACGGGCAAAGTTACTGTTCCCATTGGATGGATGACTCCTCCACCAAACCCTATGATGGGATGATGAACGGGAACTAAGTTCTTCTCCTCAAACTTTAGTCTGGACAAGCAATCAGCACTAATGATGTCCGTCGAACTTCCGGTGTCGATCAGGATCCTTCTTCTTGTTATGCCAATCATCTTTCCTTGGAAACTTCCTTCCCCCTTGCGGCATATAGGAATTCATCTTTCCTTTTCGGGCTAACTCTTCCAAAGCTCTCTTGAGGTGCTTACATTCATTGGTCTCATGACCACAATCTTTGTGGAAGTGGCAATACTTGCCCTTATCCCTATTTCTTTAAGGAGTCTTCATTTCAGCTGGGGCCTTCACCTTATACTGATCCTTAATCTCCATGAGGATGGAGTATTGGTCTTTGTTAAACTCAACAGGATTGGATGAGGATGGCTCGGCCTCCTTTCTCTTGCTCTTTCTAGACGAAGTGGTGTTGGAGGTTATTGCCCAAGTCTCGGCCTTCTTGGGGTTGCTCTTCTTTGGCTGAGCAACCTCTTCAAGCTTCTTAGACTCGGGATGCTTTGCCTCAGCACATACTTCGGTAGCGTGAATAAACGCTTCAGCTTCCCTTAACGCCTCGACAAGAGTTGTGATTTTCTTTTTAACCAAATCAAACTTAAAACTTCCTGGCCTTAGACCCCTGATGAAGGCATCAAAGGCCACCCCGGCATTGAGATCTTGGATCTGAAGGGCTTCTAGGCTAAATCTCTTTACGAAGCTTCTAAGGGCCTCTTTAGGTCCTTGGATGACCTTGCCTAAATGCATGCTCGTCTTTTGCTCTTGTTTGTTGGCCACAAAATGACTAGTGAATAAGAAGCTGAGTTCAGTAAAGTTGTTGACTTAATTGGGGGGGAGATTGTTAAACCATTTCTGCGCTACTCCTTTCAAAGTAGCTGGAAAATTCTTACACCAAGTAGCATCGTCCACTCCTTGGACGTACATCTGATGTTTGTAAGCAGACAGGTGGTCATCAAGATCAGTTGTTCCATCAAAAGGCTCAATGTTTGGGAGTTTTACCTTTGGGAAGGGGATCGTCTCCATAATCCTGGCCGAGAATGGAGTAGGCCAGTTGATTTGGAGAGCTCCCGGCTGTCCCTCAATGGGTATGAACTCCCTGCGATATTCTTTCATTACTGGATTGGATGAAGTGTTGGTTGGTTTTGGATGCCTATAGACCATGGGCTGAGCCACGGTCTTCTCCTGCCGTGGATGAACAAGGGAGTGGCTTAAACTTCGGCCCTCGCCTCTGGACGACAACATCAAAGGAGGGTCTCTCAGGTACGGGGTAGATCCTGTAGCTGAACGTTGCAAAGTCGCAGCCCTCTTGGCCTCTAAGTAATCCCTGGCGTCGGTTTCCATTCGGTGCCCACTAGGATGGACATGGTCCTGGGTCCTGGGTCCTGGGTCCTCACCACCAGGTTCCAGTCCATCTTTCTTCTCTGATCAGTATCCTCTGGTTGCTTTCCTCTTGCTGTCTTCCTAGAGGGTTCCTGACGAACCTGCCGACTAGGACCTGGATGATCTACTTGAGAACGTCCTCTAGGACGAGGTGGATTGTTAGCAGCTGGCTTCGGGTTGTGATGGAAAAACAACATATTGTTTTTAATCTGTTCCTGGACGACCTCCGCCATCCTAGTCTGGAAATCATTCAGAACATTCTCCAGGTGGGCGGCAGTCACTGGACGATCTAGATTCACTTGGATGACCGGTTGCTGGCTTGGCCCAGGAACATTGACGTTGGATGGTGGTCTATCTCTTCCTCGAGGTGGTCTTTCATGCTCCACCGTATCTTCGACATTAACTTGAAGGCTTCGATTCCTGGCAATGTTGGACGATTGACAATCAGTCATCGTTGCGTCTCCCCACAGACGGCGCCAAATGTTTTATCCACTTGTCCAACAAGTAAGCTGTAGGCTTAGCTTCCTTGTCGAGCAAGTAAAGTAGTATCTTGAGTGTTCTTCAGCTGGAGACTTGTGCAACGATGTCTGAATCCTCTTAGTCCTTGGTCTTTGCTCTGCTCCCGAACCTGCACAAAGGGACCCACCCTGGAGGTTTGGGTGGTGGTTCCCCCTCCGATGCTTAAGTCAGTTATCAGAAGTAGTGAGAGAAAGTAGAGATAGAAAGAGAAAGTGAGAGAGAATTTTATCAGAGTAACTTTGCACTGTTTGCATTGAATGTGTTTTCTCCTGATTTCAGGGGTATTTATAGTGATAACAAGTTGACAGCTAACCTTAAAAACTGACCTACAATAGTGGCCTCTGATTGGCTGAGGAATCAGATCATGACACGTGGCAGACCATGACTGGGGGATGTCTATTAACCACTCTCCTTCAGCCATTTGGCACTGCTGGGCTCTGACTGTTGGGCCAGAATTTTAACCTTTTAACTCAGCTGAGTGTAGCCCAGAGATTCAAGGCTTTTCTCTTCTTTTACTAAGGTGACACGTGTACGGCTCTGATGAGCCCAAGTGTCTTCAAAGTAGCCATCAATGCTAGACTACAACAAGAGTTTATAAATCAAAGTTTATGGTTTCAAATTATTTATGAAATCATATTAAGGACTCAAGGATTACTTCAACTTAATTTTCATTAACTTAAATAATTATTTTAAACATAAAAACTAACTTTAGTACACTTCTTACTTTGTTTTAGAAAATAAAGAAATATTTTCAAGTTATAAACAACAAAGCTAATTAATCTAAAATACACCAATTTAATAAAGCAAGCTAGTTTCGGAAAGTCATTTGTTTTGTTTTTTTTAAAAAAATAAAATAAACTAATAAAACTAAAATAAAGGGGAAAAGGGGGGTTTTACTGATTCTTTGAATCAGTTTCTCAAAACTGAGAAAACAAACCAAGGAAAAAAAACGAAGAAGGGATGAAGGACATGGGAGAACGAATCAGGGGAGAAAAGAAGAGGAAGGAAGGGAGGCTGGTGGTTTTGCGGTGGTGCTCGGCAAGCTCAGGCGGGAATGAAGGTGGTTCGAGGCTGGGCGCGGGTTCCAGAAGGAGAGGGGGTGCTGCGAAGGGAGGTCGCGGGCTAGGCAGGAGAAGGAGACGCGAGGGATGGAGGCTGGGTTTCGGGCGGCAGGAGCTGGTTGGGTGGCGTTGATGGTGGCGCGAGGTTCAGATGGGTCAGGTGGTTCTAGTGATGGTTGACAGTGGATTGAAATTTCATTTTAAATTTTCAAAATAAAAAATCAGAAATTAAGAAGAGAATGAATTGAAGCAAACCTTTTGAGATTGTTTGCTTGAGTAATTTGCTGAGTAAAGTTCAGTATTTATAGAGGAGATTGGTCAGAAATCTTGAGCTTTGGGAGTCAAGCTCCATTAATGGCGAGGTATGGTGAGGTATGGTGTTGAGATTCACTTTTGACTAATTTTTCTCCCAAAATCCGGGATTGTGGATTGAGTTCTGACAAGAACTGTTGAGTTTGTGGAAAAAAATTTCCTTTGGCTCTGTTTCATACGTGAGGAAGGAGGAAGGAAGAAGGAGGAAGGAGGAAGGAGGAAGATGGTGATCTATGATCACGTTTCTTTCTTTCTCTTTTTTTTGGCTTTTTTTTTTCCTTTTTCTTTTTGGCTAAAATGACACATGGGCTATGGACGTGATATATTGTATGGGTTGGGCTTTATATGGGTTGCTAATATGGATGGACAATTGAATGAATAAGAATGTCCACAAACTAAATAAAGATTTTCAATTGCAACAATTAATAATTAAATTATTTAGAAATAATGAACACGAATAATTAGTTTAAAATACATTTCAATTAAATCACAATTCAAAACTAAATGAAATCATTATTAAAATTGAATTATCAGAAAAATAAATTTAAGTGGAAATAATATTAAACTTTAATAAATAATAAAATAATCTTTGAAAATTCGGGGTATTACACTATGAGTTTAAGTTAGATAATAAAATTTATAAAAACAGAAAGATGGAATAAGATATTTTTGACTTATAATAGTAGTTGTAGATTATAAAATATGGTAGAATATAAGGACATGGAAGTATGGAGTATTGAGGCAAGAAAGTCGGGAATACAAATAACTATCTTATGATTCTAAGGTTAAAGTAATGAGGTGTGAGTTCAACTATGAGATGTGGGTTCAACCATTTTAGATCCTTCGTTATTGGGGCTACTAGAAGTTGGAAGTTCAAGAAAGAGAGCTCATAACAATTGAGAGAAGGGGGTTAAAAGCCACATTATGATAAAGGAAAAATTAATTAATTATAATATATAAGTTCGAACTTCACAAGTTTTTACCTAAAATTATAGATATATGTTCTAAGATGTTTCATACTAATGAGACTCAAGTAGATGTGATATGTATTTTTAAATGTAGAGATATGAGAGATGAAAATTTAATGCTATTACATTTTGACTATATAAAGTTTGTATAAGAGTTAAATTTTATTTTGGGATTATGATTGGTAAGCTATGTTTTCAGCTTCAATTATGATATAGTTGGATTATATTTTCTTTAAAGTCCGTATTTGAATGGGATTTAGCAAATGAATTTTATAAAGGGTTGATTTATACTAAGTTACTAAAAACTCAGAATAAATTATGCAAGCAATTTCTTTTGAATATTAAATACCCGAAAACAATTATGTTATGAGAATTTGGGAATTATGAAACTGAGTTTTCGAGAATATGAAATTATGGATTATGTATTTCGATTCTGTTTTGTGAGGGGAAGAAGCTGCTAGAGCAGTGATGAATAACATTCTGTATTTCTGTATATTCTAGGGACATGTCATGAAAAGCCTTGCAAGCTGTACATAACGGAAGAGGAAAACGTCCCTTGTAAAAGTTTAGAGAATGCGCCAAGATGGCAATTCTATTCATGTTCTCTTCCCCAGTGTAATTAATATGATTTCTGAAAGAAAATAGAATATGTATTTGAATATTCGAGTGGTTTCGTGGAAAGTTATTTCAAACTCTAATTTCTAAAGTGATGTTTTATTCACCCAAGTTATGGAATTCATGCGCCGATTATGGAAATGATTTACCAAGAAACTCGTTAGGAATTTATAAAAGGAGTTAACTACGATATACATGTTGGATTAAAGGTTTCTGTATTCGAAACAAAGAAGTGGGAGATATTGTTATGAATTAAAGTATGTTAGAGTTGATTTCGGAAGATCATATTAGTTCTATAGAATTCTCATGGTTCTGTTAATTGAAGTATATACTATTTACGTTATTTTAAACAAGAAGCAACATTATAAATTGGGTTCAAGTATTTGTTATATAATTCTTTTATTATGACTTCTCTGTATCTTGATTTCAAATGTCTCGTAATCTGTAAATGCGTTTTAAGCCACCAAAAGATTTTCTGGTTGGATAGTGTGTACTCAGTTTCTCTGATTTTGTTCTTGGATCCTGTCCTGGTGGGGGCAGAGTTCATTCTTAGTTATTTTGCATGTATAGTGCGCTCAGGAGTGAAAAGATTGGGATCGTAAGTTTGTGATCAGAGAGGTGTCTCGTTTAACTCAAGATATGGATTATATTGTTGCTTAGAAATAATCTTATGATGTATTATGGTATTTATTTGGAGATTGTATTAGTTCAGCTTATTAAGTTGTATGAACTATTTTGGGTTGTATTGTGGACCATAAAAGGTCTAGGATCGCGTTTGAGTTATGTTCCGCTGTAGGTGTCTAATTGAGGTTAATTAACGTTAACTGAGATTTTTGACTATTAAGCGTGATTAACTAAAGCTCGGAAGTGCGGGCTGTTACACTTGTTCTCATTTATCTTCATTATTATAGGCACATAATGTCTCAAACTTCTTCTCAAAACAACCAAAAGTGCAACTGTGGAATTCCTTCTGCTAGACTGAAATCATGGACAACTGATAACCCAGGGCGAAGATTTATGACTTGCAAGCTGTGGGAACAAGGAACAAATAGAAGGGGGTGTGGTTATTTTAGGTGGATTGATGATGATAAGACAAAAAGGCAGAGAGATGTGATAAATCAATTGGTCTTGGATAAGAGAGTAATGCAAACTGAAGTCAATGCACACAAGAATGAAGTTGATGATTTGTGTGGACAAAGGAGGTGCTTGCTCAATGAGAATGATACATTGAAGGTCAAGTGCAAGGTATTGGCAGCTGAACTGAAGAAGGTTCAGAAAGAAAGGGGAGGGGGAATGGTCAGTGTAGGTAAGGGTAGTTCATGCACACAGGGGATTGTAATGGGAATGTGTTCCCTATTTCTTGTTGTTGCATTTGTTGTATTTCTATTTTAGGTAAGTTAGATTGAATTAAGGGTGGTTAAGGTTGTGGTTACGGGTGGTTAATGGTGGTTGTAATGGCACTATCATTGTACAACAATGTTATTTTTTGCAATGAAATTAAACTTGTTGCCTGAAATTTTGTCTCCTTTGATGACTAATGCAATATTCAATAAAAAAAGCAAGTTCTTGAAACAAAATGCCATTCATTGCATATGAAGTCAAGTACAAGAAGCCTAAGTCAACTTCCTTGCACATTCATTACATAATTTCACAAATGTAAATTGTTCACCACTTAAAGTAACTTAACCGAATTGTTCAAAGCATAAACTGACATTAGTAATGTTTTTCAAGGCATAAACCCTAACTAACAGCTCCTAAAAACCTAATCATTCTTCTTCTTAGTAGGCAGCTTGCTTGTTGAGAAGTGTCTTGGGTAGTTGGATTTGGTTGGCTTGAAGTACCTTCACCACTGGGATTTAGCTACACAATATAGGTTTATGTTAGTAAATTTGCACAATTAAGTTAGATTAGGAACAATATAGGGGAAGAAGAATACCTTTCTCACCCTTGCCTCCTTCTTCTTCCTTTGCTCCTTTACCCATGATGTGTCCAAAGGTGGCCTGCCACCTGTTCCATTTGCAGCAACAGGAACCTTAGGGGCATTTGAACAAGTCTTCTTGTTCAGCCCTTGCTGACCACAATTAAGTGTCCTTTTTGGCCTTTTTGGGTGCTTGGGATTCTTGTTGCTTCCCTCTTCACCAGCCTCTTTCTTTCTTTTCTTCAAATTGGGTCTACCAAGCATAGCTCTGACTGTAGGTGGTAGTGGTTGAGGAAAATCAACCCTCTACCAGTACTTCTGCCCAGGCATGGCTTTCAATGGAGGCCCATATGCTTTGAGGTAGGTCTCCCTACTATATGCCTCATGGACATAATCATCTGGGTTCACCCTTTTGTCCAAGATGCAAGCAAATGCATGCACACATGGGATCCCAGTAAGGTCCCACTGATAGCAAGTGCATGTCCTATGTTGCAGGTCAACAAGCATTTGATCTCCCCTCAATTGAACCTCATATTCATCCCCCCTAGCCACCTGGACATATTTATCCAAGCCATCAAAAATCTTCTTCACATAAGGCATGTTCTTACACTCTGTCTTCTTGACAAGCTCCCATTTATCATTATTTCTCTTCATCATGTATCTTCTAAGCCACTCCATTTGTGTTAGGATTGGCTTATCTCTTGCCCCTCTTATGACTGCATAACACATGTTGTTAGTCAACATGTTGGACTTGTAGTTAGTTGTAAAGGCATTAGCTGACTAGTGCCTTGTGGGAATGTCAGCAAGGTACTCATAGGCATCATCATCTATGAATCTAATTGATTCCTTGGCCACCTCATAGTCAAACTGTCAATTACATTCCACAAACACAATTTATAAACATCGTGAACACTAGAGTAACACTTAGTCAAAACAAAGAGATGAAGAAAGAAATTATACTACTGTTGTTTCCTTTGCTGCAGCCCAAAATAGGTCCTTAAAGATGGTTCCAGTGAACCTAAGTTTGAAATTGGCCCATATGTGCCTCACACAAAATCTTGTTTCAGCCTTGGGCACAACCAAGTTAAAAGCTTCCAATAAATCCTGAAATTCCATTCAAACATCACTTAATCTAAAATACAACAAGTAAACACATAAACTTAAGGTAAATAATGAATGAAAATAACAAATACATTACCTTCTGTCTATGTGACATGAAGGTCCAACCAGCACCTTCATCACCACCAAGATCCTTCAACAAAGTCTCTAAGAAAAAACACCAAGTCTCTGTATTTTCTACCTCTATCGTTACCCAAGCAATGGGAAAATATTGTTGTTCCCATCTATCCCAACTGCTAATAAAAGCTGCCTAGGATATGCACATTTCAAATGGCACCCATCAACTCCAATTATGGGCCTACACCCCCCCCTTTGAACCCTCTCATTTAAGGCTCCAAGCACACATACATCCTTGTAAATAGAGTAGGTTCTGGACCCTCCATCCCACTGACAACAACAATGCATCTGCTCCCAGGGTTGTATTTTAGCACAGCCTTGCCATAATCCCACACCCTAGTATACTGCTCAGAGGCAGACCCATAAATTAGGAACTTGGCCCTTGCCCTAGCAAGCCAAGCTTTCCAATAGCTTATTGGAATCCCAGTATCAAGCCTGACCTTCCTCCTAAAAGCTGCCAACTTCCAACAAGGATCACTCCTCCAATCCTCTAAATATTTATTTGCTAAATACTCAGCCAATAACTTCCTATTCATATTTGTCCTTGCACACCTGTGCATCAATTTCGATGTCCTAATCTGCCAATTAGAATCTACACTAAGCTTCCTACAATGAATATTGAACTCACACTTTTCTTTACAGCTACACTGCCTTTTCTTACTCTTCTTTGGGTCCCAAGGACAATCACATCTGTCCTTACAGTAGGTGGTTAACTAGTCATTGTGTAAGTAGTAGAAATCATACCTGTTCTCAATGGCATGGACCCTCAAAGCCTCCCTTGCTACTTGCTTGAATTGAATTTGAGCCCAAGCTTCAATGTTATAGGCTTGTTGAAGTCATATGAGCCATTCAAACTCCTTAGCTCATCTGAATCCCCCTCTATTTCTTCTTGCAACCTGATCTCTTTATCAACTAGCCCCTCATTCCCTTCCTTCTTTTGTTGTTCCTCAACAGCTTCTCTTTCCTTAGTGAACAAGTCATTCTCAACCTACTTTAGGATATCAGATCCACCCTTTCCCACTTGTGTTTGAACAAACAACTCTTCTTCATCCCTCAGCTCACTGTTCTCCTCTTCACATGGCTGCCACTCTATATCCAAATCACTAAACTCTGAGCTAGATGACCCAAATCCCTCTTCATCTCCATCATCCTTAAATACAAGCCTCTTTGCACTACTCTTCCTTTTTCCCTTCCCCTTCCCTTTCCCCTTCCCCTTCCTTTTTACTTCTGCTTTTTTCCTTTTGGCTCTTCCTCAACTGCCTTCCCTTTTCCTTTTCTATCAGCTGCTTTCCCCTTTATTCCTGCCCCTTTCATAGTGATATGCTTTACTCTAGGTGTACATCTTCTAGAGGGTGTGGGAATGTGTACTAAAGCATTAAATTCTGCTTTACTAATCACCACTGGAGAAGTTGGGGTGGACTGACTTGTTGCAGCAGCTGGATCTACAAACCTAGGGCTTCTCCTCATAGTTTGTAGTTTTTCAAGCTTTGGTTTGAGCAGGGTTGTTTGGCTGCTTTTTGTCAAAGGTGGATTGTTGCTTTGAGTCAAAGGTGGATTGTTATTAGAAGAGGCAGCCTTCTCACTTTGTTTCCTATGGTAATCTCTCAAGATTTCTGAAAATCCATGAAGTTTAGATCTGTATGGAGGAAAGGTAGGTGGGGGAGGTTCTATCTGGGCCAAGGGTTGGGGGTCACATGTGGACTACAAGTCCACGTTGCCAAATACATCCAAAGTCTCCAAAAGCAAAGGAATGTCCTCCTCATTGACCAGCTCCTTTTTACCAGTACTCAAGCTCCTTCCCTTTAGCCTAAACCACAATTTTAATCTACTTGGCATTGGTTGTTTTGCATTATCATAAGCAGCAAATGCAAGGTTCCTAAGCATTATTATATTAATATCCTTCAACCTGGTCTGGGAGTTCAATGAAATCCACCCACCAACATATGAAATCACCTTCCTGCTTTTAT
Source organism: Beta lomatogona (assembly GCA_947646795.1). NCBI lineage: Eukaryota > Viridiplantae > Streptophyta > Magnoliopsida > Caryophyllales > Amaranthaceae > Beta > Beta lomatogona. Next base: position 1,348,880 of record CANSNZ010000930.1, read on the forward strand.
AAATTTTGCCAATAAAGCTCCCACCCAACCTAATTCTAACATTGGCAATATCATTAAGTGAAAAATATTTTCTCTCACTTTTCATTATAAAATCTGCAAAACAGGAAAAAAAACCTAGTGGAATTTAATTAAATAATCATTGCAAATGTCCCAATTTTTAATTTGTTTGTTTCAATGTACTTTATGCTTCCAAATGAATCCAATGTCAGCAATTAGACAACTAAATTCAATTTACCTCTTTTTAATTTCACAATTCCCAACCCTAATTCTACTTTAATCAAATAAGTAAGCTTTTTAAGGTCAAAAATTGAGCTAGGGTTTGTGCGCTTACCTCAGCTTCCTTGGTTTGGTCTACTCAACTGATTGAGATAGATGAAGATGTGAATAAGTTGGTCCCCACAATTGTCCTCTTGCTACGAAATTCGAAATAATGGAGGAGAGAGAGAAGCTTGGTGTTCTGGAATTTTGGCTGAAGTGGAGGGGAGAGAAAGAAAAAGATTCTCTGTAAAAATCAAAGAGGAGAGGAGTTGATGATTTTTACAAAGAGGTTGTTAGAAGAATTGAATAGTTTAGGGAGGGAGATTGAAGGTAATAGATGAAAAGTAGAATGGGGAAGGAAGAAAAAGAAAGAAATCGGGGAGGGAGAGAGTCAAAAAGGAGGGAAAACTTTTTTAATCCCTTAATGTGGGCCCCCTTGCCAGAATTTTGCCCGGAGCACAAGTTAGGTGGTGATTTTTAGTGAGTTGGCAAGTAAAAGGTGGTAAAATTGAAAAAAAAAAAAAAAACACAAAAGTTGGTAAAGTATAAAACGGGCTATTTATAAAGTGGTAAAAATCAAAAAATCCTAACAATTACCAAAATCAATATCATATAACTAATATATAAAGCAGAGTACAAAAGCCAACTCACGAGGTCGCGACATTTGGCGTCCTCATTAGACGCCATTTGTCGCGCTCAGTAAGGTGCCATGTCATATTTTTTTTAAAATATAAATAGAGTTCCAAACAAATACAAATAGAGTTTAGGATAAGAATAAATAGAGTTGGGTTCACAATGAAAAACTTAAATATAGTAAATTGATTATAACTTTTAATATATAGTTCATAAAATTATAATTTTTGTACCATTGAAAAGTATTTAAAAAGTGATTTAAAATAAGATCCATTTATACTATATTTAAATTTTATATTAAAGTAACATATAAAAGGAAATATTGACTATACTAACGTATTAAAGTAACTTATTGCAATTGGAATTAGGGATTCAATTAGAATTAGGGTTGTTATAAGAGATTCAATTAGAATTAGGGTTGTTCTATAAAACATATGCATGTTTGAATTAGAATATTCAAAATTATATTTATATATACTGGATTGTCAGCAATCAACTTTGCAAATTGAGTTTTCTTCCTTATATTTTATTTCCACTTAAGCTAATTACGTGAACTACATATTATAGATTTTTAGCGGTCAGCTTTGCACATTGAGTTCTTCCCCAAGGTACGATTTCTAATAAATATACTCGTATTTTCTTTTCCTTTGATAAGAAACAAATGTTGCATCCTTCATCTCCTCCAAACATGAATGTTGGATAAGATGGGACATGGTCAACATATTAGGATGATGATTGATATTGTTAATCATGTTGGTCTATTGAGGCTTGAAGGGCACCGTAGCAACATACCTTAGCAACATACCTTAGCAACATACCGTAGCAATATTACCAATCCTTCATAATTTAACAAATTGTTTCATATTTATATGACAGGAGATTTTATAAATGTAGCATTATTATATACCTAATAGTTTACATACGAATTCAATCAGTAGAACACTAGCAAAAAATAAAACGGAAAAACAATCAAAACCAATATAAATTGAAAATATCTCACCAATAATTCATACAACAACGCTAATAATCACTACTTGGAGATTATGTAATTGAGAGTTAATATAAAATCAACATCATTCGATGATTTCAGGTATAAATCGGAGATTGAAGACCAATTTTGAGGTTTAATAGAAACAGAGAATTAAGAGAGAGAAAGAAATGTACCTCTATTTCCATTTACCAAGTTATTATCTTCAATTAGAGGTCAAACCTCTGTACTAAAACAAACAAAATAAAATATAAAGCATGTAAGCATCTCGCATCTACAATTACTAAAAGTTTAAAACACTTAAATGGACCTGGTGCACAGTAATGTTGGAAATTCATATTAAATTCATATAGTGAAGTGAGTTTTATACAGATATAGTAAACTTCTATACAATACACTAGATTTTATTAACGGAAAACATATAGTGAAATAATATGCAATATAGTGGAGGTTTTATTTTTAATGTTTTAACATGCAGGAAGATGTAGGTTGTGTAGTATATTGTGACATGTGCTTTAACATATAAAAATATGTAGTTTATGCATGATAGAGTGAAAGTCTGAATCATATACTGAGTTTCTGCATGATATAGTGAGTGTACAAATGATATAGTGGATTGTTCAGAAATGATGTAGTTTCTGCATGATATAGTATATTTATGAATGATATAGTGAGTTTCTTCATGACATATAAATTACAAACCTACGTCAAAGATAATGACAAAATCATATTATAACTTCTAGTTGTTCTATGTCAGACATAAAAACAGCCAAAAATAGTCTTGTAAATGTTTAGAAACTCTACCTCTTCTTCACGAAAAAGTGAGTTTCTTCATGACATATAAATTAGAAACCAACGTTAAAGATAATGACAAATCATATTATAACTTTTAGTTGTTCTATGTCAGACAAAAATAACGGCAAAAAATTGGGGTGTAAATATTTAAACACTCTACCTCTTCTTCACGAAAAAGCCCGGGTATTTGCCCGAGTCCCAATACTAGTATATATATAAAGGAAGAACTTTTCGGGAGCATAGGGAGCTCCTCAAGATTTCGAGGCCATAGAGCGCGCCACGTAGGATTGACATATCATGAAAATTATTTTTATCTTTTAAAAAAAATAGAGTTCTACGTAGATTTAAATACACATAGGGAGTTAGATAAGTTAAAATTAGAGTTTGGTTTTGAATGAACAACCTAAATTATTATATTATGTAAATTTTGTATAACTTTTGCTACGTAATTCAGAATATTATAACTTTTGTTCCATTGGATAGTGCTCGAAATATGCTCTGAAATAAGATCCATTTACAATATAGTTCTACAATTTATGAAGTCGAGAGCGCCACGTAGGATTGCCATGGCATTAATTTTTATTTTAAATAGATTTTTACACATATTTAAATACATAAAAGGAGTTTTGCATAACGAGAATTAGAGTTTCGTTTTGAATAAACAACCTAAATTATTGTATTATGTAAATTGAATATAACTTTTGCTACCTAATTCAAAACGTTATAATTTTTTACCATTTGAGAGTGCTTGAAATATGATTCAAAATAAGATCCATTTACAATATAGTTTTACAACTCATGAAAATATATTTAACTAGATGAATGGTAAGGCATTATTTAGTCTTTCTTTTAGATAAATATAATAATAGCTATAACTATAGTGAACTATATGTGACTATAGCATTTTATCATATGTGCAATTTACATGATTAAATATATATATAATCTTTCAAAACCTCAGCCTTATGAGTCTGGATCCTCCAGAGTGTTAATCAAATTCTACAAGGTAGATTTGTATGTGAACCATATATTTTAAAATCAAAGGCTCATATTGGTGGAAGGGGGGAAATAACACTAGTGGAAAAATAAGGAAGGGCTGCGGTCAAAACAGCCCTAAGGGCTGCGTTTTTTGCCAGCAGCCCTTTCCATAGCAGCCCTTCAATAGAAAAGAAGGGCTGCTGTTTTTAACCGCAGCCCTTCACAACGAAGGGCTGCGGTTCAGGCAAAAAATGCAGCCCTTCTTAGCTCGAAGCGCTGCGTTTTCAGCTTAAACCGCAACCCTTGTTTAAGTGAAGGGCTGCGGTTTTAAAAAAAATAAATTAAATCTGCCTTGCATTCCCTGCCCACCCCAAAGACCCCCCACCCCTAGCCCCCCCCGCCCCCTGACCCACCCCCACCCCCGCCAAGACCCCCCCCGCCCGCCCACCCCACCCCCACCCCTAGCCCACCCCCGCACCCCCCACCCCACCCCACCCCCGCAGCCCCCGCACGCCCCTCCCACCCCCCCCCCACCCCCCGCACTCCCCCTCTCAAGCCCCGCCCACCCCCCCCCGCACAAACCTCGCCCTACCCCCGCCCACCCCCACCCACCCCCGCCCCGCCCCCCCGCACTCACACCCTCCCGCCCCTTCTACACTCCCACCCCCCGCCCTCGCACTCCCACTGACCCACCCCCCACCCCTAGCCCACCCCCCGCCCGCCCCCGCACTCCCACCTCGCCCCGCCCCCACCCCCCCACCCCACACCCGCCCCCCCACCCCCCGCACCCCCCCCTCCCAAGCCCCCGCCCCACCCCAGCCCACCCCCTACACTCCCCCGCCCCGCCCGCGCCCGCCCTCCCACCCTAGCCTACCCCCTTCACTCCCCCGCACCCCCACCCCCAGCTGACCCCCCCGACCCCCCTCCACCCAATCTGCCGCCACCACCCCCAAGACCCAACCAGCCCCATAGCCCAGCCCAAAGACCCCACCATGGCGGCCCCTACCCCACCCCCCACCTAAAACCTCCCTTCGACACAAAAAAAAAAAAACGATCAAATTGCAATAATATATGACAAGTTTTTGAACGTAATAATTAACTTTAAATATGTATATTTAATTATGTAAAAAGTGTACATAGAATTGATACAAACTAGTAGATGTAGCTAATTATATCACGAATTCCACCAAAATGTATCATAAGCAATCATCACAAATGTGGGACGCCAACTTATCCCGAACTTCATGTAATTCGTCTGTGGTGAAGGCCCTCAAACGTGGTGTGTTATTCATATAAACCTTGCAAAACAACCAAGGAATAAACACATAATATAAGAATTCAATCATTTACCGTAGTTAGTAGTTCTAAAAATGACATATACCTTCCCGAAATTCAATCAAAAACAAATGCAAGCCTAAAACTCTACACACTAGTTATATTATACCTTATATTATCATATTCAAAAAGAAAATGGAGTTAAATGACTCGAGAAACAGGAATTGGACACGAAAAGGCAAAAATAGGCCTAAAATCACATTTATGTTCCCGATATACAACCAACAACAAATGCAAGCCTAAGAATCTACATAATAGTTATATTATACCTCATATTATCATGTTCAAAATGAAATTGGGGTTACGCGATAAGTACGAATTGGACGTGAAAAGGCAAAAATAGGCCTAAAATGACCTTTTCGTTCCCGAAATGACCAACAACAAATGCAAGCCTAAAACTCTACACAATAGTTACATTATACCTCATATAATCATGTTCAAAAAGAATTTGGGGTTAAATGACTCGATAAGTACGATTTGGAAGCGAAAAGGCAAAATTAGGCCTAAAATGACCTTTTCGTTCCTGAAATGCAACCAACAACAAATGCAAGCCTAAAACTCAACACAATAGTTACATTATACCTCATATAATCATGTTCAATAAGAATTTGGGGTTAAATGACTCGATAAGTACGATTTGGAAGCGAAAAGGCAAAATTATGCCTAAAATGACCTTTTCGTTCCCGAAATGCAACCAACAACAAATGCAAGCCTAAAACTCTACACAATAGTTACATTATACCTCATATAATCATGTTCAAAAAGAATTTGGGGTTAAATGACGCGAATCGACCAAAATCTACACAATAGTTACAAATTGGAGAAATTACACAGACCTGAGTTTATGTCTCATGATTTATTGACCTTCCGCCGTTTCTTAGGATCCTCAAGTACATGTATCCCTTCCGTGTGATCTACACGCATATAGTTCTCTGACATATGCACATCATCTTCCACACTATTTTCAGGATAGGTAAAAGCGGGGAGGTCCTCATATGCATCATATTCTTCCTCATTATCAACATCACCAATACCGAGGATACTCCTTTTACCAGGTACAACAATTGACCACTTATTATCAGCAGGATCAGTTACAAAAAATACTTGCTTAACTTGTGATGCAATTACAAATGGCTTGTAATACTCCGTATTCTTGGGAGTTATTTTGCTATAAATAAGAAAATATAAAGTAAAAGTGAAAGTATTTTATAATATAGTTTAGGTAAGCCTACAGTTATAATTTAAATATACAACCTACTTTCGTACCTAATTATATTTTAATTCGGTTTTTGTTAAATATTTATTCAGAATTCGATTTGGAAACAAATCCTAGTAAACTAAGGTTTCTCATACTATAAATAAGAAAAGGAACAAAAAAAAAAGAAAAATTGGAAAACCCTAAACACTCTCAATTTTCCTCTCCCAGCCGTTTTTCTCTCTATCAAATTCTCCCTCCTCTCTCTCCTTCTCCCTCGTCGCCACCTCGAAATCTCGTCGCACTCGACGAGGCTGTGCGGCCGGTTTGTGCGCGAAGGCTATGCGTGGGTGCTCGAGTCTGTGCGAGTGAATGTGAGGGCCGAGGCGAGCGAGTGCGAGGTCGTGGTTCGAGAGTGTGGTCGTGCGAGTCGCGACGAAGACTGGGGTGTGTTGTGCGGTGTTCAAGCAAGCGTGCGAAGACGAGTGTGGGGTGTTTGGAGTTGCGCCTGCGAAACCAAAGGGGAGCGACGAGATCGTCGTGTGGTGCAGCTAGGGTGTTGTGTGGGTCGTGTTGTGCGTGCAGTGGGCGAACGAGTGTTGCGTATGGCTCGAGGGTTTTGTGAGCGACGCGTCGAGGTTGCGAGTGTGGTGGTGTTGCCGCTGGAGTCCTCGTGTGTAACACCCCCAAATTCCATACACGTCTAAGCTACGTTGCATCGACTTGGGAGTGTTACCACCGCGGTGAAACGCAAGGCATGATAAAATCAAAACGTTAACAACTCCTTTATAAGAAAACTACATTGCAGCGGAAATAAAATGTTCACTTCAAATTACAACTCGGGAATCACCATAGACCCCTTTTATTCAAACCATTAACTATTCATACTAATTGTTCTATAAGTTCAACAAAAACATTTAAAAGCTTATAAACCAGAAAATATCCCCCGTATGCCAAACTCATGCAGCATCACCAGCATACCTAATCTGTTCCCCATTGAAATATCAACGGTTCATCACAGGTCAACAAACATCACAAATAACAAACAATCAGCTATGCTGAGTACGTACATAAACAATTAAATTATACATCAAACATAACTAGAATAATAATAACCATCCCAAGACATGATACTACAAGAATACCACAATTCACGTTATAGTTTAATTGGCATTGAACGGGCACCGTCATCTTTCTAGAATCATACGGCTACTTAATCCTTAATAGACAACTTGGTCTATTAGATGGAATGTAAATACGGTTTCGTTCCGTTCCACATCCATCACCTTAGTATGCATACCCCTAAGATCGTACGGAACCTTCCACCTACTTGAGTTATCAAAATTTATAAGGACACTACTGTCGTCACAGTAGGCCTGCGTAGGAGTGTAGAACAAGTCTCACACTCCCCCCATTGTTCATCACTTGTAGGGAATCCAACTACAAGTTTATTGCCAAAATCCTTTCTTAGTAATGTCCATTCATACCACATTAAACATGTAATCATTTAACATTCCTTTTTAGATATAATACTCAAATCTTTACTTCTTGTAACATCCTTGTTACACCATGATAATACAAATCCAATTGTTACACAATATATCGAAGAATACAAATCCAATAATCATGCTTAATACCATAGAATTTCGCATTACCATGATACATATCGATTCTCAATCACAATCATGTTACCAAACAATCTCAGCAATCACAATTGTTTCCTATCATGATTCTAGGTTCCAACAGAGTAAATCACAACCTATCATGATACTAGTAATTGCAACTGAACTGGTATGCGTACGTACCTTGTAACGAAGAATCTTTGCTGCTTACTTAAACGTTCCGCTTATGAAATTGGGACCTAATCGAATAATAGAAATACTTTAGTGCTAAGTCCTTGATATTATTAAAGTAGAAACCAACTTATCCAACTATGTAAGATATGGTGTTTTGAATATTAACATTAGCCAATCTTATTGTTTTAAATTTCTTTTCATGAATTCTATTAAACTAATATATTTAGAACTTAATAATAAGTTTGCGAAATTGATTTCCTCTAACTTATTTTATACTTGTTCATGACAACAAAACTTAAACTTAACTTTTACACTACTTTGTTTATAATAACAAACTTATCTAGATACTTATATGAGAACTATAAAATCAGAATTGAAGAATTAAGATCAAAGTAGGAACTAGTAGTGTAATATAAATCTGATTTCTTTTATTTCATAATATGTACCTTTATTTACAATTATAACTTAACCCATTAAACATAAGTATAATAAAACAGAATTGAGACTTAAACATCCTCCTAAGAACTACTAATATAATTAAGAATTTGATTTTTCCTTTAACCTTTACTATACTTAGTTTACAAAACTAAGTCAAACCATTATATCCAAGTATTATAAAATCAAATTTGAGGAATAAAGTTATCTCAACAACTAAAGCATAATTATAATTCTGATTTTGTTTTAATAATTCTATGCCTTATTAATAATTACAAAACTTAATCATAATACATAACAAAATCAGATTTAATAAATTAATTTGAAGAAGAAAAGAGAGAGGAAAAAACACCGGAAATCGTCGACAACAGACGCCGACGGAGCACCGGCGAGCCACGAACCTTTACTGCGCGGCACGACCTCGAACCCCTTGAGCCTCGTGTGCGACACTTCCGGCAGCGACGACAGGACCCACGACCCAGCCGCTGGATCACCGGCAGAACTCGCACAACCACGCGAGGTTCGGCCCACCTTCGCGCGACCCCCACCAACGCTCGAACCACCAGACGCGACACGAACCTCCACCGCAGCCTTGCGCGAAACTTCCGGCAACGTCCACAAATAGCCGGCAACGATTACCACTAACCGACGCCGGCGACGGGTTTCCAGATGCAGTGAAGAAGAAAGAAAGAAAGGTAGAGAAGAGAAGGAGGAAAGAACGCATGAGAGAAGAAGGAAGGAGGAGAGAGAAAAAGATCTTGAGGAAAAAAAACGGCTGAGTTAGAATACTAGGGTTTTCTAATTAATTTTTTTTTTCTCTTCCTTTTTATTGTATGAGAAACCTTAGTTTATTAGAATTTGTTTCCAAATCGAATTCTGATTTATTTAACAAAACCGAATTAAAATATAATTAGGGACCAAGGTAGGTTGTATATTTAAATTATAATTGTAGGCTTACCAAACTGTATTATAATTTACTTTCACTTTTACTTTATATTTTCTTATTTATAGCAAGATAACTCCCAAAATACAGAGTATTACATCGTGTCGCCGGTGGTCGTCGCCGGCGAGTTGGCCTGGTATAAAGAAATTAAAATTCTATCTTTTTCCTCTTTAAATTAATGTATATAATATGATTTTGTAATTCTTATGAATCTTTGATTAAGTTTGTAATTATAAGTAAAGTATAAAATTAATAAAAGAAATCAGATTTATAATTAGGAAATTTTTGGTAGTTCTTATGATAATCTATTCCGCAAATCTGATTTTGACGATACTTGTATATGAAATTATGTAAGTTTGTAGTGTTCAACAAAGCATAAAATAAGTTAAAAGAAATCGGATTTTGCAAGCATAGTAATTAGCTTCTAAATATGTTAGTTCAATAGATTTCATGAAAAGAAAGTTTAAACAACAGGAACGTTTACTCTTATTGTTCAAAACACTAAGTTTTACATAGTTGTTAAGTTGGTTTCATTTTAATAATATCAAGGACTTGGAACTGAATTATTCTTATATTTCGATTAGGTCCCAATTTCATAAGCGGAACGTTTTAATAGTCAGCAAAGATTCTCCGTTACAAGGTACGTACGCGTACCAGTTCAGTTTGATATATTAGAATCATGTTTAGGTTATGATTGTTGTATTGGAACCTAGAATCATGATAGGGAACTGCTGTTGATTATGGTTGATGAGATTGTTTGGTAACATGAAATCAATTGGAAATCTGTATGTATTTCCTTGTTGTATGACTTGTGAAATAGAATGAATTGTTATTAGAATGCGTAATTTTATGGTATCACAAGCATGAAATGAGATGTTGGATTGAAATGTTATGATTAATAATTGTAGCAAGGATTTATAAGAGGTTGTCTAAACTAAAGGATTTTATATGATGTTATAGAAATCATATGCTTAATGTTGTATGAATGAGTATCGCTAAAAAGGATTATTGGCAATAAACTTCTAGTTGGATTCCCTACAAGTAATGAACAATGGGGGGAATGTGAGACGTGTTCTACACTCCTACGCAGGCCTACTATGACGACAGTAGTGTCCTTATAAATTTGATAACTCAAGTAGGCGGAAGGTTCCGTACGATCTTGGGGGTATGCATACTAAGGTGATGGATGTGGAATGGAACGAAATCATATTTACATTCCATCTAATAGACCAAGTTGTCTATTAAGGATTAAGTAGCCCGTATGATTCTAGAAAGATGGCGGTGCCCGTTCGATACCAATTAAACTATAAAAATGATTTGTAGTATTCTTGTAGTATCATGTCTAGGAATGATTATTATTATTCTATTTATGTTTGATGAATAACTTAACTGATTATGTACGTACTCAGCATAGCTGATTGTTTGTTATTTGTGATGTTTGTTGACCTGTGATGAACCATTGATATTTCAATGGGGAACAGATTAGGTATGCTGGTGATGCTGCATGAGTTTGGCATACGGGGGATATTTTCTGGTTTATAACACTACTAGAAAATGGGTCTTTAGTATCAAAAATTATTTGATACAAAAGGGCTCTTTTCCGATACCAAAGGTTATTAGTATCCGAAATAATTTCCGATACTATGCTGATACTAGTACCTCCGTGGCTAATATGTTGGTAACGGATCTTCAATCTGATACTAAAAAGGGGTGCCTATAGTATCAGAAATATCAATAGTATCGGATAATTAGTAACCATATAACCGATGCAAATATAATTTACTTTAGTATCTAAAGATTTTCAGTTACTATATATATGCAATGGTGTCGGAAATAATTGTTACAAAATAGTCAAATCTTTAGTAACAGATTAGTTTGTGATACTAAACATTGCCTATTGTATCAGAATTCACAATTACAATAAAATTTCCTAGCTTGGGTTAATTTCTCTTGTATCCGAAGTTCTGATACTAAAGTGTAAATTTGCTTTTAAAATAGGCATTGGTATCATAAAATTTGGATAGTCGAGGTTGTCTTTTGTTCATTCTTAAATAAACTATTCAGTTGAGCTATTGTGTATATATATATATGTCAAGAGTAAGTACTTGTACATAAGGAATTTTTTTTTAATATATACTACATATCCATCATTTCTCATAATATTGTTCTAGTACAAAAGATTGATGTAAGAATGGTTTTAATACAAAAGTATCGAACATCATCACCACCACAATTCAAGATATATAATCGTAGCATAAAGTTTTCTCAACAAAATAATGAGGAAGCTACTAGATTTCCAAAAAAAAAAATACACTTGCATCAACAATCTCCAAACTTGGACATGCTTGTCATTGCAAAGTTTAACCTGTTCACATAATAAAAAAAAAAAAAAAAGCATCACATACATGTAACAACCTCCAACAATGTAACTACAACTCAAGGATCATAGTCACAAATGCTATCAAAGAGCTAAAACTAAAAAAAATTGCACAAATCATATACAATTCACACCAATGCACTGATAGAAGTTACGACACCCATCACCCACATGAATATAAGTTGTGTCAATACGATGCCCAAATCCATACATAAAACTGCTGCAGAATATCACCGAGACAACCCCAAACCTACCCTTAAAACTACAACAATATGCCACCCAACAACACCTAAATAACTTCAATACAAAGTACACATCAACCCTCTTAATTGCCCTGACACAACACCCAATTGCCTTTGAACCAGCAACAACAACACAACACAACAACAACCAGCAACAACACCACAACAACAAAAGTGCAGCAAAACAGGGGATTTTTTTAATCAGTGTGTATATGTTTCCTTAGAATAGTAGAGGAAAATGCACGTAAAAAAAGAATAGTAGAGGAAAATGCATGTAAAAAAAAAAAAAAAAAGAATAGTAGAGGAAAATGGTATAACATACTTCGACCAGATTTCATTTGGAGAACCATTTTCTTCAACATTTGCATTTCTTCTTCTAAAGCCTCTCTTCTCCTTTTTTCACCTACAATGTTTTCTTCCAATGCCTTTCTTTTTTCATCTTCTGTTGCAATTTCTTGTTCCAATTCCAGTCGTTTTTGCTTTTCTTTCTCCATTTCTTCTTCCAATCCTTTTCTTCTTTGCATTTCTTCTTTAAGCATATGTAAAGCTTCACTATTGTGGTACTTAGAGCTACCTTTAGCTGAAACTTTTACACCAATTCCATATGTACGCTTGTACCCACGCTTGTCTTCTCCGACAACAAGTTCAAAAATTTTGTCTCGCTCGCTAACAATATCACAATCAGGTGTAAGCTTTTCTTTATGATTTTTCATAGAAGCCTACAAGTAAGATCTATGTTATATTATTATATTGCGAGCAAAACAATATCAAGGAGCATAAAGAGCAAGTTATTATACATACAAGTTTCATTTCAGAAATTGGATCCACTGGTTTGTTTTTTGTTTCACCATAAGCCTTTTCAAAGACCTGAAGTCGATCAGGTTCTATGCCATCCTTTTTCTAAAAACAAGAAGGTATATACACATTAGGACAATTGCGTATGCAAAAATGATATTCATAATTGTTAACTTTACCATTTCATCTCTTAGCCGAGCCAAACTTTTTGTGCCCAAATGGTGTGCCATTGTAGACTTCATGCGATTGTCATAATTTCTCTTGCTACAATCCTATTCACAAAAACTGGAATAACAATATTTTCAAGAAATTCACTACAAAACCTCAAAGTACCATTACATATACCTTTCCTTCTTTTGACTCCCACCTACGAACTATATTTGCCCATTGGTCAGGATCGACTCTATTATTAGGTGGCACCAACAACTCTTGCAATGATTTTACTTCTGGTTTATAATGTTTCTGCTTAAGTTTTCTTCTCCATGATCTTAGACAATTATCCATCTTTTCCAATGATCAATCTTTAGGAGAAGTTGGACCTTCAAATGTAAATCTTGTCTACAAAATATGACAAAGAGATGAAAGTCAATTACATTAAATAAGGGAAAAAAATCATATATAGGAGTTTCATTACTTACCAGAATGATCTTCCAAAGAACTTCTTTTTCCTTGGTCAAAAACTTTCTCCAATCATTCAGATCAAGTGCTATTAATTTAGGGTCTCTTGCAAGCAAGCCAAGGTAAGATGAAAATTTTCTACCATTTTTTCCAATTGGTTGACCATTGTGATTTACATTAACAATAGTTTTCTCATTGCTCGAGAGGTTACTGCACTTATTAGGTCCCCTCGGAGGATTTTTCTTCGGTCTCTCTGTCCCAAAATAATAAAGAAATAGCACAATGTGCGATTCGATACGAAAGCTAAATGTTAACCAACAAGAAAGAAGAAAAAAAAGATCCAGATATGTACCTGAGGAAACTGTAGAATGGACTATGCGAGCTTCTTCCTCTACAGTGTTGTCAACATGCAAATCATCATTTCGTTGCACACCTTCTTGGTCACTATCATCACTACTTGAACTTACATCATTCCTCAAAACAGAATAGTGTTCCTTTCTTTGGGAAGAGGACGGCGCAGAACTGTAGCCCTTCAATTTGCATTTTAAGCTTGACAACATAGTAACCTGATTTATCTATACACATCAACACAAGAGAAACCATGGAAATGCATGCCAAAATATAATAGTAATTGTCGCATTCATAGTGGACATTGACACATAATAAATAAATGAATGAGTCATCTACTTAATCATTACAGATATTTTAATAAATCAGTCAACAAGAATTAAAAGTCGTAATAGGGATCCTCCTCAGTTTCACTATCTTCCATGTATTCCTCCTCAGTTTCACTATCTTCTGTAGAATCCTCGCTTTCACTGTCGTTTTCAGTTTCACCATCCTCCTCAGTTTCGCCTTCAGGAGTAGACTCCACATAAAAGTTATCAAGAGAAACTATTGCCGTTTGTAATGATTCACTAATGTGTGACTCACTATCAAAGTAAGTTCTTGTGTCACCCTCAAGTGCAACATCATCCATATCATAAACATCCCTGGGTTTTATCTTACTCACAACATTCCAATTAGTCTCTACTGGATCAGGAGTTGTAAAAGACTTGAAAAGCTTGAGAAGCTAAAACATAAGGTTCATTAGTTTTCCAGGGGTTTTTAAAATTCACAAGGGTAAATCCCAAGGCATCTTCTTTTATTCCTCTCCCGTTTCTCATATCCACCCAATCACACTTGAGTAACACTACTCTCCTTCCTTCATAATAATCTAATTGAATAATCTCTTTCAGAATACCATAATACATTACACCCCCTTCTCCGTAAACGCCTATCCCACTATTTTGAGTGGAGGAATTTTTTTCAACATCTTTCGTACGAAATTTGAATCCATTATAAATAATTTTCTTCATTCGTCTTGCCAAACTACTAGGACCCTTGCTTAGCCACCGAAGATCCTCACTTATTTGCTCATGTTCCTCTTGGCACAAGTGTTCACCCTATGCCAACAAAAAAAAGCATCAATATCCTTTGGAAAGATAAATAAATAAATAAACAAATAATACATTTTCATATCACGCATTTAACACATACATTAACTTGAAACCATTTAACAAATTTTTCTTTGTGGAGCTTTTCAAGGTCTAATGCTTGTATATGCAAATGTTCTTGCCTACAAAGCTTCTTATGCTCTCTACATTAAAAAATATTACTAAATTTAGTAGGTGGATGGAAGTGGAATTGGACAAAAAATACAGATTTGGAGCATCTTACTCTGCATATTTTGCAACCTCGTCGCAATTAAATAAGACATATTCATGTGCTTGGATCCATTGATGACGAGTCAAATGAATATTCTCCTCATAACCCAAAACATGAGTCGGAGTTGAAAAGATGGATAACCCTTTGTGTTCACGATTACAATGATAGTCTTTGCTGGATTTATTATTTCTTGATTCAACTTCTTGCATGTATCGAGCGCAAAAGATCATGCATTCATTAGCAATGTAAGCCTCTGCTATGGAACCCTATGGTTTTGCTCTATTATGCACAAAGGATTTTAACTTGAACAAAAACCTACAATATAATAACAGAGTTAAAAAAAACAGCACCTGATGACTCTCAATTTGTGAAGAATTTAAAAATAATAGATCATACCTCTCAATTGGATACATCCACCGAAATTGGACTGGTCCAGCAATGGCTGCTTCATATGACAAATGACTCACCAAGTGCACCATAATGTCAAATAATGATGGAGGAAAAATTCGTTCTAGGCGACAAAGTGTTAAAATAGCACTCTGCTCTAATTTCTCAAAGTCATCAAAGGAAGCATCCTTAGAGCATAGTTCCTTGAAAAAGTTGCTGACTTCAATCAAGACGGCACTTATTTCTCTCGGCAATGCTTTTCTTACCGTTAAAGGCAATAATTGTTGCATTATAATGTGACAGTCGTGACTTTTTAAACCAGATAATTTCCCATTCTTCACATCAACACGACGAGATATATTAGATGTATAGCCATCAGGGACCTTCACTGATGATAAAACTTTACAAAAAAATTCCTTAGCCTTTCTATCCATAAAGAATGGTGCTCTTGGCTTTTCATATTTTTCTCCTACCTTCACTGGATGTTGTTTAGGCCTAACCTTCATGTCTTTGAGATCAAAGCGAGCTGCAAGAGTGTCTTTTGTTTTCCCTTCAATATCTAGCAAAGTTCCAAGTAAAGCTTCACACACATTTTTCTCGGTGTGCATGACATCTATGTTATGTCTTATTAGATGGTCTTTCCAATACGGCAATGTGAAAAAAATACTTACTTTCTTCCAGCCACTTCGCTCGCTTTTATTCTTTTCACTCCCTTTTCTTTTTCTCTTATGATGTTTAGGCTTCTTATTATGCTTTCCAAAAATTACTTTGATCTTTCGCATTTGATATAGCTAGTCATCCCCGGAACGCAATTTTGGAGGTGGTCTCTCTTCAACCTTACCATTGAAAGCAGCCTTATATCTTCGAAATGGATGGTTTAGATCAAGGAGGCAGCGATGTCCCATGTAACACAACTTCTTACTTTTTTTCAGACAATAAGAACATGTATCAACGTTACAATAAGGACAAGCTAAGTAACCTTTTGTTTTCCACCCCGAGAGATTACCATAGGCAGGAAAGTCATTTATTGTCCACATTAAAGCAGCACGCAACATGAAAGTATCATTGTTTGAAGCATCATAAGTCTCTACACCATTCCATAATTCCTTTAACTCATCTATTAGAGGTTGTAAATAAATATCAATGTCGTTACCAGGAGCCTTAGGACCAGAAATGAGGAGAGACATGATAAAATATGAATCTTTCATGCATAACCATGGCGGCAAATTATACACCATAAGCACAACCGGCCAAGTACTATGATTAGCACTCATATTACTAAATGGATTAAAGCCGTCACTAGCCAAACCAAGTCTAATATTTCTAGCATCACAAGCAAATTCTTGATTCTTTTCATCAAAAAATTTCCAAGTTAAGGAATTAACTGGATGCCTTTGTTTCCCATCCTTACTACGTCCCCTTTTATGCCATCTCATTAAATCAGATGTTTTAGATGACATAAAAAGTCGCTTTAAGCGTGGTATTAGTGGGAAATGACGAAGCACATTTGCTGGACCACTTTTCTTTCCAATTAATGGGTCTTTCCATCTTGATACATCACACACACTACATTTCTCATCATTAACTCTATCTTTCCAATACAACATGCAATCATTAGGACATGCATTAATTTTAGTATATCCCAAACCTAAATCAGCTATAATCTTCTTCATTTGATACAAATTTTTTGGCAAGTCTGAACCATTAGGAAGAAGATCATTTAAAAATTGAAGCATATCATTCAGTGATGTATCACTCCATCGATGCAAACATTTCATTTGATGAAGACGAAGAATGAATGACAAAGTTGTGAATTTATCACATCCAGGAGATAATTCTGTTTTAGCATCTTGCATAAGCTTATGAAAATTTTGAGCTTCTAAGTTCACCTCTCCCTCGTCAACTTGTGGGCTTTCACCTATGTAATCATTTGAACTAGGAAATCCAAAAGCATCATGGAGTAAACCATACATATCATCAATCCCTTCATCAAGCTCCTTGTCACTAGAAGTTTCATCCTCTAATCTAGATGGTGAAGGTTCCTCCCCATGAAATACCCAAACACTATTAGCATAATTTTTGTCAAAACCCTCACAAAGCAAATGTTCACGAACAACTTTGGGATCAAGATATACAGTGACAGAACATCTCTTACATGGACATTTGACCCTCCCATTTAAGGCTGAAGTATTAAGTGAAGATTTTATAAACTTATCTACTCCTTCCCTATATTGAGGACCATTTCTTGGCATATAAACCCAACCTTTTCCTGTATCCATGAATGAATTGCACAATCCTATCAAATCCTATTGAAGAACAATGTTAAAGCTATAATTAGTAAAGGGGCAGTTACATATAGTTTGAACTTTAATTAGATCGATCATTTATAATCACATGGAAATCAGAACACACATACTTTCAGACTAAAATTACAAGTACCATAACAACAAAAAATTAAATCATCACACAACAACAAAATATACATATATACATTGAGAGCAAGAAAGAACAATACCAATTAGAGAATGACCAGTAACAACACTAATTTGGGAATTGCACCAACACTACCATTACAGTAATACAAGAGAATGCCCACGGATAACTTGCGATCAAATGAAAGAAATTGTTAACTTTTTGTGTGGTATTGAAAATTTTGTTGCAACTTTAAGAACCATAAACATGTGGTATTGAAAATTTTGTTGCAACTTTAAGAACCATAAACAAAAGAGGAAAACAAAGAAAATAATATAAGCTTGGCTAAGGTAATGATGAAGAATCTTAACTCCTTAGTCGGTGCCGACATATTAAATTTGGTAGAATTTATACTAAGGACAGAAATCTTTTTATAGTAAAATACTAGTAACTTGGGTATCATGATACTATCCTAATATAAAGCTATAAGTACCTGGTGAAAACCGAGTACTTTAGTGAGTGGAACACTAAGTTCAGCTATGCAAGCTTGCATTCGATCATCACTACCATAAAGAACAGGATACCTTTGAATACACCTATCTTGTATCTTAGCTAAAGCAACAGCTAAAGGATAACTAATAGCAAAACCACCACCACCATATGCCATTAAGGATAAAGCTAGCACTATCCTAATTAGTAAAATATTTTCAATTTGGTGAATTATGCTATCTACTTATATTTTACAGCATATTTTGACCACATGCTTTAAAAACAAATTAGGCAAAGCAACTATAAACAAATTGAAAACAACTTCATGCCAACTGCTAGAAACAATACCCAACAACGAAAGAACATGAAAAAAAAAGCATAACTCACCAAAAATCAGTAATTGAACAAAGGAGACAACACTTTTGGTGATAAAGTAAAAAAAAACAATTTAGGCAGAATTTGGGTGAAGAAACCCAATTGTCATCCTGTAAAAAAAACCCAACATTCCATCATTATATGAATTCCATCAGTTTTTCCATATAATTAAGCAATTACCCATGAAAGCAAGCTTAAATACATAGAGTTCTCAGGAGATTAGCGAGTTTAAAACTTACCAAATACCACTAGTGAATATTATTTGAGATTTATATATAATTGACCAGCAAATCCGACCCAAACCGAAGAGCAGCAACTTCCGATTTATGTACAACAACTTCGGATTATAAAGTTATATGAGAAGCAACTTTGTGCAATGTGATTTTTTAGAAATTGAAGAATAAAATTTGAGTACAATGAGTAGTAATTTCTAACATTTATAGACAGATTCAGCAATTTGTGTTTTTGCTTTCAACCCTAACTTTTTGTAAAATGGAGAGAGAGATAAGCGTTGTAGAGGACTAAAATTGAGAATATAGGGTTTGGTTTTTTTTTTAATAAAGAATGATTTTAGTGGGTTTCATTTTACTGGGTTTGGGGTTTGGTAAAATTTTAGAATTTAAAAAGCTTTGAAATTTCCCAAATATTTTAGTGTGGCGCCAGCGCCAATTTTGTGAACTTTTCATTTGCTTTAGTAATGGGCTTTAGTATCGGACTTATTGGTTGCTATAAGAGCTTATTTGCAACAATACTTATATAGATAGTAAAAAGCCTATTGGTATCGAAAATTACCCGATACTATGACTACATTAGTATCAGAACAAAACATTTCCGATACAATAATAAAGACTTGCGTGATGTGGAAGGTAAAACCAAGGAAAATAGTGTCAGATAAAAAATACCCGATGCTAATGGAGTTTTTAGTATCACAAAAGTTTACTGATACTAAACTTTCCAATACTAAAGACCCATTTTCTAGTAGTGTAAGCTTTTAAGTGTTTTTGTTTGACAGTAGCAATTATGTCTTTCATAATCAAACTTTTAAAAGTTGGTTATATAAAGATAAAAATTACATATTTGTAGTTTTGAGCATACCATGATGGCATTACATGAAGAATCAAATGAAAGTTTGTCAACGACATTGTAGAGGTATTATGCAATTGGCTAATTATTTTATTCCTAGAATATTTGTTGTATACATAATTATTTATGTTTTTCTGTTTCATATATCTATATGTTAGATCTTATTCTTTTCTCAATAAACTTAATTCTACTAAAACTAATTGAGAAATCAAGGTTCGAGTTTCTAGACTATTTGAGGCCGCATATCATAAAAAAGGGGTAAGTTTGATAAGTCTTGATATGGTCATGATTGATGAAGATTTTTTTTTTCTCTTAAATAATATTTTCGATTATTAATAGTGGTTATTTTAGAGTGGTTAGGACTTAGCCTTCGACTGTTGCCAACTCGGGGGTTGAACCCTCGAACTTCTGTTCTGTTATATTTAATTTATTTTATTCATGACACCATCATTATGATCTTCTTTTTTGGCTTTCCCATCTTCTATTTTATGGCGTTAGTGTTTATGTGCTATTTTAAAAGTTGAAGTTATGGCTGGCACTCATATTCTTTCTTTATTCTTTCTGTCTTGCATCTATTAAATTATTACCCTCTACTTTCTTAAAGTATCATTCGGGTATTTTCCATGTTAAAACGGTGTTAGCTATCGTTAGTCATACCAATTATTGGGATATTATTTAATAATAGACTTAGCTACAATATTCAATTGAATATTAAAAATATAAAATTTATATATCACAATAACATATCTAGAAATTAAAGTATAATGACAAATATTTTATGTCTTTTTCTACTACAACAATGAGTTTGGGCATGGTTTTTAAAGAAAATGGGTAGTTTAGCATAGAGGGGTTAAATAGAGTAGGGGATAGGTAAATCCTTAATAAAGTAAAGGCAACTTTATGAGGCAATTTGAGTAATTAATGATGGTTTTATTAACATAAGGTAAAGGCAATGTTGTCAACTATAGTTGTTGTTTTTTTACCAAAAGTTGAATGGTTCCAATAGTTGAAACTACCTAAAGTGGTAATTGTTACAATTAAAAAAAATGGAGAAAGTATATAAATACAATAGTGTTAAAAAATCTCATTTCACAACAACAATAAATCAACAATGTTAATAAAAATTTACAAAAAAAAATATACTCCCTCCGTCCCATAATATAGTGCTTACTTCTCATTTTTTACGGGAATTAAGGAAAATGAAATGAGTGGTAGGATTTCCAAAAAAATATATTTAATGAAGTGCTTTTTTGATACTTTTGTATTGAAACTAGTTATTTATTTTATTTTTCCTGTAAATAAAATCAAAAGGCAATAAATGTTCTTTGGAATGATGTAAAGCAATAAATGGGGTCACATGTTTTGAGAGAAAAGTAGGGGTATTTTGAAAAGTTTGTGTAGAAATTAAGGATAATTTAGTCCAAATAAATTGACAAAAAAGAAAATAGGCACAATATTTTGGGATACAAAAAAAAGAATGTAAACACTATATTATGGGACGGAGGGAGTAATAAATAACAACCCGTGCAGCCACGGACTTCAAAACTAATTTCCATATATGTTTATAAAGGCCTCATAATCCGGACCCCCTCGACAATCTACCCCCTTAGACCTTTCCCAGTTTCCCTCCACATTCCCTTATCCCAAATGGCGGCCATCACAATCGGAGCCACTTCATCGACGGTTGCAAACGCAACATTCCACCTTCCGCGGTTATCTTTCCTCTCCATCGACCGCATTCTCTCTCCTCCACTACGCATTTCTCTCAACCACCTAACCTTGTCCTCCCCCAAACTCCTGCTCCCACACACTGCGCGCGGACTTCCGCCAACGCGCGCATTTCAGTCGTCGGCCGACAGCGGTACCGCAAAGAAGAGCACGAAGAAAGTTGTTACACTGAAGAAGAAGCCAGGTGAAGAGCCTAGATACTCTAAGGCTGCGCGCAGGTTCTACAATGAGAAATTTGGGGAGCAGCCTCAGCGCCTCGCTAAAGTGCTTGCTGCTGCTGGAGGTGAGAGAAAGCTAAAACTAACCTCCGTTTCTAAATAAGTACAACAGTTTCACTTTCAAGTTTGCCAACGCACAACTTTGACCATTAATATCTCTAATGATAGCTGACAAAAAAAAAAAATCTCTAATGATGTATTTGTAAAAGTTATAAAAAGTTAATATTATAAAAATATTCATTGAAACAAATGTAACAAACATTTTATATGATCATTTTTATATTTATATATTAGTAAAAACACACTGTCAAAGTGAGGTGTGTGAATAGTGCGAAAGTCCAAGTGTTGTACTTAAAAAGAAACAGAGGAAGTATTATTAAATTTAGCTTTTGATGACATGTGGAAATGCGTATATATTATGATTTATTGATTTTTATGGAGATTGTTATTTTTGTGAATTTCTTGATAAGTGCGGTATTTAGGCTAATTACTTGAATTTGGTTGAGGCGACTGGATTAAGTATTATGGCAGAGCATTTGGTTATAATGGTGGAGGGGAGAGAGAGAGAGTGTGAGGAAGGCGTCATTATGCAAAGTTTCTGTTTCAATCTTGCTATTATGTGAGATGTCATGTTAGAATGTCATCTTAGGTAATGGTGTACTATACTAACTATAGAAGATTTGGTTCAATTGTATGCTCTAATTACATATGCAAGGCTTTAGGCTTTAGCTATTGTGGTTACTTTATGCTTTTTCGTTGTAGCAAGATTTCATTATCAGTTCCTTGATTCACTTAAGGGGCTAGAGAAAGCAAGTCCTTTTTTCTTCTCAATGTTGTGAGATTTAGCTATGTGTACAAGGCTGAGTTAGTTTGTAGCCTAAGAGGAGATACTTATGTGGAAGAAGGAAGAAGCAAGAACAATTTAGCAAAAAATTTCCTTATCCCCTTGAGTGAATAGGAAAGCTTATAAGTAATAATAACGTCGACGTGACATCCTTTGAAATTCTCTCCAAATGTATATGATGGCAAGTGGTAGCAATGGTGGGAGAGCATGTTTGTAAGCCTTGTGAATATCCCGTTCAACATGTGATGATTCTTATGGTGAGATTATTAGCCAAATTCTTCGTTTGTATGAAGAAAAAAATCTTAGACGATCTCTGTATGTTCATGGACAAGTAAATTGCTAACGTATTTGGCATAAAATGTTCTGATCCAAGCTAAAGTTCTGATCACTTTTCCTTTAATTTTAGTAGCATAATACTCCGAATTACCCCTATTTGTTCTTTGGTACTTCGGACACCTGACTTTCTAGATAGAATATTTTAAGATATATGATCATGATAAATTCTGATGTTAAGTGTTGGAAAAATCAAATGTTTGTTCAATCTCCTCCGAAAATCTATACCTTTCACTTTCAATTCAGGCTTCTGACTTCTTCAACTCTCATCACTCTCAACTAAAGCTCCTAATATTTTCGTGAGCAGAGAGCTCCTTTGTCAGCTATGCTAAAGTTGGAAGGCAATTTCACCACGTAGAATGATATACGTCCATTGGAGCTTGTTCCTTCAACGTCAGACTTTATGTTCTATTTCTGTCATGTCTTTTTTAACTGAAAAGAAATTAAGTTTCAACAGCGAATTGAGCAAAATACTTGGGTTCAGCAAAGAGAGCTTCAGTGTAGCAAAAATCATTTGAAGAGAATATGACCTTCTTTATAACATCGATCTTTTTCTCACTTTTCATGTGGTGCACCAGCTAATGCATTTTGGAGATCATCTCATGTCTTTTCAAACGGTCAAACCTGTCTTGGCAAATGTCCCATCATGTCGAAACTGAGAGAGGATCTGCATTATCAACTTTCCTTGACTTCTCGTCATGGTGAGAAAGATACTAGGATCAATCTGGCAACTTGCTTCATAAGCTGGTTGATTTGGTACCTAATTGTGTGCTGATTATCAAGCTTAGATGGGTAATTTCCAGGTTATATGATTTTTGCAGTTGTCTTCATTAACGGGGCATTTATGTGGGATAGGAATTATTGGGATTAAGGGGTTGGATGAGGATGGAGAATTGGTGAGTGGGATAAGAATATAATTGTACTTGTCCCTCGTTTGGTATGTATTAGAAATAGATGCAGAATAAATCAATAAATAGCAAAATTACTTGAAAGCGCTTACTAACTCTACCCCTCCTTCCTTTTCATTAAGGATAAATGTGCCTTTTTCTTTAAAATCATTATCCCTCCTCCTTATACCTGCCCCTCTTAGGGGTAGGGTTTGAGGGATAAGAGGTCATTTTATTCCTATCCCTATCATGTGAGAAATTTTGTATCCCCTCAAATGAAACAAAGGATATAGCAAATTAGGGGATGTCCCACTCCTTATCCCTCCAAATGAATGCCCCATAAATCTTAGAGAGCGTTTGGTATGGCGGTTTCAAGAAAGTGAAAGGTAATGAAGGCTGTTATTTCTCTTATTTGGTTTACTGTTTCCTTTCCCTTTTTTTTAGATTTGAATTGCCCCAAACTCGTTTATCCTGATTCCACACCCCCCTTGGGTTTGAAGACCCCCAAACTCCTCTACACCATGTACACACTTGACCAATCTTAACCACCACCATACACACCATAGCAACCCACCTTAGGCCACCTACCACCACACATGTCTCCCCATCCCGACTACACAACTACCACTGGAACCTAATTCAACCACTACACCATCACTTCTCATATCAACTACACCAAGAAAGGAGAGCGAGAGTGAAAAAATCACGAAAAAGAAGAGAGACAAAGGCAATTTCCAATTAAATTTGGCCTAAAACTTAATTGTAATTTTTGGTGGTAGGATTATTCCTTAATTGCCCAATTGGACCTCTGAAGGAGGAGGGCAAGCCTCATGGTGTTCATCTTCGGTGTGGCTTGAGGTGTTCGTGGTCATAGTCTCCCGGTGTTTTGGTTGCGGCAATCTCGCGATGGAGAGTGGTAGCATTTTGGCGGTGAGATGAGTTCAAGAAAAATGGGAAACCAAGGTGGAGAGAGAGACACTCTGGTGGGGGATGTGGGGTTGGTGATTGGCTCAACCAAACACAAGGGAATTGAACGGGTTTTGTTTCCTTTCCTTTCCTGTGGGGCTAACCAGACGGAACCTTTTTATAGCCTAAGTCTTAGCTTCCTTTTTTTTTTTTTTTTTTTGTAGTATGGGAAGTTTGTATTGTTCTCTATAGACCTTCAACTTCATCCTCTATTTTAACGTATGGAAGACTTCAAGTAACAGATATAACTTCCGGTGTTACCTTACGAAAGCAGCATCCGTAGGACCAAGTGACACAAGAGACGAGTTTTCACTGCATATGATGTGGTACTTATATGACTAATTTGGGATTTAGGATATAATAGCAAATTAACGTGTTATCTTTTTGAATGATTTTTGGCTGTCAGCTATATTGACCAATCATATATATCAAGGTAATTTTTCTGGTTGAGTGAGAGTAGAGGGTTGCTGTGTGCCTTGGCGCCACTTTAATATGTTGCTAGTACCGAATAAAGGAAAACATTCACATTGTCCTCAATACAACCAAAACAGGTTATGGTACATTTTCTCGTCTGCCTGTGCACAGAGCAAATTGAATTTGCAATTGTCTGTTGCATCTACCAGAATCAGCTCAATCTCGATGCAGATCCACCACATGCTTTGTGAAACTGAGAAGTTCAATGAATTTCACTTGCAGCCATCATTAGGCTGTTACTATGGAAAGCAGTCATCATTAGGCTGTTACGACGGCAGATATTAAACGTTATTGGATTATATAAAGGAGAATAAAGGAAGTACACGTGAAAAAAGATTGTCTTTTTCTTTTTGTTGGGGGAGGGGGTGGGATAAGCTGTATTTTCTGGGTGTAATGAATACTGGAACTTTGTTTTACTAGCAATTGCTAGTCAGTTGATTCTATGTGCCTGAAGTCTGTGTTTCTCTTCTTAGTGGCTTCAAGGAGAAGCAGCGAGGAGCTCATATTTCAGGGAAAAGTGACTGTCAATGGTTCTGTCTGTGATACACCTCAGGTTAGCTACTTTTAGTTCTTTGTGTCATACTTAATAAGCTACTGCCTTCAAGTTTTTGTTAGAGTGTCTGAATATCTTGTGTCGCAGATTTGACTTAAGTTTCTGCCATGGTTATGGGTTGACGTTCCACCTGAGATTCATTTTGTTGAGTTTTAACTTTAACTAACTAGTGATCATGTGCAGACAAGAGTCAATCCTGCTAGAGATATTATCTATGTCAACGGAAACCGCCTACCTAAAAGATTACCACCGAAAGTGTATCTTGCTCTGAACAAGCCTAAAGGGTAAGATATTCACCAAGTCTACTTATTTCTTAGAACGATGTAAAGAGACGTTTCTTTCTCGTCTTTTCTTAGAGTCTTTCTTGACTCAGGCTTTGTTTAATGTTTTCCACTTTTCCTCAACTTATTTTTGCTGAACCTAATTCATTGTTAAATTTTTTTTTTCTTCAATAATATTTATATGCTGAACATAACTTAATTTCTTTTTGCTGAACTTAACTTCTTTTTGCTGAAATATCTTCTAAAGTTAAATTATTTTTGTTCAACTTTGATTATTGCATGCTTAACTTTAACTTTTCTTTTCTGAACTTTACTTATTTAGTTATTTCTGCAGAACTTATTTTGCAGAACTTATTTTTGCTAAGTTTCTTTTTCGCTATGCTAATGTTTGCTGAAGTTAATTAATTGTTGTTCAAGCGAACTTATTTTTGCTAAATTTTAACATATTTTTGGTGAAACTTATTATAATAAGTTGAGCAGAACAAAGCCTTAGAACCTTAAAATGATCCTATTCTGGCTCAATATGCTTACACCATTGCATCATTGCAGGTACATATGCTCTTCTGGAGAGAAAGAGGTTAAATCTATTTTGTGTTTGTTTGATGATTTTCTGAAGAGTTGGGTATGTATACTGTAGACTCCTGTTTGTTTGCTCCTCAAACTTGTGTCTGTGATGCATGTTTCTTGAAGTCTCTCGTTTTTTGTTATAATATTTTATTCAAATAACTACCTTACAGAAAAAACATTTCTAAATAACTACCTTAGACATCCAGAATCGTTTTTCTACCACTAAAATGGAATATGTCAAGTGTTGTGAAGAGTGTCATACGGTCATATGCCAATATCTAACTGGTCACTAATTGATCTTTTTAGTAGTTATTTCATAAGTTAAAGTTAAATTTTTGCTATCGCTTTGACGAACTACTCAATCTATTATGTTAACTTATGTAGCAAGAAAACGAGAAATAGTATTGTAAAAACGGGAGAAATGGAACTGAAATCTTCACACTATTAAGAAATGTGGAAGGCATTATTTAATGTACCTAATCAATAATTTAGCTTAGAACATCTATGTTTTTTTTGTTTATAATCAACCAAAAGATGTAAATGAATAGGGTATGAAAGTAAATTGGTTTATTGAAGAGATCTTACAAAGAAAAGGTCATTCTCTAAATCTTTAGAATCTTTGAGTGAATTGACTTGTTAGCTAGTGTAAATATTCTCACTTTTGTTATTAAGTTCTGAAAATGGAAAATGTGTTACCCAGAAGATTTTTCGTGTATCATAGCAGCTAAGGGCCTGTTCGGTATTACTGTGGTTTTCTGTTTTTTGGTTTTTTGATTTTCAAAGTCACATGATATATGTCCTATAATGAATAAAAAATTAGTCAAATTTATTGGGAACATGGTGATTTTGAAAACTGACAACTAAAAAGTGAAAACCACTTTTTCTGGTTTCCTGTTTTTGGTTTTTAGTTTTCAAAAAAAGTGAAAACTGAAAACAAAAAACGATAACGAACGAGTCGCAAAAACAAAAACAAAAGTATGGAAACCATTAAAAAAGTTGCCAATTCTTTTCTTGTCAATTTTTAAAACAAAAATGATTAGTATGAGTGACTAATTTTAAGTTCATTACACACTCTATTTCATATGACTTGTAAATTCTTAAAACCAAAAACTTGAAATTGCAAGTGATGCCTGTCGAGCCTTGAGTTTCTTGTATAGTTTTAAAAACCAGGTTTTTTATAAGGTAGATATTTGAATAACATGCTCTAAATAGTTTTTTCCCAATTCTACTATTTTTATAATATATTTTTCTCTTTATTAATATCATTAAATAAATCTTTTTAGGACAAGAATAATCCTGGACAGCCAAAGCCACGACTCTTTACTGTTGGGCGCCTAGATGTTGCAACAACTGGACTAATTATTGTGACCAATGATGGTAGTTGTTGTTCTTTGTGTAGCTTTCAAATTTCAAAACCTTGTATGACCTAGTATCTAGTAGATTCTGATTCTATTAATTGCTTTATCTGATCAGGTGACTTTGCTCAAAGAGTTTCCCATCCGTCTTCTAATTTAACCAAGGAGTAAGTAGTGTTTACTTCTTCTTTTGATATTCTCCAATGTGGAAGTAGACATTAATTAAGGCCTCTGACTTGGGGGTTGAGGGGGTAACTGTTTACCAAAAACACATGTCCGCAAAGTTGTAAGAACATTCGTAGGTGGCATATGCTTCAAATGCAATATTTCAATCAACCCGACATTTCTCATCTCCTCTTTGCTAATGACATTTTAGTTTTTTGGAAACCCATCGAGATGAACTTCCATATTGAGATGTGTTCTTCTGGTTCTTGAAGCTATATGAGGGGTGAGGGTCCACCTCAAGAAGAATGTGCTAATCCAGTTGGTGCAGTTCCAAATTTGAAATCTTTAGCTTTTTGGAAGGTGGTTCTCTTTCAAATGCGTCTCGATTTGAGATCCCATCATTGAGAGATTCCAAAAAAGGCTCGCGGCATGGAATTCGAAGCTTCTTTCTAGATGTGGTATTAGAAAACACCTTTCCATCTTGCCTATTGGAATGGTTATCATAACTATTGGAATGTTACCTTTATGAGATTTTCCAGTGATTGGAAAGAAGACTCAAGCTCAAGGATTTTGGAATTCCTCTTTGTTCAAGAATTTCTATAGAAAGGAATGATGAAATCTTTTGGCGTCATAGCAAGAGTGGCTCCTATTGAGTCAAGAGCTTATACTTTTTTCTTGAAAAAATTTACCCATGAACTTCCCTGCTATTGATGTTTGGCAGATAAAAGCTCCTCCTAAAGCTTTTTTTTTCACTTGGGCACCGGTCAAAGATAAGATTCCTACGGAGGATGTTCTTAAGAGGAGGAGTTTCTTTATTGCTACTCGGTTTAGTTTATGCCTCAAGGAGGAGGAATATGTTAAAATTGTCTTCTTTTCTTTGGCACTTATCTTTAACCTTGTTTGGGACTTTGGGTTGAGTTGGATTGAACCTTGTTCCATGAAAGATGCTCTTGTTGCTTGGAAAAGAAGGATGAAAAGAAGTTGGCTTGACGAGGTTCGGAAGATGATTGCGCTGGCAATTATGTGGTGCACTTGAAAGGAAAGAAACAAACTAATAGTTGAGGGCTTAGCTTTCTCTCGTGAAGCTTTCAAATTCCATATTTTGAGTCTTTTGTATTGCTAGAGTCATCTGACTTTCCTTGATTTTGTGGATAAATTGCTCCACGATAGCATGCGAGCTTGAGCTTTTTGTCATTATCCCTCCTTATGTAAGTGGGGACACTTCCTTGGTGTCTTTCTAATCTAATTCTATATTACTTAATAAAAAAACACTTTCCTAATAGTTAATTCGCATATTTCCCTTTTAATTATGCAAAAACTGATATATCCTTTTTCGTTTTGGTTTCACGTATGTAAGCAGTTTTTAGTTTGGTGGGGGTGGTAGTGTGTCCACGAGTTTTGTGATTGAACTGGGTCCATTGTCATCACAAAGCTTCTGTCTTGTGCGTTATATTGTATATAATCCATGAATGGCGATAAACTTTCTTTGCATGTGTAGATATATTGCCGCAGTTAATGGTGAAGTCCATAAATGGCACTTGATGGCAATTAATCAAGGAACAACCATTGACGGTGTGCACTGTACTCCTGAATTTGTTGAACTACTGCCTCGGCAGCCAGATATTTCCAGAGCTCGCTTTCGTATTGTGGTAAGCATCACTATTTTACTGTGTGCCTATTATTTGAGAAGGGGATTTGCGACTTCGACTACGTCTCTTTATTGGCCCAAAATGATTGCACAAAATGTGCTCTTCGCCTCTTCCCATCAACTTTTTTCCATTTTTTCCATTTCAGATTTCAGATGGCTTATATTGATCAGCCTAGTGTAGAAGGCTGCTGAAGTTTTTCCATTTTTTGGTCTCACTAATATAGTGTACAATGACAAATTCAGTTCTCTTTTGCTGATTCTGCATAACTGTAGTTATACAAAGCTATACAAAAGGAAAAATGAAAGATGGACATGATTCAGAGCTCCTCAGTAAGGGACACATTAGAACCAATTTCGTGCCTTGAAGTTTTGCATAGAGGAAACTGTTTTCCAATTACAGATTTCATGAAATTATCCTGCAAGGTTAAAAAAACCAGAGTTGTTTGAAACTGGTTGATGTTGAATCAATCTCTATTGGAAAGGAGTAACTGAAGAAGTTTACTTTGAACAGGATACCTTTTCTTTGGGCTTGGGAAGGGGGGGTAGTTAGTGACAGCCATATGGCTGACGTGTTTTGGCGAAAGAAATTTTAGCAATGTTGCTCAATCTGGAGTTCAGTTGCCTCCTGAGGCATTCTTGACATTAGTCTTTAACTGAATTGGTCTTCTGGAATGCGAGTAACTTTTCGCCCACAATGTTTCTCTTTTTTTTTTTATCCTTCCCTCCCACACTTCAAGACGAAATGAAGCAAATCATGCTGTGAGACTGTTGTTTGATGGGCTTATATTGATATATATATATATTTTGTTTATTCTATTTCAATAACCTGTCTATGCATAGTGATATAACATTGTACTGGATATTGCCAATGCTAAAAGCTGTGGTGCACCAAATAGTTAGACGTGTAATCCTCTTGTGCGCTATTAGCACTGCACAAAATCATTTCAGCATAATGTTATATCTAATCATAGTAGTCTCAGATTTGAATTGATTGTTCAGACAACAATAGTCTAATCTACTCCTTTTTAAGAATCAATAAGAAATAGCTGAATCCCATTCGAATACAAACAAGTGAAATATACCATCAATGAGAATTCCATTGGCTCACAATCTTAAAATTGTACGTGTTCGAGTTAGATGCTCAAGTAATGATCATAGAGATTGGCCTCATAGGATTGGCCTGGTAATTTTTATTGTGTTCATTTGGCCTTTTTGTGATACTTGGGGTTGAATGATGGATCCCAAAGATTTTGGTGGGTCTGGCATATAATACCTTCAGAAAGATAAGATGAGATTCCAAGCAATTGGATCGATGCTGTGGTAGCACTTTGTGGTATGTGTCATTATTTAAAGTAATTAGATGGTATTTCTAGGTTATGAAGCTGAGGGAATCAGTGTCAGCACTGTGATTTTGTCCTAACCTTTTGGTTTGGTACTTGTTTCAAGATTTTGCGTCTGGTTAGGACAGGAGCATTTGAAACTGACTGCAATTGTAATATTTTCAGGTTAATGAAGGAAGAAACCATGAAGTTCGAGAGCTGGTAAAAAATGCTGGACTTGAGGTGAGGTCCCTTTTTTTGTGATAGTAACTGGAATGTTGTGCTATGGACTACTGGTAAGAAAAGCAATTTCAATCAACACCAAAGAAAGATTAGTCACCAGATAGTAATTGTATTGATCAAATCAGAGAAACCTGACCAAGTACATTTCTCAACCATTCGAGAGGGCTGAGTACTCTCCCAAGGATCCACTTCTCTCTATATTTTTGCATACCTCATACAGCTGCCTTAGCTCCTTATTTATACCCCTTAGGGAGGACTAACTAACTGCCATAACAAACTACTCACAGCATTTTCTTTTTCCCCTATTTTAATTAAAGCTAATTACAATAAGTACATATTTAGCTAGAATAATAAACGACTCAAGTACCCTTCCTGTTCCTTCTAGAGTACGTGTATCTGAGAGGAGTTGTGCCCTGCTGATATGTTGCATTACCCAAGAGCCACCTCGTCCTCAAGGTGGAAAGAGGGGAACAAGAGATGTAGATCTTCATAGGGTTCCCACATAGCATCAAAGTCAGGTAGGTCCCGCCACTGAATCAGTACTTCAAGGCCATGAGAAGATGGTCTAGTGCCCAGGACTGCAGCAGGTTCATCCAGTAGCACCATGTCTGGGGTGAGCTGGGGTGGAATAGTAGGAGTCACCTGTCGGGGGCCCACAACAGCCTTCAATTGTGAAATGTGGAAAACATTGTGGATCGACAGTGTGTTCCCTGCTCCTTATAGGAGGCAGTCCTAATGGCATCTTTAAAACTTGTTTGTATTCTTCCCACAACTCCTATAAAAATTCTGGCACCTCAGGCAATCCTCCCTCCTCAGTGGCCTTCCCTACCATGGCTCCTTCTAGCAGATTACACTCCACTAACACCCCATGTCTTTCCTTTTTCAAAGTTTTGATCATGGCCTTCGGTGATATCCTTGTTCTCCCCAAACCTGGATCCCCTTGTAAAGTAGGTGTTCCCTCCCATTTGGAACTCTTCCAATTTGTAGTCATGGTACCTAGTTTTTCTAGCCACTGTATTCCCAAAATCAGGTTTGAATTCCCTAAGGGTAGGGGTAGGAAATTTTCCTTAACAATGAGCCCTTGGATCTTCAACACCACCCCTTCACATTCCCCCATGCCTTGCACAACTTCTCTTGTTCCCAAGGATACCCCAAACGTGCTAGTTGGAGTGAGTGGTATGCCCAATTTTTCAACTGCCAGGTTTTTCAACTGCGAGGGTGGAGATAAAGTTGTGAGTGGCCCCCTGGGTCCACCATCACAACTACCTCTTGGCCATGTATTGTTCCCAGCATCTTCAGAGTTCTTGGGCTTGTTAAACCCATCACTGAATTAAAAGTGATTTTTGGTTGTATCGAAGCATTGAACTCATCTGTGTACTCCCCTGGTGTGGCCTGGTCAAGATTCAACTGTTCATCTTCTTCCCCATCGTTGGTGAGCAAGACACTCAGTTCCTTCTTCTTACATCGGTGGCCAGGGCCCTATTTTTCGTCACATTTGAAGCACAACCCTTCCTCCCTCTTGCTCTGAACCTTTTGTTCACTCAACCTCTTAATTTCTCCCATGGGTCTACTTGAAGAGAAAGAGGAGATTGATTTTCGGTTGTTAATGGAGGAATTACTAATGGAGGAAGTTCCAGAATATTGACTTGGGTTCCTCGAAAAAGTCTGGCTATTAAAACCCCCTTTAAAACTGGGCCTTCTCCTTTCCTTGGAAAGTTTCTCCTCAGCCTTACCTGCTTACTCCATCGCCTGGTCCACACTCCTTGGGCCCAACAAACGGACTTCGGCCCTAATCTCTTCCTTTAGCCCGTTAATGAACTGCCCACGGGCTATTTCCTTCGGTACCCCAGCCAACGGAGCAATCATTTCTATAAACCTCCGCTTATAGTCCTTCACCTATCCTTTCTGGTCCACCGCCAGCCGCTGCTCATACCAACTCCTAGCAGCGGTGGGTCGGAACTGTTGTAATAGGAGAGTTTTCATTTCCTCCCATTTCGCCACCGGCCTGCGAGAACTTTCTGGTACCACAAAAGCGCATCACCCTCCAGCACGACCACCGAAGCCTCCATACACTCCTCCTCCGAAAGTCTGTAAGACTTAAAGTACCGCTCCTCCCTAAGGATCCACCCATCTGGGTTTTCCCCACAGAATAAGGGTAGATCTAACTCCTTATGTTTCCAGTGAGATCTACCGCCTCCACCATCGCCGATATCCTCATCCCCAGATCTCCCAAAACCTCCACCAAATCCACCGCCAAACACACCTCCGATTCGCGATCCTCTACCACAGTCCAGCCCTACCTCCCATTCTTCCTCTTCCTCGTGGTTTGGGATCAAACCTTGACCCCTTATGGTTCGGATCTCATTTCGAAATTTCTCCTAGTCTTCTCTTAGTTGCGGCATCATCAGATCATACTGTTCCTTCGATTTCTCCATTTTCTCTTCCAAGCGGTGGGAACTGGCCCCCAAATCCTCCTTAAACTGCGCCGCCATCTTCTCTAAACTCACCGTCAAGCTTTGCAATCCCTTGGTAACCTCACTCACCGCCGAAGTAACATCGTCAGTGATGGTCGCCTTTAGAGACGCCACTTCAACCTCTAGTTGGTCCAATCTCTGAGAATGAGTTCGTGTCATCATTTCCCGGTGGTGGGACGAACATGCTCTGATACCAAGTTGCTATGGACTACTGGTAAGAAAAGCAATTTCAATCAACACCAAAGAAAGATTAGTAACCAGATAGTAATTGTATTGATCAAATCAGAGAAACCTGACCAAGTACATTTCTCAACCATTCGAGAGGGCTGAGTACTCTCCCAAGGATCCACTTCTCTCTATATTTTTGCATACCTCATACAGCTCTCTTAGCTCCTTATATATACCCCTTAGAGAGGACTAACTAACTGCCATAACAAAATACTGACAGCATTTTCTTTTTCCCCTATTCTAATTAAAGCTAATTACAATAAGTAGATATTTAGCTAGAACAATAAAAGACTCAAGTACCCTTCCTGTTCCTTCTAGAGTATGTGTATCTGAGAGGAGGTGTGCCCTGCTGATGTGTTGCATGCTGATGTGTTGCATGTTGTTGCTGTTCCTTCTTAATGCAAGACTAGGTCATCTCATGTCCTGGAATTCCTATCTGTATTTGTAAGCAATAATGCAAGTCCATGCTAAGCACAGGTGTGCTAAGTTAAGTCTGCATAGTCTGAAACTGCCATCTTATAGGAAACGAGTATTCATTGTCTGAGACTTTCAGGTCTCTGTCTTTCAGAAAAGATTTTAGTGAATTGGCCTTCATGACAATTTGGTCCTGCATTGGACTTCTTTTAGCATTTTGATGTTTGTTTTATATAATTTTTTTATTAAACTGTTATTGGTTGATTTTATTTTCATCACTTCACTGCCTTCACATAATTAACAAATGTAGCTACATGAAAATCACAAAATAAATGTTCTGCGGAAAAAAAAATGGAAGGCATCTAAACTAGTGATATGCGTACAATATTAGATGGGTTTCAGTAAGCACTTAGCAGTATCCTTCAATTTATGTTTGTTTAGGGGTTACTTTTACTAATTGAATTTTTCTTTTTTTGTAATTAAATTTTGTTTTTATATATTTTTTTTGATTATGTACTTGTAATCGAGAAAATTTTTAATAGTTTGATGTTTCTCTGTGTGTGTTTTAGTAAATCTTGAGACGTCCTGCCTTCTCCTTGGTCGTGTGTTTTTACTTTTGTGCTTTTTATGTTGAGTTATGGGTGAATGCTTCATATAAATATGAGACCTCAACTTAATAGGCATTTTTATGATTAAAGTGATTAAACAATATTTCAATCGTTTGTCTTCATCCATGTTTTCTGCATTTGTAATTATGATTAAAGTGATTAAACAATATTTCAGCCGTTTGTCTTCATCCATGTTTTCTTCATTCTGCATTTGTGATGTCCAGACTAACTTTTTGTGAGATAAAACATTCCCCCCCCCAGTGCAAAAGAAATCACAAAGTATTTCCAAGCATATATCTGTAAGGCTACATATTCACTTGATGGTTTCCTACATGATGTACAGAAATTGTGTAGAATATTCATAACTGAGGTTAAAGAGGTTTTATTGTTAAAAATCAAGGATAGCTTCACGTGATGAATATCTGGAAGGTGCGTTTAGGTATGCACGTGTATTGGAACATTAACAATTATATTGACCATAGAGTTGTTGGGTGAGAGCTATACATTATGAAGTAAAAACTGTTATACTTAACAATGGAGCACATGAAAGTACTATAATGGTGAAGTTTTAGGATATGCATAATACTTCTATGTTTTACTAGGACCTGGGATCTTTAGACTTCTGTTTTAAATTATTGGAAACCTTTTGAAAAAGTATTTCATTGCCTTCTTATGTGAAGTCAATGACAATCTTTTAATGATATTATCTGTGCACATATCCATGCGAACTTATCATCCTTTCTTCATCTCGCACAGATTCATTCCTTAAAACGTATACGGATTGGTGGTTTCAGGCTTTCCACCGATCTTGGGTAATTTCATAAATTTTATCTTTTCTTGTTTCTTTATGTGGATATTTTGATTAAGTTCCGCATTCTGGAGCTCAACCTTTTGTGTTTATATATCCATGCTATCATGCTTCCTTTGTGGTGAATATATCTCAATATTTCCAATATGCGTCTGAGTGCGTGATTCATCTAATATGCATCTTGTCCCTTCAATGTATAGTATTTGGCCTTTGCATGTCCATGTGATTTTCGAGAAAATAAAGAGTGCACACGATTTTTTTTGCCTTGAATAGAGTGGAATAACTATTGTGCTATCAACACCCCTTCCAATAACATCCTAGGAATTAGTCAGAGGATGATCCTGCTTATTATACTGAATGAATTTCTAGAAGATTGGATGATCATGTTAATGTAACATGGTTATGTGCTAACGTCAGTATACGATTATACCACAGGGTCTTGTTTCAAAACAGGAAACACTAAAAACTTTATAGTTATCATTTTCTGATAGCTTCTAGTGATGCTGCAACCTAATAGTTTCCTGATAGATGTTAAGGGGAAAAGCTTTTCTTACATGTGTTCGTACTTAGGCTTACGCTACAAGCACAAATCATTCTGATTTCAGGTGGGCGCATTTGGGAAATACATGTCCCGAAGTTCAAAAAGTACACCAAGAGTTGCCTGTTGAATATAGCAATACCTGTAGATCCCAAGTTAATACTAAGATTAAATTATATTCCCTGTGTTTTGTGTTCACTTCATGTTTTAGCCTTTTGCACAAAATAAGGCTTCATTTATCTGGTTTAGTTTCTTTGCCTGTTTACTCTAATGACAAGTCCTAATCGAATACAATAATTTATTTAACTGCTCATTTTTAATTGCGTCTGCTAATTTTATTTCAACACTAAATCTCTTTTTCCAAAAGTAACATGAATTTAATGATTGAGGCATTTTGAAAACCAAAAAATGAAGTTAATTAGCACAAATAAATAAGAAGTATTAATTATAGTAATTAAATAACAAGTCCTAATCGAATACAATAATTTATTTAACTGCTCATTTTTAATTGCGTCTGCTAATTTTATTTCAACACTAAATCTCTTTTTCTGAAAGTGACATGAATTTAATGATTGAGGCATTTTGAAAACCAAAAAATGAAGTTAATTAGCACAAATAAATAAGAAGTATTAATTATGGTAATTGATGCAACTGCTGAAGGATTATGTGCTCAAATACTACTTGAGAAATTTTCACATCCTGACTCTGTTGTGCTATTTCACTTATCGAGTCCAGAAACCTAGAGTCCTTTCCCACATAAAATGTTATTAATATGTTTAGTTATGATAATTTGTGTATTTGTTGAGGTCCATATTGATTTATTAATCCAGACAATGTAAAATGAATATTCCCTTTTTTATTTAGAGAAAATGAATAATTCTATTCTTTCATATATTAGAGCTTGTTAGGTTTAAATGTAGTTTGGGAAACGGAACAGATTCATATAAGCCAGGAGAATGGAATTTTCTTAACCCATTCCAATTTCGAAGAACTCTTTTTGTTGACCATGTAAAATCAAATTATTACTAATAGGATTCAACACACGCCTTTATTTTCCTACCACCACCTTCTGCTATTCATCAGATATCTAATATTGTTATCTAAGTAGATTAACCCATGCTGCGATTTGTCTCCCTCCACCAGTCCACCTGTTCTTCATCCTCTTCTATCAGTTCTGCTGAACCTCATTCACTGTCAACTGTGGCGGTTGATAACCAATTATCGTGTAATTCTATACTGTGCAGGCTGATTTCAGCCGTGGATAAGAAATTGGGGGCTCACCATAGATAGACCAGGCTATGGTGATACCGAATTATGCTCCTTTGTGGCTTTTATGCTTCTACTTCCTCTTTAGTTCTCTCTTCTTTGAGTTTTATATCTAGAATCTCTCTCTATTCTCGTTTTCTACCACTATGGTCATATATTGGTTGATGGCAGCCTGAGGGGAGTGCTGATGGGCGATGGTTGAGAGTTGTAATGATCTAGATGTGGCCACCACAGAGTGGAGGAATGGCACATCTGCTTCTCCTCAGCTGCTGCAGAGCTGTAGGAAGCTGAGGTGAAGGACTGGCTGGTGGTGTCGACATGGGCATCAGAACATCACCGCTGCCGACTGAGTTTTTGAGGGTGATAAAGAACACTTGGAGGGTTGGGTATTCTTAAGGTGTTTTATGATACTGTGTTACGGATTCCATCACTCAATAATTGGAAGACAGATTTGCTATAACCTTGAAAGTTGGAAAATAAGGTTTGAATAAGGATGACGGGTGAATATTAGCATGACTTTTTGACTTGCAAAACAGGTAGAGAATGTAACATGAGTTCAGTACTTTCTGCATAATATTCTCGTTTGTGTGAGTTCCATTTAGGTGAAAATAGAAATACGAGCAGCGGTTGGACTTAATAGGATGATTATGTAGGATATCTGACTTTGATATTTATTAAGTTTGAATTCCCTTAATTTGGCTATACCATTGTAATTGGCCTTCATTTACTAAGGCCTTTGGAGGATGAACCCTGTTTTCTAAAGTAATGGTTCTCCTTTTCAGTTTCGGTTTCTTATAATTCCAATCTTCTTTATATTGGATACATGCGTATCGAGCTATTGAAACTTCTTACATATAAACAGCTACCCATCTTTGGCTTTAGCTATACTTTTAGCAGCGATTCTAAATGAATATGAATTTCCGAAGGTTTTCTTCTCTCATGAGGACCAACAAGCAGTTGTTGTTGAGATGGTTATACATGTCACCTTACACAGAGTAGAAAGAGTAGCAACCATGTCTAAATTTCTTCCTGTTTCTGTGACATTCTTACTTTGCTATTTGTTGTAGGCTTGGGAAATATATTGAACTCAAAGAAAACGATCTCAAATCTCTGGGAATGGAGAAGTAACTTTCTGAAAGCTGTGCATCTATTTATGCCAACTTGACCAATCAATGAGCAACTTCTGTGCATGCTTAATCAGAAATGACAAATCTTATTATCAGAGGATGACAGTGCATTTCTGAGCCTCCGTAGGTTCAACATGCTGCGGTTCTGGAGCTTCTGATAAAATGCTAATTACTCAACAAGGATGCGCTGTAAAAGTTCTTTGACCCACTTGAATACGTTTAGAAAAGATGTTCCCCTGGTGTAAAAGAACGTGTATTGCTGTAAGAAAGAAGCTTTGTGCACAATGGTTGCAATTGAAGCAGAATATGTCAGCCAGCTGAACATTGAAATCTTACCGGTGTTCATCACATAGCTGGCTCAGTGTCTCCTCTGTACAAATGATGAATGTAAAGACATTAGAAGTATATAATTGTTGAAGAGTGTTGAACGAATGAGAGATCTTTGCATTAATATACGCTTAGGGTGTAGATATACTTTGTTGGCTATTCAGCCAACAGCCATAAAATCTTGTGAACTAAACGTATGGAACATAATGAGATCTTATTAATCTATTATAGTTTGTTCGAAAAAGGTACTTTGTGATTGAAGATGTGCTATGCCCTGCTCACTGCTTAATTATTTTTTAAAATTTCTCTTCGTTGCACATTCATGCCGTAACATTTATGATCTACATTATCACGAAGCCAATGTTATGTACTTCAGATATACTTGAAACTGTATGGACCCCACCTCTTGAACTAGCGTTCTGTAGTTTGTCCTCTTGAATGTGACGAGTCTGTCATTTGTGTTGTTTTTCAGGCAATCAGGCAAGAAAACTTGGTCACACAAATTTTTCGCACATCCACACTCCAAACTCAGCCTTCATTCCCTCGAAAATCAAAACAAGAATAAAGAATAATGAGGGGTCTAAGATGCAATTTGAGATTGAAACAGGGATTGAAACAGAAAGATGCATGCTATGATTGAAAATGAGAATTTATGGCAATTCTAACACGACTTTTTTTTAAAAAGGACCATGGAAGTTGTGGGGCCACAATTAATGTGAGCCACTCACCTCATCTTTATTTTCTCTTTTCCTTTTGTCTTTGAAATGATTTTACAAAATACAAATATCATTTATTCTAATTTCTGAGAATGTTTTATATAGTTTCGAAAAATTCCAAAAAAAATATAAAGAAATTCTGAAAAATCGAAAAATAATTTCGACAAAAAAAGGTGGAATTTTGTTTTTGGATTTTCTCTCTCCTCCTCTCTTCCCCTCCCTCCCTCCTCTTCCATGTAACTTCTCTAATTTTCGGATTTTCTCTTTCCTCTCTTAATCTAAGACCGTCCTCTTATAATGAAATGGTAAGAATTTATGAAGAAGTCATAAATTTGTGATGGAGAAGTTGTGAAATTGAAAATTTAATTTTCAGTTTTGGGGAAAATATTGGGGGAATTTTTTTTCTCTTTCCTCTCTTTTCATCTTAAATTCATGAAATTGATAATCGTCGGTTGACCATGAACACCGAAAAAACCATGCAATTTAAAGTATGAGTATCACTAGGGAAAAAAGTTATATGTGACAACACAACATATCCGATTTTTAAAAAACTGGATCCGTAAATCATCAAATATTGAGGCCTCACATCTAGGCTGAGTAACTGATCTGGTGCAGTAGTGAACCGGATCAGTTAACAAAAAACGGATTCCGTTTTTTGGTAACTGATCCGGTTCACCAAACCGGATCAGTTATTCTATTAAACGTATATATTAACGCGGCCCATAGCCCACTCCAATCCAATTGCTCTCTTCTTCACTCAAACCAGCGACCCACCCTCAAACTAAACCCATCTCCTCTCCCCTCTCTCATCAGCCCCCTCTCCTCTTCCCTCACTCATCAACTCCTCTCGCTCCTCTCTCAAACCCTAAACCCCATTCTTCCCTCTTTCATCATCATCAACATCTTCAAAAACGTCTTTACCTCGCTCTCATCTTCAACAATCACTCGCATATCTGTCTTCGCATCTCCGTCCTCGCCACCAGATCTCTGCCGCCATCATCCTCGCCACCAGATTTCCGCCGCCATCATCCTCGCTTGCGTCTCTGTCGGGCTAGCACCACACCTTTCTCATCGCTGCCACCGTCTTCGATTAGGGTTGGGGTGGATCAATGAGGAACAAAGAAGGCAGATCTTCGCTCAGATTCTTGGTTTTTTTTCGTTGAATTTCGTTCATAATTTTAGGGATTTTTTTATTTTAACCACCTTATAAATAGCTTGTTTTACACTTTACCACCTTTTGTTTGTTTTTTTCAATTTTACCACCTTTTGCTTGCCAATTCACTAAAAATCACCACCTAACTCCTGCTCCGGGAAAAATTCCGACGAGGGGGGCCCACATTTAGGGATTAAAAAAGTTTTCCCTCCTTTTTGACTCTCTCCCTCCCCGATTTCTATCTCTTTCTTCCTTCCCCATTCTACTTTTTATCTATTACCTTCAATCTCCCTCCTTAAACTATTCAATTCCTCCAATAACTTCTCTGTAAAAATCATCAATTCCTCTCCTCTTTGATTTTACAGAGAATCTTTTTCTCTCTCTTTCCTCCACTTCAGCCAAAATTCCAGAACACCAAGCTCCTCCCTCTCCTCCTTTATTTCGAATTTCGCAGCAAGAGGACAATTGTGGGGACCAACTTATTCGCATCTTCATCTATCTCAATCAGTTGAGTGGACCAAACCAAGGAAGCTGAGGTAAGCGCACAAACTCTAGCTCGATTTTTGGCCTTTTTTAAAGCTTACTTATTTGATTAAAGTAGAATTAGGGTTGGAAATTGTGAAATTAGAAAGAGGTAAATTGAAATTAGTTGTCTAATTGCTGACATTGGATTCATTTCGAAGCATAAAGTACATTCAAACAAACAAATTAAAAATTGGGACATTTGAAATGATTATTTAATTGAATTTCACTAGGTTTTTTTTCCTTGTTTTGCAGATTTTATAATGGAAAGTGAGAGAAAATATGTTTCCCTTAATGATATTGCCAATGTTAGAATTAGGTTGGGTTTGAGTTTTATTGGCAAAATTTATAAAAGTAGGAAGGTGATTTCATATGATGGTGGGTGGATTTTATTGAACCCCCAGACTAGGTTGATGGATATTAATATAAGAATGCTTAGAAACCATGCATTTGCTGCTCATGATAATGCAAAACAACCTGTGCCAAGTGGATTAAAAATGTGGTTTAGGCTATTGGGAAGGAGCTTGAGTACTGGTAAAAAGGAGTTGGTCAATGAGGAGGACGTTCCTTTGCTTTTGGAGACTTTGGATGTATTTGGCAACGTTGACTTGTAGTCCACATGTGACCCCCAACCTTTGGCCCAGATAGAACCTCCCCCACCTACCTTTCCTCCATACAGATCCAAACTTCCTGGATTTTCAGAAATCTTGAGAGATTACCATAGGGAACAAAGGGAGAAGGCTGCCTCTTCTAGTAACAATTCACCTTTGACTCAAAGCAGCAATCCACCTTTGACACAAAGTAGCCAAACAACCTTGCTCAAACCAAAGCTTGAAAAACTACAAACTAGGAGGAGAAGCCCTAGGTTTGTAGATCCATCTGCTGCAACAAGTCAGTCCTCCCCAACTTCTCCAGTGGTGATTAGTGAAGCAGAATTTCATGCTTCAGTACACATTCCCACACCCTCTAGAAGAAGTACACCTAGAGTAAAGCATATTGCTATGAAAGGGGCGGGAATAAAGGGGAAAGAAACTGATAGAAAAGGAAAAGGGAAGGCAGTTGAGGCAGAGCCAAAAGGAAAAAAACAGAAGAAAAAAGGGAAGGGGAAGGGAAAAAGGAAGAGTAGTGCAAAGAGGCTTGTATTTAAGGATGATGGAGATGAAGAGGGATTTGGGTCATCTAGCTCAGAGTTTAGTGATTTGGATATAGAGTGGCATCCAGGTGAAGAGGAGAACAATGAGCTGAGGGATGAAGAAGAGTTGTTTGTTCAAACACAAGTAGGAAAAGGTTGATCTAATATCCTAAAGCAGATTGAGAATGACTTATTCACTAAGGAAAGAGAAGCTGCTGAGGAACAACAAAAGAAGGAAGGGAATTAGGGGCTAGTTGATAAGGAGATCATGTTGCAAGAAGAAATAGAGGAGGATTCAAATGAGCTAAGGAGTTTGAATGGCTCAGATTCAGAAGCTGATGACTGCACCTACTTCAAACCCAACACTGACTTCAACAAGCCTATAACATTGAAGCTTGGGCTCAAATTCAGTTCAAGCAAAGTAGCAAGGGATGCTTTGAGGGTCCATGCCATTCAGAATAGGTATGATTTCTACTACCTACACAATGACTCAAGTAGGATAACCACCTACTGTAAGGACAGATGTGACACTAGTAGAATAATTGCTTATTGCGGCGGTCATTAAGTGGCCTATTGCTGCGGTTTTAGCCGCGCCGCAATAAAGGGCGCAGTAATAGGTAATTAGATATTGCTGCATACGTCAACTTATTGATGCGGTTTCTTCCCAAAACCGCAGCAATATGTATTTTTTTATATTAAAAAACGTACACCTATTGCTGCGGTTTTGGGCCAAAGAGCAGCAATAAGTGCACTTTTAAAAAAAAAATTGAAATTAAAATCTAAAAACTATTTTCAATGTTAAAATGCAATAAAAACTAAAATTAACTAAAACTCACTGGTACAACTCATAATCCATGTATTGAGTATTTAAAATTAAATAATGAAAATAAAACAATTACAATATACAAAAGATAAAATAATTCAGAAAAGATAAAGAGGAAATGAAAAAAAAAAAAAAAAAAAACTGATTACATATAAAAATTAGAAAAAAAATAAATAAAAAAAGTTACAGGAGGAGTCACATACATAATACAAAAGATCAAAAAAATAAAATAAAAAAGCAAAAATAAAAAACCAAAATAAAAAAAGTTACATCTCATTGAAGGTGAGGACCGCAGATCCTTCGCCAG
This sequence comes from Beta lomatogona, assembly GCA_947646795.1. Lineage (NCBI taxonomy): Eukaryota > Viridiplantae > Streptophyta > Magnoliopsida > Caryophyllales > Amaranthaceae > Beta > Beta lomatogona. The sequence continues at coordinate 1,392,745 of CANSNZ010000930.1, forward strand.
ATCCGAAAGGAGTTTCGCAACGGCGACGGCGGCAGCGGCGGCGATTCTCGCGTCCATTAAAGGTGACGGTTCACAACGGCAAGGAGATAGAATTTCGTGACGGCGACTCAGAGGGAGGACCGAAGGTGAGACGGCGAGGAGAGAGGATTCAGCGATGGCGAGGAGAGAGAATTTCTCGACAGCAAGGAGAGAGGATTCAGCTTTGCGTTCATCGAGATTTTGAAGGATGACAACTAAACTCCGAAGATCCATAATATTGCAAAATTGATCGAAATTTTGAAGATGAAAATATAATGTAATATGAACAAAAATTAAAGAACCAAAATCTTGAACAAAAAAAATCGCAAATTGATTGGAGAAATCTTCGAGAGGATGGTAGGATGAGGAAGGAGAGAAGTGGGAGTTCGAAGATTTGAAGGAGGAGAGAGAGAGGGAGCTCGAAGATTTGTAGAGGGAGTTCGAAATTTGAAGCAGGAGAGAGAGAGGAAGGAGAAAGGAGTGAAGGCTGGGAGACGACGAGAGATATTGGAGAGAGCACTGAATGAGAACCCTAAATATGTCATATTTAAAAAAAGGGAGGGATATTGCTGCGGTTCCTTATAAAAACCGCAGCAATAGATTATAATATTATTAAAAAATTATATTTTAATCTATTGCTGCGGTTCTTCGAAGAAACCGCAGCAATAGATCTCGTCAAATCAGTCAAATAATTTTGAAAAAGTCTCGTTGACATCTATTGCTGCGGTTTCCACCCGGAACCGCAGCAATAGGTTGATTTTTGAATTTTCCTTTTCTTTTGACGTGATTTATTGCTGCGTATGGGTAAAATCGCAGCAATTCAACCGCAGTAATAAGCAATTATTTTACTAGTGTGATTGTCCTTAGGACCCAAAAAAGTGCAAGAAAAGGCAGTGTAGCTGCAAAGAAAAGTGTGAGTTCAAGGTTCATTGTAGGAAGCTTAGTGTAGATTCTAATTGGCAGATTAGGACATTAAAATTGAAGCACATTTGTGCAAGGACAAATATGAATAGGAAGTTATCTGCTGAGTATTTAGCAAATAAATATTTAGGAGATTGGAGGAGTGATCCTTGTTGGAAGTTGGAAGCTTTTAGGAGGAAGGTCAGGCTTAATACTGGGATTCCAATCAGCTATTGGAAAGCTTGGCTTGCTATGGCAAGGGCCAAGTTCCTGATTTATGGGTCTGCCTCTGAGCAGTATGCTAGGGTGTGGGATTATGGCAAGGCTGTGCTAAAATACAACCCTGGGAGCAGATGCATTGTTGTTCTCAGTGGGATGGAGGGTCCATAACCTCATCTGTTTACAAGGATGTATGTGTTCTTGGAGCCTTTGATGAGAGGGTTCAAAGGGGGGTGTAGGCCCATAATTGGAGTTGATGGGTGCCATTTGAAAGGTGCATACCTTGGGCAGCTTTTAGTAGCAGTTGGGAAGGATGGGAACAATAATATTTTCCCATTTGCTTGGGCAACATTAGAGGTAGAAAATACAGAGACTTGGTGTTTTTTCTTAGAGACTTTGTTGAAGGATCTTGGTGGTGATGAAGGTGCTGGTTGGACCTTCATGTCAGATAGGCAGAAGGTAATGTATTTGTTATTTTCATTCATTAATTACCTTAAGTTTATGTGTTTACTTGTTGTATTTAAGATTAAGTGATGTTTGAATGGAATTTCAGGATTTATTGGAAGCTTTTAACTTGGTTGTGCCCAAGGCTGAAACAAGATTTTGTGTGAGGCACATATGGGCCAATTTCAAACTTAGCTTCACTGGAACCATCTTCAAGGACCTATTTTGGGCTGCAGCAAAGGCAACAACAATGCTATAATTTCTTTCTTCATCTCTTTGTTTTGACTAAGTGTTACTCTAGTGTTCAGAAATCACAATGTTTATAAATTGTATTTGTTGAATGTAATTGACAATTTGACTATGAGGTGGCCATGGGATCAATCAGATTCATAGATGATGATGCCTATGAGTACCTTGATGACATTCCCATAAGCCACTGGTCAACCCATGCCTTTACAACTAACTGCAAGTCCAACATGTTGACTAACAACATGTGTGAGACCTTCATTGCAGTCAAAAGAGAGGCAAGAGCTAAGCCAATCCTAGCCCAAATGGAGTGTCTTAGAAGATAAATGATGAAGAGAAATAATAATAAATGGAAGCAGATCCAGAAGACAGAGTGTAAGAACATGCCTTATGTGAAGAAGGTTTTTGATGGCTTGGAGAAATATGCAAGATCTTGCATTGCCCAGGTTGCTAGGGGGGATGAATATGAGGTTCAATTGAGGGGAGATCAAGTGCTTGTTGACTTGCAACAGAGGACATGCACTTGCTTTTAGTGGGACCTTACTGGGATCCCATGTGTGCATGCATTTGCTTGCATCTTGGACAAGAGGGTGAACCCAGATGACTATGTCCATGAGGCATACATTAGGGAGACCTACCTCAAAGCATATGGGCCTCCATTGAAAGCCATGCCTGGGCAGAAGTACTGGCAGAGAGTTGATTTGCCTCAACCACTACCACCTCCAGTCAGAGCTATGCCTGGTAGACCCAATTTGAAGAAAAGAAAGAAAAATGCTGGTGAACAGGGAAGCAACAAGAATCCCAAGCACCCAAAAAGGCCAAAAAATACACTTAATTGTGGTCATTGTGGTCAGCCAGGGCATAACAAGAAGACTTGTTCAAATGCCCCAAGGTTCTTGTTGCTGCAAAGGGAATAGGTGGCAGGCCACCTTTGGACACAACATGGGTAAAGGAGCAAAGGAAGAAGAAGGAGGCAAGGGTGAGAAAGATATTCTTCTTCCCCTATATTGTTCCTAATCTAACTTAATTGTGCAAATTTACTAACATAAACCCTATTTTGTGTCACTAGTGGAAAAAACTCCTTGTGCTACTTGTCAAGTGCTCCGGTTGACTAATCAACCCAAGCACTTGACAAAATTTTAATAAAAGAATTTCACAAGTGCTCCTGTTGATTAGTCAACCGGAGCACTTGATTTTCAAGTGCTCCGATTAGTTAATCAGCCCGAGCACTTGTGAATAAGTACTCCGGTTAGTCAACCCGAGCACTCGGAATCTCGCGCACAGTAATGCTATGACGCGTACTAAAAGTAATTTTATTTTATTTCAACCCTCTTTCTCATATCAATTTCAGTTCACGAAAAAGCAAGAAATGCGCGATCTACCTCCGCCACCATTCTGATTGTTCTAACTCCTCTCTTTATTCTTGTTTTCTCTTTCCTTTCAGATCTCAAAGCCTAATTCCCTAATCCTTCTCGCTTCTCTTCAAATCGAAAATTAGGGAGTATTTTTGGCAAAGTTAAAAGAGGAAGAGAAGGGCGAGGATGTTCGACATTCAGAAATGACCAAGGTTCGATTTTTTTGGTAATTTCTTCCTTGTTTCTTCATTTTCGGTTTTAGATCTAAGTTCGATTCGTTAATTCCTCATGTTCGTCCGTATCTATATGCAACTGCTTACTGGCCAGTACCAGCATCAACGAACTCTCAAGCAAAACCTACCTCGCCCGAAAAAATGCAGTCGGCTGAGTTGAAGTTTGATTTGTTGTTCAAGTTTGAAACTTACTTTCGTTTAGTTGAATTTTTTGTTGATAATTTCTGTTTTGATTTCAGAAAAGGAAGTTGTTTCAGATTTGGCTCCGTTGCTGTTGAATCCTTTGGGAACTATTACCGCACTTTTGCAGGTTAATGAGTCAACTAAGTTTATTCGATACTCTCATTTTTGGTATGATTTTGTTTATAGTTATATTTAAAGGATTTTTTTTTATTCTATTACTCTGTGCTTTTAGAAACTTTATGACAATTAATATGTTTTCAATTTGTTTACTTTTGGAATTTAGACAATACATAATTTTGTATTTGTAGCAGCTAAAGTTGAGTTAATGGAGGTTGATTTTATTAAATGAGAAACATCATGTTTTCTTTCTGTGTATTAAGTGGTTCATGTTTCAAAAATGTGTCAAATTTGAGTTGTTTCAATTTTGATAGTTAGGAGTAGCTATGATATTTTTTGGATGATTTGTCTGATACCTTTGCATTGACCTGGTGCACTATGGAATTTGATTGCTTTATGAAGAAATTTTTTATTTGATCTATCTTCTTATTGGCTATGGAACCACCTAATCTGTTTCTTTGTTACAAATACTTGGCTATCTTAGTAATTCTGCTTGGCTTTTTCTATCTTGGATATAGTTTGGTCCTCAGTGCACCAGTTCTCAAGGTGTCTAATGGATTAAGGGCAAGTAAGGTACTTAATATAGCTAGTTACCTCCACTGGGTCAATTAATGTATCTCTAGTTATCATATTAAACCATATAATTAAATAAGGGCAGAATCCTTTTGTACTAATTCCTTTTTGTATCTTACTTTCTTTAGACCTCGTCTTGCAATTAGCTGTTTTAGCAAATTTAACTTGATAACATTGTAGACTCTCTTTGCTGAATTCACTCAAATTCTTGTGTATAACTATGTTGACATCTAGTTTGCGGACCAATGACAAATCCTTAGTGCATCAACTTTAAAGGTATATATTGAAATTTGCATGCCCCATCTCGACTTGCTACATGATTGCCATTGTCTGAATTATAGGCTCATCTTGGTGTGTAACTAATTGATTGTTAATTTAGATGTGGGCTTCCGGCTGGAAACCTTACATCAGTAAACTGGACTATCAATCATTGAAATTGATGTTTTTGGATTTTGGGAAGTTTCAAGTATGTATTTGATAATTATCATAACTAGTTGTTGGTTGCTACAAGCATGTGACATGTTGAAGGTCTGCACTTGTAATTCTCTTAAATCTTTTCCATGTATGAAATTGCAGATTCATACGTATTAACATGTTTGAAATCATCCTGTAGCTGTTGCATTCTTAGAGGATGATTCATCAATTGTGGTGGGTACTCAAGCTCTGCTGGATACCTCTCTTTACATGTATGCAGAAGACAAGGCCAAACCTTCAGATGGAAGTAAACAACAAACCAAACTTCCTCTTCTAGAACTTAAATGGGAACATCACAAAATCCATGAGAAAAGTGCAATTTATTGTAATAATAACTTTTAGGGAAATTCCCACTGGTAACCCTGTACTATGGAACATTGGCAATGGTGAACCTTTTTTTTCAATTTCAAAAATAACCCTATACTTAGTAATATTATACAAAAGTGACCTTAATGATGGTAAAACCGTTAATTCAACCGTTAGTTTTACTTAGAGGGAGGGTGGCTCTTATTGATGAGAAGCACAGATTGGCAACTGATCTCAGCTTACTTAGAGGGAGGGTGGCTCTTATTGAGCATGAAAAGAAGAGGTTAACTGATGAGCTAGAGAAGATGAAGAGAAAGGTTGATAAGAAAGTGGGTTGTAGCAATGTGTCTCAGCAACAAAATAGGAAGATTAAGCACATAGGCTTAGGCTTAGGATTAGTCATAGGTGGATTTGTGATGTTGTCTGCCATTGTTAGTTTAGTTGTGGTGAAATTAGTTGGTTAACTAATGTATGTTCTTTGAGTGAAAGCTATGCAAATCAATGAATGCTATGCTATGCAATATGTAAACTCTTCAAAGCCTATTGGCAAATCAATGAATGAAATGAAAAGTATTGTTGGCAAATCAATATGTAAACTCTTCACATGTTGCTCAATTCATTCCAAAACATCATGCACTTGTCATTCATAAGTAATTGGCCTATGGCAAGGAATTGTGCATGTTACAAACAAAATATTTTCTTAACCCTACTGGATTTCGGGCTTAAATACAAAAACTGATGTCCAAAAATATTCATTACATCAAAATCAAACTTAGCCTACTCTTGTGTGACTTGGGAAGACATCCCTTGTTGGGTGGAGCTTGAAGCTTGAGATGACATGACATGGTTGCTAGTGAATGCTCTGGCCCTTGTTCCCTTTGATGTTGCTGCTAACTTGGCTGACTGGTTGCCTTGGCTGCTGCTTCAGGTTCCCTAGCAACCTTGGCTGCTGCTGCTACCTTGGCTGCTGGTGCTGGCGCCTTGGCTGCTGCTGCGGCCTTGGCTGGTGGTGTTGGTGCCTTGGCTGCTGCTGCTGCCTTGGTTCTAGGCCTCCCACCACTATTTTTGGTTGCAGGATCCAAAGCTATATTAAAGCACTTGTTTCTGTAATGCCCAACACCCCCACACTTGGAGCAACAATTCTGTTTTCTTGGCCTCTAAACCAGTTTGCTCTTTCTCTCCTCATCTTCTCCTTGTTCTTTCACTCTCTTCTTCTTGCTTGGTCTTCCAGGCATCTTCCTGTAAGGTGGTGGAAGTGGCTCTAGATATGGTATTTTCTCCCATTGAGCTTGTCCAGACATAGCTCTGAAGGTGGGGGCATAAGTGGCAGCATAGGTAGTGACTAGAGCTGGCAATGATGCGAGTCGAGCTCGAGTTTTACTAAACTCGACTCGAACTAGAAAATTCATACCCAAACTCGACTCGACTCGACTCGAAAACTCACGAGTTTCACATTTTCAAGCTCGAACTCAGAACCTAAACTCGAGCTCGAACTCGAATTCGTTTCAAGCTCAAACTCGAACTCGGTTAAAGCTCGAACTCGAACTTTGTTCCAGCTCGAACTCGGTTCCAGCTACCTTAATGCATTCTTTGAAGATTTTTTATGAACAAGAAATATCAAACTGAAAATAAATCCCCTAAAAGTACTTAACCATACATGAAACATCATTACATCAACATGAAAAGTTTTTCCGAATCAATCCCAAACAAACAACTAATACAAATTCATTATCATCATATCACTACAAATCCACATTAACCAATACAATTTGCACATCACATGATGGCCCCATTTAAGGTTCCGCAACCTTAACACCAAATCATGCACCTAGCTCAAACTTTTTCCACAAAAACCTGTCAAGAAATAAAATGAAACCTTGTTAATAGGGGTTATTCATAATAACACTATTTTAAAAGTGTAGTTGACATAATTAACTTCCAAAAATGAAAATAAATTCTATTCATTAATTTTATCAACTAAACCTATTTATTATCACTTTGTTGGCTCCTTGGATGCTATCGGGATAGAGATTTCATTTGGTTGCTTTTCATTCTCCTACAATAAAAAAAGAATTAGTATGCATAGCAAATATAAAGGTAATGAAGTGAAAATAATTGATGAATAGATATTACTACCTTGTTCTTTCTTTTCACCCAATGGAAGGATCTACACCAATCACCTGTGCACATCAACATCTGAACTGTCTCGGGAGCAAGAGAAGCCCTATAAGGATCTATTACACGACTCCCAGCACTAAAAGTTGCCTCAGAAGCCACGGTAGTGATAGGAACAGCCAAGATATGTGCTGCCATACGAGACAAAATTCAAAATTTGTTGGACTTATCCTTCCACCAACCTAAGACATCAAATTTGCAATCTTGACTAAAGAAGCACCCCTCATCGAAATAAATATCAATTTCAGATTTTACATGAGGTACCGATGTCTCTCCACTAAAAACATCTTGCAAAAGTTGAGACAAACCACTAGATGTACCACCTCCATCACGAGCATATGAAGAGAATTCACATTCTCCACTTTCTTCCACACTACATGAAGAATACATTCTCACATACTCATCAAAAAGTTGATACATGACTTCTTTCACTTTATTAATATTGTCCCGAACTAGATGTGAAGGAAACATTTTTGGGAATGTAATCTCTACTGCCCTCATTTTCAGTCTAGGGTCTAACACAGTACCTATTGCCATTAACAAATTGCATTCACCCCGATACTTGTCAAACCTCTCTTTCATGTTCTTCACCATACTCTTAACAAAATCATCATGAGACTCGGATTTTTTATCCAACAACACCTTAATCCTTTGTACCTCAGCAAGAAACAAGTTGGAAGTTTGATATTCAGATCCTGATATTGAGTTAGTAGTATCTTTGAACACTCTTAAAAAAAATAAACAAGCAATTTTTCTATTTTCCCCCACTCTTCATCATCCGAACAAGAATCATAATTATGGTCATGCAAAGCATGTCTAGGAAACACCTTCCTAAACTTGATAGCACAATCTAGCATGTCAAATGTTTAATTCCAACGTGTCTTACATTCAAGAACTAGTTTACGATGTTACACATTGTATTGGCTAACAAGTTCACCAAAACGCTTAAGTCGTGCCTCATTTGCATTCAAAAAATCAACGGTATCATGGACTTTCTCAATAATGTCCTGAACTTGTTTAAGACCATGTTGAACCATAATGTTAAGAATGTGTGCACAACAACGCATATGAAATAATTTTCCACCACAAATAAGTCTCCCATTTGATGCAAAATTATCCTTTAAAATCTTAATACAAGAATCATTTGCAGATGCATTGTCCACATAAATAGTGAAAACCTAACATATAAATAAATATAATGCTTCATTAGTTTGAAAACATACCAAAAATACAAATACAAGTACACTAGTATAGATAAGAAAAAGTTGGATACTTACTTTGTCCTCGATTTTCCACTCCTTAAGCATGTTAAAATGGCATCGGCTATATTAACACCTTTACGTGGAGGAGGCAAGTGGACGAAGTTAATCACTCTCTTTTGAAGTTTTCAGTCAAGATCCACAAAATGAGCCGTAAGTACCATGTATTCAATTTTTTGTGGCTTTGACTTCCATAAATCCGTAGTCAAACTAACCCGTTCCACCTTCTTGAACAAATCTTTAAGTTTCTTCTTCTCCAACTCATAAACTTTAAAAGAATCCGCTGTAATAGTGTTTCGAGTCACACTAGTCCATTGCGGTATTCCCCTTTTCATCATCAAGTTAAAACCTTCCTCCTCAACAATAGCAAAAGGATGTTCATGCATAGTGATCCAATGGGCTACCCCCTCTCTCATCTTTAACATGTCAAGTTTACCATTATGTAAAGCACTAACAAAGTTAGATTGGTTTGTTCCGGTGCTTGAACTAGATGGCATAAAGTTAAGCAATTGTTGTTACTTCATTTGTTTTGATTTCATTAAACATACTTCCAAGTGTCGGTGCAAATGAGTAATGCTCTTAGATTTCAAGACAGAAAGAGGATTTTTACAATGTTTACACCTTACTTTCCATTGATTCTTTATCTTTTCAGGTTGAAGAAATTCATCCCACACTTTTGATCTTCGTTGTCTCTTAAAGTCAGGGAATTCTTCAACCTCATCTTCTTTATTTGTGGTATCAAGAGGGGGTTCTACATTAGGCTCATCTCCTACATTAACTTCATCTTCTCCTCCATTATAATCATCCTCAACATTCACAAAAAACTCTTCAACTCTTGAAACACCAACCGGTGTAGAAGATCCATCTTGCCCACTAGACATCTCTAAAATATAAATGCAGCCTATTTAAAAAATATTTAAGTTAACACAAACTAAATTTACAAACTAAACTTAACAAACTAAACTTACAAACTGAACTTGCAAACTGAACTTAACAAACTAAACTTAACAAAAAAATGCCATCACAAATCACAATTCACAATATCCACAAATAAGCTACAACCACTCTGATTTCTCATAATATCCACATTGACAACAACAACAAAAAGAACAATTTCAATATCCACAACAACAAAAAAAGAACAACAATTCACAATAGGAAAAATTAATGTCAGGGGTCTCCCAACTATGGCTCAACACTTTTAACAGGTCCCAACTACTGACTAACCTGTGGAGGTCCTAACTTTAGGGGGCATTATCTTTTATTGGACCCTCCAGGTTACTTGAGCTGCTGGAGCAGGTTATGAGTCACATGACTCCTTTAAAAATCACGTGACACCCCTCCTGTCTTCTTCTTCCTCCCCTCTCCTTCAGCCTTTAACGTTCATCATTTATGTCCTCCATCTTTATCTCTCATCAACAGTGGCCGTCCAAACCAAAGAACTCCACCGCACCGACCCAACATTTCATGAACAAAACTTCAACAAGATATCCAAACACAACAAAGTTCTTTGTAACATAATCCAAGCTTCCAATAAGTCTAACCAAAGAAAAACACTAGAATCATTTTTTATGACTGAGAAAGACCACAAAGTCACAAGGTGTTTACTGCATACAAAAGATGCCCTCACGCATCCCAATAAAACCTATTTTACAAAATTTCCATTAACAACATTCTAGCATAAAAACGCAGTAATTTAAAATAACAACTTAAACTTCAATTGATCTAACCCCAAAAAAAACGAGAAATGAATAATCAGATGATATAACTTTTAATATGGAAAAATTAAACCTTTACGAACGGTTTCGATCTCGGCAGCAGCACGACGAGCGACATTGGCGACCTTCATGTCTTTGGCGGCAGTGTTGGGGGCTTTCTTGCGGATGACAACGGGCTCTTGATCTTGGCTCATCGGTCCAATTCCTGCCATTTTTGAAGTAGTGTGAAAGGGTCATAATGAGTTGTTAGGATGTGTTTCAACGTTGTGGCTCATGATTCTGCCTTGCCGCCGCCGCCTCTGCGCAGCTGCCGCCCCACCGGAGCTTCGCCTCTGCGTGGCTCCCACCTGTTGCTCTTGCCTCGTCTCCCTTTCTTCCTTTGTGCTTCATTGAAGCAGAGTATCTAGTTAATGAGCTCAAGAAATAAAAAGAAAGATGTTTAAAGGTTTAAGAAATTAAAAATAAAATACAAAAATATCAATTTACCTATTCAGCAAGTTATAAGTCATCTGGGTCCAATAAAAGATAATGCCCCCTAAAGTTAGGACCTCCACAGGTTAATCAGTAGTTGGGAACTATTAAAAATATTGAGCCATAGTTGGGAAACCTGGCATCAATTTTTCCTTCACAATATCCACAACAACAACAAAAAAAGAACAATTTCAATTCAAAAAAAGAACAATTACTCGAGTTTACCTTAGAATGAGCGGCGCCGAGGTGAGGTGGTGGTATGCGAGGGCATTCAGTGTCGCCTTTTGTAGAGCCGCTGTCGTGGTGTGCGGAAGCGTGGTGTCGCCTTTTGTAACGTCACGTCGCCTGAAGCCCTGAACTCCCTAATTCAGCGTGGAGTCATGGAGATGAAGATGGTCGATAGAGATTGGAGAGGGAGGGAATATTGAAGAGGGAGCCATGGAGGCGTGCAACTGCAGCGTGCTAGTTGCTACTGTTGTTTATGGGCTAGGGCTGGGAGACTTACTCTTTCACTCTTTGTTTACAATGGACGGTTAAAATTAGATTGTTGGGTTTCTTTAAATCTCATCCATTGATATAGTTCTATTTATTATAGGAGAAATCCTTCGCTTTGCCTTTTGGTCATTAAATATACTTTTTTCATTTTTTTTTTTTAAGTTCAAGTATTTTTTAGAAAAAAGGTTAAACTTTCTTTAAAAAAGTAAAAATTATATATATATATATATATATATATATATATATATATATATATATATTACTTTTTCGAGTATCTCACGAGCTTTTCGTGTCGAGTATTGAGTTGCTCGACTCGACTTGTTAACATGTCAAGTCGAGTTCGAGCTCGAGTCGAGCTTTGACCGAGTCGAGTTCGAGTAGCTCACGAGCTGTCTCAACTCATTGCCAGCCCTAGTGGTGACATGATAGGCTGGGTGAACAAAATCCTCATAGTCTAATCTCCTCTTCACTATGCATTTAAGTGCATGTGTACATGGTATTCCCATTAGGTTCCACCTCTAACACCCACATTCCCTTGACTCTAGGCTCACCACAAAAGTATGCCCCTCATCATCCACCTCAAACTCATGTAAATCATCTTGCATAATCCTCAATGAACTTACCAACTTCAAACCCTTTTGAATCATCTTTGTAATAGAGGGCATAATAATCCCATCAAAGTCTTTCATTCCCTCCCTCTTTGCACAACACCTATTTATTATGTATCGCCTTATCCATTCCATCAATGACAAAATAGGTTTGGTTCTAGCTTCCCTAAGGACATTGTTAAAGCTCTCACAACAATTGTTAAGCAACATACCACTTTTAGAAGAAGTGCCAAAAGCATGCCTTGACCAATTACATACTGGTATGGCTTGAAGGTAGTTGTATATATGCCTCAACATTTAGCTTCTTAATCTCTTCCATGTGTTGCATAAAGTGATGTTGTAATAGAGAAGTTGAATGCCTTAGGTTTATTATGCACATAAAACCAACTAAACACCACAAACTCACATCCATTAAACCACTTTACCTTTATCGAACTTCTTGTTGCTTTCCAAAAGTGTTCTCTGTATACTTCTCCAGGAAATTTGTTCCTGAAATTGGCCCAAATATGACGACAAGAAAACCTTATTTCTGCATTTGGTACAACAACTCTGAAAGCATCTAGCAAACCCTGGAACAAGCATATGGGTTAATGCATTAAAAAGCAAAAAACAAGCATGAAAATATTGAGAAAAGGGGGATCTTTTACCTTCTGTCTATCTGACATGTAGGTGACAACATCATCCTCCTTTTCATGCACCCATGTGACAGAATTTGCAACTGAATCAATGTCCTTCACAAGGAGATCCAAAAACCAAGTCCATGTTTCAGAGTTCTCTGTTTCAACTACAGCCCAAGCAACAAGAAAAATATTGTTATTTCCATCTTTTCTAACTGCAGTTAAGAGTATTCCTGGATATGGACCCTTTAGATGTGCCCCATCAACCCCCAAAATGGGTCAACAACGAGCCAAAAACCCTTCTTTGCACGGCTGCAGACAGATGTATAGTCTTTGAAATTGAGGTTGAGGATTATCTATGCCATTCACTTTCACAACTGCAGTGGAACCTAGGTAGTAAGTTCTAATTGCCAAAGCATAGTCCCACACTCTTTTGTATTCAGTAGATGTATCTCCAAAAACCATCTTTAATGCCCTAACCTTAGCATAATAGGCTTTGTAGTAACCAATCTCACACTCAACCTCTCTTCTTGCCCTTTTCATGAATGGTTCAATCTTCATTGTTGGATCATCTCTGAAATCTTCCAAATATATCGCAGCTAGTATTGTGAAGTGCATTTCGAATTTACATGCTGATGGCTACAAATGTGATCAAACCTAGCACTTTTAATCTGGAAAGTTTCTTCACCTTTCACTTTCCTACTATGAATCTTGAATCTGCATTTTATTTTTTGCTTACATGTGCAACTACTAATCCTAGCATGAGACCAAGGACAACCACACCTCTTTGCATAGTACACCGAGATTCTCCAACTTGTGTTGTGCAAGTAGTAAAAATCATAACCCTTGTCTAGGGCATAATGTACTAAAGCTTTCCTAAAAATCTTGCCTGAGGGAAACTTCAAGCCCACTGAGAAATCTACCTTATGCTTGAAATCAACATCAGGGTTAAAAATGGGGTAATTAGGTCCCTCATTATCAGATGCCACTACACTCACCAATTCATCATCACTGTCATTCAACTCTTCATCACTCTTAAAGCCATGTCCATCAATTTCTTCATCACCATACTCATCTTTCAAAGGTTCACCAAGTCCCCCTCCCAAGCTCCTTGTCACTCTTTCTGTGATATCAAAATCAACGTGCTCTGCAAAAAAATGTCATCATCACTCTTACCTTCATAGTCCTCATCACTCAAAAACAATATGGGTCCTCAGAATCGTTCCCCAAATGATCATCATCTTCATTTGGATTCACAAGATCATCATCCTTTTGAGCTTCACCACCCTGCTCATCCATCTCTTCATCTCTCTGGCCATTTCTTATCTCACTCTCCTCAACAACTGGCTTCTGTTTTGTGGCAGAAAAAGTAGGGGGTTTCTCTCTTCTTGGTTGTGATGAAATAGGAGGGTAGTTGTTTAAGGGTTGAGAACCTAAATATCCATATCTAGTTATGATAACAGTGTCAATGGAGGTTAAATTTTGAGAATCTTTCTCATGTGGACCCCCATTTACTCCCTTTCCACCAGCTTTATTATATCCCTTGTTACTTTCGGTGGCCCAAGCATTAAGCCCCTCTGACCTGTCCAATTTTTTACTAACATAAAGATGGTGCCATCCATCTTTCTCCTTTGACTGCAAAAATTCAGCAATATCCACATCACTCCTAATCTCTTTTCTTCCAGAATATAGGCTACATCCACGTTTCCTAAATCATATTTGACCAACATCATCATAGCCTAATTCATCCTTAATCCAGTAAACAAATTCAAAATAGGCTACTTCATCCACATTAGGGTGCAAAGATATTCCTGATTTCACACTATCCCCACATGTTTCATATGTTGTCTTCTTGTTAGTTGTAACAAATTTCCCACCATGGTACAACCTAATGTTTATCTTCTCCATAATTTTACCTTTAATCCTGAACTATAGAATAATTAAACACAACTTAGGTCACTGTTTTGCACAAAATCCAAGGATAAACCATAATATATTCACAAAATCACTCCCAAATTGCAATAAAATATGACAAAAACACATCAATGTAACAAAAAACGCAAGGGCTGTGGTGCAAGGGTTGCGGTTTATTGGAAAACGCAGCCCTTAATAGAAAATGGCTGCGGTTAGCCCGAAAACCGCAACCCTTCACTTGCCTTTTTTTTTACTTTTGCGCGCATACTCAGCAGTCAGCCCTTCCTCTTCACACCACGCCCTTCTCTCTCGCCGACTCTCACTCACACTCCTGCCGCGCTCTCTCTCTCTCTCATTGACCTCGGCTGCCGTCAGGCTTTGTTCGCCGGAGCGAGCTTATCTTTCTGCTAGGCGCCGTTTATTTCTCTCACACTCTCCTCCTGCTTCTTTCGAATTGTCGCGCGAACACTGCTGCTGAGCGTGTCGGTGCCGGAGCTCCGTTCTCGACTACCTCGCCGCTGAGGAATTTTCTCTCTCCTCTCCGTTTTTTCAATGTTTTTTGTGGATCTAGGTGTTTTGGTGTTGAAACGGTGTCGGTCAAAGAGATGTCGGGCAGTATGAGAGTGGGCGTCCGAGACTGGAAGTCTGCAAGGAAGACAAACGTAAACTACCCTCCGGGGGATGCGAGGAAACCCCTCCGACGCTCAAGTCAGTAAGTGCCCGATAAGGATTTTAGAGAGAGAGATATAGAGATAGAGAAAGAAAGCAAAGCTTAGAATGTGAGAGAATGTCCCTGTAGAATAGTACCATTTGGCTATTTATAGCAGTATTATTCATCTGACAGAGTGCGTAATCCTGTGACACGTGTATGACTGTGATGAGTCTAATTTGGAGGGAAGATTGTCCTCAAATGTGGCCGTGAACTTCATCTCGGACTACTTATTGGAAACGGCCTGGACTCTATTGATGAGGTCGCGTTTCAAGTTTATTGATGTCGGCCACAAAGGGTGTGTCCGACAGCGAACTTGGACATACCCATACAACTAGCCCCCCCAGCATCATTGGAGGTCGTGACCGGCATTGATGTTATACTGAGGACGCGAGTGAATTTTTATGTTCCATATCCTTCTCTGCTGCCACGCGTTGCCCTGGGGAGACTTCGTATTTCGAAAAGTGCAATTATGACTTTTTTGTGAAATCCCGCTTGTTTCTCTTTATTTTTTAATGAGCTAGGCTCAGCAAGTGACATTTGGCACTCATCCAAGAAAGAAGTTGATGGGTTATTTCATCTTGGCCGTTCAATCCCGCTTTTGTAGAGAAACGTTAATTTCTCCTTCTCACTTTCTACAGTTCGTCTTCAACCTTCCACATTCTCTGGTTTTTGCGATTTTCTGAGAACTTCAATTTCCCTTTTCCTCACCAAGACTCTGCCTTTGAGTTACCAAATTTCCTCAAGAGTGCTCTGAGTTACTTTTCGCCCTTTTCTTTTGAGAAATTTCAGTGCTTTTTCACCTTTTTTCGCCTGAGTGTAATCGAGGGTTTACTTTCAAAGCCTTCGACTTTTCCGGTGAAATTACGTTCTCCGGTGCTCCTTTTACTGGGTTTCTTCTTTCTGTTCGTGCATTCGAGGCCTTTTGTTGTGCTTTGTTGGGAACCTGCTCGATTTTCCGGTCATTTTCCGTCGACTTTTCTCAGGTACCTTTTTTCAACTTCTCTTCCAGTGCTCTTTCTATTTCTTTCTTTGAAATTATGTCGGACCAATCAGATAGTCAAAATTCCTTGAGTGATAAGTTTATGTCTGAAAGTGAGCCTTCGTCTCCTGCCTCCCTTCATGGCGGACATAGTTCTTCTACTTCCAGCCCTAAGGAGGAGAGACCTCGTTTGTTATCTGACCTGCCCCTTACTGCTGATAGAGATAGGGAACTTAGATCTAAGTTTCTTAATGACCGCTCTACCCCTGAGCAAGAAAATTTAACCTCCCAATATCTGTCCGCGAGGATGAGTGGTGATAGACAAACACTCCGAGAACTAAGACATCAAATTTTGGCTCGCCGTACTGTTAGAAATCCTCCCCCTGATGCTGTTCCCGGACTTGATGTTCCGCCTTTGAGGGAACATGCCTGGTTAGATAACTTAGCGGATGCTGGGGTTGTAGTGGCAGATGACTTTTATGATCGTCTTGCTCATGAAACCGGCCCTTCTCATCCACCTGTTATTGATTTAGGTTCCGACAACGATTTTATTGCTACAATGGACGAGACTGATGGTCCTTCTACTTCTGGTCGGGATGAAAGTATTCGTCCAACCGAGATAGTTTTGGAAGAAAGTTCCAGCATGCCTCCTAATTCTCGGCCCGAGCCGATTCCTGACCGCGAAGATGATGAGCATTCTGGGATATGGCTGCCAGTAGATTATAGCAGTGGTCCGAGATCCACGGTTATCTGTAAGTCCTGGCGACAATGTGCCATAGATCTCAACTACTGCGATGTTGCGGAGAAGTTGTATGCCGTCCCTCGGGAGTATAAATTGATAGTCCCGGACAAGGGATCTAAAGTGACTGATTGCCCGACAGGGCACGTAGCTGTTTATGCGCACCATTTTGAGTTTGGGTTGCGTTTTCCTCTAGATTTAACCTTGGTACAGATTTTGAAGGCTTTTAACATCTGCATGGCTCAGCTGACACCCTTGGCCGTTAGGAACCTAATCGCTTATATTTGGACTTGTCGTTATTTAGGGTTTCCTGAGACACTCAACCTTTTCCGTCGCCTTCATTGGCTGCGACGGAACGGCTCCACTGAGAAAGGATGGTGGAGCTTGATGACGGCCAAAAATAAAGTCACCGTCTACCCTAAGTTGACTGGGTTGAAAGGTTGGCAACCCGCTTTTTATTGGGTTAAAGTGCCGAATAATTTCCCTATTCGACGTCACTTTACTAAGCCGGTTACTCGGATGGAAGACGTCCCTTCTTATGGTTTTTCAGCGGCCGACCAAAAGGCCTTTGATTATTTTGAGTCCGAGGTCGGGACTATTACTGCTGTCGGTGAAGATACCGAGGGAAGGATCCCTTGCAAATGGCTTCCCCATGCAAAGTACATACTGGGAAATGAACCTTTGTCGGCTTTATTTCTCTGCCGGACCCACCCAGAAGGTTTGCCTCTTGACTTATGGTCCGACGTGGGACTTGTGCCTCTGCTTTCTGTTAATTAAAATGATATTAACCCTTCCGCTTTGCTGTTGCAGGTCCTGTCAGTTTAGATCTTGAGGAGTTGGGTCTCAACGAAGATTTGACGCCAATGTCTCGAACTCCTGAGGAGCCCGTCTTTGATTATGACACTGTTCACGGCCTCACTGGGGGTCTCAGAGGTGCAGATCGCAGCCGCGATGGTCGCCAAACTGGTCGGACAAGTGTTCGCCGTGCCGGCCGCATGCCTGGGCGTACTCGCGACCGATCTGCTGGACGTGGGGATCAGGAATCTCCTCGTCCTGTCGTTCACGTTCCTGTTCGTCGCGGCGGAAGTGGCGTGGCTGTGGGTCAGAGGCGGCCTCGTGAGCCCTCCGATAACAGTCCCAGCAAGAGGCAAGCCCTAGATGTTGCCGCTGCTTCTGAAACCCAGCAACCAGAGACTGCCATTACCGTTCCGGACCATAGTCCCGTCCGGGAATCATCTGCCAGCAGGGTTTCTCCTCTGAATGCTGCCATTGACAGCATCGGGACGGCATTGGGATCTGGCTCTTCCATGCGTCAAAAAATTTATGACATCCTTAGCTCCCCCAGCTTTTTGACAAACCTTGGGCCGGGAATATTTTCTCAGATCCATGAATGGATTGAGCACAAGGAGATAATTCTTAGTGCTGCTGTGAAAGCTGCATTTTTTCGTCCCCCTTCTGTCCCTGGGAAAATTTTACCAGCCCAACTGGGACGTGAGGGAGGATGAATCTTTATATGCTGACATTCCCGCTAATGGGGGCACTCTTGGATATCGTCTCCTGAAGGGCCTCCAACTGCCAATTGATTGCCCAGCCGACAAGCTGGTAGCGCCAGCAGCCCAACTTGCTCACGACCTTGCTGTGGTAAGGTTCATGATCTGATATTCATCATCAAATTTTTTTTTTTTTAATCTCGTCTTTCTGATGCAGACTAACAACTCCGCCATTGAGCTTATTGAACAATTTCCATTATCAATTTGAGTCTGATAGGCAGAAGCAAGCCTTGGATGAGCTTCAGGCTCAGTTTGATGCTGCCCGAGTTCACTCTGACAATATACAGCAGCAGCTTGATGTCGAGAAGGCATCGCGGGCAGTCGTTGATGTTGAACTGGCGGATTTGCGAGCCAAGGCTGCCAAGGTTGAGCAGGCTGAGAAAAAATCAGCGGAGCTTGAAGCTGCACTGGCGTCCGTTCAAGACGAGATGGCCACTGCCATTTCTAAGGCCAAGGATGATGCCGGCACTCAGGCTGTGGCAGTTTTTAGAAGATCTGAAGAGTTTGTCGATATGCTAGGAGAGAGGTACGATAGCGGCTGGGTAGCTGCTAAAAGATGTGTTTGCCATTCTCACCCCAACTTCAACTGGGAGGAGATGGAAACCGCTTTTGCAGAGGGTGCTCACACACGCCCCCTTGAGGGTGAACCCTTCATTTGTGAGGAGCATGTGATTGCCAACATTCTTCCCGTCGCTCATGATGAAGAGGTGCCTCTCCCTTGATGTTTTTGGCGGTCATCTCCAGGCTCTTCAGTTGACTCTAATAGCTACTAGATTTCTGTTTTTCTGATATTTTGTAAACGTTGAATTCGGCCCAATATGGCATATACCTTGGATAAGCTTTACAATTACAATTACTGCTATGAATTTTTGATGCCTTTTTGGTGGCTGCCCACATTTTTGCTTGTAGTTGGCCGCCATGCCAGTAATTAGTAATGAAGCTTAATTTTGTGAAATTTTGTTTTCTGCTTTCGCTTTATATCGAAGTAATGTCGTATCTCGGACAATTACATATTGTACCTGTTGTGTACATTGTCCGTTATATGGCTGCTTTCACATTTAACCTGTAATTTGGTCATTATTGTACGTGGCCTGTTATGTGGCCGTTTTCATATTTGACCTGTCATATGGTCTTTATTGTACTTAGACCTGTGATATGGTCGTTTTTGTACATGACCTGTTATGTGGCCGTTTTCATTTTTGACCTGTCATATGGTCTTTATTGTACTTAGACCTGTTATATGGTCGTTTTTGTACATGGCCTGTTATGTGGCCGTTTTCATATTTGACCTGTCATATGGTCGTTTTGGGTTAACGGAACGTATCGTACATAAGATAAGCATAATCAAACAATTAATGGGACACTCACGGAAAGTTATATTATTAAAACAAAAAGGTAGTGGCTCTTGTCCTTTTACATGAGATATCTAAACATAGTACTTCTTCAAAACACTTGTATTCCAGCAATTCTTTAGTTCAGTGTCATCCATTGTTTTCAGCGCAAAGGAGCCGGGACCAATTTCTTTAGATATCTGATATGGCCCTTCCCAGTTGGCTGTTAACTTTCCTTCAGCGTGAGCTTTTTCGGTGGCTGCCGTCCTTCGAAGCACTAGATCTCCTTTTGCTAATGGCCTTTCAAGAACTCTCTTGTTGTAAGCTTTACTGATACGATCTTTGTATGCAGCAGCTTTAAGTTCCGCTATCAACCTTGTTTCTGCTAGAAAATCTAGATTTTCTCTTAAGGCTTTATCATTGTTCTCTAGATCTTTGTATTTGATCCGATAGGACGGCAAGCCAACCTCCACTGGCAAGACTGCTTCCGTTCCAAAAGCTAGCTTGAATGGACTCTCTCCCGTTGCCTCCTTTTCTGTTGTTCTATTGGCCCATAACACCTCTTTGGAATCATATCGGCCCAAGCTCCCTTGAGTTCATCCAATTTTTTCTTCAAGGCTGCGAGAATCTGTTTGTTTGCGGCCTCAGCTTGCCCATTGCTCTGTGGGTGACATACGGCTGAAAATGCGAACTTTACCCTGAACTCGGTCAGAAATTTTTTGATTGGTCGACAGTCAAATTGCGCGCCGTGATCAAAGACTATTGCAGCCGGTATACCAAACCTTGTCATTATGTTTTGCCAAATGAACTTTTTGACTTGATTTGACTTTATCTTTGTTGTCGGCTCTGCTTCGATCCACTTCGTGAAATAGTCGATACCAACAATCAAGAATCTACGACCGGCAGTGGCTGTTGTAAAAGGTCCGAGGATATCCAAGCCCCACTGCGCAAATGGTATCGGACATATTATGGGTTGGAGGTCATTCGCGGGCCAATTGATGATGGGAGCAAATTTTTGACATTTGTCACATTTCTTGACATAACTTTGTGCGTTTGCCAACATGCTCGGCCAGTAATATCCGGTTCTCAATGCCTTTAATGCCAACGCTTTGCCTCCAATGTGATTTCCGCAGATTCCCTCGTGTATTTCCTCCAAAATCTTTCCGGATTCCCATGTCGTTGCACATTTTAACAGCGGTAAGCTAAACGATTTCTTATATAGCTCATTCTGATATATGACATACCAACTTGCCTGCCTTTTCAACTTCCTGACTTCCATTGCATTCTAAGGGAGTGAGCCCGTGAGTTTATAAGCCACTATTTGACTAAACCATTCGCCTTGCTGATTGACAGTATTTACAATCACAGTTTTTTCGGTGATGCTTTTCTCTTTCAAAACCTCCACCATAACAGATCTTTCAATGTTCAAAGAATCAGAGCTTGCCAGCTTGGAGAGTGTGTCCGCTTTAGTGTTGTCGGCCCTAGGAATGGCTTGAACGTCAAAATGGGTCAACTGGGCTATCAATTCCTTGGCCTTCTCCACGTATTTTTGCATATTTGCTTCTCGAACCTCAAACTCCCCTTTTATCTGGCCATTAACTAGCTGCGAGTCCGTTTTCAAAGATACGCTTTTGGCTCTAGCTGATATGCACATCCTCAATCCCGCGATTGCTACCTCGTACTCTGCCTCATTGTTTGAAGCTGGGAAAGTGAACTTGATGGCGTATTCAAAAATATTTCCTTCTGGGCTGGTCATTACAATGCCAGCCCCTGAGCCACTTGCTGCTGACGAGCCATCTACTTCTAACAACCAAGTGCTTTCTTCCACCTGCTCTTCTTCGTAAGATGCCTCCACGATAAAATCCGCCAATACCTGGGCTTTTATCGCGGTTCTCGGTTTGTACTGGATATCATACTCGGACAGCTCAACTGCCCACTTCAAAAGACGTCCTGAACTGTCCATCCTCTGCAAAGCTTTCTCCAGCGGTTGATTAGTCAAGACTTGAATGGGATGACAATCGAAATATGGCCTCGAGCTTTCGGCGGCGATTATCACGGGTAACGCCATCCTCTCAACCAGTTGATAGCGACTCTCAGGGCCGTTCAAGATGTGACTGACAAAGTATATCGGTTCTTTGCCTCTTTTCCTTTTCAACCAATAGAACGGCCGCGACGGTTTTTGGAGAAGCCGAGATATATAATTGCAATGTATCCCCCGTTTCTGGCCTGGTGATGGTGGGTAGAGTCTTCAGATGCTCCTTGACTGCGATGAAAGCTTGGCTTTGCTCCTCGCCCCAGTCAAATTTCTTGTTTCCTCTCAATAATGCGAAGAAGGGCAGGGCCTTGTCGGCCGACTTGGAGATGAAACGAGTTAATGCAGCCATTCTTCCAGTTAACCTTTGTACGTCTTTTATTCCTTTTGGCTCTGGCAAATCCATAATAGCACGCACTTTGTCCAGGTTAGCATCAATTCCCCTCTTGCTGACCATAAACCCCAGAAATTTTCCTGCTCTCACCCCGAATACACATTATTTTGGGTTGAGCTTCATCTTGTATCTTCTCAGAGTATTGAAGGTCTCTCTTAAATCATCAATGTGCTCGCGGTCTGTTTTGCTCTTGACGATTGAATCGTCCACATAAACTTCGATGTTCCTTCCCTTCTGATCAGCAAATACTTTGTCGACCAATTTCTGGTACGTGGCCCCCACGTTTCTCAGGCCGAAAGGCATTGCTTTATAATTAAACACTCCACAGTCTGTGATGAAAGCTGCTTTCTTCCTATCATCTTCCAGAAGACTGATCTGGTGGTAACCTGAAAACGCGCCCATAAAGCTCAAAAGCGCATGACCGCTAGTAGAATCTACTAACTGATCTATTCTTGGCAAAGGATAACAGTCTTTCGGGCACGCTCTGTTGAGATCTGTGAAGTCGACACACATTCGCCATTGACCATTTGCCTTTTTTACCATAACCACGTTTGCTAACCATTCCGGGTAATCACAGGTTTCAATAAAGTTGGCCGCTAGCAATTTATCAACTTCCTCCTTAACGGCCTTATTCTTTTCTGCTGAGAAGTTTCTTTTCTTTTGCCTTACGGGACGAATTGAGCTGTTGACATTCAAACGATGGACTATCACGGACGGATCTATTCCTGGCATCTCATCCGCCGAGAATGCGAATACATCGGCATTTTCTCGTAGGAGGGTTATCAGATTGATTCTGACCTCTGGGTCCATGTCCGTTCCGACAGCCACAGTCCTCTCTGGATCGTCTGTCAACATTTCCATCTTGGACTCTCCCTCAGGCTTGGGTCTTGGCAAATCCTCTGGCCGAGATTCAAGCTCCTCCATAGTTATGTCCAAAACATCTCCTTTCTTCTCAGATTTCTCCTCGCCTGTCGGGGTCGTCTTCTTAACTCTTTTTTCTTTTCTTGTTGGCGGGCATAATTCTTCAACAGGAACCCGTCTTGCCGGCTGTTTTAAAGCCGTTAAATAGCATGATTTTGCTGCTTCCTGGTTTCCCCTGATCTTCGCTGTCGTACCCGAACTGGATACGTACAGCATGGTCAAGTGATAAGTAGATACCACTCCCTGAACGTCATGAATTAATGGTCTTCCTATGATTGCATTGTATGCTCCCAGAACATCAACTACCAGGAATTCGGCCATCACATCTCTAGCTTCACCGTTCTCGCCAACCCTGACCGGCAACTTTATAATCCCTTCTGGTATCGCGGATGCTCCAGTGAATCCGATCATCGGGTACCGGACTGGCTGTAAGTGCTCCCGGCCTATCATTAATTTTTCGAAAGTAGACAGGAATAGAATATTGGCGGAACTTCCTCCATCCACCAAAATTCTATGAATCAAACAGTTTGCAACTTTTAAGGTGACCACCAATGGGTCGTCATGAGGGTAAATCACATGCTTTGCATCCTCTAATGAGAATGACATGGCTGGCATGACTGGTGGCTTTCTCCACTGGCAACTCTCATTAAAGTTCACTTGATGCCGGAACTCCTTCAAACTAGCTTTCGCCCCACTGACACTACCGCCATGGATTGGACCGCCACTAATCACATGAATCTCTCCTATCCGAGATTGAACATTCTGATCTCTGGGTTTCATCAAATCGCCCCCGCTTGTCTGAGCTTTATATTGGG
Source organism: Beta lomatogona (assembly GCA_947646795.1). Classification (NCBI taxonomy): domain Eukaryota; kingdom Viridiplantae; phylum Streptophyta; class Magnoliopsida; order Caryophyllales; family Amaranthaceae; genus Beta; species Beta lomatogona. The sequence goes on from CANSNZ010000930.1 coordinate 1,416,543, forward strand.
TGAAGTACCCTCTACGGATAAGATCCTCCAAATTATCCTTGAGGTGCCGGCGGTCTTCAGTTACATGGCCATGATCTCCATGAAAATCACACCACTTAGTCTTATCCCGGTTTTTATGAAACATCTTCTTTGGTCTCTGCCATTTGTCACTTTCCTTGTTCATGGTGAATTTTTGTGCTCGGGAAGTAGTGAGCTGAGTGTACGCATCAAATCTATCTTTGCGTTCACTTTTTTCCCGGTCATCCCGCTCTCGGTCATTTCCTTTTTTGACCATATTAGATTCTCTTCTTTCATCCCGGCCACGCTCAACTTCGCGACCTTTATCTTTCCGTGACTTATCTTCTTTCTTCTTGTCAGACTCCCGATGCTGGCTACTAGCTGCCTTGTCAAATTCCTCTCCTCTTATGAAATCATTTGCTTTGCCAAGCACTGGCCCTAGCGATGTGAAAGATTTTCGGCCGAGATAACTCCTGAACGCAGTTCCTTCTCTTAATCCCGACATCAATGCTAAAACCGCTAAATCCTGCTGCAGCCTGGGAATAGATACGACCTCTACATTGAAACGCCCAATATAATCCCGGAGAGATTCGGTCTCCCCTTGCCTGATCGACAATAATTCCCCAGTAGTGCGCTCACGGCGCCTGTTGCTTACGAAATGAGTACTGAACATAGACGAGAGTTGAGAGAAACTGGACACATTGACTCTTAAACCAAGTTTGAGCTATGCCAGTAAGAGTGGACGGGAAAACCTTGCACCAGATAGCGTCTATCTGCGTGTACAAATACATGTGTCCTTCGTAAGCTGCGACATGATCGTCGGGATCTGAGCTGCCGTCAAACTTGCATGATGGCATTTTGATTCTCGACATTGGGTAATTAAGAACCTCCGGAACAAATGGGGAGAGTTTCGGCTTGATTAATATATGTCCGCCACCCGAGTAGTTACTAACACCTGTGGTGTTGTACTCTCGGTATGAGCGGCTGTGAGACTCTTCTGAGTGGTTAAGATCCTCAGTTTCCAAATCGACTTCGTCGTACTCTGGGTTGTCAATTTGTTCCTCCAATTGACGGTCTTCCGGCACTAACGCACGCATTCTCCTCACTGGCGTACCGTCAACGTTTCTACCGGCCATGGCCAGGGATCGTTTACGGTGCTGAATGCCTCTTGTGTTAGTAGCAGGAGTGCTACTAGGCTGAGGAGTGCCTTGCAACATCTGGATGAAGGACGCCATAGTTTGCAGCTGATCCGGTGAAAATTGGCTCAACTGGGCCAAATTGAAAGGGACACCACCAGGATTTACCTGAGCAACATTGTTTTCAGGAGTGCGCTGGTCGTTGCCCTCTGGCATGTTGGGATGGAATTGGGGTACACCGATGGATCTGGTGATTGGTGGATGAGAAGATCCTTGTCCGATCTCTAACCCAGATGGACCACGACTTTCATCGTTTGTCTTTTCCATGACTGCTTCGCAAGGATAGGAGGCCCATCCTTCTAGCGCCAAGTTGTTTCGGTGTTGAAACGGTGTCGGTCAAAGAGGTGTCCGGCAGTATGAGAGTGGGCGTCCGAGACTGGAAGTCTGCAAGGAAGACAAACGTAAACTACCCTCGGGGGGGATGCGAGGAAACCCCCTCCGACGCTCAAGTCAGTAAGTGCCCGATAAGGATTTTAGAGAGAGAGAGAGATAGAGAGAGAAAGAAAGCAAAGCTTAGAATGTGAGAGAATGTCCCTGTAGAATAGTATCATTTGGCTATTTATAGCAGTACTATTCATCTGACAGAGTGCGTAATCCTGTGACACGTGTATGACTGTGATGAGTCTAATTTGGAGGGAAGATTGTCCTCAAATGTGGCCGTGAACTTCATCTCGGACTACTTATTGGAAACGGCCTGGACTCTATTGATGAGGTCGCGTTTCAAGTTTATTGATGTCGGCCACAGCGAACTTGGACATACCCATACACTAGGGTTTGAAATTGTTGTAGTTTTGCAATCGCTTGAGTTTCAATATCAGACCATTTCAAAGCTGAATCTCATCCTCCAACGTTGTGGATTACAATCTGACTTGTGTAGACCCGGTTCACGTTAACATTAGTGTGCACCAGGCAAAACAACATATCATTACTGAACAATCCACTATATTATGCGAAAATCCACTATATTATGTAGAAATCCACTATATCATTCAGACCCACACTATATCATGCAGAAACTCACTATATTATTCAGACACACTTACTATATCATTCAAACACACATACACTATATCATACAGAAACTCACTATATCATTCAGACACACACTATATCATACATAAACTCACTATATCATTCAGAAACACATTATATCATGCAGAAACTCGCTATATCATTCAAACACACACTATATCAAGCAGAAACTCACTATATCATTCAAACACACACTATATCATGGAGAAACTAAATCATTCCATATGTTAGAATATGTGTCATGATATATACTACGCAACTTAGATCTTCCTGTATGTTAAAATATTTTAATTAATTCCTCTATTATATTGCATATAATTTCACATTATGTTTTTCGTTAATAAAATATACTATATTGTATATAAGTTCACTATATCTCTATAGAATTCACTATATGAAGTTAATATCTTACCAACCCGGTGTACACTAAGTTAGTGTGCACCGGGTCCATTTGAGTTTTTTTATGTGGATTAAGGTGAATATTCTTACTTTTTCTATTTATTCTGAAATTAGAAAGTTTAATTGCTGAATTTGGAGGTTGTTTGGTCGTGTGTTGGTGTTCTTCGTTTTTGTACCCAGTAAATTTGATTGGTATATGAAAGATGCGTGTTTCAGTTTCTTGGTTCTTGTACATCTCATCAGTAGTTTGATAGTTGATGAATCTATATGAAAGATGCGTAGTACATTAACTCAATCCTTTTTTGTCTGTCTTGCCCGTGTTTGTTCTCCTTCGTTTCCACAATATAATTTGCTAGTTGTTGATTAATCATTAACTATGTTTGTCCCTTCTCGACCCCTTTGTTCCTCCCTTGGTGCAACTGATATGTTCCTCTTTTGCGGATTCGCTCTTGGTGGCTGACTAGTATTAATATAAAACTAGTCAAAAAGTTCGCTTTTTGTGCGGTTAGTGACTCGATATGCATGATCAGATTCAGATCTTTAAGTGACTTATGAAGAACACTCTAGTCATAAGTTTTTGTGCTAGAAATTGAGAATGGAGGGGCTGAGAACTTTAGGTCATGACCTATGAATAAGATTAAATAGTGTTGTAGGTGTTGTTTTAAATCTGCAATTGGAAATTGGTCCTTGGTCACTTTCTCATAAAGGTGGTTGATTTTCTTTCTTTGGTGAAGCTAATTTCACAAGTTTCAAAATTTGTATCTGGTTTTGTTTGCACCAGGAGATCTTAAAGAATAAAAACGTATAAGATCTGGTGAGTCATCAGATTTGGACATGAACTGTGCCACTGAGGTTCATTATCATTCTGATGACGATGGTTATGATAGGTCTTGCGTATGGATCAGGAGGTATGTGTTAGGGAAAATAGAAATGAACAAGGGTCACAAGATAACAATCTTCTAGGCGTGGATTACTTTCCCAAAAGTAATATTCCGACCTTAATCGTAAAGCACGGGTTCACGGAATTCACCTTCGAGATACAAAGAAGAAACAATAGTGGTCACGCTTACTATGAACACTATTCAATGAAAATGAGTTTGTGAGATTTTGTAGAGATGAAGAATTTCTGATTTTTGATCTTTAGAGTTTGTATGCAAAAGAGAGAAGTTATTTTCTCAACACCCTTCATCATATGAGAGACCTCATATATCTAACAATGCTACAACGCTTCAGAAAAATCCGAAACAATACATTGACAAACCGTCAAAATACGCGAAATAACGCAAAGAGCAACAAAAGACAGAGTCACCGTCGCGAGCTCCAGCCTGTCGCGAGGGGCGACACTGGTCGCAAGTCGCGACTAGCCTTCCCTCCCAGTCCAGCTTTGCTGCTGCTGGGTTCGAGCAAGCCAAGCCTACTGCCACCGCGGCGGGGTGCGAGCAAGCCAAGCCCACTGATCACAAGCATGATGATGTCCCCTACTCGCAAATATATGGCGTTGAATATGCAAAGCCATGCAATTTATCATTCCTCGCAAACACGACTAATATATAGCATGTTATATTACATATATTGTTTGAGTAACGACACCATTACCAAGTGACTCAAACAATATATCATGAACTAAACTAACTTTATACTCTAAATCTCCAACAGTATGGATGTGTAGTCAGAAATCTCTCTCTTTTTCCAGTTTGGATGGTTTGATAGGTGTGCCAGTAAGATGATACTGATTAGTTCTTTCTCTGAATTTAGATCCCCGACATTCATGCTCTCCGCATACTGCTTTCTAAGCCTTTCCTATTACGTAAGGCAAGTTTCTGTATGTGCTTGCTGCTTTTAGCTTTGGCCATAGGAGAGCAAATGTTCTCTAAATTCTGTTCTCATTAGTCAACTTGGCAATTGTAGTCACTTATTCAAGAGCTGCTTAAGGTTTGAAAGCAATTTATGATACTGAAGAAAGGTAATTGAGTTCTGCTTGTTAGGTACTTAGGTTTGAGTTTGAAGATGAGGCTAAGATCAAGCCAAAATAGTATTGAAGAACCCCAAAGATTGAAGGACGCATTAACATGTTTGCAAACTGCAACTGTTAAGGAGCATAGATTTCTTGAAGGAAATATGCCTGCAATAGTGTTATGCTATGAGCTTTCACAGCTTGAACTACACATAATGGATATGATCAAGAGAAGAAGATGGTGAATATGGTTGATAAAGTGGACAGAAAAATAAAGATCAAACACAAGCATTCGAGAAGCCTGTTCTCTCCGAAAACACAAAATAAAACCAAAGGAAACTATCACAATATTTAACACGATTCATTTGATCTTTTTTATTTATTCTCGTTTATTTGCAGAAGATCTGAGCCTTGTAATATATGTCTTAATTCTGGTTTGAAGAAGGGAGAGGGATCTTAAGAAGTTGAAACCAATATCATGCAAATTTCCAATTGTGGTTCAAATTGATTGAATCAGCAGCCTTTTTGTCAATTATAGTTGCTACTTGCTAGACTTTATACCCAAACCCCCACCCTGCTTTGGGCAATAAGTATGGGCAATGACCTTTTAATGGATGGGGAGTGGTCAAGTGGAAAATGTGCTCATGTTGTTAGATTATACCTTTGTAGTATGCATCCATACCTCTTCCAACCAAGCAATTGGCTAATAGGTTTTGCAGGTAGTTGGATGATGCATGTTTCCGGCATCTCTAATGTGAAGGGGAAACAACATTTAATGTGATATTGAGTTTGTGGGTTTCAGTCCATTCCCTGTATGATGAACACCACAAGAAGCTATGGACAGGGGCTTTGCAGCTAGTGGTTGCAGAATATAAGCCAAAAGCTATGGACAGGGGCTTTGCAGCTAGTGCTTTGCAGGGGATTCTTACATTAGATAGTAAGTGTTTCTGAATTTAATTCTTGCAGGGCATTCTTACATTAGATAGTAAGCTAGAGATGACAGTCAATTTTTTGATCAATTTGATGTATTTTTTAGTAATATCTGGATTGCTGAGTTGTTGTGAAATGTTGGTGTATAGGCAATCTGGTAACATGTACAAGAATGTGAAAAAGAAGATTGAGAGAGGTGTTGCTTTTCCAACCTGTATTTCTGTCAACAATGTTGTTTGTCATTTTTCGCCGCTAGCGAGTGATGAATCAGGAGGATGGCGATGTAGTGAAAATGTAAGCTTCTTGATAGCTTTATTGTATAGAAATTTAACAAGAAATAGTGTGTCAATTAACAAGAAACTAAAATAGTTCAAAGTGTTTCCATTGATCACTTATAGAAACTTGATTATGATGAGGTGATTAAGGTTTACATGGCTAGCATATTTTTTTTTTTTTTTGAAAGAGAAATTTCATTAAATGAAGACCAAACGGCATCTACAATAAGTATTAAAGAAAAACAAGATATAATCACACAAGATCAAATCAAATTCGTCTTCGAATAAACTACAATGAACCAGATCGAGCAATACAGTGCAGCCCCCTTGTATTTGCTGAATCACGCAGCTATTGATGGGGAAGTATATCATTCTGACATAGTTTGGGGAAGAAAATTCCTGATTTAACCAGGTTGACCGCATCCGAATTTTCAATACTTCGATGTTGATGGTCTTGAACTTCAACCAATAGGAACAATCTCTCATACCAATTTTTAAACTTCCACATGGGAAAAGACTAAAACTAAACTCCAAACTCCCATAAGAGGAGAGAAAGAACCCAAAAATTGGGTAGAAAACTCTCAAAAAGAGAGAGAGTGGAATATTATTAATAACAAAATCAATAAAAACTAGAAGAAAAAAGAAGAATTGGGGGCTTACCACCATCGAAAGGATGATGGTAGCCCCAAACTAAAAAAAATTAGGGTTTTTTTGGAGGAAGAGGAGAGAAGGGAGAGGAGGCTAAGTTTTTAAAGGAGATGGTAACTTTTTTACATGGCTAGCATATTCTTCAGGGTTTTGTTTTCATTTCTCTAGTAAAAATGAGTGTCTTATATACATTGTTAGATTGGTCAATTGGGTGGAGGCCACTAAGATTTGACAAAAGAGTAAAACTAACCTGAAGTACTTCAATAAGCATGTTGATAGAAACTTTGATGCATTACGCACTACCAAGAATACTTTGCTCTTTCACCTATTTGTTTTTAGTTTAACTTTATATTATGGTATGGCATGCTTGCGACACTCTTTATGCTCTTTGAATGTTTCTCTTTTATATAGATAGTTGCTTTAGAAAAATGTGGTTATTCTTAGTGCCATCTCTCAAAATTTTACTTGCAGCTGTGGCTCTCAGGCCCGGCCCTGGGGTTGTTTTGAGGGGCAACCGCCCAGGGCCCATAAGTATAAGGGGCCCAATTTTCCAAGAAGCTTTAAATAAATAGCATTAACAACAACTACATTAAACAAAAATCATGTTTGGCTTGGTGGTTTGCACCTGTATTTATTAGTGCACAAGGCAATGATGGCACGGGTTCAAATCCCTTTAGGATACAAAGTTTGTTTTTTTGTTCTTTTTACATTTTTCTTTTCACATTTTTCTTTTTCACAATACTTTTTACACTTTATTTTTATTTGTCCTACATTAGTCTTTGCAATTTCATTTTTTGATACAATCCATTGCTATTTGCTATTTCAAATTTTTTTTTTCCTAACATAACCCACCACTCTCTCTCCACTAAATAAAATAACCACTTCACTACCTCATATCAGATCTACCTTTTTTAACAAAATAACAATTGATATTTATCCTCTAAAGTTATGTATCTTGATAGGTGTAGTTTTAAAAATAATATTTTTTTATATAAAAATAGTATACTTACCCTAAAATATACTTCCTCCGTTTTTTTAATTGCCTACTTTGGCTTTAATACTATGAATATATATACACGACTTTGACTATCTATTTTGATGTATACTTAAGAAAAAACATAATGTACTTATTTTGTTGTGTAAGTGTCAAATAAAGTACTACTTAGTGGCGAAAAATCTAGCTCTGCCACCACATGTAAGAGGGCCCAAGCTTTAGTTTCGCCCCGGGCCTATAAAATGTCAGGAACGGCCCTGGTGGCTCTGAGACAGACATGGATGATTCATGGTCTGAATCTGATGGGATCAGCATGCAGCATGGTTTAAACAGTAGCAGCAATAGCAATTGTAGTAGCATCAGCAGCTGAAGTAGCAGCTCAAGTGATAGTGACTGTAGAGCCAAGGCAACATCTGGTGACCCCCGCCCCTGCCAGCCCTCCCCCCTGCTGCACTCCCCCCCGATTGTTGCCCCCCTTGCTTTGTATAAAAAACATTATTTTACAATGGAAAATGATACTTTTGTATAAGAAACATAATTTTGCGATGGAAAATGATACTTTATATATATATATATATATATATATATATATATAATTGTGTCGGGATCATTTAGGACTAAAAATGCAAAAAAAAAAAGCAGCCCTTAATTTGTAAAAAGGGCTGCTGTTTTGAGCATTAATCGCAGCCCTTGGGAGTGAAGACTGCAGCCCTTCCTTTTTGCCCAAGGGCTGCTACGCCAAGGGTTGCGGGCCAAAAACGCAACCCTTAGGGCTATTTTGACCCCCATGTCTTTTGCCTGCTATCTTTGAACTACTTTTGAGCATATCAATTCCAAAGGACCTTTTTTTTCAGATTTCAAAGATCAAAAGCAAATATACTAAAAGAAGAAAAGTAAATACTGATGAAAAATGTCCGAATTTTTCTTACCTGTAGAACAACTGCTCTGCAAATTTTTTTTATTTAGTGTCGTCAGTAATTGTGTAGGGAAGTTATTGCAACCTCAACAACCAGGATGGGTATTATGTTTCCTAAATCAAATGGATTCCGCTATCCAATTCTAATCTAAAAGACACTCCAATTTAGGGTGACCCGACATGGGAACTTCACGTAAAATTTGCTACTTGGTTAGCCTATGTTTAGATCCTCAAGAAAGCAAATGACCTTTTAGGTGGATCTGGAAGATAGACATCCCCCCAAAATTACAAATCTTTTTATGGCAAATTTGCCACAATAGCCTAGGGGCCCGGGACGTTCTAAATAATGCAAAAACATTAAACCACTTTTTTCGCCGCATTTAAGGTAGATTCTTGATTGAAAGGATAATTTTTTTGCGTAGCAGTTAAGAACCAAAATAGACTTGGAGAAATTTCTAACATTTTTGAATAAATTAATAACAACTCTGATTCAATCTCACATTTGCCATAGAAATTGGCACTTACAAAGAGCATACCTTTGCAAACATTATATAGTGAGCTTATACCATAGGAAATGTTTCAAAATCAAGTACCTGGCCTCCCTCTCTCTAAAAAACCTAAAAAAAACCCTAATTCATTTTCCAGTCGTAAGGGGCTGCCATTTTCATCTCTTTGATGGTGGTAAGCCCCAATCCTTCGTTAATTCCTTAGTTTTTAATTGTTTATTTTTTAATAATCCTCCTTCTCTCTTTGTGAGAGTTCTCTTCCCAATTTTTGGGTTTGTTCTCTCCTTAAGTGGAATTTGGGAGTATGACTTTCTTCTCTTCCTTTATGGAAGATTAGAATTTGGTAATTGCAGTTTGATTGGAAGTTTAATCTCTTTGATTGTTCGTCCGGCGAGGAATGAAGATCTAGGGTTTTATAATCACTTTAGGTATCTAAAGGACCACATAAGTATTTTCACCCAATCGACTATACATCATTGAATCTTAAGCTGAATTAGTGTTAACTCACATGTTGTATTGCTTCATATTAAGTTTTTATTAAGGCTATTGTAGATCGAATCTGCGATGTAATTAGTTCTTAGGTGCTATGTATTTATGGTGGAATTTAGATTTCTTAGGATATATTTGTAAGTGTCGTATGGCTTTCTATTATCAATGATACCCTATTTTTGTTATAAAAAAATATTTGTACCAGAGGAGAAGATACTAAATATTGAAACCACCATCAATCCATCAGAGGGCACTGAAGAAATGAGAGTATTTGACGACGAAATTGGTCCCGCACCAAGGATTAAAAGAGAAACCCTCACCAAACCAACAAACGACATGGAAGATAGAACCCTAAAAACCCTAGCCAGGAATCCTAATTTAAATTTGAATGGAAGGAATAATCCTTTAATAATTAAAGATTGATCCAAAAATTCTAAAAAGGAGATAGAACTTAACTTTAATACATCAATAAGAGAAGAATAATTATTCTCAAAAAATGAGAAAATCTTTCGCGAATTAATAAGATCAATTAGGGAAAAGCAATTGGGCTAATTTGAGGAAATTTTTGAGAAATGAACTCTGAATTTTATCACTAGAATTGATAATAGATACTTGATGATAAAAACCATGAAAGATTTGACATTCTTGAAATTTTCTCAAAATCGAATTGGGTGAATTTTGGGGGTTAGGTTTCTAATTTTTCGGGTTTTCGAGGGTTTGTAGATTAGTGACTCTCTCTCATCTTTTTTCTCTTTGTTAAAGTATATATTTCTACATTGTTTCTTTTTATTTATTTTAGGAAATATAATTGGTCCGAAAACCAACCCATGTTAGGCTACTAGCCTGCAGGACAAGCAAGTTCAGAGGGTGGGTACAAGGCTAAACAGCCCAAAAGTAATTACGCCAACATATTGTTGGGATGAGGATTCAAACCCTGGACAACGCCCTGAAATTCGAGGTGGTACTCTACTGAGCTACTACCTCTCCTCATATTTTCGACATTATTGGTGTGGAAGGACCTTATTTTTCTACTTAGTAATATTTAGTAATATTTATCTAATATGGGTATTTTTCTATACTTAGCGAGTTGAGCATGTGCTCGTTAATGTTTCTAGTCGAGCTGAGTTCGAGTCGAGTTAAGTTTGACCAAGCGTTGAGCGGCACTGGCAGAACACAGGAGCACCGCCGGCAGCAGAATCAGCCGCGATGGCCGGAAAACACAAGCAGAGGTGAGAGAAAGTTGCGATACATAAAGACCTTAACATATTTGAGAGCTTCACTTAAAAAATTAAATTTGCAGTTGCAATCATAATGCACAAACTTCCCAAGCTTCCTTTGTCTTCCCTTCAATGCGGAGCTCTCTTACAGTCTCTTACCAACTCCAAACTCTTGAACAAAGGTCAATTACTTCATGCTCATATAATTTCTTCTGGTGTTCTTCTCAAAAACACATTCCTTGCTTCTAAACTTGCTGCATTTTATGCCAACTGCGGTCTTATGGAGAAAGCCGATATCATTTTTGAACAGATTGTGGTTAAAAATTCATTTCTGTGGAATTATATGATTAGGGGTTATACCACCAGTGGTTTTACTGTCAAGACTTTGTTGCTTTATAGTAAAATGTTAAGTTCAGGGTTTCAACCGGATAATTTTACGTATCCGTTTGTTATTAAAGCGTGTGGTGATTCTTTATTTGTTGAGTTTGGCCGGATGATTCATGCTCAGGTTGTGATTAATGGGTTTGAGTCTGATGTTTATGTTGCTAATTGTCTTTTGGCGATGTACTCGAATTTTGGGGAAATTGGAACTGCACGTTTAGTGTTTGATAGAATGCCTCAAAGAGATTTAACCTCTTGGAATACAATGATTACTAGCCATGTAAAGAATGGTTTCTCTGAAGAGGCCCTGTTTTTTTTTCATTTATTACAAAGATCTCAATTAGCCCCTGATTCTGCTACTTTGCTCGGAGTACTTTCGGCTTCTTCTGATCTGCATATGATTGAGAAGGGAAAAGAAGTGCATGGCTATGTTTTGCGAAATAGTATGTTTACATCTAACAGATTTTTGACTAACTCTCTTGTTGAGTTTTACTGTAAATGCAAGACAATGCTGCACGCAATCCGGTTATTCAGGGTCTCATCAAAGGATTCTGTTACATGGAATACAATTATTTCAGGTTATGTACAAACAGGCAAGGTTTTTGAAGGTTTAAGACTTTTCTACCAAATGATCGCGTATGGTGAACAGCCAGATTTAGCTACAATCATTGCTCTGCTTCGCGCTTGTGAACAGGTCAATGCAATTGATTTTGGCATGTCTATTCACTCTTATCTTACTCAAAAAGGCTTTGGTTATAGCATTATGGTTGCAACTGCTCTTATTGGCATGTATGCCGAATGTGGTAAGCTTTCCTGTTCACAACGTGTTTTTGGTGAAATAACTGAGAAGAATTTGGTTTCTTGGACTGCTATGCTTTCAGCTTATGGACATCATGGGAAGGGAAGGGAAGCTCTTTCAACTTTTAACCAAATGGTGGCAAATGGCATAGCTCCTGATGAGGGTGCTTTTACTTCCATTTTGACTGCGTGTAGCCATGCAGGACTTGTTGAGGATGGGAGAGATATTTTTCGTCAAATACAACAGAACTATAACATGAAGCCTGCACTGGCTCACTATGCCTGCTTGGTTGATCTTCTTAGCAGAGCAGGACACTTAGAGGATGCATATGAAATCATTGACAATATGGAAGTGAAACCAACAGTTGATATATGGGTCTCCCTACTCTTTGGCTGTAGGCTTCATGGAAATCTTCATCTAGCTGAGGTGTCTGCTCAGAATATATTTGAAGGAAATCCAGATCGAATAAGTGGCTACATTTCCCTATCAAACACATATGCATATGAGAAAAGGTGGAATGATGTAGAGAAGCTGCGACATGTAGCACAAAGTAAAAGACTAGAAATGCCCACAGGATACAGTTTCATTGAGTAATATGGTTACAAAATGTTGCAGCTGGGTAGATTTACGTGGGATTCTATAAGCTAGCTTTCAGTTATCACCTTAAATGGGAGAGCAATTACCGATAACTTGAATTGGTGTTTGCCTGACCATGATGCCTATGACTAATTAGGCATGGTATGGGATGGTGTTTTGATTAATTTGCAGGTCACGATTGTAGGACATAGTTGTATGTGCAGTTTGTAAGCGAGACTACATCACAATAATATGGTAAAGGCAGTTCATGAACAAACACTATCAGGGAAGAGAAATATAAACATCTGTTTATTGTTTGATGGAGTTCTGCATGTGTAATCTGTGAAGAACCATGTTTTTTCACAGTTAGACAAAAATAATGATTCAGATGCATATCCATCTCAGATTTCATTGCACTCTCCGAACCTCCTGTCCAGAGGATGCAGGAATTTTACTTATTGGATAAAATAACTGCTGCAGAAGCAGCAGCGACATCAATAAAAACAACACTGCCCAGTGAGAATTCCACCACAAGTAGGTTCAGGAAATTCTTAAGCTTATCTGGGGTTTCTTCATAATGGATCCATAGTTTGGTTGCTTCCAGAAGATCCTCTAGTGAAATCTGTGGCTTTGACTGCTCCAGTGTAATGATATGTCATCCATATTTTCAGGGTTTGAACAGTACTCCTGATTTTAAAACGAAGTATGAGGGAGTGGAAGGGTGGTAAGCCCTTTCATCTTCCACCCACATGTTGTGGGTTCGATTCTCATCAGGGGGGTTTGGGGGACTTTGGGGTAGGTTGTATTTAGGTGCCTTGTGAGAGGGCGTTAATGTAATTTATCTTACCAAATTTTTAAATATATATGTATATACACAATATTGATGGATGCCTTGTGCGCTTTTTACAGGGAAGCTTATTTTTGTACTGACATCTTGTTGGCTGAGCAAGTTGCTTACTTCACCAGCATGCATTTTCTTCACAAATGTCCTGAATACTCTAGCACCAGCTTGCAAATATTATCAAATCATAAATGAAGTGAAACCAAAAAGACTAAATTAAGGGAGTAAATAGTAGCTATTTATGATAACATGTAATTTCTGCGACCAGGTTGGCTGCTTTAACGAAATCTGTTATCCTTGTCGAATGAGAAATTACCAAACCTTTAGCATTCTGTCACGCTTGGCGCCAATGAGTTTTTTATTTTTATTTTTTATTATAGAAGACTATGCCTTCACCATATGAAATATTAATATTAAGTTAATATATTAATAATAGCATGGCACTTTGAATTTGGTTTGAGAAATTTTTTCTCTATTTTATTTTCAAAACATTCGATTATGTATTGAAAGACTAGGATGAGATGGAGTATTAAAAAGTCTAGAAGACTAATATTTTTCCCGCACACTTAGCTTTTGTCGGCCTCAATCAAAAACAGATTTTAGTAGAAACGACATGTAATTTATAACTAGAATGTCATACTACACCAACTAATAATCGCATAAGAAAGTACAGTTGCACTATCGAGTAGTTAGGTAAGAAACAAACACGTTTTAAGTTAATCATAAAAATGTTAATAGGAACTTCACATTATCAATAGTAGCAAGCAATGAAGAGAGAAAAATGTTTGGAAAAATTGTTAGGAACGGCTTCAACTATGGCCGTCCTGCCATAATAAGTCTCAACTATTGAATATTTCACAGCAAACTAAACTTTATGAAGTATTTTATAAGAGTGGTACCATAGGAGTGGTGACCGGCTAATCTTGTAAAAACTAGTTTGTAGGCCCGAGCTATTCCCCGGGTACTTGAAGTTTTCATTATTAGTAATTTACTTTAAAATGATATCATCAAATATCACTTGGTTTAGTGGTTAAGACTTTAGTATATAAACTTGAAGGTCATGGAATCAAATCCTATACAATGCATCTACTATTTTTTTTTTGGTATATGGATCATGTGTAGTAAACCAACCTAAGGGAGAGCGCCACGTGGCGCCGTTCCTTGGTTAAGAACACCTTTTAATATATTAGTATAGATTTATTTTCCTTTTTCTTCTTCTTATTGTCTAAGCTGTATTAATCTTCCTTGGCAAACTTCTCCCCTGCCACCTTCTTCCACCACAACACTCTCTCTCACTCCTTGCCTTTTTCACCATCACCCAAAATCCACTTATTATTTCCTTTGAATTAATAGGGTGCATCAATGGCGCCGCACACCTTTTGTGTATTATTTTTCTCTCTCCTCTTTATGGGTTTCTTCCAATTGAAGAAGAAGGTAGTGTCAGTCCGTCGATGGTGCGCACCATCCAAAACGCAGCAACAAACACATAAAACGCGGGTTCATTAAACCAAAAACGCACAGAAAGAACACCGATTCATCTCCAATGAACATATAAGTAATGACAACATAAATATTTATCACAATGAACATATAAGTAATTTGAAAGAACATTTTGAAGACTTGGATGAACAAACTAACATTTGAATCAACAATATGTTAATGAAGTGAACATCTGTTCATCTCCAATGAACATATAAGTAATGACAACATAAATATTTATCACAATGAACATATAAGTAATTTGAAAGAACATTTTGAAGACTTGGATGAACAAACTAACATTTGAATCAACAATATGTTAATGAAGTGAACATCTGTTCATCTCCAATGAACATATAAGTAATGACAACATAAATATTTATCACAATGAACATATAAGTAATTTGAAAGAACATTTTGAAGACTTGGATGAACAAACTAACATTTGAATCAACAATATGTTAATGAAGTGAACATTTGTTCATCTCCAATGAATATATAAGTAATGACAACATAAATATATATCACAATGAACATATAAGTAATTTGAAAGAACATTTTGAAGACTTGGATGAACAAACTAACATTTGAATCAACAATATGTTAATGAAGTGAGAAATGAACAATAGTAAATTTAAAAAATATTTTAAAATTTGAATTTTGAAAATAAGCGGCAATTTTGAACTTTTAATATTCGAAAACATACGGAATTTTGAAATTAGGCGAAAATGTTCAATCCAAAATTGCAATTGATCTTTCAACAGAAAGAATGTGTTTATCACACTAATTTTTTTATAAATGTTCATTCCAAAATTCCAAATGTTCAATAAAAAATAGCGCGTGTTCATTATACTACAATGTCCATTGGAATAAACTGGATGTTTATTGGTTTACAACACACATGGGGTGAAAAAGTTGAGGAAAGAGAAATTGAGGTGTGTCCCACAAATGTTCATTCCAAAATTGCAAATGTTCATTGAAAATTAGCGCGTGTTCATTAAACTACAATGTCCATTGGAATAATCTTGATGTTTATTGGTTTACAACGCACATGGGGTGAAAGCTTTGAGGAAAGAGAAATTGAAGTGGGTCCCATAAATGTTCATTGGAAAACTGCAGATGTTCATTGCAGACCGTGCGCACCAAGAGGAAGGTACTTCCGTGCACACCTTCGAATTTTCGAGGTAGTGTTGGGAAAAAAAATTTAAAGTTCATTTAATCATAGTACAAGCTGAAAGAATTCACTATCAAACACAAATCGTCACCTTTTGTACCATTTTCTCTTTCTTATTTCCCTCATTTCTCTGCATTTGGGTCAGTCAGCATCGCTCGGCTAATCAGATTAATTTAATCTAAATCAGATGAATCATCGACTTCATTTTGCCACACACTTACGGCCCGTTTGGTTAGTGGTTATAAATAGTGGTAATGGTAATGAAATTTAGTGTAAATTTGTAAAGATTTTCACATGTCCATGACCATGGGAATGAAACTTTATCACAAAACATGGGTTTCCCTTTATAAATTTTCATTACCACCCAATACCACCTTCCCAAGTGGTAATGGATGGTAATGAGATTTTAGGAAGAAAATGGATATCTTGTGATGAGGTAGCATTACCGTTGGTAATGACATTGGATTTCTAGTACAAATTTACACTATAATGCATTACCATTCCCACCATTTATAACCTCTTACCAAACGGACCGTTAAGGTACTTCCCTGAGTTTGGAATGATTTTACTAATGATACTCCTATATTATCCTTCGAAGATGATAAGCCTCATATTAACCCAATCTTTCCTCTGTGCTAAAATCATCTCCACGAAGCTCATGAAAACCAACCAAATAATTTTCAACTTTGGCATTTTTTATAATGAGCTTTTAGTCAAGAATGGACTTTTCTCAGCATGAATTTTCACAAAGCGTGTCTCCTCCATCACTTTTGCTATATTTAATACTTGCTTCTCCAAAATTGTTGAATAATAGGGTTTGCCATATTTCAATCGATTTTTTGGAATCGCCAGCGATTGTTGCAGAACGCTTTGATTCTTTATAACTTGCAAGATTGGAAGTTTAAGTAGAAAATTGGTGGTGGTGATTTAGATGTAACCGAGAGTTGAGGTAGATATCAAAGGTGGTGGAAATATAATTTGTTATTTTAATATATTTTTATGAGAAGAAGGAACGAAGCTTTTGGCCAATTTCATTAATGGTGGTATTGGGAGAAAATTCAAAAAATACAGAAGCTAACAAGGAGTGAAAATTCTATTGTGCTCCCAGGAGCAGGGTGCACACCATGCACCCAGTGAATTTGTTCCATTTCCGATGAGTAAATGTTCTATTTCAACAAATGTTCATTTTAGCATATTTTTCAGCAAAAAAATATGTTCTATCTTCCATAAAAAATGTTCTATTTTCAATAAGCAAATGTTCTATTTCAACAAATGTTTGTTTTAAGCTTATTTTTCAGCAAAAAAATATGTTCTAATTTTCGTAAAAAATGTTCAATTTTCAATAAGCAAATGTTCTATTTCAACAAATGGTCGTTTTAAGCTTATTTTTCAGCATAAAATTATGTTCTATTTTTCGTGAAAATTGTTCTATTTTCGATGAACAAATGTTCTTTTTTGTAAAAATGTTCTTTTAAAGCTTATTTTCCAGCAAAAAAATATGTTCTATTTTTCCTGAAAATATGTTCTATATTTGATAAGCAAATGTTCTATTAAATAATTGAATTCTAGTAATGTTTCACTTCAACAATAAAATGTTCATTTTCGTAATTGGATTCTAGTCATGTTCCACTTCAACGGTAAAATGTTCGTTTTTGTAAGTGAATTTTTGTAATGTTCCATTTCAACAGTAAAATGTTCGTTTTCGTAAGTGAATTTTTGTAATGTTCCATTTCAACAGTAAAATGTTCGTTTTCGTAAGTGAATTTTTGTAATGTTCCATTTCAACATTAAGATGTTCGTTTTTGTATTCGTAAATGTTCTATTTTATATTGTGGGAGCACAGTTCTCATTGTGCTCCTGGGAGCACAACGCACGCATTAAACAAGGAGGGGAGGGGAAGGGAGTGTTTGGAAGATGGTCATGTGAACCACACGTGATCATTTTACCCGAACAATAGGTAAATGACCTACTAGGACTGCTTTTGTAAAATATGACATATAGTTTGGTATGTTGTAAGATATTCAAAAGTTGGGATCTATTATGGCGGAACGTCCATAGTTTTGATCGTTTTATCAAATTTTTCCAAAATGTTTTGGGTTAATGTGCTACATAAATGAAGGAGTGTGGTGTAATATAATGTATTTATGAAAAAAGTAACTCTCAAATTAGTTTTTTGAATTTGAATGTGTCTGTTTTCATATGATCAGGCTTAATATTCATTTTGTTCCCTTTGAATTTGAATTTGGGTGTATTCTTTAGATTTGGCTTAATGTTCATTTCTGCACCATTTCATTAATTTGGGCTGCGGTTGCTGTTTTAAAGTGCAAATTAGTAGGTGCACACGTTCGTATGGTGAGGAAGGTGCGCATGATGAACATCAAACACTAGATTATGAACATAAAAACCAATACCATGAACATATACTAACAGAGATGTACGTATGTTCATTTGACTTGTTAGCCATGTACATGTGTTCATTTGACCTATTATTCATCGTATACATTTGGCACATTGTATATACATGTACGCGCACATTCATCACCATAGTGTGTGCACCATCTACAAATTGGTTTTAAAGGCTCTCTCTTTCTAAAGCCTATATAATAAGTATATTTCAACAATTTCCTTCCATCGGATAGTATTATTCGGTGGTTATTTCCCAGCACTTTCCTTAATCACCAAGCTTGGTGATCAAAGCAAAACTACCAACACAAACCTCTGAACTGTCAACAATGGCGACGAGCTCATCATCATCAGCAGCGACAACAAACCTAATGTTAGCAATCCACGAAAAGAAAACAAACTCCGTGGAGCTATACCGTCCTCTCCGTAACTACATCGCCTTCCACTACTCGGAACGCGAAGCCCAGAACCTGGATGACGATCTGGAAACAGTGAAACAATATCGTTCTGATATCGAGAAATTGTCCGATTCACCCCCAGCACGACGCGACCTTCTTATCAAGTACTTCAAGTGCCTCTGCCTGATGGAAACTCGGTTCCCTATTTCGGCGGACAAAGATCACATCAATTCAATCCAATTCACGTGGTTTGATGCATTTAAGACAAGGAATAAGTCGTCTCAGATGAATCTTCATCTTGAAAAAGCAGCCATTCTTTTTAATTTGGGCGCTGTTTATAGTCAGATAGGGTTGGCTTTTGATAGGACCACGGTGGAGGGAAGGAAGCAGGCTGTGCATAATTTTGTTACAGCGGCCGGTGTTTTCGCTTACTTGAGGGATAATGTAGCGGTGAAGGCGGCAGCTGGAGGATCTGCCACTGTCGATGTATCGGTCGAGTGCGCCGGGATGTTGGAGAGATTGATGTTGGCTCAGGCGCAGGAGTGTGTTTTTGAGACTAGCATTGCTAAAGGGAGTACTCCTGGGGTTTGTTCTAAGATCTCTCGTCAGGTACATTCACATTCATTCGCTTTTTAATTGTCTTTCTTCTTATGTTTATGTTTATGTTCATGTTTAGACTGTTGTTTTCTTATGCTTAGAGGGATATGTTTAGAGGGTTATAATTTGCACATTGCAGGTTGGAGTTTACTACGAGGAAGCTTTAGCCGCACTTAGTGTGCTTCCTCTGAGTCAACATTTTGACAAGACTTGGATAGCTCATGTGCAGCTCAAGGCATCTCTTTTTTTCGCTGAGGCTTGCTATAGGTACAGTTTAGAGCTCCATGAGAAAGAGGAGATAGCTGAAGAAATTGCTAGGCTAAAAGCTGGGATTAGCGCTCTATCTGATGTCAAGAGATCAACCAAAGGAGCTCCTCCCCAGCTCCTAGATGCTGTAAGTAAGCTAGAGGCTAGTCTAAATCGTAATTTGGAGAGGGCAATGAAGGAGAATGATAGAGTTTACCTGCAAAGGGTTCCGCAGGCCACTTCATTGCCTCCGTTATCTGCATTCTCCATGGTAAAACCAATGCCTTTGGATGAGATACTGGATGCAAGCAAAGAGAAGATGTTTCTATCTCTTATACCAGACAGCAGTACAAAAGCACTTTCTAGGTACACTGAGATGTTAGATGATGTTATCAGAACACAAGCCGAGAAACTCCAGCAGGGAAGTGAGCTAGCTAGAGTGAGGCTCAAAGAAATGGACTTGCCTGATTCTCTTCTTGCTTTGGAAGGGAATGTCACTCTTCCAGATAACCTTAAAGAGGATGTCGAAGCAGTGCAAATTAGTGGTGGCCCAGCTGGACTGGAAGCTGAGTTACAGCAACTAAGAGATCTGAGGAGGGTCAATCATGAATTATTGGTGCAGACAGAAGAACAATTGCAGAAAGAAGCTCAAGAGGATTCTCAATTCAGAACCCAATTCGGCACACGGTGGACTAGGCCTCAATCCAGTACACTTACCAAGAACCTGCTGGATAGGCTTAACAAATTTGCTGGAAACCTAAAGCAAGCTGGCGAAAGTGATGCTAGAATCGAGCGTTCTGTTAGGGACCATTCTGCCCTCATGTCCATACTTGATCGCCATCCTGTATGCTCCTGTATCCTGCTTTTATAAAATCATGCTTGGCTTATGCCGTCTTGTCTTGTGTATGTTCAAGTGTATAAGATTGGCATTGTGTGAGGTCCGTTTACCTTCTTATATGGGTGGCTTTTATGAAGGTTTGACTTATGCAGCATAAATTTGGAAAGTTCTCTCTGATCAACAGATGGACAGGATTGATCATTGTTCATGAAACTTTCTTATCTTTTGATAATGAAGAACAGGAGACACATAGGTTAACAGTGAGGGGTCTCTTAGTCTTACCAAAAGGTACCCTCTAGGAGAAACCATTTATTTCATTTTGTTATGCCCAATTGAAATACACTTCTTGCAGGTTTATGGTAGTGGATACATGATAATTAAGTTTTTCAGGTCTGTTTTGCCTACTGCATTGGTCCGTCCATAGTTTTCTTGAGCTGTTACTGCTGTATGATAGATCTTTATTGCCGCTATAAATTAAAAAAGGAACCAATGAGAATGCAGATATAGTGTTGTACCTTATCATCTAGCAATCTGAGGGATATTGCTCATCTCTTAGCTCTAGATCTTTTCTTTGAAGCTTGTTTGAACTCTTGAATTTCAGTATCTAGTATTTACTGTCATAGCGTCGTCGACTACTGGCAACTTTATGTACTGGTTTCATGTTTGTCTCGTTAACCTGTATCCCTATGGACTTGGTTCGTTATTTATTAGGTGCTTTGTCTTGAGTGTTGCTCTTAATTCCTTTATTAAGTAGTGATCAGAGCTCTATGGTATAATATGTTTCCTGAGTTGTATTTGCTTGAATTTGGCTTTGAATGTGTTCATGATACTGGCTCTAATCTTTCTTTGCCTTCAGGGCATAGATTGAGGGAAGCTTGTAACCTCTATTTTACAAGTTTATAATTTTTTCCCCCCATCACTACTGTTCAGATCGAGGCTGCACTTCCAACGCTTGCAAAGCCAATTATGTCTTTGGATGCCAGTGAGGATGCAATAGTTGGAGCCTTGAAGCAAAGTCTGGTAATTTTATTTTCTTTTAATTGTTGTACCATAGTTGTTTGATACATAGTTGCTTATAATGCATGTCAAAGAAGTTATCTATTATTGTTTATGATCTCTTTCTGTCTTTGTCTTTCTTGGGCTACTCACCAATAACTGGTCTGATTCATAAATATTATTTGTTAGTGATCCAGTTATCATGTGTGTGTATTAGATTGTTTCTGGATTAGAAATTATTGCTTTCATCTTAGCTTTTGTTGTTCGAAAGTATTGAATAAACTTAATCTTGATTTCTACATTTCTGAAAATTGAGTATGCTCAGCTAATATCATATGAAAAAGCACTGTTGGTATGCAGATGCTAGGTATCACAGATGTACATAAAGCTTTTTTGACATGCAATCAATGTTCACATTAAATTATTAATGCAAAAAGCTCTCTAAACTACCTAAGCTGCTTGTATCTGAGTGCATTGACTGCTTATACTTCACAATCCATAGAGAATAACTGTGATTGACTTTACAAAGTTTTCTTAGGGCCTAGTTTGGATTCTATTTATTCTAAGATCTGTATCTAAGTTGTAGTTTCAGGGAAGTTGGATTCCCATGGAATATTTTATGTACATAACTTCTGAGTTTGCTTTACTAGAAGCTGTGGTGAAACAAAGTGCATGAAAACAATGTTTAAATCGGCCCCTCAACCCATCCAACTCAATTGGAAAAAGAAAAGGGAATTAGGCTTTTGTCAAAATTATTGGTGGATATGTGAAATAAAGTCCAAATTGGAAAAATTGCCCAACAATACCAACTGTTGAGCTATATGTGCAAAGTGCGGGGGTGTGGGCATTATTATTGGCAGAATGTTCCAACACAATCCATAAAAAATATTTTACAAAACCTATCTCAATGAAGGGGTAAAGTATTGGTTTTGCAGAATAACTCAAAATAAAAACTTTGCTAAGAATAGTATGAAAAATTGTGCCTAGTCATGAGTTTAAGTTGTTAGATCTAGTGGGAATACTCCGTCAAACCTTAAATTAAACAAATTAACGTCACTGTAGAATTGCTAATTAAAAAGTAAAGGCTTCATTAATTTCAACCTCAAAGAAGAACTTAGTGGGAGATGTTTGATCTTACCTACCTGTTTTTTAATAAGAAAAGCACGCTAATTCTTTTTCGTTCATTCTCTTTATCAAGGAAGAACAATTTTCCATGAGACACCAAAAAATCGTTTAAATTAAAACCTACCAATCCACTAATGTAGGGAGTTATTAAGTAACTAATGGGCAAATAAAGTTAAGTGTGTACATTATATATTGATCATGATCATTCTCAACATAAATAGAGGGAATAAGGGTGACTTTGTAAGGAAAAGGAAACAACTACTAACATCGTTTACCCCTAAACTAGAAAACAAGCTAAGCTAAAGTTCAGATTATTTTAAGCAAAGTTTGGACTTTAGATTATTTTGCATACATGACCAGTACCGTACTTTCTCCGTCTATATTAGTTGCAATGTTTCCTTTATTTAGAAGTTTCATATTAATTGTAATGTTTCCCTACTTGGTGAAATCTTCTTTCTATTTCTCTCCTATCAGATGGGTCCTATTTTTCATCTATCTCTATCTCTCTCCTTTCACATGGCCTTCTAAAAGAAATGTGCGAAGAGTAGACCTGACAAAGTTGGTCCTAATCCGAAAATCCGGTCCGAAATATCCTATCCGTGGTCCGACCTGGGTCCGAACCTTGATCTGAATCTGAAACGATTCGGCCCGGTCCGAAATAATCTTGACCTGAAACTCATCCAAAATCCGAATATTCCGATATGATCTTGCCCGATCTGAAATCAATCCGATCCGAAAGCAATCCGAAATTATTGGCTTCGATTAGGCTTTGATCCGAAGTACCCGAAACTGACCCCTTTTTTTTTTTTAAAAAAAAAAAAGATTTATCATTGGCACAAGTATTTTTAAGCCGAAGAGGTGATGTTGCAATAATAGTGGAATGGCGGAAGTTTTTTTTAAGCCAATGTTTCTTGGAAGGGGAGTGTAAAGGTAGCACTGCTGATAGAAAAGGTCAAGATATCTCGGCAATGCTGTACCCAAATATGCAAAAAAGTTAGTATGGTATTTTGAGGCTCATGCTCTTGCTACTACTAATGTGATGCAGAGTGCTGTGAATGGCCTATGAGCTTTCGAGAGTAGCTTTTCTGTGTCTTCTTTTATATTGAGTAGCTGTTCATGCACGATGCTGGCACAGATTTTGATTATATTTGCTTGATGTGCAAAAAGTGAGCTTGATAGTTAACGATGACTATATCAATATGAAGGACATGATGCCTAAAGTTTAACCTTATCCCAAAATGAACTTTATTTAAACTAGATAAGACCAATAGTCTGTTGTGTTCTACTTTTACTTATGTTCGAAAAAATTGAGAACAGTTCAGAATATTAAGAGAACTTCAAAAAAATTAAGAGAAGTTCAGAAATTATTCCAAAAAGTTAGATAAGTTCAGAAATAATAAGTTGAGTAAAACAGACCCTAAATGTTGTGAACTGTCAATGGGTAATGTGGATTGTGTGAATTCAATGATTTCTGAAATGGATTAGCTTGAGAGGGAAGAAAGGGCATTAAGAAAGGAAAAACCTGTTCTTTAGCATCAGAGGCTTAGATGGTGTTTGGTTCAGGATCCTTTCACAATTCCTTATATCTGATTCACCACCTATGCTTGGGATTTTGATTCCCCAAAACTCTTCTACACCATGGAGGCATGACCGAACCTTCACAACTAAATTACCACCATTTAATCAAACCTCACCTCCATCGCTGGCACCTCTAGCCTTCCACCCCCACTACATTATGCAATCAGCCTTTCTTTTTGACACACCTCCACTTCTTCCTTTAGCCACCCCTCTTCCCTCCCACCTATCAAAAACTTGCTACCACCTAACATCTCTTATCAGCTAGCCACACCAAACTCTCACAATACAATGAGACAAATAAAGAAAAAGCAAACGATAACTGCAACAACAAGAGGTGGATGTTGGCAAAACCATTATAAACCTAGAAGTTATATGAGAACCTTGCTATCTCAGAATTATAAAAGGAAAAAGCAAATGCAGATCTGAGTGTGAGAGAATTATTGGAACAAGCAAATGCAACCACCATAGGCTTTATGAAGGTTGACGGATCTGTGGTGGTCGGACATGGCTGTTGAAGTTTCGGAGCTAGAACTATCTGTTACTTCCGATCACCAGACTGAATCTAGTTCATTCTATCTACTTTGTCATTCATTTGAATGTATGGTGAAAGAGGGAAATTGAGAGAAAGATGGTGGTAATATGAGAAGGTTCACATTAGACCGTGATCAGTGGTTTCCCTTTTAATTTATGGTTATCAATTACTTCATACTAGAATTCCACTTTCTCCTCATGCCCTTGCGGTTTTGGTGCTTCATGAAGAACCATTTTTCATTCTTTTCTTGTCTCTCTCCTTTTTGTTTATATTATAATTTAATCCTCTCCTCATGCGCACTTAAAAAGGGCAACCATTGGCCTTACTCTTTATAGTTGTGAGATGATAGGGAGGCTCTATAGAGAAGATGGTGATCTGAGAAGGTATATGTTAGTTTTCAGAGGTCATGGCGGGGGCTCTATAGAGTTGGTGGTGCTGTGGTGGAGATAAGGAAGAAGATGTTGGAGGCAGGAGGATGGGTGTAGAGGCAGAAAAGATGTTTTTTTTTTTTTTTTTTTTTTTTTTTTTGGGGGGGGAGAGAGAAGGGATAGGGAGGTGGTTAAGGCTGCTGGTGGTGGAAACTGGGATGATAAACTAAAATAACACTGTAATTCCCTTTCTCGATTCCTATTTTCTTGCATGAAACAAAGAGGTTTCTTATATTGTGTAGTGCGAGGCAATGAACTCTCTGTGGACAAGAGATGATAAAAATGCATGAAAGTTAAGTTTCATTGTTCCAACAAACAAAACATTTTTCCTTTGTTTCTTTTGCTTACTCCCTCTCTTTGATTTAATATGAAAGGGAGGATCACGAGACATCAAGTGAGGTGAAGGGCCTTTATAATTTAGGAAATTTAATCTGTGTGGTCAGCTTTGTGAATCATATTTTAATCTGTTGCATTGTTTCCTGTGATTTTAAACTCTAGATAGCTGTTGCAGTGCATTCTCTGTTTGAAACTTTAATTTCTGTTGAGGCAAAAGCTCAAGATTCATCTTACGCATTATCAGTGCAACTTAACTCTTTGTCTGTGCAGAGGCAACTGGAGACACTTGGAGCAGAAAGGGCAGGCCTTGAAGACATGCTTAAAGAGATGAAAAGAAAGGTGCTCATAGCTGTGTTATGATTTATCAATGTTTGCAGTCATTTTATGTCCCTCCAATATATAGCAGATCATCGATGTCGTGGGAGTTCTCGGGTCGTGGAACCTAATCTCCTCTGATTCACTTTTCGAGGATCTGCTTTGTTTCTGTTTTTGCTTCCTTTTTTGGCCTCTGTTTTACTTGTAGAACTCTTGATAAATGAAAATTTGTTGATTCCTCTAATAATTTCTTTGATAGTATTATAGCTTAGCAATATGCCTTCTAGCTGGCAGCGAAAAGTTTAGCTTTTTGTTGTTTTTGAATAACTTTTCCTCGATAGAGGGCCTCCTAGAAATATGTGTCTCATGATTATACGGGAATCTGGGTGAAATGTTTTGTCATTTGGTTCACATGGGAACATATTGCACAACATGGTATATACTATGGAGTGATTTATTGGTGTATTCTAAAGCTTTATTGGTATATTTTGCTGCTTTAGCATTATCTCAGTTGGTTGACATACATCTCATGTGCTTCAGGATGACATACTGCCAAAACTGATGACATCTACTGGATCTTATGAGGATCTTTTTAAGAAGGAAATATCAAAATATGATCACATCTGCGAGGAGATAACTCAGAATATTCAGGCACAGGAGCAGCTATTGATGCAAATCCAGGTTCTCGTCCTTTTTTATCATTATAATTTACTTAATTTTCGGTTGTTGAAGTAAATTTCTTTTTACGAAGAAAATTTACAAGTGATGCTGAAGGACCTGTGTCTTCCTAGAAAGTAGAAAAAATGGGCCAGTTAAGTAGATAGTTTCTGTTCTCGTCATAAAATACAAAGGAACTGCATATTGAGACCATGTTCGCTGCTAGAAACAATAAATAAATTTATTAAACCTGTATAATGTACTTCCTCCCTTAGTTTTAAAAGGCGCAAGGCGCAAAGCGCACCGAGGAAGGCGAAGGCGCACGCATCACGTAGGCGAGGCGCACCCTTGGTGCCAAAACACTTAAAAATCAAATATAGAAGCATTGCAATACTTAAAACAATAAAGATATTATATTAAAGACCCATAAAAGATATAAGAAAACATAATTCACCGCTAGAACACCGCAACAAGTAAAAGCACTATGTAGAAAGAAAAACAAATAAAGTTTTTTCAAAACTAATTAACTAAAAAAGCTACCATCAAATGATCTATCAAAACTAATTAAATAAAGAAGCATGAAGTATATGGATTTTTTTTTAAAATAAATCACTGCCCCACTGCCTAATAGAGAAGAAATGACAACTCACTGCTCTCAAAAAAAATGAAGAAGAAATAAAGAATGAAGAAGAAATAAAGAAAAGAAAGAAGAAATAAGGACAAAAAAAAAGACACGTGAAGAAGAAACATAGAGAAGAAGAAGGGGAAAAAAAAAAAAGAAGAAAGATGCGTAAAGAAGAAAGAAAGACAGAAGACGAAGAGAGAAGAAAGAAGAAGAAAGAAAGAGAGAAGACGAAGAAGAGAAGGTAAGCGACCCACCTGCGAGGACCAGCGACCCACCGGCGACGACGACCGGCGAAGAAAAAAGAAAAAGAGAAGCAGAGGAGAAGAAAAAGAGAAGCGAGAGGAAACGAAAAAGAGAAGCGGGAGGAACTTACCGGTGAAGAGGCGACTACGGCGACGACGACCGGCGAAGGGAGCGACGACCGGCGATGTTGTACCACCGGCGAAGGAGCAGCTGCTGTGTCGACTCTTGTCTCACCTTCTTTGTCGAGTTCCAGTTCTAGGGTTTGTAAAAGTGTCGACTCTTCTAACTTCTAAGGTAAGTATAACGTTCAAAACAGAGAAAAAACGAAAAAACAGGGAAAAAGAAGGCGAGTGAGGGTCACGCGCGCCCTGCTGCAGAAAGCGCACGCCTTCCACGCCTCTCGCCTTTGCAAAGGCGCGCGCCTTTTGGCGCCTTGTTTCGCCTTCTGTTCTTCGCCTCGCCTGAGGTTGCAGATGCGATTTTTTGTGCGCCTTGGGTCGCCTGGCGCCTAGGCGCGCCCAAGGCGCGCTTTTTAAAACTAAGCTTCCTCCGTCTCTAAATAAGTGCAACATTTTCCATTTTAGGAAATGTCATAATAAGTGCAACATAGCTCAAAATGGAAAGTTTTTTTCTTTTTATTTACAGAAATGCCATTACTTAATTCCCCAACAATTTAATTAATTTACTATTTACCAACCTAAACAACATTCATTCATCTAATCACCCAAACCCCCCTCTCCTCAGCCACTCCATTCTCAACACCCACCCACCCTGCCACCCACCGACATCTCTCCCATCTTAACCCATCTCTCTCTGACGTTCGATTTCGCCACCTTCACGACATCTCTCTCATGTCAGCTCATCTCTCCCCGACGTTCGATTTCGCCACCTTCGCGACACCTCTCTCATCTCAGCCACGGCGTTCGATTTCGCAACCTGCACGACACCTTGGTAGGATTTATTCGCGACTACCCTTACCAACCAACACCTCCACCAGCCCAACACCTCTCTCATCACTGGTGCTCAATTCCTTGTCGGCGCAACAAGATTAGAGATCTACCTTTCATAGTCTTCTTCCTCTTCTCGATCTGGTGCTTCCATTCATTGTCGGTGCATCAAGGTTAGGTCAACTTTTCATGTTTCGATTTCTAGGGTTAAGATTTCGATCCTTTTTATGGCTTCGATCTTTAGTTTCGTAATTTTTGTATCGTATTCTAGGGTTTCAATGTTGGCATTCAGAAAGCATCGTGTCAATTTAGGGTTCTGGTATTTTTTTACTCATCCTGTTTTCTAGTTTTGGATCGCAGATTAAAAGGATCGACAGTGGGTCGATTGAGGATATTTTTGATTTGATTTGTTCATTTCAATCCTTTTTATGCCTTTGATTTGTTCATTGTTGAAATTAGCTGCAGTGGCTGGTGTTGGTAGAGTTCGTGATAGAATGGCGGTAGCGCCGGTGGTGTCCGTGATAGAATGGAGGTGGTGATCGGGAAAAAATGGTGGTAGTGGCGGTGGTGTTGATGGTGGTCGGGAAATAATGGCGGCAGGTGGGTGGTTGGTGGTGGTCGGGATTGTGGGTGGTGGCTAGTTTGGTGGATGTATGAGATAGATTAACTGTTTAATCTAAGTATTTCATTTTAATTAAATTGCTTTTTTGTGGTCTCCTACTTTCTCTCTCTAAAAACCTTGGTATGTGTGCCGTTTCTCTATGTTGCACTTATTTAGAAACGGAGGAAGTATATGCTTTTCAGTAATACAAGCTCTGCGAAAGAACTATCTCTCTGCTAAACACAGGAGGTGTATTCTCTAAAGCTTTTAAGTATCTTCAGGTTTAAGTAACACTAGCTCTGAAATTAATAGCAGCTTTAAGACTCTGCTCATGAGCAAGCTAAGATTCTTAATTGATTCAAGAAAATGTTTTATCATCTCAAACTCTCATCTCTCATCTCTCATGTGCTTCCTTTTGTCAAAACATCAAATATCAACAAAGTTGCAGATGTTGTGTCCCTACAAGCAACCTTGCCTTAAACTTTTCTAAGTTCTTGAGCATTACTATTAAAGAAGCCAGACACAACTCTCATATTTTTTACTTCAGATAATGCATTCTATCTAGTTTGCCTGCAATGAAGCGCTAGCTACTAGCTAGTTTCATAGTATCTTTCAGTAATAACAGGTCAACTTCTATGTCGGATCTCATACAATATATTTTTTTTGGTTCACTTAAGTTACATTTCATCTAAAAAGGTTTCTTCTTTAGAGGACATTTGGTTCTCTGATTCTATTAGACACTCCAGGAAGTGTTTATCACTCTTTCAAGATCTTTCTTATCTCTCCACAGGAGCACCTAGATACCTCCTATTAAAATATCCATACTACCTGAATTGCCCTTTAGTTTGGGTAGGCTTTTTGTGTTGCACATCTCAAAAAGAACTTCATGATTGACTTGGGCATGGGTTTTTAGAATAGTTATTGTGTATAAAGAACATTATTGAAGTGGATGGAGAAGAAAAATAATGTAGAAGGTATTGATGTGATGGAGAGAGAAAAGAGAATTACAGCATTTAAACCATATTATATTTGAACAGGAAAGATGAAATTTTGCTGGCGATGTTCAAATGCAGCAATGTGGAGATTTATATTGGACCAAAAGGAGTACTTCTGTGTAAAGTATCTGGTTACGCAAAGAATCAAGGGATCACAAAATCATACTCTGTTATTCCACTTAAACATGCAAAATCTGTGTTTGCTTTGACGTGTTGGAAGTTGAAATATGTGTCCTTTGAGTTGTTCATCCTTTGTTGTTTGCTTGGAAGCAAATGCGCCTGCTTGGCTTTCTGATCATCCATTTCTTTCTTGCTTGGTAAAGTATTTTATAGGTTTAGCTAGTAAGGGAGAAAAGGAACCAAGTGACGGGTGTTATGTTAAGGATTCTCAATTGACATTGTGCCATTTTTGAGTAGACCCGATTTGAGCTAATAATGATAATGCATGTCACATATCGGAGGAGTTTTGACGGGAATTTCAGCATGTAATGTGTATTACAATTGTGTAATTAGCCTATTTGTGTATGGTTAGTATAAAGGACAGCTACAAAAGTGTCGCACATAAGACTTCATAAGTAGGGATCGCATAATCCAAGATGCAATTTAAAAAAGTTAGCGTCACTAGGATAACGTCAAACAAGTGTCTTGACCAATTGTGTAGTCGCAGGTACTCGTTTCAAGTGTTGGAAAACATATCCGTTACTTTCCTCAAGAGCTGGAAAAAAAAAATTAAAAATGAAATTCTTGTTATTTTCTTTCCCAAAAATATGAGTTGCCAATGAATAAACTTGGAAATGCACGTGGATAGTAATGACTAATGAGTAACAACTTTTGGTTTTGTTGCTAGTCAAAGGCCATAAAAGTTGCCAAAATATTCAAGGCACGACATCCTTCTCTTCTCTGTCCCTCTTTCTCTCCCGCCCATCATGCAGGGTCACCATTTACGAACATCATTTCGGTGTCAGGAAAATACATCAGCATGATATCACACAGGCGACCAAATCCTCATATGCTTCCATTTCAGATCTAGGGGTCTGGATTTTGGCTCTAGATCTGTAATAACCCTTGATTTTGTGGCACAAATGTTGAATTGAGTTTTAGGGCATTGAGGAAGAGAAAATGGACCACCACCTCCTCATCAACCATCGGCACCGCAATTTTCCTGATTCTCTCACCTGATCAACCATCGGGTCGCTGCAGCTTAATTCCAATAATAGTTAATCACTATCGTGGCTTCTGAGGTGAGTCCTTCTGATGTATTCTATCGATGGAAACTAATCTTCTAAGGTTGCATTCTCTATCTGAACTTATCAGATTTGTTCAGACCTCATCAGCCTTTCATTATATATTCAAACCTAATTTTCCTCATTAAACCTGATGAGCCCTGAAACTTATGTTTAAGGTGAACCTGAATCAGATCGCTTGTATAAAACCTCGCTACGAAAGAACACACTAAATTAGACAAATCATGTAAACCATGTCCAAACCAGATAAAAGAACCACCCCAGAATTGTGTAAGTTGATGAAGATCCAAGGCGTGCCATGTGTTTTGGCGAGACGAGTATTGTTTCGATGCGTGCCCCTGCGGGGTAGAGTACTGTTTGAAACTTGAAAGTAAGATAGAAGGAGACCACTTTGATTCATTTTTTGGGTCTAGGATGGGCTGATAGAAGCTTTACTTTGGGACTTTGCTTGTAGCCCTTAGAAGGAGGGGTTTGACTTCTTGCTGTTTTGTCTGAAAACATTTCTTCCTTGTTGGGCAAGTGGGTTTCTGAAACCTAAGTCTCTTTGGCGCACAGCTATCAAGAGTATACTGTATAGGGATTTTTTGGTTGATTTTAAATTTGGGCAAACGGTCTAAATTGCTGGTAATTCATTTCAAAGGCTTCTATCACTCCTTTCCCTTGGTTATGGCCAGAGTGAGACGTTTGCGGGAGAAGCTGTGGGCAATGGACTAGCAACTTTCTATTCTCTTTCATGGCCTCTTTGATCTATCTTCTTTTCACTGCACTCCCTTCTCAAAGTTCTTAATAAGGGACAATTAAGGTTTTATATGGAACTTACATTTGAAAGAGTTAATCACCAGTTGGGGTATCTCAGTACTTTGTGCGTCATGCTGGACTCTCCCTAGCTTGTTGATGGTTCTGATTTAACAGTTGGATGGTTGAGCCTTCCAATGCTTTGTCCTATGCTTCCTTGGTAAACCCAGAGGAAGAGTAACCTGTGTCCCTGTTTCCAGTTTGATGTAGAAGGCCAAAGCTCCGAATAAGGTAAGGTACTTTATTGTTCAATCACCATCATAGACAAGCTCGATGGCAGTGGATAATAGGCTAAGTTGTAGGCCATCTTAGACTATATAACCTAGTGTAAGTATCATATTCTCTTAGGTTGAAGAGATGTATAGACAAATGCTTTTGCATTGAGAAAATCCTTTTAAACAATGTCGTAGTCTTTTTGGTGTTAAAAGTTAAAACGGAGATTCTAAGTTCCCTCTATCAAATTCCTCTAATAGTTGCAAGCTAGTTATGTGGAGTATTATAGTTTTAGATTTTGAATTTTGCTTTTATGGGGATTCTATCGGCGTTATGGCTTGAAAGAAACACTACGTCTGCTAGAAAGCTGTTGTTTGGCTTTTGTCTGGTGTGTGGTCTCATGTCTTCAGGAGCTTTTCGTAGGCTGGCACACTTATTAATGTGGATAATTCACTTATTAATAAAGTATGCAAAAATACAGAACACATTGGAATCACCTGGTCGTTTAGATCACAATTGTGAATTCTCTCTGAGAGCAGCAGAGGTTTTGGCTCGTTAATTCTGCTTTTGCATATTGGCAGTTGTTACAGCAATCAATTGTGACTATTTATTGGTAAAAATTTGTAATTTTTAGTAACATCAAAGGATTTCTCGTATTTTCAGTAACACCACATGGCAATGCTTATTGTTACCATCTTCCGTAAGCTGGGAGAGTGTTTTCAATCTTTCAAGAACGAAATGTGAAATCTCTACAGTAATACGAACATCATCTATGTTAATATAACAAGACAATTTTGTTTGTGTATTTACATCAGGTATAGCTGTATTTTAATTTATTGCTATTGGAAGCTACTGGCAAAGATCTTTATTCTTGTGGCTTGCCTCTTGGCTATGTAGTCGATGAGTATGCACTGGCTTGTTTTTGGAAAGGGGTTCCTTGGTGTCTTGTTCTTCTTTACATTGTCCTCAAGTCAATTTCTAAGCTTTTTGGAGTTTCAACTATTCTGCAATTGTGTGAAACACTCTCTGATTGCGGTGGCATTTCTTGTTTCAGGCTCAGAATGATCAGTTCTCTGCTGTCTTTAATCTTGAAGATTTCAAGGGTTAGTATATCTTGTCAGATTCTGTATTTCTGTCTGGTATTTCAAACGTTGCAAGTTCAATAGTTCTCAGGTGTTTTATCACAGCTGCTAATATAAGCGCCTAAATGATGCTTGACTTTTCAATACAAATAAAAAGAACACTACACATTCTGAGGTTTTATTTGTTGCTGTGAAGGCAAGTGCTTGTCTAACCATAATTTTTTTTTGTATAGATCTTAATTTAGTTAGTGTCAGTAGTCAAGCAATTATATATCAGTGTAGGCACTCTTTGATTTACTGTATATCATTCAAATTCCATGGGAATCAAAGTTTATATATATATATATATACAACAATAGATTTGCTCAGAATTAAACTCACATGAAAAATGTAACACTAAAAAAGATGGTGCCGAGCATTGCGGCCCTTGCGGCCCTTGCGGCTATGCCTAATTGCCTATGGCATATGCGATGTTAACTTGCTGATTTGCTGTTCTAATTCTAACGGGGATTCCACCTTTCCTCTTCCTTTTTTTAGCATATGCGTTTTTAAAAATTAATTTAGATTTGTTAGGGATTAGGTAGGGAAGGCTATCTTTAGATGGAATTTTAGGATGAATTTCTTCTGGAGTTGTAGGGTAGAATTCTTCTTGGTCACAGTTTGGTGGTGAAGTAATGCATCTCTGAAGAGGTTTATATTAGGTGCCTCTTTCGATGGGGCTTCTAGTTGTTTTAGCATTACCTTTACTTTGTTACTTTTAAGTTTGTATGTAATCAGACAGGAAGCTCTTTTTACTGATACAAGTCACGTCAATGGGAATCATAGGAGTCCCAGTCCCAAACAATTCCATATCGAACAAATTTTCACCACAAATCTCATCTTTATCCTCATCCTTATCATAGTGAATTCTGGATCAAGTCCTTCATCTAATTAGGATGGAGTCCTTTCATAAACTTTGTGGTGGAAGTCACTGTTGTTATTATATTCCAGATTCACCTATCTAGACTTGGCTTGCATCCATAGGATCTTTCTTCTCTATCTCACTTTACCTTAAATACAGCTGCAAGGCTTCATGTTTCTGCATGAGAGTGCTGTTCAAGGCATCCCTCTTTAAAAGATCTTCATTCTGCGCTAGGTTATCTAATTCTTTTTCATCAATCTTCATTTTTGTCCTGGATTTTCCATTCACAAAATTTATATTGGTTTTTTCATACTGTGAGGGGGAAGCTTGCATACAGCGTTGGTTTTGGCCCCAAGTGTTGTGGGATTGTGGCTTCAGTCTTAAGTCCTTCTCCTTCCCTCCCCGCTAGAAAAAGGAGCCCTATTCTCTCACGAAAAGGAATAAGAAAGAGGTCTTGCTAGCAATTCTTTGTGAGAAAAAAATCCTGTTATTAGGGTGTATATCTTCTGTTTCACAACTTGATTGCCTATAAGCTATGACCCTATGTGCATAAAATTTGTCTTGTATGGATAAATGTGGGTTTCCACTGTAAGATTCATGCACATTCTACCCTATTTTTCTCATCCCTGGCTGCATTCTAAAGACTAATGTGGCTTGTTTTCGTTCTTCGCTGAAAGATAGAATATGCATTGTAAAATAACTGACCATTTGCTTGGAAGAATGTGGGGGAAAATTAATAATTTCTATATGCTGTACCACTCTAGTTGCCAATTGTCATTGGCTTTGTGGTATCTGTCTATAGCTGATTCTTTTTTTCTCCAATAAACTTATGGTATGGGTGGAATAGCAAATTACATTATGGCATCTTTCAAGTACCTATGAGCCACGTAGGGTGTATGGAGTTACAATTAGAAATTTCTTTCTGGGCTGACCAAGTTTGGATACCACAGCACTGAAAAGAATGCATTTCCCAGAGTCAAGTAATGTGGTGAGTTAGCCTTACTCATCAATTCTTGATCATGCGATCGGCTTCTTCCCCTAGTAGTAGTAGATTAGTAGTGCTACTGCTGGGAATATTGGAGAGGGATAAGGAAAGTGTTTGCCGTTTATAATACTTGCTTCTTTGTCTTTTTGGGTGCAGGGGGGAGGGGCGGGTTCAAAGAAAGCATAACTTTTTCCGTCTTTCAAGAGTTTGAGGGGTGGCGGTGTTCATCACTATATTCTTATCCATTTGTTGACATAATACATAGATGCTGATTGCTTGGCTTTACTTTCTTAAATTTCTTTGTGTTACACTATTGTTCAGCTTCTCGGGAGAAGTGCTTTAAGCAGATTGAAGCTGCCATAGCAAAGTACCAAGAAATAAAGGAGAACATAAACGAGGGACTCAAGTTCTATGTAACCCTTCAGGTATGTGCTTCTGGTCGTCTTCATTATGCCATCAAACTCAAAGTAAATATATATCTATGTAAAGTACCTTCTTCCTGTATTGTCATTGACCGTATTAGTTTAAAATTTCCAATGGACTTCTTTGATATGGTTAGTAAAATCAGTGGCTGCGGATGTATTAATCATATGGTGTTCCCTGACGAAACAGGACGCAATTACAAATGTAAAGCAACAGTGTAGTGATTTTGTGATGACCCGAAATATCCAGTGCCGTGAAATGATGGAAGATGTGCAGAGACAAATATCAGGTCTCAGCTTCCAGGATAGGAACTCAAGTAACCAGAGCTATCCGTCTGTTGGGCAAAACCATCAGCCTCCAAGAACAATGTCTCCCCAGCAAACAGATAATGGAAATATTTCCCAAGCTTCTAGGGCACAGGCACCTGCACCCTATTATCAACCTTCCCCGCAGCAAACAGACACTGGAAATGTTTCTCAAGCTCCTGGGCTTCAAGCACCTGCACCTTATTATCAGCCGCCACAGAATTCCTCAATGCCCGGATATGCAACTCCCTATGGTTCCTCGCAAGGTCCGTCCCAGCAATCACATCCGCCCTCATACCATGCTCCACCTTCAACTGGTTCTCCATACCAGTCCCAACCACCACATCAACAGCCGCCAGGCGGATATGATTATGGGCAGCCTGCTTATCCAGGATGGCGAGGTCCGTATTACAATGCACATAGTAGCCAACAGCCTTCAGCTTTCCCTCGACCACCATACACTGTTCCAGGTCCCTATCCTCCTAATCAAAGTGGTTACTACAGGCCGCAATGATGTCTCCATTG
The DNA here is from genome assembly GCA_947646795.1 of Beta lomatogona. Classification (NCBI taxonomy): domain Eukaryota; kingdom Viridiplantae; phylum Streptophyta; class Magnoliopsida; order Caryophyllales; family Amaranthaceae; genus Beta; species Beta lomatogona. The sequence goes on from CANSNZ010000930.1 coordinate 1,452,679, forward strand.
CGGTTTATTGTTTACTTTTTTCGTCCCCTGAATCTTCTCATCTGTTTATCAAGGACAACATCTTGTCTATATATGGTCTCCTATTACAGTTGCTCAGTTTGTACTTAAACTATCTTGCCTATTTTCGGATGATGAAAGACCAGACCCTTTAGGTATAGCCTCTTGATTCTTTCCAGGGTTTGGGAGTGCTAATAATTTTGTATGTCAAATCTGTAGCAGCATCTTTAATGTTAAATATTGCTTGAGGACAGTGTATAATACATCAAAGTTAGTTTTCTGGTAATGATATTGTTTCTGAGAGCTCAGAAGTTACAGGTCTTACAATATGTCTACAATACTCCCATATGACGTGTGTACCTATCGATGGGGTACAATCAGCTGCAAATGAACAACAATGCCCAGGTGGGAAAAACGCTCATTTTGGGATAATGCATTTATAATATTTGGCAAATTATATATATATATATATATATATATATATATATATATGTAAGGTGAGGATGATGTACATTGTTTTAGAAATAACTTGTTTTGAACATGTTGTACATCGTTTTAGAACATGTTTACATCATTTTAGACATGTTGCTTATTATTTTAGAACATATATACATTAATTTAGAACATGATTACATATTTTGTATTTGCTCATTTTCTGTACATGAACCATTTTTGAATTTGCTCATTTTATAGTTTTTTGTTCATTTTCAACCAAAAGAAGAAAGAGTAACTGAATTTTTAAAATCTCACTTATTTCAGTTCCATTCATCTTTCACATCTAATCCATTTTTTAGTATAAAACTTTTCATTACTTTTTACACAACAATTGTTTTCTCAATGATCAGCAATGAATGTTTTTTTGCTCATTTTACAAACTTTTGTTCATTTTATTTTGTTTTTTGCTCATTTTATGATTTTGCTTTCATTTTAAAAAACTTTTGCTCGTTTTACAAATTTTTGTTCATTTTATGTTTTTTTGCTCATTTTATATTTTTGCTTCATTTTAAGAAACTTTTGCTCACTTTTCTTTTTTCTTTTTATCGTTTTGCTCATTTTAAAAAACTTTTTGCTCATTTTATGTTGCAGTTTTCAGTTTTCAGCATAAGGAATGGTTTTCATGTGATCCTATTCCTATATATATATATATATGCAAGATCAAGTGAGAAGAGATTTTATATGAGAAATGAGAAAGAACCACGACCATCTGATTCGTATAAATCAACGTGCCACATTTTCTCCCTCCTCTACACACACGTGCTCCTCTCCCTTTCTTATTCTTCTTCTTCCATTTTAGCATAAAGAAATATCAGCAATGACGCAACAATCATCGCTGAAACTTCTCTTTTTCGGTTTTCTCAGGCAACGAGCGTCTCGTCTTCGCTGATTTCTTCGGCCTCTCTAAGAACGCTCTCGTCGTCGGAGAATCGCCATTCATGGTTGTCATTATCATTGACCACTCTCATTGCGATGAATCTGCTTCTCCTCCATAATCCACTTCTTCTCATCCCTTCTACCAACAAGTATATTATGTTATATTATAATTTTTCTTATTTCAGAAAATTTTCCTCCTGTTATACACTCATATACTTGTGTATTATTTTCAGGAAGAACTAAAACTGAATTCATTTTTCCTTTTGTTGACATAATAGTTGAAGATAGTTCAACTGAGTAGTTTGAACATTGAGTGCCTTTGAGTTGAAATTCAAAAAGAGTATTAACTTTGATATTCTTCAAGTTATTTGTTTATCGTATGCGAATTTGCTTAGTTTGGACTCTTCGAGTAGAAGTGTGATTTTGAATTTTGATTATCTTTTTGAGTTGTTTTGTTTTCCCTAGTTCCCTTTAGCTTGTGTTGTATTCAAGTGATTTTGACTCTTTTGAACTATGAAAAATAATTAGAGCTATATTAACATTTGTTTAAAATTATAGGAAGAACTAATTAATTAGGTTTGTAGTCATACTTAGCTTCTATAGAGTTATAAGTAACAATAATAGTTTGAGTTGTAGGAAGAATTAATTAGAGTTATATCAATGCTTGTTGAGAGTTATACTGAGTCTTCTATAGTTTCAAGTGATTTTGGCTCTTTTTCAGAGTTACATGAAGTAGTAATTAGAGTTATGGCCGTACTTGTTTAGAGTCATATGAAGGAGTAATTAGGGTTATGACAACGATTCTTTAGAGTCGTAGACGGTACTTACTAGTTTAGAGTTATAGGAAGGAGTAAATAAAGTTATGGCAAAAATTCTTCAGAGTCGTAGAAGATACTTACTAGAGTTACATCAACTCTTGTTTAGAGTTATATGCAAGGGTAATTAGAGTTATGAAAATAAAAACACATATGTAGAGCTATAGGAGATAATAATTAGTTTATATATAGAACATATAACTCACTGCTATAATTCATAAAACTCTAATCAAATGTTGGCATAACTCTAACTATTAGTTTATACCTAGGTAGCACCGATACGGGTACGGGGACGGAAAACGGCAAAATCAAAATTTCCGAAAACGGGTACGACTTGGATTCGGCAAAAAAAAATGTAATACATTTTAATGAAAAATAATACGTAATTTTTTCTACATAAAATCTCCATTAAATTTATTTTTTAACATATTTATATTAAATCCTTGTTTGAAAAAAATCAAATCATTAGAAATTGGGCCTACTGTGTATTGTACTTGTGCTAGCCTATAGTAGTAGTACATAGCACGAGTAAACTGTGAAGTACGGAGTAGGAAAAAGGAAAAAAAAAAAAAGGGAAAAGTGGAAAATGGGTAGGTGAGAGAGTATATAAAAAAGAGAAAAGAAAAACAGAAAGCTGTAGGATTCACAATTGTGTGCCCCACATTTAATATAATAAGAAAAAAAAGCAAAAGATTAATTTGTATGTTTCAACTTTACAGCTGTACCCCACATTTATTAAAGAAAGTCCAAGCAAGGACCAACTCCCACTTCCACCTCCAAATTAATCATCTTCTTCAGCACGACTGTATCTATCTCTCTCCTTCCTCTGTTTTTTTAACCAGTAATGGCTGATTTTTTTTCCGGCACTTCGAGCTCAAGTCAGCCATCATCGGGAAGATTCGGTTCGGTAAACTTTAAATCCGCATCAAAACAGGTTGGGTACGTGGCTTTCCCCTCAAAAACGTACCCAACCCGTACCCAAAGTCGGCCCATCCGTACCCAAGAGCAACCCACGTACCCAACCCATTGGATTCGTTCTGGGTACGAATCCCAGGCGAATCCGTACCGTACCCAGGACGTACCCGCACCCGGTACGGGAAACGGTGTCTGGGAGGCGTACCCATGCATCATAGGTTTATACAACTCTAATCAAATGTTCGCATAACTCTTAACTACTAGTTCAAGTAACTCTAATCAAATGTTGGTGTAACTCTAACTTTGACTTCCTATAACTCTAATTAAATCTTGGCATAACTCCAAATTCTACTTCCTATAAATCTAATCAAAATTCAAATGTTTGCATAACTCTAAATTTTATTTCCTATGACTCTAATTAAATGTTGTCGTAACTTTAAATACTTGTTTATATACCTTTAAATAAATTTTGCAACTTGATAGCCTGTTATCTCAATTAGCGAGTGTTTTGTGTGCAAACACACAAAAATGTAGGTTCAACTCCCACACATGCTTTTATTATTTAATATGCTTTTTTAACGGTCTTGATCAATTTTTAGGATGTAATTTCTCTCCTTACAGAATGAGGTGGTAAAAGAAGAAATTAATTACACTAGCTTGAGTCACAATAACAACAGAAGTTTGACTCTACCTAAAACTTACATGAGTGCAATTGTACAGAACAATTTGTTCTATTAGGTTTCTTAATTTTTAACAAGAGTCATTTCATAACCTATGTGGAAATCGAACCCACATCTTGTGCATAGCACAATGCTCTTCCATTTGAGCTAATAGGTTTTAGGGTGTGCGAACATGATATGCCCAAAATTGTTCTCGTTTCTAAGAATAAACAAATTATTTCAGAAAAAGTAGATCACAAACAGTGCTCTACTTGTTTATATACCGTTACTCACGTGTAATGGTGCAATGGTTCTGAAACAGGCTCGTACATGTAGCTTAAACAAAAGCAATCAAGAACCTAGCACATAAACTAGTACATAAAACTTGTAACATTAGTGCTATAAGAGAATGCAGTTGTATGCTTCTACTGATGTAAATTATAAGCATCAAATTTATGCCCACTAACTGTAGAAAGGAGTATATTCCTAGTTCTCAGCAAAAAAGTTTCTTAATCAATTTTGGATTGTGAGTTGAAACAAATTCCACTTTTACAATGCACATAGATTTAAGAATTGAATTATAAACATCCAACATAAAAGAGCTTAGGACACATAGCCACACAAAGGCTACTCGATCAAGATCAGTCTCATAATAACTCATCAGTGAGATAGATACTAGGTTTACATACGCCATCGATCTCTAAAATCCAAAGCCCAACCACAGTTGAAAGTCAACTCTAATTCATTCAACCAAAAGACAATAGAAATTGCTAAATGTACTTTATAATAGAGAAGAGCACTCCATAGCTTCAACGACCCGTCAACCCCCACTCTAAAAAATTACAACATGCTATCACTTGAGAAAGTATCTATGGCTCTGTTTTTTACCATATTCACATATCTATTTAAGTAGTCTGGCCTGGTTCTCCAATACAAACATTAACCAGACCAAGTTAGCAAGGCTAGTAATTCCTTATTGAAGGCCTGTCTATTGCTATCACAGATTCAGAGTACTGCTGATTAACCATATAATTCAGTACACTCATAAGTATCTCGGAACCATCGGAATACCATAAACCTTCATAGTAGTACCAAGCTTTGCCCAATTGAAACATAAAATTTTTACTTTAGCAAATCCCACAAGAAACTCAATCATTTAAAACCACGCAAGAATTCTAATCTTGAGTATAGCAACAATTTGGAATATAACAACAATTTCAGAATTCTTAAAAAAAACGAAAAATTAAACAAAAACGAAAAATTAAACAAAATACTAACCTTCTTCTCCAATATTTGTGTGCGTCTATTGAACTAATCTTAAGTGCCGAATTTCACTGATAATTAGGGACGAAATTCACTGAATTGATATTGAAAAAAAATTTAATGTTTCATGAAGCAGAGAACCGAAATAAGAGAGAGGAAAGAGGGGAGAGAAAGTAGGTTATGACGTGAGAAGGGTTTCAAATTTGGGGTTTTAGTTTTTCTTTTTTTTTTTTTAAATCTTGGCCATTAAATGAGACATGATCTAAGGGTTAGAATTTCTTCTCACTTTTCATATAAAACTCCCTTCTCACATGAACTCAATTCTATATATATATATATATATATATATATATATATATATATATATATAGGAATGAGTTCAAGTGAGAATGGTGTTTTATATGAGAAGTGAGAATAAATCTCAGCCCTTAGATCATAGCTTACTTAATGGCCCAGATTAAAAGGTAAAACTTAAATGAAAAATCCCCACAACATTTCCCTATTTTGTCGCACATTGAAGTTGCCCTAAACATTCTCTCAGGCATCTCATTTCTCTCGTTTCTTTGATTTTCAGCATAACTTCAATCAATTTTTTTTTTGTCATAAAATCCATGTATTGTGAAATTTAGTGTTTCGAATTATTGTGGTGTGATTTTCAAGTGCATCTGGATTATCTAGGAGGTAAATTCATAGTTCTTTTTTGACAACATTCAATTACAAATTACGGTTTACTCTCAATTCATTGTGTAAGTATAATGTGTTTCTCATTGCTATGATTTCAATTGAATCTATCGATTTTTGTTTATGTGTGTACTGTTTGTTGTGCTTCGATATTAATTCCCATTAATTAGTTTATCAACGAATTTAGGTCATTTGTTGTTGGATATAATTTCAATTCAATATGTGGATTTTAATTGATTTATGTACGATTAATTGTGTTTCAATTTTAATTCCAATTAATTAATTTATCGATAAATTTTAGGTCACTCTTTGTATTGGTATAACTCTAGTTACGACTTCATATGACCCTAAACAAGTGTTTTTATAACTCTAACTACTCTTCATTAACATTGATATAACTCTTGAATGCTCCTTACTATAACTTTAAACAAATATTGCTATAACTCTAATTAAATGTTTCTATAATTTATGCCAATTAGTACTTATTAGAACTCTCAAGAAGTATTGATGCAACTCTAGTTAGTACTTTTTATAACTCAAGGATTGATATTAACTCTAATTGGTAATTCCTATAACTCTTAACAAATGATGTCATAACTCTATTTAGTACTTACTAGAACTCTAAACAAATATTGCTATAACTCTAATTTAATTTTGCTATGGCTCTAATTAAATGTTGGTAATTTAATTTTGCTATAACTCGATGTCGATCAAATCTGCTTTTGCTCCCCACAAAGTGACAGTTACCTTCAAATTGCTGTATGAGTTGATTAGTACATTATGATAGCATGTCTCTTGTGTGAAATATTTGTTTTTATTAAAGGAAGAGGGTGTCTTACTTTGGATCTTCGATATAATTAAATTATTCTTATTGGACTCTTGTGTGCTCCTACATTGACCCAGGTTTTTTCCTCTACTGCATTTAGCAAACCAACAACATCTGCATTTTGTACATCAATAAGCAATGAGTATACGTTGTTAAAGATGTGGTTAGTATAATTTTGTAGTTTTCTGCTAAGCATAGCAATTAATACATCAGTGAGAAATTACCTATGTTGCAGTCACTTTTGTTCTTTCGTTCTTGCAATCGATCAAGTGGGTTTATCATTAACACTTCATCTTGGATTGTAGCTCGAGTTTCTTGTTCTTGAAAGATAGTTGTGTAAGGTGTGAATAGGATAATTAGGTCATTTTTCACTGGCAGGTGTTGTTTGGTGTTTCTAGCAACTTCAAATTTGTTTAGAGTGTGTATTTTTCCTTCCAAGATTTGATCTTTGTAAGCTTGAATCAAGTCTCTTCTCACAGTTGCTATAATGAGTCCTCCCTGTATATTTTGTTTATGTCAGTTATCTAGATAGTAAAAAAGGTGATTGAATACTGTTTAAATATAATGTTATTTTGTCATAATTATTCTCACTAAAGTAGAGAACGAAAGGAGAACCAAGGACCAGAATAATGTAGCCAGAGAATCTCACTTAAATTATATATACACGATTCATATAATGGAGCACCAAGAACAAAATTTTTTTTTTCATTCTGAAAGGAAGGACAACTTATTTTCAGCACACATTTTACAGGGGGAGAACTTATTTCCGGCACAAATTTTACGTTCATATTCTATAATAGATGTATTAATGTCTATTTCTATTCTAATGGATTTTCAGCAAACACTCTTGAAGTCAGGTTTTTCTTCCCATTAACAATTTATACTGTAAAACATGTGCAATTGTGCAAATCAAGAACACTGGCAAGTTGAGATTTTAGTTTATTTCTCAAGCAAGTCCTTTCATAATCATATTCTTCTGCCTCTCTTCAAACAACATACTGAACAAAGGTGAAAACAATTATTCAACTCTCATAGTTCCAACATGTTGTGATGAAATTAAGAGAACATCAAGGCTTCTTTTATATACAAAAGTTTCCAGCTCCACCGTAAAGCATTGAGTGATGAGTAACTACAGTAAAAACATCAGCATTTGTGTGCTAAATCATTTCCATTAGAAGCTGTGATCTATCAAGTGATAACAAAGATCACAAAGCGTTTTACAATGCTTAAAATTCCTTTAATAGTCCAAAAAAGAGAAAAAGGTCATTAACTCATTATCCTCATCCAAATGAGTTAGAAACACCCACAAATTCTGGAAACTTAAAGCCCTTAATATATTATCAAGAGTTCAAAATACAATGATGTAAGCATATTAGCACAAGCTCATCTTACAAGTTCGTGACACTTTGTGTTAGTTTCTTTTACCTGTTCATCATAGAGTAACATGTCAAACGAACTGGGGTTGCTGTGGTTGTACACTACTTCCCATGTTCTTATGACAAGCGCCACTAGTGGTCCACCTCTCAATGTGGGCTTCAAGTTAGAATTAATATTATGTTGTCTTTTTTATCCCATTTATTAGTGTTCAGATTCCTCCATGGGAGTGGGTTAGTATGATTGAGCATTATCATATTTCAATTCCTTAATTGTAAACTTGACAACATGAATACTTTAGAAAACAATATGAAAAGCTATAAGTATATATGGGAATGAGACTATGTAGTAAACAGACCCGGGAATAATTTTATTAAAATGTAGTGTAGGCATCGCCTTCTATATAACAGATACTCTAACGTAAGTTCCACTTAGATCTCTAAATATGCCTTTGTATACTACACTTTTTGTCATTGCAATATGCTGGTCATCGGTTTCTATCCTCAGGATGCATATTTTCAGTCCTTTACGTGTAGTGACTCTTGAGACGGCTACATATAGCAGCCCATGGGTGAAGACTGGTTCTGGCAAGTGCAGACCAACTTGATCAAATGTTTGCCCTTGGCTCTTGTTGATTGTCATTGCAAATCACACTTTTATGGGAAACTGAAGCCTCTTCAGGGTAAATGGCAAATTCTGATCAGATAGTGACATTTCCACCCTTGGTATATTTACCAGCTCTCCTGCCTTTGTACCTGTAATAACGCGTGCTTCTATGACTCTTTGTTGTAATCTTGTGACAATAAGGCATGTGCCGTTATATAATTCATCTCTTTGGTTGATGTTTCTCAACAACATAATAGGGCATCCCACCTTTATGTGTATCTCATGATTTGGTACACCCGAAAACTTAAGGCTATATGTTATACACTAGAGTTTTATTTAATGGAGAGAAGTGCGATAGAGATTGGCTTGTCTATTCAAAAGAGCTTGATAAAGTATTTTGTTTTTCTTGGAAGGTTTTAAAAGAGGGATTGGTAGAGGTCAATTGACGAATGAGGGTTTTAGTGATTGGGCACATATTGGTGAAAGACTAAGAGAGCACGAGACAGGCATGGAACATGTTAATAATATGGCTATTTGATATGAGTTGCATTTGAGGCTAAAAAAGAATGAAACAATAGATAAAGCAGCTCAAAAACTAATTTAAAGAGAAAAAGAGCACTGGAAAAATGTTTTGAAAAGAATAGTTTTAATAGTAAAATTCCTTGCTAAACATAGTTTGGCCTTTCGTGGTTCTAAAGAGAAATTGTACCAAAATAGCAATGGTAACTTTTTGGGCTTAATTGAAATGTTAGCAGAGTTTGACCCCATTGTTCAAGAACATGTAAGACATGTTACAAATGATGATGTTCACTTTCATTATCTTGGCCATAACATCCAAAAATAGTTAATACTTTTGCTGCTTGTGCAATTAAAACTGAAATCATTAAAAAAATCAAACAAGTAAAATATTTTTTCGTGATACTCAATTGTATACTCGATGTTAGCCACCAAGAGAAAATGTCTTTGATAATAAGATATGTTAATGTTTCTTAAAATTATGTTAGAATTGAGGTATCTTTTTTTAGGATTTTTAAATGTGAATGATACAACTAGCCAAGGACTTTTTAATGTTTTACAAAGTGAGCTGAAAAATCTTGATCTTAACATATTTGATGCACGAGGACAAGGATATGATAATGGATCAAATATGAAAGGAAAACATCAAGGTGTTCAAAAGAAGTTTTTAGACATTAATCCGAGAGCATTTTATACTCCTTGTGGTTGTCATAGTCTTAATTTAGCATTGTGTGATATGGCTAACTCATGTGGTAAAGATAAAGATTTTTTTTTGGAGTTATTCAACGAATTTATACAATTTTTGAATATTCTACTAAAATATGGCAAATTTTGAAAGATAATGTAAAAGGATTGACTCCAAAATCATTGTCATCCACTCGTTGGGAGAGTCGTGTAGATAGTGTTAAAGCTATAAGATCTCAAATGTCAAATTTTAAAGAATAATCTTTACGTGAAGTATTAGAAAATGGTTTTGATTCTAAAATAAAAAGTGAAGCTAAATGAGCTTGGTGATTTTGAGTTCTTAATGGAAATAATTATTTGGTTTGAGATATTATCTGCAATTAATATGGTTAGCAAGCTCTTACAATCAAAAGATATGCTTATTGATGTTGGTATGGAAAAAATAAAGGGGCTAATATCATTTTTTGAAGGATATAGAGAAACTGGCTTTTATAATGCCTTGGATAATGCTAAGGGAATTGTTATTGAAATGAATGTTGAGCCAATATTTCCTCAAAGATGTATAATTAGAAGAAAGATAAATTTTGATGAGAATTCAAATGCCCCATCAATTGAGTTATCCGGGGAGGAGTCTTTCAGAGTTACTTACTTTCTTTATTTTGTTGATCAAGCCATTGTTTCCCTTGAAAAGAGATTTGAGCAATATCAAGAGTATGAAAGTACTTTTGGATTCTTGTTTAACTTGCGCAAGTTACAATCATTGGACCATCTAACTTTGCTGTCTTGTTGTAGTAATTTTGAAGAGGCATTAAAACATAATGATCAATCTGATATCAACGGGAAAGAACTATATGCGGAGTTAGATTTTCTAAGATGAATATTGCCTGAAGAAAAAATGGGACCTATTGATATATTAAATTTTTTGAAGGGCGTAGATTGTTTTCCTAATGTAAGTGTTGCGTATAGAATTTTATTGACAATTCATGTGACAGTTGCTTCTGCAGAAAAAAGCTTTTCAAAATTGAAGTTGTTGAAGTCTTACTTGCGGTCTACCATGGTACAGGAAAGGCTTAATGGATTAGCTTTGATAGCAATTGAGAATGATCTTTTGGAGACCATACAATATGAAGATTTGGTTGATGAATTTGCTTCAAAAAGCGTTAGAAGAATAGCTCGTTTTAAGTAGGAGGTTAATAATAGCTTTAAGCTGTATTGAGATATTATTTACCATTTAAATAAAGTAGTTTTAAGTTTTTGTGGATTCAATTCGTAAGAATATAATCGTATTTTGATAATTTTTTTAATACATACTTTTTTATTATGAAAATTTCATTTTTCTAAATATAAGGGGCCTAGTTTTTAATATTAGAACAAGGCCTCTAAAATGTTTCAGACGCCCCTGGGGGTTCATCCCATATTATCAGTTTTGTTTGCCGTGTGATTTCTGCAAGATCAGTTCCTTGTTCAATGTTGCAGCGCGAGCGCTCGTTCAGATCAATTGGTATCTTGAACCGGGAATGAGTTGTTCTCCCACCCACTAATAGGAGTACTGCTATGCCAGATGATGCCACAACAAGTACTATGATGTTTTGAGAGCGTAGCTTTGACATTAAGGCTCTCAGTAAATAAGTCTTGCCGTTTCCCCCGCTACCATAGACAAAGAAGAATTGACCTTTGTTATGGTAGACAACTTCAATGATGTTATAATACACCTATTTTTGTTTAGCATTCAAGCCTTGTTCCAGATCAACTGAATCTTGAGTCATTGATTCAATAGCATATGTTAGCTGTTCCAACAACAATCTATTTCCAACATCTTGCATTAGGGCCGCTGGTAATGAAATTCGTGGTAGTTAGTGAGGGTTTTGTTTGACTTGTTTATGATTTGTTCTATTTCAAACAATGTGTAGTTTTGAATTTGCTCTTCAGTCAAACATAGGTATAGAATACCCAGCCTTTGACGTTGCCGAAAGAGGATATCATCTGATAAGTCTTTCCAGTACTTGTTCCATAAATCTTTTGGTTCTGACACTTCACAAAAAAGTAGGATTGTCACAAAACGATCGCAAAACTGTGGGCTAGTAGACCATGTGGCTGCTTGGAAGAGTCCCTCATGCCATTCATTATCTCCATCAAGGAGTCCAAGGGCATTGCATACCGCCTTGTATGTGGGGTTGATGATTCAACCCACAATTCTGACGTCCTTGAAACATGTGGCCCCTTTTCTAATATTGAGGAGCATCCTTAAGTAATACCTCTCTCCAGAGGCAGGGTGTGTAAAGTAAATCCTTCCGATGGTTCGTCCTAGTTCTCGTTTTTTCCATTGTTTCTTCTTACTCACCCATACCCACTTTGTCGTGAAGTCTACATATGTTAATTCACGGACTTCTTCAAATTCCTTATTAGCTGTCATCTACTCTGTAAGTGTTATCTTCTTTGTCCCAACTCTTTCAAGGACGTCATCTAAGGGCTCATGCTCCTAAAAGATTATATCCTGGTGATTTTCTAGGTGAAAGATCAGTCGTTGTACCGGGGAGTCCTTGTATTGAATATTGAATGCAAAAATTCGCAAACATGCTTCAGAGGCAGACACATATCTACACTTTAAATAATCCTTAATCTCATCTATTACTTGCTCTTCTTCATTCTGTGTGCCACTATCATTATTACTTGTAACTTGTTCAATCCTTACAAGTGCCATATCAGGCCCCTTGTTCATATACTTTAACAGGTATTTCAGTGATTGGTCTTTGTTGCACCCTTCTACATTAATGCGAGCTTGAAATCTCACTAATAGGTCGATGTTGTAAGGGATGACGGAATTGTTGTCCAAAGTTTGGCCATTTTTGGTTGCCGTTTGACCATTATCATGTCTCCTATAAACTGGGTAACCCTCTTCACTAAGCGTTGTTTTGGCCTGAAATGGTTTTGGGTAGTATTTGAAACACTGGCCATGTTGCATACATGGATGATGTTCATTCAATGATCCACAAGGTCCATGCATCATCGATTGCACCACTATTTCATATCCCATAGGGTCATTTTGGGTATGGTAGCTCTGCATATATGATTTTGTCGATGTCTTTAGGTGTTAAGGGCTTATCTTTCGTATCTAAGAAGAGTAAAATGTGTGCATGCGACAATCCCCTCTTTTTGAATTCAATGGTGTATAGGACTACCATAAGATAAAAATAAAAGGAGTCTTAGTTATTCTGTTTACTTCAAATTATTAATTAATATATATAGTTAGGTAGCGTAGTATTTATTTATATATACATGCCAATGTCTTCCCAAAGTGTTCTCTCACAGTGAGGTCGCATATCAATTCATCAAGCTTGATTTTAAAAATCCGAGCCACCACATCGTGGCTATCTTCTGGTCGTTGTCCAGGTATGCTTGCTAGGAATTTTGTACTCTTTCCATTTCGGATTACATGTAAATGTTATGAATAGGTCAGGTGGTCCAGTCCATCGACAGATGGCCATTGCGTCTTGGTATTTCTGCACCATGTATCTAGGACCTCCAGTGAAAGAAGAAGGTAAGCCAACTCGGAGCTTTATTGAAGCTGGTGTTGTGTCTCCTCTTGACACAGAATCAGTCAACCCACAAAGGACATCTTTTCTAGTTGTCTTCTAGTTGTTGCTTATAAGAACCAGCCGCACTTATTACAAGCATGTGAATGCATCCACTATTAGTTAGCGTAAACAACCACAAAGAATGAGTGTGCAACCTCATTAAGTCTTTACATAAAGCGAAAAGCATAATACTCTCTCATGGTGACAATTGTTCTTTTTTTTTGAGACGTGGCGTCGGCATCATTGTGTGGGATGTCAATTATGTACCCATCTTCTCCATATGAAAAAAAGGAGTGGGTATTGTAGGGCCATGAAACTTGGGTGATTTTATGATTACCTTTGGAGACGATGACTTTTCTCTTCTATTATCACATCTCGGGGCCTCATTCATTGTCATTGTTACCCACAATCAACGTTGCCAACTCATTAATACTTGGTAGATTGTATTATCTACCATCTTTAGAACGGGTACCAATTAAGCGAACCTGCACATGTTACATGTCAATACCGGAGAAGCGCTCCCTAGCCATTCTGAAGACTATTGCTAGTTCATTGTGCTCATCTAGGATTCCCAAAAGCCCATCAACTATTTGGGGGTCGAGCAAATAAATAATTATAAACCATGTATAGCTGCAAAGAAAGAATTTTATTTGGTGAGTATAATTTCCGATTTTATAAATTAAAGGAAAAATGAAGATTATTTTTATAATCCAAAATTTTGACTTTCTCTTTCTTTCCATCATTCTTCTTCCTCCAACAAAGCTTCATCAGAATTTTGGCCCCCCAAAGCCACCGACCTACCTCTACCTCCTTCCTAACTCCACAATTTCAGAAGATTTTTATCTCAAATCCATGGTTTTATCAAATCCATTGAAGCAAATCCGTGGACTTTCATAAATCCATCAAATTAGCTCATAGTTTGTGAGCTTCCAGAAGCCACAACAATGGCTATAAATAGCCATGTCTGTGGTCCTCCCAAGCATCACTCACAACTCTCCATTTCAGTCTTTTCCTCCCTCGAGAGCTCGCCGGAAACCACCAAAAAGGAAGCCTCGAAGTTTCTTTACCACTCTATCTCCTCTGATTTATTTCAATACCAAAACACCAACACCACCGCAACACCACCACCGCCTGCCACCTCCAAACAATCGCAGCACCGCACCCCATCTACCGCAGACCGCAAACCGTTACCAGCCCCTGTCGCCTTTCGTCTTTCGATCGAGCTGCTCCCAGCCTTGCCTGCTCTTCCACGCACGCCACACCCTCCTGTTCCCTGTGCTTTGCTCCCAAAGTCAGGTATAATAACGTAACCTTGTTCTAATTATTGTCTGGGCTTGAGTGATAAGTATTACTCCTAAACTCTAGTATAAAATGTTTTGGGCTTTATTAATAACTAAAATTGGCTAAATTAATTGGTTTGTTAAATGGTTAATGTTGGGCTAATGATATTTCTAATGTTGTTAACAGCTAATTTAAAGCCTATCAATATAAACTAAATTATGTCACTTGTTAATGCTATGTTAATTATTGTTAAGGTTATATATTATACACTCTTTAAGTCTTTATTAATCTTAGAAACTTAATTTGATTCAATGGATTAATTAATTAAAGGATTCTAATAACCTTTGCTTAATTATATAATTTCAGTATAAGTTGTAACTTGTATTTACTCACCTTATAATATTGTTTATGCTTCATAAATACCCATATCCACTTATAATGATTATTTGAGATGTTTTATCAATGTTATGATAAAAAATAATATGAAAATCAATTGACTAAATATTAATAATATTGTTTAATTATGATTGGTTAATGATATGTCACTATAATAAGTATAACTTAAGCGACCATAATAAAGACAATGAATTATGGACTTTCTCTTATAACTTAAAGTAACAAGTATGACTTTATAAGCAGGACAATGACAATCTAACGAACCTTATGACTACTAGTAAGCTCTAACAATTACTAAGGCATAAAACTAATGTTAAGTAATTAAACATTTAATAACATCACAATCTTAGCTAGATATAAAAGGATAAGAGATATTACAAGTCTCCCCGGGCTATCAAAGTTGCTAAGCAGGATTCCAGGTAACGTCTGCTGGTAACACCCTCATTCCTTTTCAAAGTATGTTTTATGATGATGATGTTAATATGATTCTTTACACCTGGATTGCGGGATATGAAATGTTTTATGATGTTATGAGGTAATGTTATAGAATGATGAAGTTATGAAAATATGATAATGTTATGGTATGAATGAAATGAAAATAATATGATACACCATGATGATTTTGATTATGCATAAAAGTAATGAAACATGATAAATAAAAGTGAAAGATGGTTATTGGCAGTATTCTGTTCAGTTAGTCATGCACGTCCCATCCCAGCAGTTCTGTCATCTTCTGTTGGGGGACAATAGTCTCCCGTGACACCCACATGCGGCTATGCCACTTTCTGTTGGGGGATAATTATCTCCCATGGCACTCGTATTCTGTTATGCCACCTTCTGTTGGGGGACAATGATCTTCCGTGGCACATGTAGTTGGTTATGCCCCTTCTGTTGGAGAAGTAGGGTTCTTCGTGGCTTACCTTCTGTCTTACTCGCCAAGCTAACAATAATATATGCTTCTGATGATAAACATGATAATGAAGATAATGATAAAGCTTACTATATGTTTACAAAATGGTTTTACTCATTCTCTTCTTCCTGTTTATAAATGAAGTGAGTTGAAATGAATTTACGTTGTTAGAGTAGTATGTTACTGAGCCTGGGCTCATGACGTTTTGCTTTTCTGTTTTAGGTTGGGCAAAACAGTTGCATGACCGCTATTATAAAGGATTATGTTGAAGTGACTCTGTATTATTTGAGGTATTTAGGACATGTATTATGGATATCTATTATGAGCACTTGTATATTCAAGAGACCAATTTAGGCCATTATTTAATTAGTGGGCCATAACCCACATAATTAAGTTATGTTTTCGCTGCCAATTAAGGTTATGTATTTCCGGGGCGTTACAGTAATAATGATATGTTACATAAGGAATTGACAAATAATATTCAAATAGCTTTAAATGATACATGTTGGCTGAATAATGACATAAAAATGCGTAATAATGATACATAAATGAGTAATAATGATATGGTACATAAGGAGTTGACAAATATATTAAAATATGTTTGAATGATATAAGTTTGCTTGATAATGACATAAAAATGAGTAATAATGATGCAAAAATGAGTAATAATAATATGGTACATAAGGAGTTGACAAATAATATTCAAATAGGTTTAAATGATACAAGTTTGCTCAATAATGACATAAAAATGCGTAATGATGACATAGAAATAAATTATAATGATATGGTACACAAGGAGTTGATAAATAATATAAAAATCGGTTTAAATGATACAAGTTTGCTCAATAATGACATAAAAATGAGTAATAATGACACTGAAATAAGTAATAATGATATGATACATAAGGAATTCACAAATAATATTCAAATAGGTTTAAATGATACAAGTTTACTCAATAATGACATAAAAATGCGTAATAATAATACATAAATGAGTAATAATGATATGGTACATAATCAGTTAACAAATACTCCCTCCGTCCCATAATATAGTGCGTGTTTCTCTTTGCACGGTCTCCAAGATATACTTTTGAGCTTTAGTATCATCAATTTCGTATTAATAAAAAATATAAAAAGTTGATGTTATGAAAGTACACATTGAGGAGAACCTAACAAAATCCTACATGAGCGTGTTTTTTTGTATATATTAATGAGAATATTTGGTCAAAAATTTTAAAGTTTGACTCCAAAGAGAGAGAAACAAACGTTATATTATGGGAAGGAGGGAGTAATATTAAAATGTGTTTACATGATGCATGTTTGCTCAATAATGATATAAAAATGGATAATAATGACACATAAATGAATTATAATGATATGGTACAAAGAGTTGACAAATAATATGAAGATTGGTTCAAATGATACAAGTTTACTCAATAATGACAAAAAAAAATGAGTAATAATGACACAGATGTGAGTAATAATGACATGGTACATAAGGAATTGATAAATAATATTCAAATAGATTTAAATGATACTCCCTTCGTCCCATAATATAGGGCTCGCATTCCTTTTTCAGTGTCCCAAAATGTTGTGCCTACTTTGTTTTTCATCAATTTGTTTGGACTAAATTATCATTCATTTCTACATAAACTTTCCAAAAATACCCCTACTATTCATTCAAAATATGTGCCCCTATTTATTGTTTTACACCATTCTAAGGATCATTTATTACTTTTTAATTTTATTTTAAAGGAAAATAAAATAAAAAACTAGTTCCAAGACCAGGAGCTGGCGGACACACTTCGGGAACCGCCCTAATTTAATTTCCTTCCGGAAATTGAACGGGCTACCAAAAAACACGTATTTAAAAATATGTTTTTGGGATATCCTACAACTCCTTCCATTTTCCTTAATTCTTGTGAAAAATGAGAAGTGAGCACTATATTATGGGACGGAGGGAGTACAAGTTTGCTCAATAATTACATAAAAATGCATAATAATGACAGGATAAATGAGTAATAATAATACGGTACATAAGGAGTTGACAAATAATATCCAAATAGGTTTAAACGATACAAGTTTGCTCAATAATGACATAAAAATGAGAATAATGACACAGAAATGAGTAATAATAATATGGTACATAAGGAATTGACAAATAATATTCAAATAGGTTTGAATGATACAAGTTTGCTCAATAACGACATAAAAATGCGTAATAATGACACAGAAATGAGTAATAATGATATGATACATAAAGAGTTGACAAATAATATTCAAATAGGTTTAGGTGATACAAACAAAGTTATTAAAATCGCGATTCAAATCTTAAAATCTTACGATTTTACGATTCAAAATATGGTAGACGATTCGATTCACGATTCTAGACGATTCTATACAATGCTGTTGACTAGCGAAAACCTCGCAAATTTAAATCATGGTAACAAAGCAAATAATAGATATATATTGTTAGTTATTGCCAATATAGTGGGTAAACAACTATTTTCTACAATTTTTAGGTCTTTTAACTTATAATTTTAGCATATACAATGAAGATTGAGTGCAATATCTTGATTATACGTGTTTGTAGAATCTTAGGATTTTACGATTCGATTTTACGATTCGTTTCTAAATAAGGTCGTTTCCGATTCAGACTAGAATCTCGATTTTAACAACTTTTGATACAAGTTTGCTCAGTAATGACATTAAAATGCGTTATAATGATACAGAATTGAGTAATAATGATATGGTACATAATCAGTTAACAAATACTCCATCCGTCCCATAATATAGTGCGTGTTTATCTTTGCACGGTCTCCAAGATATACTTTTGAGCTTTAATATCTTTAGTTTCGTATTAATAAAAAATATAAAAAGTGGATGTTATGAAAGTACACATTGAGGCGAACCTAACAAAATCCTACATGAGTATGTTTTTTTGTATATATTAATGAGAATATTTGGTCAAAAATTTTAAAGATTGACTCCAAAAGAGAGAAACAAACATTATATTATGGGAAGGAGGGAGTAATATTAAAATGTGTTTAGATGATACATGCTTGCTCAATAATGACATAAAAATGGATAATATTGACACATAAATGAATTATAATGATATGGTACAAATAGTTGACAAATAATATGAAGATTGGTTCAAATGATACAAGTTTATTCAATAATGACAAAAAAATGAGTAATAATGACACAAATGTGAGTAATAATGACATGGTACATAAGGAATTGACAAATAATATTCAAATAGATTTAAATGATACTCCCTTCGTCCCATAATATAGGGCTCGCATTCCTTTTTCAGTGTCCCAAAATGTTGTGCCTATTTTGTTTTTCATCAATTTGTTTGGACTAAATTATCCTTCATTTCTACATAAACTTTCCAAAATACCCCTACTATTCTTTCAAAATATGTGCCCCTATTTATTGTTTTACACCATTCTAAGGATCATTTATAACTTTTTAATTTTATTTTAAAGGAAAATAAAATAAAAAACTAGTTCCAAGACAAAAGTACGAAAAAACACTTATTTAAATATATGTTTTTGGGATATCCTACAACTCCTTCCATTTTCCTTAATTCTTGTGAAAAATGAGAAGTGAGCACTATATTATGGGACGAAGGGAGCACAAGTTTGCTCAATAATTACATAAAAATGCGTAATAATGACAGGATAAATGAGTAATAATAATACGGTACACAAGGAGTTGACAAATAATATCCAAATAGGTTTAAACGATACAAGTTTGCTCAATAATGAAATAAAAATGAGTAATAATGACACATAAATGAGTAATAATGATATTGTACATAAGGAATTGACAAATAATATTCAAATAGGTTTGAATGATACAAGTTTGCTCAATAATGACATAAAAATGCGTAATAATGATACATAATTGAGTAATAATGATATGATACATAAAGAGTTGACACATAATATTAAAATAGGTTTAAATGATACAAGTTTGCTCAATAATGACATAAAAATGCGTGATAATGATACATAAATGAGTAATAATGATATGGTACATAATCAGTTGACAAATACTCCCTCCGTCTCATAATATAGTGTGTGTTTCTATGTGCACGGTCTCCAAGATATACTTTTGAGCTTTAATACCTTCAGTTTCTTCTCAACAAAAAATATAAAAAGTTTATGTTATGAAAGTACACATTGAGGCGAACCTAACAAAATCCTACATGAGTATGTTTTTAGTATATATTAATGAGAATATTTGGACAAAAATTTTAAAGTTTGACTCCATTGAGAGAGAAACAAACATTATATTATGGGAAGGAGGGAGTAATATCAAAATGTGTTTAGATGATACATGTTTGCTCAATAATGACATAAAAATGGATAATAGTGACACATAAATGAATTATAATGATATGGTACAAAGAGTTGACAAAGAATATGAAGATTGGTTCAAATGATACAAGCTTACTCAACAATGACAAAAAAATGAGTAATAATGACACAGATGTGAGTAATAATAATGACATGGTACATAAGGAATTGACAAATAATATTCAAATAGATTTAAATGATACTCCCTTCGTCCCATAATATAGGGCTCGCATTCTTTTTTCAGTGTCCCAAAATGTTGTGCCTACTTTGTTTTACATCAATTTGTTTGGACTAAATTATCCTTCATTTCTACATGAACTTTCCAAAATACCCCTACTACTCTTTCATAATATGTGCCCCTATTTATTGTTTTACACCATTCTAAGGATCATTTATTACTTTTTAATTTTATTTTAAAGGAAAATAAAATAAAAAACTAGTTCCAAGACAAAAGTACCAAAAAATACTTATTTAAATATATGTTTTTGGGATATCCTACAACTCCTTCCATTTTCCTTAATTCTTGTGAAAAATGAGAAGTGAGCACTATATTATGGGACGGAGGGAGTACAAGTTTGCTCAATAATTACATAAAAATGCATAATAATGACAGGATAAATGAGTAATAATAATACGGTACATAAGGAGTTGACAAATAATATCCAAATAGGTTTAAACGATACAAGTTTGCTCAATAATGACATAAAAATGAGAATAATGACAACTAAATGAGTAATAATAATATGGTACATAAGGAATTGACAAATAATATTCAAATAGGTTTGAATGATACAAGTTTGCTCAATAACGACATAAAAATGCGTAATAATGACACGAAATGAGTAATAATGATATGATACATAAAGAGTTGACAAATAATATTCAAATAGGTTTAGGTGATACAAACAAAGTTATTAAAATCGCGATTCAAATCTTAAAATCTTACGATTTTACGATTCAAAATATGGTAGACGATTCGATTCACGATTCTAGACGATTCTATACAATCTTTGTTGACTACGAAAACCTCGCAAATTTAAATCATGGTAACAAAGCAAATAATAGATATATATTGTTAGTTATTGCCAATATAGTGGGTAAACAACTATTTTCTACAATTTTTAGGTCTTTTAACTTATAATTTTAGCATATACAATGAAGATTGAGTGCAATATCTTGATTATACGTGTTTGTAGAATCTTAGGATTTTACGATTCGATTTTACGATTCGTTTCTAAATAAGGTCGTTTCCGATTCAGACTAGAATCTCGATTTTAACAACTTTTGATACAAGTTTGCTCAGTAATGACATTAAAATGCGTTATAATGATACGAAATTGAGTAATAATGATATGGTACATAATCGGTTAACAAATACTCCATCCGTCCCATAATATAGTGCGTGTTTATCTTTGCACGGTCTCCAAGATATACTTTTGAGCTTTAATATCTTTAGTTTCGTATTAATAAAAAATATAAAAAGTGGATGTTATGAAAGTACACATTGAGGCGAACCTAACAAAATCCTACATGAGTATGTTTTTTTGTATATATTAATGAGAATATTTGGTCAAAAATTTTAAAGATTGACTCCAAAGAGAGAGAAACAAACATTATATTATGGGAAGGAGGGAGTAATATTAAAATGTGTTTAGATGATACATGCTTGCTCAATAATGACATAAAAATGGATAATATTGACACATAAATGAATTATAATGATATGGTACAAATAGTTGACAAATAATATGAAGATTGGTTCAAATGATACAAGTTTATTCAATAATGACAAAAAAATGAGTAATAATGACACAAATGTGAGTAATAATGACATGGTACATAAGGAATTGACAAATAATATTCAAATAGATTTAAATGATACTCCCTTCGTCCCATAATATAGGGCTCGCATTCCTTTTTCAGTGTCCCAAAATGTTGTGCCTATTTTGTTTTTCATCAATTTGTTTGGACTAAATTATCCTTCATTTCTACATAAACTTTCCAAAATACCCCTACTATTCTTTCAAAATATGTGCCCCTATTTATTGTTTTACACCATTCTAAGGATCATTTATAACTTTTTAATTTTATTTTAAAGGAAAATAAAATAAAAAACTAGTTCCAAGACAAAAGTACGAAAAAACACTTATTTAAATATATGTTTTTGGGATATCCTACAACTCCTTCCATTTTCCTTAATTCTTGTGAAAAATGAGAAGTGAGCACTATATTATGGGACGAAGGGAGCACAAGTTTGCTCAATAATTACATAAAAATGCGTAATAATGACAGGATAAATGAGTAATAATAATACGGTACACAAGGAGTTGACAAATAATATCCAAATAGGTTTAAACGATACAAGTTTGCTCAATAATGAAATAAAAATGAGTAATAATGACACATAAATGAGTAATAATGATATTGTACATAAGGAATTGACAAATAATATTCAAATAGGTTTGAATGATACAAGTTTGCTCAATAATGACATAAAAATGCGTAATAATGACACATAATTGAGTAATAATGATATGATACATAAAGAGTTGACACATAATATTAAAATAGGTTTAAATGATACAAGTTTGCTCAATAATGACATAAAAATGCGTGATAATGATACATAAATGAGTAATAATGATATGGTACATAATCAGTTGACAAATACTCCCTCCGTCTCATAATATAGTGTGTGTTTCTATGTGCACGGTCTCCAAGATATACTTTTGAGCTTTAATACCTTCAGTTTATTCTCAACAAAAAATATAAAAAGTTTATGTTATGAAAGTACACATTGAGGCGAACCTAACAAAATCCTACATGAGTATGTTTTTAGTATATATTAATGAGAATATTTGGACAAAAATTTTAAAGTTTGACTCCATTGAGAGAGAAACAAACATTATATTATGGGAAGGAGGGAGTAATATCAAAATGTGTTTAGATGATACATGTTTGCTCAATAATGACATAAAAATGGATAATAGTGACACATAAATGAATTATAATGATATGGTACAAAGAGTTGACAAAGAATATGAAGATTGGTTCAAATGATACAAGCTTACTCAACAATGACAAAAAAATGAGTAATAATGACACGAGATGTGAGTAATAATAATGACATGGTACATAAGGAATTGACAAATAATATTCAAATAGATTTAAATGATACTCCCTTCGTCCCATAATATAGGGCTCGCATTCTTTTTTCGGTGTCCCAAAATGTTGTGCCTACTTTGTTTTACATCAATTTGTTTGGACTAAATTATCCTTCATTTCTACATGAACTTTCCAAAATACCCCTACTACTCTTTCATAATATGTGCCCCTATTTATTGTTTTACACCATTCTAAGGATCATTTATTACTTTTTAATTTTATTTTAAAGGAAAATAAAATAAAAAACTAGTTCCAAGACAAAAGTACCAAAAAATACTTATTTAAATATATGTTTTTGGGATATCCTACAACTCCTTCCATTTTCCTTAATTCTTGTGAAAAATGAGAAGTGAGCACTATATTATGGGACGGAGGGAGTACAAGTTTGCTCAATAATTACATAAAAATGCGTAATAATGATAGGATAAACGTGTAACAATAATACGGTACATAAGGAGTTGACAAATAATATCCAAATAGGTTTAAACGGTACAAGTTTGCTCAATAATGACATAAAAATGAGTAATAATGACAAATAAATGAGTAATAATGATATGGTACATAAGGAATTGACAAATAATATTCAAATAGGTTTGAATGATACAAGTTTGCTCAATAACGACATTAAAATGCGTAATAATGACACGAAATGAGTAATACTGATATGATACATGAAGAGATGACAAATAATATTAAAATAGGTTTAAATGATACAAGTTTGCTCAATAATGACATAAAAATGCGTGATAATGATACAAAAATGAGTAATAATGATATGGTACATAATCAGTTGACAAATACTCCCACCGTCCCATAATATAGTGTGTGTTTCTCTTTGCACGGTCTCCAAGATATACTTTTGAGCTTTAATATATTCAGTTTCGTGTTAATAAAAATATAAAAAGTTGATGTTATGAAAGTACACATTGAGGCGAACCTAACAAAATCCTATATGAGTATGTTTTTTGTATATATTAATGAGAATATTTGGTCAAAAATTTTAAAGTTTGACTCCATTGAGAGAGAAACAAACATTATATTATGGGAAGGAGGGAGTAATATTAAAATGTGTTTAGATGATACATGTTTGCTCAATAATGACATAAAAATGGATAATAATGCCACATAAATGAATTATAATGATATGGTACAAAGAGTTGACAAATAATATGAAGATTGGTTCAAATGATACAAGCTTACTCAATAATGACAAAAAATGAGTAATAATGACACAGATGTGAGTAATAATGACATGGTACATAAGGAATTGACAAATAATATTCAAATAGATTCAAATGATACTCCCTTCGTCCCATAATATAGGGCTCGCATTCCTTTTTCAATGTCCCAAAATGTTGTGCCTACTTTGTTTTTCATCAATTTGTTTGGACTAAATTATCCTTCATTTCTACATAAACTTTCCAAAATACCCCTACTATTCTTTCAAAATATGTGCCCCTATTTGTTGTTTTACACCATTCTAAGGATCATTTATTACTTTTTAATTTTATTGTAAATGAAAATAAAATAAAAACTAGTTCCAAGACAAAAGTACCAAAAAACACTTATTTAAATATATGTTTTTGGGATATCCTACAACTCCTTCCATTTTCCTTAATTCTCGTGAAAAATGAGAAGTGATCACTATATTATGGGACGAAGGGAGCACAAGTTTCCTCAATAATTACATAAAATTGCATAATAATGACAGGATAAATAAGTAATAATAATGCGCGGTACATAAGGAGTTGACAAATAATATCAAATAGGTTTAAACGATACAAGTTTGCTCAATAATGACATAAAAATGAGTAATAATGACACAGAAATGAGTAATAATGATATGGTACATAAGGAATTGACAAATAATATTCAAATAGGTTTGAATGATACAAGTTTGCTCAATAACGACATTAAAATGCGTAATAATGACACATAAATGAGTAATACTGATATGATACATAAAGAGTTGACAAATAATATTAAAATAGGTTTAAATGATACAAGTTTGCTCAATAATGACATAAAAATGCGTGATAATGATACAGAAATGAGTAATAATGATATGGTACATAATCAGTTGACAAATACTCCCTCCGTCCCATAATATAGTGTGTGTTTCTCTTTGCACGGTCTCCAAGATATACTTTTGAGCTTTAATATATTCAGTTTTGTATTAATAAAATAATATAAAAAGTTGATGTTATGAAAGTACACATTGAGGCGAACCTAACAAAATCCTATATGAGTATGTTTTTTTGTATATATTAATTAGAATATTTGGTCAAAAATTTTAAAGTTTGACTCCATTGAGAGCGAAACAAACATTATATTATGGGAAGGAGGGAGTAATATTAAAATGTGTTTAGATGATACATATTTGCTCAATAATGACATAAAAATGGATAATAATGACACATAAATGAATTATAATGATATGGTACAAAGAGTTGACAAATAATATGAAGATTGGTTCAAATAATACAAGCTTACTCAATAATGACAAAAAAATGAGTAATAGTGACACAGATGTGAGTAATAATGACATGATACATAAGGAATTGACAAATAATATTCAAATAGATTTAAATTATACTCCCTTCGTCCCATAATATAGGGCTTGCATTCCTTTTTCAGTGTCCCAAAATGTTGTGCCTACTTTGTTTTACATCAATTTGTTTGGACTAAATTATCCTTCATTTCTACATAAACTTTCCAAAATACCCCTACTATTCTTTCAAAATATGTTCCCCTATTTATTATTTTACACCATTCTAAGGATCATTTATTACTTTAGAATTTTATTTTAAAGGAAAATAAAATAAAAAACTAGTTCCAAGACAAAAGTACCAAAAAACACTTATTTAAATATATGTTTTTGGGATATCCTACAAGTCCTTCCATTTTCCTTAATTTTCGTGAAAAATGAGAAGTGAGCACTATATTATGGGACGGAGGGAGTACAAGTTTGCTCAATAATTACATAAAAATGCTAAATAATGATAGGATAAATGGGTTATAATAATACGGTACATAAGGAGTTGACAAATAATATCCAAATAGGTTTAAACGATACAAGTTTGCTCAATAATGACATAAAAATGAGAAATAATGACACATAAATGAGTAATAATGATATGGTACATAAAGAATTGACAAATAATATTCAAATAGGTTTGAATGATACAAGTTTGCTTAATAACGACATTAAAATGTGTAATAATGACACAGAAATGAGTAATAATGATGTGATACATAAAGAGCTGACAAATAATATTAAAATAGGTTTAACTGATACAAGTTTGCTCAATAATGACATAAAAATGCGTGATAATGATACAGAAATGAGTAATAATGATATGGTACATAATCAGTTGACAAATACTCCCACCGTCCCATAATATAGTGCGTGTTTCTCTTTGCACGGTCTCCAAGATATACTTTTGAGCTTTAATATCTTCGAGTTTCGTATTAATAAAAAATATAAAAAGTTGATGTTGTGAAAGTGCACATTGAGGCGAACCTAACAAAATCCTACATGAGTATGTTTTTTGTATATATTAATGAGAATATTTGGTCAACATTTTTTAAGTTTGACTCCATTGAGAGCGAAACAAACATTATATTATGGGAAGGAGGGAGTAATATTAAAATGTGTTTAGATGATACATGTTTGCTCAATAATGACATAAAAATGGATAATAATGCCACATAAATGAATTATAATGATATGGTACAAAGAGTTGACAAATAATATGAAGATTGGTTCAAATGATACAAGCTTACTCAATAATGACAAAAAATGAGTAATAATGACACAGATGTGAGTAATAATGACATGGTACATAAGGAATTGACAAATAATATTCAAATAGATTTAAATGATACTCCCTTCATCCCATAATATAGGGCTCGCATTCTTTTTTCAGTGTCCCAAAATGTTGTGCCTACTTTGTTTTTCATCAATTTGTTTGGACTAAATTATCCTTCATTTCTACATAAACTTTCCAAAATGCCCCTACTATTCTTTGAAAATATGTGCCCCTATTTATTGTTTTACACCATCCTAAGGATCATATATTACTTTTTTATTTTATTTTAAAGGAAAATAAAATAAAAAACTAGTTCCAAGACAAAAGTACCAAAAAACACTTGTTTAAAGATATGTTTTTGGGATATCCTACAACTCGTTCCATTTTCCTTAATTCTCGTGAAAAATGAGAAGTGAACACTATATCATGGGACGGAGGGAGTACAAGTTTGCGCAATAATTACATAAAAATGCGTAATAATGACAGGATAAATGAGTAATAATAATACGGTACATAAGGAGTTGACAAATAATATCCAAATAGGTTTAAACGATACAAGTTTGCTCAATAATGACATAAAAGTGAGTAATAATGACTCAGAAATGAGTAATAATGATATGGTACATAAGGAATGGACAAATAATATTCAAATAGGTTTGAATGATACAAGTTTTCTCAATAAGAACATAAAAATGTGTAATAATGACACAAAAATGAGTAATAATAATATGATACATAAAGAGTTGACAAATAATATTAAAATAGGTTTAAATGATACAAGTTTGCTTAATAATGAAATAAAAATGAGTAATAATGACACATAGATAAGTAATAATAATATGGTCCATAAGGAGTTGATAAATAATTTTCAAATAGGTTTAAATGATACAAGTTTGCTCAATAATGACATAAAAATAAGTGATAATGACACAGAAATGTGTAAAAAACTTGCACGTATAAGTTTTGTTACACCAAGACAGACATAGGGCCTGTTCGGCAAAAGTAGCTGTTGGAGTAGCTGTTAGCTGTTCGGGTAGCTGTTAGATGTCTGATAGTAGCTGTCAGCTTTTAGCTGTGAAAGTAGCTGTTTAAAATATAAGTGTTTGGTAAAAGTAGCTGTAAAGATTATATAATATAAAAACGACATTTTTTTAATTATAAGAGTAATTACAATAACATGATTAATTAATTCATATTTAAATTGAATGTTTACATTATGAACACAAAGCATGATTTTCTTTTTATGATAGATAAATTTTAGTTGAATTTTGGGATTCTTAAAGATGACATTCAGATATATACACGTTATATTTCCTCCGTTTCTCAATATATACAATTAATACAACATATTCCTTTTATGAATATTTTTAAATAGATGCATCATTCCTCTTCTGGGTAATTTCTTTGTGTAAATCAATGTACTCCATAGTGTTCTAGCTAGTTTACTGTTCATTAATGCCCATCAGTCCCTCCAAAATTAAATCCATACATGTTAATCCAACCCAAATTTGTGGTAAATATACTACCCATTCTCCCCTTGTGAATTGGATTAACTCCTTGGACCCCACATCCACTTTATGTAGTATTGAATTTTTTCCTCTTCAGTATTTTACTCCGGCATCAATTGAAGAGCTTCCCAAAATTTACCCAATTTCATCCCAAAAAATACTAATTCATCTCCTTCTTGTTACTTCTTCCCGGTCCTCACCTCCTTCATACTTTTTGGTGCTCTTTCCTTCTTCCTTTTCGTTTCTTTTTTTGGTTGGACTGGTGGATTACGTGGTTGTCCCCTCCTCCATTAGTGGCTGACATGGCTGCGACGATCACCACCACAACCAGCACCTCAGCCGCTACCGCCAACGCCAATCGATTAGCTTTTGAAGCAGAAAAGCACCTTATTTCTCTCACCTCAAGCAACCCCAAGAGACGATTTTTGCTTAAAAATCAATTTCTGCTACAAAAAGCTGGAATTTCCTCCACATTCATTCAACGGGAGGCAAAGCAAGGAGGAAGGTAGTATTTGCAGAAATTTCTTGTATTTTTTTCCCAAAAAAAGGAAAAAAAAACTAAACGCTACTTTTTCTCTTGAACGCTATAAACTATGACGTTTCTCAACAGCTATCTAAACACTACTTGAAACACTAACCACTACTTCAACCTCTACCATGCCAAACACTTAATTAGTTGTTTAACTCAGTCAAAACACTAAAAACTACTCTAAAAGCTGTTATCGAACAGGGCCATAAACTCTTTTTAAGATGATATAAGATTCGACAATAATAATACAAATATAAAAGAGATGAAATGGTATTACTAAGATGATGTAACAAGTATGAAAAATAATATAAATTGTACAAAAAATGATACAAACAACTTCACAAATATGCTCCAAAAATAGATAACCGAACATGTTATAAATTAAGAATGTTTAAGAAATAAAACTTCCTATAAAGTTTTGTGGGAACTACTCCTGAGTGTTGTACTTCTATCTCTGCCATCACTCAAAGACTCTGTTTTATTTCGGGTGAGCAAACAAATTTGAATAAATCGTAGTCAAATTTAGTCCCAATACAACTGTTGATCAAGAATTTGCTTTTAAAAATATTCTAGGGTTTACTCAAATTGGGAATATTGGTAACCACCTAGGAGTCCCGATTGATATTAGTGAGAGTAAATCAGCTCATTTCCGTTTTCTTATAGACAAAGTTGCTGTTAAGATTCACTCTTGGAATTCTTTGCCTCTTTCTTTCCCCTTAAAGATTATTCTTATTAATACTATCTTACTGGCTTCAACTTCCCATATTATGAATTCACTCCCCATTCCTATTAGTACTACTTCTAAACTTCATTCCCTTATTAACAACTTTTTGCGGGCAAAAAAAGATTAAAAAGGTATTACTTTGGTCAAGAAATCTATTACCAGTTTACCTAAAAGGTTTAGGAGGGCTAGGGATCCGTAACCCTAAAATTCTCAATAACTCTCTCCTCATGAAACAAGTTTGGCTTTCCAATCAGTTACCTGATCTTCTTATCTCTAAGTGTTACAATGCTGGAGGTACTACTCTAAATGTCTTCTGGAAGCCCTATTAGGAATTTTTCTAACTTATCCTATGGTATGAGAGGCTTACAAAAAGCTGAAGTGCTTCTCTATAAAGGGTGTGCGTGGAAAATAGGCAATGGGATAATGGTGAAGGCTTTTTCCCATAAATGGGTTAATAATAAAATTCAGGAAATTCGAGACAACATTAGTCTTCGACAAGCCTAAATGCTCAAGGTCCACCATCTTATCAATCCTCTCATCATACATGGAAGCAGGATATGGTTAGGATATTCTTCTCATTCAATGATGCCAGACAGATATTGGCTATGGATCTTCCCACTTCTGACTCTTCTATGAATTACTTATACTGGATCCATCATGCTTCGGGTAAAGTTTACTCTTAAAACTGCCTATACTGCCTTATCTGAAGATACTTCTTCTACAATTGATAATGTGGCTATTTTTAAGGTTTTATGGCACCTCCCTATCCCTCCTAATTGGAAGGTTTTCTTATGAAAAAAATTTCATGATCGTCTCCCAATGAGACTAAATTTACGCAAAAGAGGGATAGAGTTGGATAACAGTTGCTATACATGTCCTAACTCTACGGAAGATCAGAACCATATTTTCAAGTGATGTTCCACTGCTACAGCTTTATGGAATCAGATTCCTATTCTAGTTCCGTCAATAACATATGATCCATACTCACAACATGAGTGGATCATTAAACATATCCGGCTCTTGAAGACCGAGGATGGTATTATGAGCTCGTTTGACAAAATTTGTTACCGCTTTGTGGAGCTTATGGGTTTATAGGAATGATGCTATTTTCAGAGGTTCAAATAACAATATGACAATTTCTCAACTCTATAATCACTTATCCCAATTCCATCTTAAATGGAGTACTCAACAACACCTTTTAGGACTTAGCTTTTCTGTATCCTCCAGAGCTTGATAATAGCTACCTTGTTTTTATTTCGCCTATGCGGTGTGAGCGCGTATTTGATTTGACTATTCCATTGAAAATGTTTTATTGAAAACTGTTTTGAAGTCGTCAACAATTCTTTAAAGGAAGGATCATAAACCTAATTGGATATGGGAAACCGTAGGGACAAATTGTGGGACTTATCCAATGTAGATTTTCCCGTCTAGACTCTATAGATGGTCGAAATGAACCAAAGATTGAGTTCGGGGGTGAGGGTACAACACAGTTAGGAACCATGTTGCCCAATGCTGGCCTCTACTAAATATCGATTCATTACAAATTTTATGCCAAAGACTGAACTTTTATAGTCCGAAGACTGACTAGGGTTTACATATATAGGGAAGTTTTATAGTCTTAAGACTGAACTTTTATAGTCCGAACACTGACTAGGGTTTACATATAATGCAAACTAGACCTAGGGAAATTTTATTGTCCTAAGATTGAACTTTTATAGTCCGAAGACTGACTAGGGTTTACATATAATGCAATCTAGACCTAGGGAAATTGTTATAGTCCTATGACTAACTTTTATAGCCCGAAGACTGACTAGGGTTTACATATAATGCAAACTAAACATATGGAAATTTTTATAATCCTAAGACTGAACTTTTTATAGCCCGAAGACTGACTACGGTTTACACTTTTATAGTCCGAATACTGACTAGGGTTTACATATAATGCAAACTCGACCTAGGGAAACTTTTATAGTCCAAAGACTGATTTTATAGTCCGAAGACTGACTAGGGTTTACATATAATGCAAACTAGACCTAGGGAAATTTTATAGCCCTAAGACTGACTTTTATAGCCCGAAGACTGGCTAGGGTTTACATATAATGCAAACTAAACATAATGGAATTTTCATAGTTCTAAGACAGAACTTTTATAGTCCGAAAACTGACTAGGGTTTACACTTTTATAGTTCGAAGACTGACTAGGGTTTACATATAATGCAAACTCGACCTAGGGAAATTTTTATAGTCCTAGCTAGACTAACTTTATAGTCAGAAGACTGACTAGGGTTTACATATAATGCAAACTAGACCTAGGGAAATTTTATTGTCCTAAGATTGAACTTTTATAGTCCGAAGACTGACTAGGGTTTACATATAATGCAAATTAGACCTAGGGAAATTTTTATAGTCCTAAGACTGACTAGGGTTTACATATAATGCAATCTAGACCTAGGGAAATTGTTATAGTCCTATGACTAACTTTTATAGCCCGAATACTGACTAGGGTTTACATATAATGCAAACTTAACATAGGGAAATTTTTGTAGTCCTAAGATTGAACTTTTATAGTCCGAAGACTGACTAGGGTTTACACTTTATAGTCCGAATATTGACTAGGGTTTACATATAATGCAAACTCAACCTAGGGAAACTTTTATAATCCTAAGACTGACTTTATAGTCCGAAGGCTGACTAGGGTTTACATATAATAATGCAAACTAGACCTAGGGAAATTTTATAGTCCTAAGACTGACTTTTATAGCCCGAAGACTGACTAGGGTTTACATACAATGCAAACTAAACATAGGGAAATTTTTATAGTTCTAAGACTGAACTTTTATTGTCCGAAGACTGACTAGGATTTACACTTTTATAGTTCGAAGACTGACTAGGGTTTACATATAATGCAAACTCGACCTAGGGAAATTTTTATAGTCCTAAGACTGACTTTATAGTCCGAAGACTGACTAGGGTTTACATATAATGCAAACTAGACCTAGGGAAATTCTATAGTCTTAAGACTGACTTTTATAGTCCGAAGACTGACTAGGGTTTACATATAATGCAAGACCTAGGGAAATTTTATAGTCCTAAGACTGACTTTTATAGTTCGAAGATTGACTAGGGTTTACATATAATGCAAACTAGAACTAGGAAAATTTTTATAGTCCTAAGACTGACTTTTATAGTTCGAAGATCGACTAGGGTTTACATATAATGCAAACTAGACTGGGGAAATAGACTGGGCCTAAATGGACCTAAGATTTGGATTGAAATGGATTAAGCATAGACTTGGACTAGACTTCACATAAAGATGCAAATGGGCCTGAATTTTGAAATGAACTAGACTTATATGGGCCTAAGATCGACTCTAATGCAAGCGAATGAATGGACTTAAATTTAGACGGGCCTAGAATGAATGCAAAATGGAATCTAATGCACATGGGACTAGAAATGAATGCAAATGGATTGAGTTTGGTCGAATGGATTGCATTGAATGAAGGTGTAAGGAATGGGCTTGGAATTTTCGAAATTCGTTTTTTTGAAAGGAACCCCTTGTGTTTTATCTTTTGTTAGGAAAATATGATGGATTAATTTTGAAAATATCTTCGTAAATGTCGTGTATGATGATTATTAATAAATACTTTTTGAAAAAGGTAGAATAGACATGGGTGTAGGATTGATTTTGAAAAAAATGTAAGATTTTGAAATTTGTTGAATATGGTAAGGTAAGATTGATAGGGAAGATTAGTAGGACAACAGGGAGAAGGTAGTTATGCATGACAATTCTAATTCTACCATGACCATTTTTCTAGATGCTTTTTTTAGGATAGACTCGACCTTGCATGAAAAGACTGAGTTTTTTACTACTTAGGATAGAAGATATTGTTTGGTAAAAGATGGGGATAAATTTTCGAAATAGATAGGAGAATAATTTTTGAAAAAAGATAGGTGATGCAATTTTTTTTAAGATGGAGATGGATTAAAAAAAGAATATAAGATAGTTTTTTCGTAAAAATAATAGGTGATATAGTTTGGTAAAAGGTGGAGATAGAATTTTCGAAATAGATAGGAGATTGAAGATGGGATGAAATTTTGAAAAAGAAAGAAGAATGATTTTTTTTTGAAAAAGATGGCTGATAGGATTTGAAAAAGATATGAGATAAAGTTTTTGAAATAGTGAGATGATAGAAAAAAGGGATGCAGATTGTTTGAAGGTGAAAAAGTTGGTGAAAGGATAAAGGAAAGACTAAAATGATGAACGCTCTAAGTCTTGGTTATGGATGGTGTTTAGCACATGAGAACAAGCAATTAGGACAAGAAATTCAGGCACGCCGACAAGAAATGTTGGCATGCACACAATAAATCAAACGCACACGTAGGCCAGGAATAGTATATGGCGCGCTGAACGCAAAGAAGGAGCGTGCAACGCAGAAGAATAGCGCTTCACGTAAGAACATAATAACGTCCAACGCAGTCCAAAGCGTAGAACGCAAGGCTGAAGCGCGAGACACTAGAACACTGCGTGGAACGCAGTAAGGCGCGCGGCACGGAGACGCTAGACAGTTCGCTTTTCTTATTTTTGTGTTCGCGCAAATTTGTTTGAGATTTTTGACTCGAAACACTAATAATATGAGACAATTAATGGCAGGCACACACAAGTATGCACAAATAGGATGATAAGATGCACAGTTCTCAACCTAAAGTCCAGTTCTACATTCAACTATGGTCAGGTTTAGGTTCAGTCTGAAAAGGGTCCATGACTAAGATATTGATCCCACGTTTCGTACCCCTGTTTAAAGAGGTGGCCACGTGTAAGACGCACTCCAGTTCTCAAGTCAGGAACAAGAGAACAATGCGATGGTTGGGTAGGTTTGCTTATAACTAAGATCCAACACTATCGCTTAGGAAGCTTTTTGGAAGGACAAAGTGCAAACCACCTGGGGGTGACCTCACACATAGAACATGTGCTAATGAGGCAAGGTAGATTGTCCTTATGGTGGCTGAACAATAGCCATGCAGATGCAAAACAATATATCATTCAAGGGCATAAAAAGAGAATGAATCATATTTTTCAAGTTTCACCCACTTATTTTAAAAAAATTATTATTTTTTAAAATCCTCCCCAGTGAAGTCACCAAATTGTAGGCGTGTTTTTCTTTTGCCTACGCGTTGTGAGCGCGTATATGATTTAACTACGCCATTGTAAATGTTTTATTGAAAATTGTTTTGAAGTCGCCAACAATTCTTTAAAGGAAGAATCATAAACCTAATTGGATATGGGAAACCGTAGGGACAAATTATGGGACTTATCCAATGTAGATTTCCCCGTCTAGACTCCATAAATGGTCAAAATGAACCAAGATTGTGTTCGGGGGGTGAGGGTACAACACAGTCAGGAACCATATTGCCCATTGCTGACCTCTACTAAATATCGATTCATTACAAATTTTATGCCAAAGAATAATCATATAATATTTTATACACCCTAAAAATTTTTAGTCTAGGTTTGTTCAGGAAACACATAAAAAGACTATTTTTAGTGACATGTTATTAAGCAGTAATATTACAAGGTACCTAGCAGGTTGTCCAAATTAATCTGATTAATATTAGAACAATTCTTTAGGTCTTGATTAACAATAATAATATGTCGGTGATAAAAATCATGCAGGACAAACATAATAATATGTATAGAACAATCAGGCAGGCATATAATAATGTATGAAAATAAATAAAAAGAAGAAAAAAAAATATTGTAGGGAGTTAGTATAATATACAATACTTACCGTCGCATGAATTTGTTAACAATCTACATCACGAATAGAATGTTAGTAACTTCAAGAAAATATAATAAAGAAATAAAAAATAAAATAAAAGTTGTTAATTTATTTGACCCTCAGAAATTATGCCACCGTTCGGGGTCGTTGATTTGCACGGATCTTAAAAAATTTGATATTGTACGAGCTTTGAAAAAGGTTTATTATGTCGAGTTCTAGACGTGTGATAATGTAGATTACTGTTGTTATATGTTGTAGCCTTGTAGGTTGCAGTGTATTGTAAAGTAGTAGTATTTGATGCGTTGAATGATGGATAGAATAGGTGTATTAGTAGAATTAGGATGGTCAACATGGGTTTATTTTAGAAAATCAGGAGAGAGTTGCAGCAATGCTGCATGTGAATTGTGATTTGGTGCTGTGGAGGGTATTGAAGTATGATGCGACTTGCGAGTGAATTCTTCTATGTGAGATCTTGTGAGGGGATGTGAATTGTTAGGAGGAAGGCGGATATTTAGGCTGCCGAGTGATTATCAGCTGGAAATCTGAATTGTTAGGAGGAAGGAGGGTTAATTATATAGTGTAGGTTTAGGTAGTTGGGTTGTAATAGGTTTTTTGAAAGATAGGTATCTAAAAGATTTTTAAAAAGATTTTATAAAAGAGTTAGATACAAATGTTTAAAAAAAACACTTTGGAGAAAGATGATTTTTATAAAAGAAATTTTTATCAATAAAACTAATCAATATAATTAATTAATTCTATTAATTAAATTGAGCTAGAAAAAGGGACTTAAAAATTGGGCTTTCATTAAAACTATTTTTAAAACGTTTTCGAAGATGGGCTGTTTTTAAAAGAATTAGAAAATGGTTTTGGGCTTAAAAGGTTTTATTATAGACTCGTTCTTTATTCTTTCCTCGATCCGGACCAATTGGAGCAGGGTATTAGTCATCATAAGGTACTAAATGGTGAGACATTATTATGTGTCTACAGAAGCCCCCACTTTGACTGAGGTTCATAAAATCGAAAGTCAAAGTATACGGTGTCGGGACGGAGAACGATTCTAAACGCTCTGCAGTTTAGAACTGATCTATATAAGCCGGTCTCTGCAAAACAAAGTTAGTATGCAGAGCAATAACTACAAGCAATCTGATTACCTACAGAAGAAGATGTTAGCAGATAGGTGCAAACAACTCAGATAAAGCACACAATGATGCAATAATGCAAACTTAGACTATCTAAGGATGCATGAGACACTATACAAGGATTAAGGTTATGCAAAGCTAAGAAAGATAACACGTCATGCAAGGTCAGGGTTATGCAAGACTAAGATGTATGAAATGCAATGCAAGGTCAGGGTTTTGCAAAGTTAGGAGATCTGGATATGTAAAATGACCGAATGATCAGATATAGATAGAATGGTTTTCAAAAATCATTTTTGGTAAATAACTTAGGGGTCCGTAAACGAGGTCCGCATATTACAACTTTTTAGGAGTTTGACTTGATTTGGAGGAACCACCACATATAGGAAGCCCCCACTTTGGGTGAGCTTGCCTTGAATTAAGCGTTGCGAGCCTTGATTGAATTGTAGCGAGATTTGTCTTGAGCGTTGAAAATTTTCATTGGGGATTCTTCTTTGGGAAGGCTGATACGAGGCAAAGTCAAATATCGCCAGAGACCATGGAATTGTCGGAGAGTCCTTCTGGGGAAACGGAGAGCTTGGATTGAAAAATAAAAGGTTTAAATTTGCCACTTAATTAAATATAGGTAGGAAAAGGCTTTGACGAGGCTAGTGGCAGACTCGAGTCTATGTCGGGATCTAGAAAGAGTATGCTCCTGAATCCTAGAAAGTCAAATCATTATACCATGACTAATTTTTATTTTCTTGAAGCGGTCGGACCTCGAGATGAGGATTCCTATGTATCCTTGCGGAATCGGACCATTCATAGTTCCGGATCGATTTCTTTTTTTATTCTTTTTTTTTGTTAGTTGGTTGTAATAAGTTGGCCGAAATCGAGTTGTAATAGCTGTAGGATTAGGCGTGTGATTCTAGGTATTTTAGGAAAGTCTTGAGCATCTTTCCTTATGCTTGAGTTTCCTTAAAATTGAGTTGGATTCTAGGCTTAAGATTAGGGAAACTTTCCTTATTTTTATTATGGCTGGCCGTGTGGTGTAAGAGTCTTGGAGAGCAAGGTTTTCTTGCCTCTTCTACTATAAATAAAGGTGCCTATACTCCTAGAAAGAGGTAGACTGAATTTGAGAAATTGATGTGCATGTTTTTGCATTTGTTGAGCGAAAGCTAACACTAGGTTTCCGAATAGTAAACCTAAACAAACAACCGCGACGTGTTTGTCCATGCTCTTAACCGCGACTTAAGAGTAATATCCCTTTACTTTCATTGTTGTTTGTCCATAAAAAACATAAACACAAAAAGAGTCCGAAATTAGCCTCGAAAATCATATCGGGAGGGAGGAGGGAATAACTCTTGATCCAAAGTATGTCCTTTTTCATTTTTCTCTCTTTCTTTTTTTATTTCTTTTTTTATATTTCAGATCTCTTTTTAAGTATTATTCAAAGTTTCATAAATAAAATGATGGAAGGCCAATGAAAATGAAAATGCGATTATTTTTTATTGATTAGAAATAAATAGAACAATATTTATTAGAAATAAAGTCCTAAATAACATAGACTCGACGGGGAAAGGAAATGAAGGAGGTAGGGGAGGGACTCTTCGACTCAACCTAGGAAACTAGCGTTAAATGACAAAGCCTCCTGCCTTTGTTGAGACGATTCCCAAGGGTTCTTTGTTGTTATTGACTTTTGTTGCCGGCGGAATTGGAAGTCTGCCACTATCAACCATATCCTGCAGAGTATTCCTTAAGGCCCAACACGCAGATGTTGGGTGTCCATTCCCTTGGTGGTTCTTGCAATAGACATTAGGGTTCCACTTCTTGTGTCTATTTTCAGGTGCGGGTATGGAGTAGGACAGATAGGCTGTATTGCTCCCTGTTGATGAAGCCTATTGAAAGCTTTTTCTAAAGTCATGCCCAATGGAGTGAAGGTTTTTTGAGGCTTTTGATAACCTCCTTTTTCGTAGCTAGGGCGTTGCCATCATTACCTTTGGGAGTGGAAGGGTTATCGTAACTCTTCTTGAAAGAGTTGTTGTTATTGTAACCCTTACTTTTCGAGGCTTGGACCTCTTCTTCGATCGATAGGCCTACCTTATAGACTTTCGTGAAAGACTCTATGGGTTGGAATTTGATGTGATCCCCATATTTGGGCTGCAAGTTACGGATCACCAGTCGGACTTAGTCCTCTTCAGTTGGCCTGTTAGTCATTTGTGCAGCTTTATCCCTCCATCTGTTAAGGAAGGTGACGAAATCTTCGTTGGAGTTTTGTTTAGTTAACTCCAACTCACGCGAGGCCAATAGGAAGTCGAGTATTGTATATATATTGTTTGTGGAACTCTTCTCGATGTAGTCCCAGTCATTCGGCTTGGTTTTGTTTAGTGATCCGAACCACTTGGATGGATGTGCATCCAAGGTCAAGGGAAAGACATAAGCAAACAGGTCCTTGCTCATGCCCTTGAGGGCCATAGAGATGGAAAAGGCTCTCAAGTGATCATGCGGGTCTTCGACCCCCTTGAATTTTGGGAGGTCACTCAATGCTACCTTTTTAGGGAGCTTTTCCCTCGATTTAGGATCAATGACGTCATGGTCATGAGCCCGACTCTCGAAGTGCGGGGAATTGATCGGATCAATTGCTCGACTTTTTCAAACCTCAAATTCGTCTTGGACTTGATTGGAGGTGGTGGTGGTGGAGTGTCGCCCTATTCTTCCTCTTGAGTTAGTTTCTCTCTCGGTGCCTTGATCTCGTTGTCTTGTTCCTCAAGACGAGAGTTCATCGATTGAAGTTGAGCCATGATGGCACCGAGTTGTTCATTAGTGTCCCCATTTCGGATGATGATTGAGAAAAGCCGGAGGATTCGTCTCAAGAGGTTAGGATGCGCTTGACTAGTGCGGGAGTAGGTTGACCTTGTTGCCTCTCTGTTAGACGTTGCCAAGTTATGATCTCACGACCTGTCATGAACAGAAATCGGATGGACCTCGTAAATTTTAAGAAACACAGTTTTCGAAATGTGAAATGGAGATGAGAAATGGGAATAAGAAATAGACATGGAAATGGAGAAGAAAATGGGAAATGATTAGAGATGGGTTTTATTTTGGACTAGTATGGGCTTTACCATGATGCTGACATGGGCCTAACTATATCCATATGCGAGATATGGACCCAGACCGAACTGGAATAGACTTTGAACTTACACGATAGCAAGCGAGGCTAGGCCTAAGGGTATGAACTCATCTTTTATAGTTCGAAGACTTGATTAAACTAGACTTAGGGAATGAACTTTTATAGTACGTAGACTTAACTTTTATAGTCAGAAGACTGACTAGGGTTTACATATAATGCAAACTAGACCTAGGGAAATTTTATAGTCCGAAGATTGAACCTTTATTGTCCGAAGACTGACTAGGGTTTACATATATAGGGAAGTTTTATAGTCTTAAGACTGAACTTTTATAGTCCGAACACTGACTAGGGCTTACATATAATGCAAACTAGACCTAGGGAAATTTTATTGTTCTAAGACCGAACTTTTATAGTCCGAAGACCGACTAGGGTTTACATATTAATGCAAACTAGACTTAGGGAAAATTTTATAGTCCTAAGACTAACTTTTATAGTCTGAAAACTGACTAGGGTTTACATATAATGCAAACTAGACCTAGGGAATTTTTATAGTCCTAAGATTCACTTTTATAGTCCGAAGACTGACTAGGGTTTACATATAATGCAAAGTTGACATAGGGAAATTGTTATAGTCCTAAGACTGACTTTTATAGCCCGAAGACTGACTAGGGTTTACATATAATGAAAACTAGACATAGGAAAATTTTTATAGTCCTAAGACTGAATTTTTATAGTCCGAAGACTAACTAAGGTTTACACTTTTATAGTCCGAAGACTGACTAGGTTTTACATACAATGCAAACTTGACCTAGGAAAATTTTTATAGTCCTAAGACTGACTTTATAGTCCGAAGACTGACTAGGGTTTACATATAATGCAAACTAGACCTAGGGAAATTTTATAGTCCTAAGACTGACTTTTATAGTCAGAAGACTGATTAGGGTTTACATATAATGCAAACTAGACCTAGGAAAATTTTATAGTCCTAAGACTGACTTTTATAGTCCGCAGACTGACTAGAATTTACATATAATGCAAACTAGACCTAAGGAAATTTTTATAGTCCTAAGACTGACTTTTATAGTCCGAAGACTGACTAGGATTTACATATAATGCAAACTAAACCTAGGAAAATGAACTGGGCCTAAATGGACCTAAGATTTGGATTGAAATGGATTAAGCATAGACTTGGACTAGACTTCACATGAAGATGCAAATGGGCCTAGATTTTGAAATGAACTAGAGTTATATGGGCCTAAGATCGACTTTAATGCTAGCAAAAGAATGGACTCAAATTAAAACGGGCCTAGGATGAATGCAAAATGGACTCTAATGCACATGAGCCTAGAAATGAATGCAAATGGATTGGGTTTGATCGATTGGATTGCATTGAATGAAGGTGTATGGACTGGGCTTGGAATTTTCGAAATTCGTTTTTTGAAAGGAACCCCTTGTTTTATCTTTTGTTAGGAAAATATGATGGATTAATTTTGAAAATATTTTTGTAAATGTCGTGTATGATGATGATTAATAAATATTTTTTGAAAAAGGTAGAATAGACATGGGTGTAGGATTGATTTTGAAAAAATGTAAGATTTTGAAATTTGTTGAATATGGTAAGGTAAGATTGATAGGGAAGATTAGTAGGACAGCAGGGAGAAGGTAGAGACAATTCTAATTCTACTATGACCAT
Organism: Beta lomatogona; assembly: GCA_947646795.1. NCBI lineage: Eukaryota > Viridiplantae > Streptophyta > Magnoliopsida > Caryophyllales > Amaranthaceae > Beta > Beta lomatogona. Next base: position 1,494,370 of record CANSNZ010000930.1, read on the forward strand.
TTTTCTAGATGCACTTTTTAGGATAGACTCGACCTTGCATCAAAAGACTGAGTTTTTTAATACTTAAGATAGAAGATATTGTTTGGTAAAAGATGGGGATAGATTTTCGAAATAGATAGGAGAATAATTTTCGAAAAAAGATAGGTGATACAATTTTTAAAGATGGAGATGGATTTAAAAAAGAATATGAGATAGTTTTTTCAAAAAAAAGAAAGGAGATATAGTTTGATAAAAGGTGGAGGTAGAATTTTCGAAATAGATAGGAGATTGAAGATGGGATGAAATTTTGAAAAAGATAGAAGAATGATTTTTTTTCGAAAAGATGGGTGATAGGATTTGAAATAGATATGAGATAAAGTTTTCGAAATAGTGAGATGATAGAAAAAAAGGGTTGAAGAATGTTTGAAGGTGAAAAAGTTTGAGAAAGGATAAAGAAAAGACTAAAATGATGAACGCATTAAGTCTTGGCTATGGATGGTGTTAAGCACATGAGAACAAGCAATTAAGACAAGAAATTCAGGCACGCCGACATGAAATGTTGGCACGCACACAACAAGTCAAACGCACATGCAGGTTAATTTGGAATAGTATATGGCGCGCTGAACGAGAGAAGGAGCGTGCAACGAGAAGAATAGCGCTTCACGTAAGAACGGAATAGCGTCCAACGCAGTCCAAAGCGCGAACGCACGGTAGCAGCGCGAGACGCTAGAACCTTGCGTGGAACGCAGCGATAAGCGCGCGCGCACGGAGACGCCGAACAGTTCGCTTTTCTTATTTTTTGTTCGCACAAATTTGTTTGAGATTTTTGACTTGAAACACTGATAACATGAGACATTTAATGGCACGCGCACACAAATATGCACAAATAGGATGATAAGATGCACAGTTCTCAACCTAAAGTCCAGTTCTACATTCAACTATTGTCAGGTCTAGGTTCAGTCCGAAAAGGGTCCATGACTAAGAGATTGATCCCACGCTTCGTACCCCTACTTAAAGAGGTGGCCACGTGTAAGACGCACTCCAATTCTCAAGTCGAGAACAAGAGAACAATGCGATGGTTGGGTAGGTTTGCTTATAACTAAGATCCAACACTATCGCTTAGGAAGTTTTTTGGAAGGACAAAGCGCAAACCCCTCGGGGTGACCACACACATAGAACATGTGCTAATGAGGCAAGGTAGATTGTCTTTATGGTGGCTGAACAATAGCCATGCAGATGCAAAACAATATATCATTCAAAGGCATAAAAAGAGAATGAATCATATTTTTCAAGTTTCACCCAATCATTTAAATTTTTTTTTTAAAAATCCTCCCTAGTGAAGTCACCAAATTGTAGGCGTGTTTCTATTTTGCCTACGCGATGTGAGCGCGTATTTGATTTGACTACCCCATTGGAAAGGTTTTATTGGAAATTATTTTGAAGTCGCCAACAATTCTTTAAAGGAAGAATCATAAACCTAATTGGATATGGGAAACCATATGGACAAATTGTGAGACTTATCCAATGTAGATTTCCCCGTCTAGACTCCATACATGGTCAAAATGAACCAAAGATTGAGTTCGAGGGCGAAGGTACAACACAGTCAGGAACCATGTTGCACATTGCTGGCCTCTACTAAATATCGATTCATTACAAATTTATGCCAAAGTATAATCATATAATATTTTATACACTCTAAAAATATTTAGTCTAGGTTGGTTCTAGAAACACATATAAAGACTATTTTTAGTGACAAGTTATTAAGTAGTAATATTACAAGGTACCTAATAGGTTGTCCAAATTAATCTGATTAATATTAGAACAGTTCTTTAGGTCTTGATTAACAAAAATAACATGTTGGTGATAAAAATCATATAGGACAATCATAATAATATATATAAACAATCAGGTAGGCATATAATAATGTATGAAAATAAATAAATAAAAGAAAAGAAAATATTGGAGGGAGTTAGTACAATATACAATACTTATCGTCGTCGCATGCATTTGTTAACAATCTACATTACGAATAGAATGTTAGTAACTTCCAGAAAATATAATAAAGAAATAAATAAATAAACTAAAAGTTGTTAATTTATTTGACCCTAAAAAATTATACCACCGTTCGGAGTCGTTGATTTGCACGGATCTTGGAAAATTGAATATTGTACGAGCTTTGAAAAAGGTTTATTATGTCGAGTTGTGATGATGTAGATTAGTGTTGTTTTATGTTGTAGGTTGCAGTGTATTGTAAAGTAGTAGTATTTGATGCGTTTGAATGATGGATAAAATAGGTGTATTAGTAGAATTAGGATGGTCAACGTGGGTTTATTGTAGAAAATCAGGAGATCAGAGTTGCAGCATGTGAATTGTGATTTGGTGCGGTGGAGGGTATTGAAGTATGATGCGACTTGCGAGGGAATTCTTGTATGTGAGATCTTGTGAGGAGATGTGAATTGTTAGGAGGAAGAAGGTTATTTAGGCTGCGGAGTGATTATCAGCTGGAAATCTGAATTGTTGGGAGGAAGGGGGTTTAATATATAGTGTAGGTTTAGGTAGTTGGGTTGCAATAGGTTTTTCTGAAAGATAGGTAAAAGATTTTTAAAAAGATTTTACAAAAGAGTTAGATAAAAATATATTTAATAAAACACTTTGGAGAAATATGATTTTTATAAAAGATAATTTTATCAATAAAACTAATTAATATAATTAACTAATTATATTTATTAAATTGGGCAAGAAAAAGGGTCTTAAAAATTGGGCTTTTATAAAAACTACTTTTAAAAGATTTTCGAAGATGGGCTTTTTTAAAAAGAGTTAGAAAATGGTTTTGGGCTTAAGAGGTTTTATTTTAGACTCGTTCTTTATTTTTTCCTCGATCCGTATCAATTGGAGCAGGGTATTAGTCAGGATACTAAATGGGGAGACACGATTATGTGTCTACACTACCCACCTGGGTTTTGTTCCGCAAATCTAGGTCAACACCAACAAGGCTCACCCCAACATACTATAGCCTTATTTTATTTTATTTTATTTTTTTTGACAACGAGAAAACTTACATGAAAAAGAAATACAGACGAAACAAAGCAACAAATTAATGTGTAATAAAAGGGAAACTAGTGCCTTGACCGAGTTGGGCTAAAGAAGTAGCCGGAGCCACCTGTAGCCTACTAACTTTCATGATACGACAACCATGAACAGTAGCAGCAGTGTGACGAATGTCAAGGATAGTGTGCTTTAGCAGAACCTCTGGAGCCCGGGGAGAAATAAGCGAACGAACCAGGGAGTAAGCGAACGAACCAGGGAGTGCGACGTCGTATAAACCAGAATGTTGGAAAACCCGGATGATTGGGCCCAAACCAAAGCAGCTAGACAAGCGCGAGCTTGAACTTGGAGGAGTGAAACAGCGTTGAGAGATTGGCCCTGTTGAGAGGTTGGCGTAGTATCCATGGAGGTCGCCACCCAAGCAGCACAAGCTTTCGTCGTTCGTTTGTTCCACACACCATCAATCCGTATGAGAACCTGTGGATCTCGGTGCGAAGTGCAACCAAAATTAGCCATAATAAAACCTGGAGGAAAAGCATGGCCGGAGAAAGCGGATAGATCACAAGTCTGTCGACCAGGAGCCTGCGAGAAAATAAGATGTTGCTGACGACCATCGGCAATATGGCGTTGAAGCTCCTCCAGAGAAGCTCTAGAATGTTGAAAAACCTGCCCATTACGAGTCATCCATATTGCCCTAAGAATGCCGACAAAAGAAGGTAAGTGATGAGCATTAATATGCTCATTTCGTTGCGCAAGACACACTTGATGAACCAACCAATCCGAAAAAAGCGGAGGGTAGTGGTGGTCTATAGTGATAGGCGAGATCCCACGAATTCCAGGCTTCTAAAGCTAGAGGACAAGCACGAAATAAATGTTGATTCGTTTCTGGAGCCTCTAAACAGATGGGGCACAAGTCTTCTGTCCCGATGCCACGACGAAAAAGATTTGTTGTCGTCGCAAGACTATTATGCCATAGTTTCCAAACAAACAGTTTCCATTTTGGCATGATGTTCAAACTCCAAAGAATGCGGAAAAAACGCAAAGCAAGAGGAGATGTCATGCTACAAATATTATTTTGCTGTTGAGTCAAGACAAGGGTATACCCCGTCGTAGTAGTATACTCACTTGGACTTTGTCGAGGCCAATAAAGAGTATCATTTGAATGGTTGACAACCAGGCAATTCCAAACTAGTAATGATTTTAGCACTAGATGGAACGAAAAGCCTATTAACTTTCCTAATATTCCAGCCCATACCTGAAGGAAGAAGAAGGTCCGCAACCCGCAACTTGACGGCTTCACGGAGAGAAACATCATCCCTTAGGGTTTGACCTTTAACCCACTTATCTTTTGAAGCCAGAACGTTAAGACCATTGCCTATTTTCCAGACACAATGTTGAGTTAGTCTTTGCGCGGCCTGAAAAATTCCACGAAAACCCCAAGAATTGCCACCCAAGCGAGGAGTCGTAGAACGTATATGGAAGCGAGACAAATCATAGACTTTAGAAAGAAGGAGCTGAGGATGATGTTGGATGCGCCAAGCCTTGCGCATGAGAAGAGCCTCGTTAAAATCCCCAATACTACGGATACCCAACCCCCCAAGCCCTCGAGGGTATTGAAGAATCTCGCATCTCCGCCAGTGAATCCCGTTACCTTGCGAAGTAGACCAAAAAAACGAGGCTAAATTGCCATCAATTTTGTTGACGATAGTGTTCGGGATACGAAAGATTGCCAATTGATGCACAATAGAGGCAACCAGAATGGAGTTGATGATAATGAGCTTCGAAGATTGAGACAAAGTACTATGTCGCCATTGGGAAAGCTTCTTGGAAATTTTATCAAGGAGAGGAGTGAAATGTCGAACTTTAGTGTCCTGAATATCAATTGGAGCACCAAGATACAAAGCCAGAGATTTTTGTGACTCCATGCGAAGAATATCTTTGTATTCCTGTTGGTGGACAAGAGCAATATTCGGACTAAATTTGATAAAGGATTTCTGAAGGTTTAGCAGTTGATCAGAAATATTGCAGAAGCGTTCAATCAATCCTTTTAGTGAAGTACAGGATTCCGTGGATGCACGAAAGAAGAAGAGAGCATCATCAGCGAAAAATAAATGAGAGATGGATGGCCCCCGACGAGGAGTCTGAATGCCTTGTAAACTATGAATATCCACGGCTAATGAGGTCATTCGAGAAAGAATATCCATACAGAACAGAAATAAATAAGGGGAAAGAGGGTCCCCCTGACGCAAACCACACTGAGGAGTAAAAGGCCCTGTAGCTGCACCATTAATCAGAATCTTATAGGAGACCGTGGAGATACATTCATGCACTAGCTGAATCCATTTAGGAGGAAAACCATAGGCTGATAGAGTTTTCAGGATGAACAACCAATTGACTCGATCATAAGCTTTATTCATATCAAGCTTTAGAGCAGCTAAATGCCTTGAACCCGATCTTTGTTTATTTATAACGTGCATTAACTCATGAGAGATAAGGATGTTATCGTCCATTTGACGCCCCGGAACAAAAGCATTCTGATAATTATCAATCAGGTAGAAGTGGCTTCATACGTTTAACCATACACCTAGAAATGCATTTATAAACCACATTACAGAGACTAATAGGTCGAAAATGAGATACCTTTGCCGGGGGATCAACTTTCGGAAGAAGAATTAACAGAGTTCGGTTCCATTCCTTGAGCAAACGACCCGTAGAGAAAAACCTATTCACTGCCTCGGTAACCTACTCACCTAAAACAGACCAGTAAGATTTGAAAAATTCAACCGGGAAAACCATAGCCTTTGACGAAGCTTGGAACTCAAAGTATAAAACCATGGGTATTGGTTGGTGTCGATGGATAAACGCGAGCGAGACGACACAAAGATAAAGGAAAGGGGGGGGTATGGTAGTGCTACTTGGACCTTACATGCGGAAGCTAAAGCTTTTTTACAAGCCATAACTTGGGCGCTTGATCAGCATATTACCCACCTTACCTTATTAACGGATTCCACTAACCTGGTTTTCATCTTGCAGGAAACTTCTTGACCTGACATCAATATCATTTGGACAATTAACAAAATTAAGGAGATTGCAAAACACCTTTCATGGTGTTTGATTATCAAAGTTCCTCGTCAACATATTACTATTGCAGACACATTAACAAAGAAGTGTCTTTCCACCTTGGCTTTTTTTAGTACTACGGGCCTGTTCTCCCTAGTTTATTTTCAGTTCAGTTCAGTTCAATTCCTAAATGATAATCATTACTATTAATTAGTTATAATTTAATTCAGTTCAATTCAGTTGTTTTATGCCGAATACTTTGTAATTTTCTTCATCCAGTATAAGAAAAAAACTTCGTATAAAGTTAAAAGTGAAAGAAAAAACCAAAATAGGAAGGACTAGGATTCGAACTTGAGTTTTGAGGGAAGAATAAATTACCCAATAACCAACCTAGCTACGGATTATGTTTCTTAACTCATAAAACTGGGCCTATGTAACACCAAACAGCGAGATGACGTGCGAAGCTCCTCTTTCTTTTGTTGTTGGGCCGCGCGTGTATCTTGTTACACCATAAATATGGTGTTACATATTATACCCAAGACGCTTTTTATCAGGCAACTAAAGTAATAATTAAGGATCCAAAATTCTATTATGCCATTATTCTTTTTCTTCTTGCTTAACTAAAAGTTACTTCTAATTTGTTTCACTATGCTGGTAACTTCACTACAATTAATTATCTTACCTAGGGGTGATAATGAGCTTGGCTTGTTCGCGTACAGTCCGGGATTAGCTATGTCAAAGCTCGGTTCGTGGTGGCTCGGCTCGAGACTTTAACGAGCCGAGCTGAGCTAGGAAAAACTCAGCTCGAAAACTCGTGAACAGGCTTGATTATACTTTTATATAGAAAATAATATATATTTATATATATACATAAATATATTAACCTAGATATCACACAATAATAAGTTAATAATTTCATTGTCTAAAAGAAAACCTATAAATTTTAAATATTAAAAAGGAAAAACAAAGAAAACATGTAAAAACTAGGGGTGATGAAGAGTGCACCTGTTCAGAAAACGATTCGAAAGCTCGACCCGTTTGACATTTGGTCAAAGCTTGGCCCGAATAACGTTCGGCTCATTAAGTTTCGAATAAACTTAAACACAACACAAGTCGAGCAGACCACAGTTCGGACTCGGCTCGACCGATAAGCATCCCTAATCATTATTGTTGCCAGTCCATTTTGTTAAATCAAATTATTTAATTTCTTTTATATATCGATAAGAAAATTTATTTTGTTTTCGACATCCTTAGTCCGAAACGCTCACAAATTATTGAACTAACCAATAAAATTTTGGTTTTTAACTAGTCATATAATATCCATATATTACTGACGTAGATACAACTATACAAGTATTCCTAATGAGGAAAAAACTGACTCAGTAATTAAAATTACCTACTTATCTTTAGAAGAGAGAGAAAACGCTGGTAACTTTTCCCGCCTACATTTCTTCAAGAATCATCTTTGCAACAAACTCAACTCCTCAAACCTTCAAACTCACTCATCAATGGCGTCCAACTTCATTTTCTCTCTCTTCACACTATTCTTTCTCCTCCTATCTCTCTCATCCGCCATTTCTGACGAAACAATCAAGAACGCCGCCGAAGTCCTTTCAAACTCCGGCTATCATTCCATGTCTCTCACTCTTCCTCTCATCTCTCAACCTCTCATCTCCACCTTCACTTCCGTCACTCTCTTCACTCCCTCCGACTTCTCATTTTCTCTCTCCTCCGGCCAACCTTCTCTTTCTCTCCTCCAATATCACTTTTGCCCTCGCTTCTACTCCTTCGCCGACCTCCAATCTCTCTCCTATGGCTTCCAACTCCCCACACTCTTGTCTCACTTCTCGCTCAACATCACTTCTTCTGTTTTCGATGATGATGTTTCCATCAATGGCGTCAAAATCAGTAGTTCCGCTGTTTTCGATGACGGATTCTTCGCTATTTTCGCAATCGATCGGTTCTTTAACCCTAATTTCACTGTCGAAACTTCGGCATCGAGTCCGAGTTTGAGTCCGATTCCGAGTTTGCCTCAGTGCTCTGGTTTTACTCCCGGTGATGGATTTTACCGCGACGCTTCGGCTGTTCTGAGGTCGAGAGGTTACTCGTTAATGGCGGCGTTTCTTGACCTGCAAGTAACGCAGTTTTATGATGATGATGATAAAGTAATAACTGTTTTTGCTCCAACTGACGCAGCAATGGAGGTCGATTTTTCAGGTAATTACAGTAATTGGAGGTCGATTTTTCTGAGGCATGTTGTTGGATGTGAGCTAAGTTGGAGTGATTTAGTTGGAATCGGTGAAGGATTTTCTGTGACTACTTTCTTGAAAGGGTTTATGATCAATGTTACTCATAGTGATAAGGATTCTGCGTATTCTTTGATGATTAATGGTGATGTTTCTGTTGATTTTCCGGAATTTTATCGAAATGATAAGATTGTTATTCATGGATTGAGTGGGATTTTGGTTGTTCATGAGAAATCTGGTCGTGAAGTGAGAAGAGGTGCTTATTCTCCTTCTAATCATGTTGAGTTTTGATCGATTTTTCACTTTGATGATGATGATGAATGTGAGTTCATCATGATGATCGATGATGATGTTTTGATGATTGTTAGGGTTTCAAAATTAGTGAGTTTTGGGAGATTATTCTATGCTTTGTAGAATTTTGAAGAAATGTTGATAATGGTGTTTTTTTTCCTTGCTTTTGTTATGATGGTGTCATTGGTGTGTATGTAAACATGGTTTACACAATAATCATGAATATAATGCTAGATTTTGCTTTGTTTTTTTATTGTGTTTTTTTAATGATATACTGTTATGTAATCAACAGTATTGTTTTTGTAGAATTTTCTTCATTTTTGCTTTTATATGATTGTCCTGTATATACAGATTATATATCATCCAGAAAAAAAGAGTTCATCATAAGTAGAATAGATATAAGATATTGTAAAGAATAGTTTTGAATAGGACATAAATTTTTTAACTACAGTCATGATTAAAAAAAATCACAATCAACAAGATTCAGTTATCACAGTTCTTTGACAGCAAAAACAAAACTGGCCTATATTTGCTACTCCCTCTATATTCTTTTATCAATTTCAATTAAAATCTGGACACTATTCATAATTAGAGAATTTTTTTAATTTTTTTTTTCAATATATAAGGAAACAGTTTGATTCGTCTCACTAATTAAGTAGTTTATTAATATTCAATCATTATAATTTTTACTAATATGTAATGAAATACTTAAGGTTCAATAAGTGCATTGGCAAATACACACAGTTAAAGTAGTAAAGATAAAAAATAAAGAGGGAGTATGTCTTACTTCCCTCCGTTTTGTAGCAATTTGATCCATTTAACTAAAAAAAACTACAATACAATAATAAACTTTTTAAGTCCTATTGTTTAACAAGTTTTACTCTTTGTAATTTATACTGGATTAATTATACACTTGAGTGTATGTGTAACAACCCTGAATTTCCAATAACTCTAAAAACATCTTATAATAAATAAACTCGAAAATCCAAAGGTGCTACGCCGCGATAATTAATAATAATAACCGCAAGGCTAATGGTTCTAACTAAAATAATAGACAATAAATTCTAAATAATTATTACAGACCAATTAGATAGAGAGTAATTAATTATTACGAACCAGAATGTAAATTCTAAAGTCAAATAAATAACAGCGAAAGTCTTATTAATATCTATTAAGCTAAAAGAGATCCAACGCCCTCTTTAACCTAACCAAAAGCTAACTATCTTCAGGTACCTGCACATTAAACACTGTAGTATCAGCCAAAGGCTGAGCAAGATTTCATACTATAATAAAACAAAACTATTCAATGTGCAGGTAAGATATATAGGAATATCTTACAAATTCATTTAAAAGCTGTACAGATTATATATAATATATTAATTTTCTAACAATCTCAGATCCAATATTTCTTTATTTCTGAACCATTCTGTAAAACTTTCAAATATAACTTTTCGTAATCTGTGAGTAGGAAGTAATGAAAATCCAATGAGCTAGCTAGGCTCACTAGATAAGGTAAACACCAAAGTCCCTAGTATGCATACCCCTAACTTGATAACGTACCAAGAAGGAAGACAGATGGCAAGAGTATCAATCAATATACTCCCAACTACTAAATAAACGGTTGAGACACTGTTAACTCAACATACTTCCATACTCGAGGAATACCACTTACCGGCAACCGCACAATTTAATTTAACTTGATAACATTGAGGAACTTCCTCCTTTTAATATAAATCTTATAAATAATCTCATAACCTCTTTCGATATAAATATCGAGAATAATTTAAATCTTAAAGTATAAACTTCATAAAACAATCTCATTGTTAAAATATATTTCCAAACAATGTGAAAATATTTCTGAACTCATCTGTACAAGCAAAGTAAGAAATCTTACCTTATCAGCAACCACAGTCAATAAATCTCAATCTCAAGTCAAAAAGGTTCCTCTACGAACCCGCAATCTACAATATAGTAATATAGTATAAGTCATTTGACTATACTTCACATAATTCACCTATAAATGCCATTACCTAGCTAATGAGCTTGACTAAATTTGAAAGCAACTCAACTTAACTTAATTCAATTCAATTCAAAAGATCACAAAAGTCAACATATCAAAACTCAATGAAAGATGACTATACAACTAGTTAAAGCTTACCCATAGTAATTTAATGGTGAATCATATAACTTAGACAAAGGCTAATTATATAAACAGAACCTCAAATAGGTGTGTATATTACATAACTAACACATACTCCATTTTTTTTTTGTTCTCTAGTCTGCTTCCCCACTCTAAATGTGAATGTTTCCAACTCCCAGATATACTTCCTTAGACGCTACTCAGTCACTTACAACTCCAAGAAGCTACAGGGATCCATCACTAGTATAATCACACAATGATATCATTTTTATTATAAGTTTCCTATTACACTATAATTATGACCATGATATATGCTAACAAATCCAACTAGTGATTTGATCATAAGTTAGCAAAGAACATATTTTGCTTTGAAGTAAAGAAGGGAACAAACATCAGACCCTTTGACATCGTGTTCTGCGGAAACAAGTACAGTGCAATGTAATTAAACTGAACCAAAAAAAATAACATAGTTTTACTTGCCTAGAACATATATTAGACAAAACTACTCACAAGTACAACACAACAACTATAAATCCACACTTATTAATAATATTAATCTAATGTATCAAATAAGCCAACTAACCATCAATCCAACACAACAAGAATTTTAGAATAAGTCACATAATCATAATTTTGCAAACTATCTCGAAAATCTGATACCCAAATAAAACTAAACATCAAACATAAATCAATACACAAATTTCGTATAACAAAATTCCCCCAACTCAATTTACTCAAGAACCCTAACTTAACAAATCCCCAAATTCGAAATCAAACCAAGTTAAAAAATTTAAAACATAAGGTTAGAACTTACTTGGTTAGGGGAAGTAGTAGGGTGAGATTACTCTATAAAAGAACCCAACAGTCTTGGCCTCTTGATCTGATTTTCGACCCGAAAAATGCAAGTCCAAATAACCCAAAATTTTCCTCTTTGAAAAACCACCAAAATAATCGAGAACTATTGAAGAAGGATGTATCACGGTTGGTGTATGATAATGGTTGATGGAAAATTTTGTAGTTTTAATGGTTTTCTTGGTTGAAGCAAGAAGTAGAAGAAAGGAAGAAAATGGTTGATCGTGGGTTTTGGAGTAAGGAGCACTGCAGTTGCTCTCCCCTAATTTCCCTTTGTTTTTTTTTTTTTTTTTCTCTCTCTCCTTATACTAGTAATATAGTGATAGGTTAGGTAGTAAACCTAGTAAATCTAGGAATTAGTTTTTGACTCCTTTTGATGTAAAGTCAACATGAGGGAAATAAAATATATTTAATAAAATAATATTTTTTTTAAACTAAAATAATATAAATAATTACTAAACAGGTATAAAAATACGGGGTGTTACAATCTACCCCCCTTAAAATAAGTTTCGTCCCGAAACTTAAAGTATTGCTCAAATGATCAAACTTATACTTTTGTTTATAAAAACAGCTCATCAACTCTATAAGTTAGCCAACTACTATCCCTTGAAGTATAAAACCTCCACTTGCATCACATTTCTCATAGATAAATTTAACACATCAAAATCATAATTTAACACATCAAAATCATAAACTCTCTACTATCATAGGAATGTTCATACTATAACAAGCAGGCATAAAACACATCAAAGCTTTATCAGAAAACTTTCAATCACACATGCACGAAATTAGTATGAATTCTACCCCCCTTAAAAACAGTGTTACGTCCTCGTAACTAAGAATTTACCTGGGTGAAGAGATGGGGATACTTAAGACGCATAGCATCCTCAGCTTCCCAAGTAGACTCCTCTGAGTTGTGGTTTGACCACAACACCTTCACGATCTTTGTCTCCCCTTTGCGAGTCTTTCGGACTTTGTGATCTAGAATCTGAACTGGAAACTCCTCATAAGTCATGTTATCATCTAACTGGAGAGACTCTGGCTGTAGCACATGCGAAGGGTCACTAATGTATCGCCGCAACTGAGAAACATGGAACACGTTATGCGCACGATCAATGCCTGGCGGCAACACCAATCTGTAAGCCACCTCTCCTATTCTCTCCAGAATCTCATACGGGCCAATGAACTTAGGGCTCAACTTGCCCGTCTTCCCAAATCTCATCACTCCTTTCATAGGAGAAACTCTAAGCAGCACCTTCTCTCCCACCTGAAACTCCTCATGGCGACGATGCTGATCACCATAGCTCTTCTGCCTATCTTGTGCCGCCTTCATTTTCTGCTGGATGAGCTTTACCTGCTCAACAGTCTCCTGAATCATCTCTGGACCAATCACAACAGACTCGCCAATATCACTCCAACACAAAGGAGTACGACAGCGCCGACCATATAAAGCTTCAAATGGTGCCATCTGAATGGTAGAATGGTAGCTGTTATTATATGAGAACTCTATCAAATCAAGCTTATCCTCCCAAGAGCCCTGAAACTCTAAGGCACAAGCCCTCAACATATCCTCCAATGTTTGAATAGTGCGCTCCGTCTGGCCATCTGTAGCAGGATGAAAAGCTGTACTCATCTTTAATTTAGTCCCCAAAGCTTCCTGAAGCTTCTGCCAAAAGTTAGACAAGAATCTGCGATCCCTATCTGAAACAATATCACTCGGAACACCATGAAGTCTAATCACATACTCTCTGTAAGCAGTAGCCAATCGCTCATGCTTCCAAGTATCCTTCATGGGAACAAAATGAGCAGACTTGGTAAGACGATCCACAATAACCCAAATCATATTATTCCCCTTTGGTGTTCTCGGAAGTCCACAAACAAAATCCATTGAGATCGAGTCCCATTTCCATGCAGGAACCTCTAAAGGCTGAATCATCCCTTGAGGCCTCTTGTGCTCACTCTTGACCTTCTGACAAGTCAAGCATCTCGAGACATACTTAGCAACATCAGTCTTCATATGCGGCCACCAAAAAGTCTGCTTGAGATCCTTGTACATCTTATCCCCTCCAGGATGAACTGAATACTGCGATGAATGAGCTTCTTCTAAGATCTTTTCCTTCAACTCAGGAACATTAGGAACACACCATCTCCCCTTAAATCTCACGCTACCATCCTCAACCACTGTGAAATTAACAGGCTCATTAGCTTGCTTGTCCTTTAAGAACTTATCCTGTACTTGTGCTTTTTTGATCTCATCATACAAAGTGGACTGAATCATAAGGGAGTTAAGTTGAGCTCCCAATTGCACTATCTCCACATCAAGATTCTGAAACTCCTCTCGAAGACGATTCCTCGAACGCAGGGTTTACAAACAGTGAGAGGATTTCCTACTAAGTGCATCTGCAACAACGTTGGCCTTACCCTCATGGTACTGAATCTCCATATCATAATCTTTGATCAGTTCCAACCATCTCCTCTGCCTCATGTTCAGCTCTCTCTGAGTGAAGATGTATTTCAGACTCTTGTGGTCCGAAAATATCTTGAATGATGTGCCAAGTAGATAATGACGCCAGATCTTGAGTGCAAAAATAACAGCTGCCAACTCTAGATCATGCGTCGGATAATTCAACTCATGGTTTTCTGTTGCCTAGAAGCGTAAGCAACAACCTTTTTATCCTGCATAAGCACACAACCAAGACCATTCTTCGAAGCATCTGTGAACACTTCGTACTCGAGGTTTCCATCAGGTAAAGTCAACACAGGAGCTGTGGTGAGACGCTCCTTTAAGATCTGGAATGCCTTCTCACAATCATCATCCCAAAGATACTTAGTATCCTTTCTCATCAATGCAGTCAACGGTCGGGCTATTTTTGAAAAATCCTTCACAAACCTCCTATAATAACCCGCCAAGCCAAGAAAACTGCGAATCTCGGTCACACTCTTTGGAGTAGGCCACTCAGAAACAGCTTGGATCTTTCTTTGGGTCAAGGCGAGACGCCCTCTCTAGAAATGATATGACCAAGAAAAGCAACTTTCTCCAGCCAGAATTCACACTTGGAGAACTTAGCATACAACTTATTCTCCCTCAGAACCTGCAAAACTGTGCGAAGATGCTCTTCATGCTCACTGGCATCCTTTGAATAAATCAGTATATCATCTATGAACACCACCACAAACTTATCCAGGTACGGCCTGAAGACTCGATTCATCAAGTCCATGAACACAGTTGGAGCATTAGTCAACCCAAAGGGCATAACCGTAAACTCATAGTGCCCATAGCGAGTTCTGAAAGCCGTCTTAGGAATATCATTCTCTGCAATACGAAGTTGATGGTATCCAGATCTCAGATCAATCTTAGAGAAAACTCCAGCTCCCACCAACTGGTCAAACAGATCATCTATTCTTGGCAAGGGGTACTTGTTTTTCACTGTAACATTGTTGAGCTCTCTGTAATCAATACACAGACGGAGACTCCCATCCTTCTTTTTCACAAACAAAACAGGAGCACCCCATGGAGATACACTAGGTCGAATGTACCCCTTATCAAGCAACTCTTCTAACTGAGCCTTAAGCTCTTTCATTTCAAAGCGAGGCGCCATTCTCGTAAGGAGGCTTAGAAATAGGTCCGGTTCCGGTGCATCAAGTCAACACTGAACTCAACATCACGTCTCGGAGGCATGCCGGGAATATCATCAGGAAAAACATCTACAAACTCATTAGCAATGCGAACATCTTCAACACGTGGCTCTTCCTTACTAGTGTCATGAACATGGCACAAGTACATAGGACATCCCTTCCTCAAATAGGATTTCAAAGTCAAAGCAGAAATGATTTTCAAAGAAGACCCTCTATAAAACTCATGGACTCCCCTAGGACCAACTACAGACACCTTTTGTTTCTCATAATCTATCTTGGCTTTATGCTTACTAAGCCAATCCATCCCTAGAATTACATCAAAATCATGCAAGGGAAAAGCTATCAAATCAGCTACTAGGGTGGTACTACCACACATAATAGGGACATCTGTATACAAATTATTACAAGTTATGATCACACCAGAAGGAGTAGAGATGTCTACATCACAAGTTCTAGAGTTCTTTAACCCTAACTTTTTCACAAGAGGTTCAGACACAAAAGAATGGGAAGCACCAGAATCAAATAGCACATAAACAGACATCGAATGAATAGAAAAAGTACCGGTGACCACGTTGCCCTTAGTGTTTGCCTCAGTCTGGTTCATCACATGAACCTGCCCAGTGTTCCTCCTCACATCACCTCTGTGTGCCTGAGTAGCATTAGCAGTCCCTCCATTGCGATTAGGTGCAGCATTCCCTGGAGTAGAAGGAGTAGGACGACTGTTGTTTCCATTCTGGGGTCTCTTATCTGCTTGTGCCCCATTCCTCGAACTCATCTCAGGCCTGAAGTTCCTAGATCTTGGGTTAGTAAAGCATTCATAAGCACGATGCCCCTTCCTCCCACAGTGATTACACTCCACCAAATTACCATCACAATCCTTGCCAGGGTGGTTCTCACTACAACGTTTGCAGTAGAAAATCCGATCAGTCCTCTGGTTCTGACTTTGGGGCTGGCTGCGGAAAGGAGTGGAATTCTGATTATCCTTAGAATACTGCTGACTGGAACCTCCCTTGTTGTAATTACTACTAGAATCACGGTTCCCAAAGTTCCGGTTTTTAGTGAAACCTCCTCTACCTTTGTTGTAACCAGTGGAACCAGATGTATCACCCTTTTCTGTCGCCTGAGTAGATCCTGCTGGAGTGGATTTCAACTTCTTTGCAGCTTGCCTCTTCTCCTCAATTCTCTCAGCGTTACAAGCACGAGTGTACACCTCCTTCACTGTAGTATACTCACCAGCTCCCATCCTAGAATGAAGATCGGGGTCTAACTTCTCCTCGAATTTCACCGTTCTCTCCTGCTCATCAGGAACTAACCCCTTAGCAAAACGAGCCAACTCTTGAAATTTCACATAGAACTCATGAACGGTCATATCTCCCTGCACGAGATCATTAAACTCTGTCCTTTTTCTCTTCCTCATATGGGCTGGAAAGAACTCGTCACGAATCGCCTTCTTGAACTCGGTCCAACCAAACTCTCTATCCTCCATGAGCTCTTCTCCTTCGTCATCCACAGTCACCTTAGTAGTCAGATCAAACTTATTGTGAGTCCACCAAATATCAGCATCCTCAACCAGATAATAGGCAGCAGCATCAACCCTCATCTCATCAGGGACTTGGAGAGTGGTAAAGATTTTGTCAAATTCTCTAATCCAGTTCTCCATCTTGGTAGGGTCACCCTTACCATCAAAAGAAGAAGGTTTCTTCTGATCAATTGCTTTAGAAATTATGGCAGTTTTGGAAGTAACATTGCCAGCAACAGGAGTAACAGGAGTATTAAGGGCAGCCGCTTGAGCCTCAGCAAATTTCTTCATAGCATCAGTTAAGGCTCGAGTGGATTGAGCTATCTCACGCATCATACGATTCGAACTTGAGCTTCTAGCACGCACGTGTCTACGCATCATCTTAAAAGCACAATAGAAACAAAGATAAACCAAAAATGATTCACCCTTACCAAATAATTCTAAAAGGAGAAGGAGAGGGAAAAGAAAAAAAAAAAAGAAAGAAAAAAAAATAATTATGAGCTCTAAAATAGTTCACAATCTTGTTACTTTCTAAACTCCAATAAATCAAGCAAGAAAATGAAAAGAGAAGTATATATCATGATCACATAACAATATAATCCCTTGTTTCCCATATCACTTCCTTACAACGGCTTCTCAATTTTAATAAGTTTATTTACCTATTCTTGTTTAAGGTCGTCTTAAAGAAATCTTAGTAACCTAAAGCTCTGATACCAACTGTAACAACCCTGAATTTCCAATAACTCTAAAAACATCTTATAATAAATAAACTCGAAAATCCAAAGGTGCTACGCCGCGATAATTAATAATAATAACCGCAAGGCTAATGGTTCTAACTAAAATAATAGACAATAAATTCTAAATAATTATTACAGACCAATTAGATAGAGAGTAATTAATTATTACAAACCAGAATGTAAATTCCAAAGTCAAATAAATAACAGCGGAAGTCTTATTAATATCTATTAAGCTAAAAGAGATCCAACGCCCTCTTTAACCCAACCAAAAGCTAACTATCTTCAGGTACCTGCACATTAAACACTGTAGTATCAGCCAAAGGCTGAGCAAGATTTCATACTATAATAAAACAAAACTATTCAATGTGCAGGTAAGATATATAGGAATATCTTACAAATTCATTTAAAAGCTGTACATATTATATATAATATATTAATTTTCTAACAATCTCAGATCCAATATTTCTTTCTTTCTGAACCATTCTGTAAAACTTTCAAATATAACTTTTCGTAATCTGTGAGTAGGAAGTAATGAAAATCCAATGAGCTAGCTAGGCTCACTAGATAAGGTAAACACCAAAGTCCCTAGTATGCATACCCCTAACTTGATAACGTACCAAGAAGGAAGACGGATGGCAAGAGTATCGATCAATATACTCCCAACTACTAAATAAACGGTTGAGACACTTTGTTAACTCAACATACTTCCATACTCGAGGAATACCGCTTAAGCAACCCCACAATTTAATTTAACTTGGTAACATTGAGGAACTTCCTCCTTTTAATATAAATCTTAGCTTATAAATAATCTCATAACCTCTTTCGACATAAATATCGAGAATAATTTAAATCTCAAAGTATAAACTTCATAAAACAATCTCATTGTTAAAATATATTTCCAAACAATGTGAAAATATTTCTGAACTCATCTGTACAAGCAAAGTAAGAAATCTTACCTTATCAGCAACCACAGTCAATAAATCTCAATCTCAAGTCAAAAAGGTTCCTCTACGAACCCGCAATCTACAATATAGTAATATAGTATAAGTCATTTGACTATACTTCACATAATTCACCTATAAATGCCATTACCTAGCTAATGAGCTTGACTAAATTTGAAAGCAACTCAACTTAACTTAATTCAATTCAATTCAAAAGATCACAAAAGTCAACATATCAAAACTCAATGAAAGATGACTATACAACTAGTTAAAGCTTACCCATAGTAATTTAATGGTGAATCATATAACTTAGACAAAGGCTAATTATATAAACAGAACCTCAAATAGGTGTGTATATTACATAACTAACACATACTACATTTTTTTTTTGTTCTCTAGTCTCGCTTCCCCACTCTAAATGTGAATGTTTCCAACTCCCGGATATACTTCCTTAGACGCTACTCGAGTCACTTACAACTCCAAGAAGCTACGGGGATCCATCACTAGTATAATCACACAATGATATCATTTTTATTATTAGTTTCCTATTACACTCTAATTATGACCATGATATATGCTAACAAATCCAACTAGTGATTTGATCATAAGTTAGCAAAGAACATATTTTGCTTTGAAGTAAAGAAGGGAAC
Organism: Beta lomatogona; assembly: GCA_947646795.1. Classification (NCBI taxonomy): domain Eukaryota; kingdom Viridiplantae; phylum Streptophyta; class Magnoliopsida; order Caryophyllales; family Amaranthaceae; genus Beta; species Beta lomatogona. The sequence continues at coordinate 1,513,466 of CANSNZ010000930.1, forward strand.
AAACATCGAGACCCTTTGACATCGTGTTCTGCGGAAACAAGTACAAGTGCAATGTAATTAAACTGAACCAAAAAAAATAACATAGTTTTACTTGCCTAGAACATACATTAGACAAAACTACTCACAAGTACAACACAAAGCAACTATAAATCCACACTTATTAATAATATTAATCTAATGTATCAAATAAGCCAACTAACCATCAATCCAACACAACAAGAATTTTAGAATAAGTCACATAATCATAATTTTGCAAACTATCTCGAAAATCGATACCCAAATAAAACTAAACATCAAACATAAATCAATACACAAATTTCGTATAACAAAATTCCCCCAACTCAATTTACTCAAGAACCCTAACTTAACAAATCCCCAAATTCGAAATCAAACCAAGTTAAAAAATTTAAAACATAAGGTTAGAACTTACTTGGTTAGGGGAAGTAGTAGGGTGAGATTACTCTATAAAAAGAACCCAACAGTCTTGGCCTCTTGATCGATTTTCGACCCGAAAAATGCAAGTCCAAATAACCCAAAATTTTCCTCTTTGAAAAACCACCAAAAAAATCGAGAACTATTGAAGAAGGATGTATCACGGTTGGTGTATGATAATGGTTGATGGAAAATTTTGTAGTTTTAATGGTTTTCTTGGTTGAAGCAAGAAGTAGAAGAAAGGAAGAAAATGGTTGATCGTGGGTTTTGGAGTAAGGAGCACTGCAGTTGCTCTCCTCTAATTTCCCTTTGTTTCTTTTTTTTTTTTTCTCTCTCCTTATACTAGTAATATAGTGATAGGTTAGGTAGTAAACCTAGTAAATCTAGGAATTAGTTTTTGACTCCTTTTGATGTAAAGTCAACATGAGGGAAATAAAATATATTTAATAAAATAATATTTTTTTTTAAACTAAAATAATATAAATAATTACTAAACAGGTATAAAAATACGGGGTGTTACAGTATGTATGTTCGAGTAGCTGTGTATATATACCTAATGCATGTGCCGAGGACCCTTGGGTTTAATGGCATGTCTTTCTATCTCCGACATGGGAAACCAATGTTCAAATCGAGTGAGTGACCTGTGCGAGGGAATCCCGAGAGAAATCTTTCTTACCAATGGGTTCCTGAAAGGGCCCCCTCAAAAAAATTATTCTAAATGCATGTCACTAACAAAGCTCTACTTGCGAAACGAGCACGGAGAATTCTGAAATTTCCGAATTCTTTAATGGCAAAAACTTTGAAAAACAAATACTTCCCAAACAATTCTCTTATGGAAGTGACGGTGAATCCTACGCCTAGCTATACATGGACGTCGATCTTGTCATCTCGGGAGTTCTTGTGTAGGGGCCTAAAGAAGATTGTGGGGCAGGGACATACAGTGGACATATGGACGGACCCTTGGGTTCCTTCGTTGCCAAAGTTTCCTGTAATGAGCATAGAGAATAGAGAAGAAGGAGGGCTGCATGTGGTGAGTGATTTAATGAGCGGTAGAGTATGGAATGTAACAGCGATGAACCAAACTTTCGCATCATGGGAAGTTAATGCAATCAAGATCATCCCGTTGTCTCACTCCAGTTATGAAGATAGACGGGCATGGCATTCAAAGCATGGAAATTTCAATGTACGCACTACGCAGTGCATATTACATGGAGATGGATGCGAAACGGAATGAAAGAGCCTCGACTTCGGTTAGCAATAAGAGTGAATTGTGGAGGAGATTATGGAATACTCAGGCACCAACAAAAATCAAGCAGTTCGGGTGGAGAGCGATTCATAATGGTCTTCTTTGTGCGGGATAATCTGCATAAGAGGGGGTTTGGGAGAAGATCGTAGATGCCCCATGTGTAGGACGCTGCTGAAACAATTCTCCATATGTTGGTAATGTGTCAAGAGATTAGATACATACGGAGAATGTCACCTCTACGAATTGAAGTGAAAGAAGGGGCTGATTCATCCTTCAAGGAATGGTGTGAATCTTTTGCAAAAATCATTAAAGAGGAACAATGGTGGGAGCTATTTTGGAATATGTTGCAGGGAGTGTGGTTGCGTCGAAATGCTTGGGTATTTGAACAAAAAAGAGTAGGTGTGGAAGAGATGATGAACAAGGCTGTGAGTAGTTCAAGGGAGTTCAAGGAAGAAAATGAGATAATCTTTGGATAAACCTCAAGAAGGAAGTTTAGAGAGCAAGAGGTGGAAACCACCCGGGAGAAGGTGAGTATAAACTAAATGCGATGCTGCAATTTTTGTGGAAGGCCGAATTGGATGTGGTGGAGTCATGCGCGACAATGTAGGAGATGTTATGGTTGCCTGCTGTGAACTTGTGGATGGGTCCTTTGAAATCGACGTTGCCAAAGCCATGAGGATTAACCTGGAAGCTGGACTTCGACAGATTATGCTTGAAAGTGATTGCCTCAAGTTGATTAAGCATCTGAAGAAAGGAACAGTATAAAACTCTTGCTTTGAAACTATTGTTAGTGATATTATGATGTTAGCTGAAAATTGTATTAGTTTTTCTTAGAATCATGTTAGTAGAAATGGGAACAAAGTTGCCCACTAACTTGCCCATTTGAGTCGGTCTTTTAATGAGTCGAGAGTCTGGATTGAAGAGGTGCCTTTAGAGGCTCAAACCTATGTAGATGCAGACTTGTTATTGGATGAATAAAAGTAGTGAAGTTTCCCGTCAAAAAAAAAAAAAAAGGTCTGCTTAGTTAGTTGGAAGCCCTCCTTCCACCCTTATGACAAGGGTCCGATTCTTACCCCTTGCAAAATAGGATCCCAAATTTCACCCCACTTGTGCAAGAGATTTCATCTTACCATAAAAAAATGTCACTAACCAAGCTATGCTTGGCCTATTTGTTAGGACTGTGTCTTCCAATCTTGAGGTTGGCGGTTCAATTTCCATTAGGGGCATTTTGAGGGTACGGATTATCCCTTGCCCTCCCTCTTACTCTCAGAATGCCTAATACGCTAACCCGGGCTGGGTTAAGATGGTATGTTAGCATCACGAGGTGGCACATATTGCTTGCTATAATGCTAGTATGCTTGCATTGCCCAAAAAAACAAAACATAAATACCAGTGTTAGATATACTTGATGTGCATAATCGCGCCACTTCATATTTTAGCTTAACTATTCAAATAAATTTTTTGCTTACTTTGTAGACACATAATCGTGTCTCCCCATTTAAGGATCCGATGATGAAACATAACGCGGTCTTAATTGGTCCGATCCAAGGGAAGAAGCGAGTCGAAAAGCCATTCAAAACTATTTGAAAAGTGTTAAAGTCCTATTTTAAAGCCCAATTAATTATTCATGATAATTAATTGTATTTGAGCCCAATTCTTTGAAAAGCCAAATTAATTGATAATTAATCGATTTATTTGAATAAATAAATATTTTCAAAAGATATATTTTTTAAGTCAAAATCAGATTTTATCCCGTAAAATAAGATCCGGAATTAAAGGATAAAAGAAAATCTTTTAAAACGCGTTCTAAAAAGGCTGGCAAAGGCGTGTCAAAAGCCAGGCGACACGTGGCACTGTGCCACACACTGTGTCGTACGCCTGGCGCACAGCTCTGGTTTCTTTCTTATCTTTTCCAAAGCTCGTACCACGTGTACGCTTTTTATTGGTCATGTCGCGTCATACGCTTGCCACGTCAGCTGCGCCTGGCACAGCCAGCGCGTGAGGCGCAATGCCGTTTTCCCTATAAATAGGCTTGATTTTCGTACAGATTTCAGAACGGATTTTTCACATTAACACACTTCGAACTTGACGAATACTTTACGAACCTCTCTACAAACTACAAAACTTCTCTACAAAAACTCATACTTTCAAACACAAATACATTCAATCTACATACTTACATACATTCAGATTTTTCGGGCTTCACGATTGCTCTTCCCGAAGATTGGCAATCTCGCAAACCCAAGCCACGGTATAATCCTGAGGGTCCTTAAATAAATTATTTTTTATATTGAAGTTATTAACGGTTTTCTTTCCCGATGTAGATCTTTAATGTAAAGTCGCTATACTTGTATATTCTAATCCCTTTCTTTCTTTTTATTTATTTTTCATTACTATTATGCTTGCCTGATCATTATATGCATGTTATATGATTGTCCTGCTTAATGATTTTATCACCCCACATGTTATTGTTGCTAATCCAAGACCTAAAGAACTGTTCTAATATTAATCGGATTAATTTGGACAACTTTGTTAGGTTCCCTGTAATATTGATTGCCTAATAACATGTCACTAAATATTAGTCTTTTTATGTGTTTCCCGAAGCAATTTAGACTAAATATTTTTAGGGTGTATAAAAATATTATATGATTATTCTTTGGCATAAAATCTGCAATGAATCGATATTTAGTAGAGGCCAACTTTGGGCGAATGTGGTTCATTATGACCATATTTGTACCCTCACCCCGAACTCAATATTTGGTTCATTTTGACCATCTATGGAGTCGGGATGGGAAATCTACATTGGATAATTTGTTCCTATGATTTTCCTATATCCAATTAGGTTTATGATTCTTCCTAAAAAGAATTGTTGGCGACTTCTTTCAATACAAAACAATTTTCAATAAAAACCTTAATAGTGGGGTAGTCAAATCTAATATCTCACACCGCGTAGGCGAAATAAAAACACGCCTACACTTACTAATTAGATTTGCATCATAAAACTATGAAAGTATATAAGTTCAATTTCTACGGTGACAACAATTTCCTGTCTCCCACACAACGAACTCCCTAATTAGGTTAGCTAATTTACCTGCCTTTTCTTCTTTCTCTATATTATGTTTTTATTTACGAGGTAGAATATGTAAGTGGGTCAATTCTGATAATTGCGGCGGAAATATATAAAGGAATAACATATCCAAGTTGCTCGTATTGATTTGTTCACATCAAGTTGAGAATGAAAGAACCACTAAACAAGATACTCTACAAAAGTGCTCGATAAATATATATCATAACTAAGAAAAAATTGTACTTGTCTAATTTGAAATGACTCTTAGACTCGTATTGATTTGTTCATATCAAAATTGAGAATGAAAGAACCTCAAAAGAAGATACTCTACAGAAGTGCTCGATAAATATATGTCATGACTAAGAAAAAAATTGTACTTGTCTAATTTGAAAAGAGCCTTAGAAAGATTATAAAAGATAAAAGTTACAAATGAGTTCATACTCAAATATAATTGTTTTATGCTTCTAACTAAATATTATTTTCAATTAATTGTTAAAAAATTATGTAATTGCACCATATGTTTTATAATAAATTGGGAAATAATGTCATTAAAAGATTTTTTGAATCCGACATTTCACCAATTTGCCTTGAGTGCAACATTGGCGAACATGGAAAAGAGACATCTATTAAGGGAAAAATTCGCATGGGCCACCGACTCTTACTTTCCTTATCATTCTGTCAGCTTTTTCAATTTTTTCTATGTGTGTGAAAAAAGATGTTGCAATTTTTTTTTTTAAAAAGGAAGGAATAATAACTAAAATATAACATGACCAAGTGCATTAGTTAATTAAAAAAGTGTGATATATCATATATGGATGTAAATAATAATTACTAAAACAAATAATAGTTATCTATATATACTAATAAACCTTGCTTATTTTGTCCTAGGTGTCACCTTCAAAATTGCTCTCACCATTTACCCCTCAAATTCGACACTCTCAACCAAAATAATCCTACATGGCAGTTTTATCAATTAAAACATTGTCCAACTAGGATAAATTGCCACGTGTCATGCATTTCACTAATGCATTGGCTGAAATTTTTAATACCTCCTCAAATTATGCTTATGTCAATTAATTACAATCTTAAATCATGTGCAAGTTGATCACCTAAATCTCAATCATTTCTAAATTGGAAGACGTGATTTTAGGGATTGATTCAATCAATCTTTATTATGGCCGGTTTTAATAAGTAACTTATTTAATTTAGTGAAAACCCTAACTCGAGCACTATAAATATGCTAATCATATTCGCAAAGCACTACAACATCAAAATTTGTCCTTCGAGAATTGATAACTTCTCCCTTTTGAATAACAATAAACTAATCTCTCCTGTATTCAGGTTTGATTAATAATGGTCATGGTATGCAGTGCTTTCCCATCAACATTCATTTTTTTGTTCTATTTAAATATTATTGGTCTCCGACTCTCGTTTGAAGTACAATTTCTTTTTTAACTTAACTTCTAAAATCTCTTGATGTTGTGTAGGAAATTGTTTTTGTATCCAAGAGGGAATGGTGAAGCAAAAGGAAAAGACCTCTCGCTGTTTCTGAGGCTAGATAATCCTGATAAACCGACTCATGGGAGCAAACTGTTCACAAAGTTCTGGTTTTGCATAAAGATTCAAAACAAAGGAGCAAACCACAGTAAATTTAGTAAGATTTTCGTAAAACAGCTTCTTGCTTGATATTACTATGTTGTACAAAATACAAAATTGTTATTTAAAATTTGTTTCTCTTGCAGCAAGTGATTGGTTCTCTTCAGGAGCAGTAGCTTGGGGTTATAAATCCTTGCTTTCAATCAGTGATCTTCACAATACATCAAAATGCTGTTTAGTGAATGATACTTTAATTTTTGTAGTCTAATATTAGTTGCATTTGTCAATTCTAATTTAAGTTTCTAATCATCTGGTATGTCATTCTTTCAAACACTGTTTCCTCATATTAGTCTTTTGTTTATATGCTAATATTCCATTTGTTGGTATTTTTCAATTATATCTGACGACAAATTTGTTGGATTAATTTGTTAATATGAGACTATGATTCCAAATTGCATTATTTAATATCCATTTTGCTATCTTCCTGCTGAGTAGTATGCAGAGCCAACTATCATTTGTTGAATGAGCAGTTGCAATGAGATCATCATCTTCATCTATATCATCATTTGGCTCCGCATCAAGTAAGTCTTGGTCTACCTCATGTATTTCCTCCATATTTTCCTCTCTTAAGAAATTATGGAGAATGAAACAAGCATTGATGATTCTAATTTGAGTCTTTTTATCAAAATAACTAGGATCCCTAAGTATAGCCTAACGTTTTTTTAATAGTCCAAATGCCCTTTCAATTGTATTCCGTACAGACGAGTTGCGCAAGTTATAAAGCTCTTTGTAATTCGCGGGAGTGTTTCCTCGCCACAAATTCAAGTGGTACAGTACCTTTGTAAGGAGCTAAGAAACCTTCGCCATTAGTAAAGCCCAAATCCACAAGGAAATATCTATACGCATCATATAGAAATTTAACATTACCCTTTAGGATTTAATACGTCATTAACTAATTATAAGATAATAAGTTATAAACTCTTACGTCTTGGTATTTATTGGGCCTCTGGAGAGCATCACGAAGGACACGAGGGTGCGATGCGGATCCTTCCCAACCAGGTAAAAACATATGTGAAACGAAGGTTTGGATCACATGAAGCTAGCACATTGGTGCTAATGTCCCCCTTACTATCTCGATAACGACGTCTATAGACTATCCTCAACGGGGACCGTCATATCAATGTGTGTCCCATCAAGAGCTCCAACAACTCTCCCAAACCACTTCCACTTGTAATCCCCGTCATAGCTAATACTTTGGTCAAGCGGCTTGATATGATACTTTCCTATTTTGAGCATAGATCGAAGGACCACATGAAATTGGCGGCTTATAGTCTCTCCTGAACGAGCAAATAGGGCTTGCATTGTTCTATTCTTCAAATCATGTGCAAGGACATGAAGAAACAATGCAACTATTTCTTTTATGGTGACATTTCTTGTAGTCATTAGGCCCCCTTTGATTGTAATGTATATAACACAACTTCTCTAAACAACGTATGTCGAAACGCAATTGCTCACGACATATTCTATTATTACTCAAGTCTTCATCCATGTATCTCTTGTTTGTGCACGCTTACGCTCATTCCATGTTACTTCATTCACCCCATATTGTTGACCATACAATGCCCCCACAACTACTATAATAAAACCTATAACCATGGTAACTAACTCTAGATCTTCATCATTGTCCCTTGCACGTTTTCTTGACTCTTGTATACTCATCTCATCCGACATATTTCAAGCTTCTGTGTAACAATAGCAGAAACCAAGAAGCATGAATGAATCATAGTGAATATGTATAATCATTATATAAATTGGATACACTAGCGCTCATGAGGTATCATAAAAATATTTAGCTATCTCCTAGTTTGGGGGGGGAGGTTGAAGTTATCTCACCAACAGCATCCAACTGCCAGCTCAGCTCTCAACTCTCACAGCCTAATTAACTGTCCAGCTTAGCTAAAATCAGTTTAACTAACTTCTTCTAGAAGCAGCAACTATCTGAGTAGCTTCCTCTACAAGCTACAACTAGATCTTTCTCCTTTCCTATTTTCAGTTTGTATAAATAAAATAGTCTATAATATCTTCTGTAATTTTGGAGATTCATTCTATTTTGTTCCTCTCTCATATGAGAGTTTTTTCTCTCCAAGAGTTCAATAAAACAAAGTTCATGATTCTATTCCTAGCTTTCTCTTATTTTCTTCACATAATGTTTGAATCATGATTTTCAGCAGAGGATAATGAAAAAATTGCAAAAACAATATTCACTTTTTTAGCAGGTACTTATTTAATTAAAATTTTAGCCTTTACCTCTGATTCAAGGCTTAAGTTATATCAGATGCGAAGGAAAACATAACACAAAAAATGGAGCAGTCGAATTACCACTTTAGGATTTGTTTCTCAGATAAGACCAAATAAAATAAGGTTTTAACACAATCTGGTATACTAGAATCTTCATTACAGCAGGATTGGGCACCCAAATCACTATGCATAACAGCATTACTGGAACTTCCAATAGGGGGCTTAACAATGCTATAGTTATGGCCTTATATGTAATACTTCACCTTTTATGTCCTGCATTTACACTTAATTACCTAAAAATCCTAAATTATGCCTTCAAATCCTACTATAGCTAGACCCAACGCATAAGGCATAAACCCTAATGTAGACACATAATCGTGTCTCCCCATTTAAGGATCCGATGATGAAACATACCGTGGTCTTAATTAGTCCGATCCAAGGGCAGAGCAGTCTGAAAAGATATTCAAAACCATTTCAAAAAGTGTTAAAGTCCTATTTTAAGGCCCAATTAATTATTCATGATAATTAATTGTATTTTGAGCCCCAATTCTTTGAAAAGCCCAATTAATTAATAAATAAATATTTTCAAAAGATATTTTTTATATTTTTTCATAATCGGATTTAATCTCGTAAAATCAGATTGACGGAGTTAAAAGATAAAAGAAAATCTTTAAAACGCGTTTATATCAAAAAAACTATCAAAACGTGTCAAAAACAAGGCGGTACGTGTGAGCGCGGTGATTGTCTTGGCGCTGGTGTCTGCCAGGTGGACTTCCACGTAAGTTGCGCCTAGCGCACAGACTGTGCTAAGCGCACCAGAACTGCCACGTAGACTTCTGTTTCATGTAGAGTCATGCGTCAAGCGCAGTTCTTTGCTTGAGACGCGGAATTTCTTTCTTATATTTTTCAAAAGCGCGTACCATGTGTACGCTTTTTACTGGTCATGCGCTTGCCACATCAGCTGCGCCTGATTTCCGGATAGATTTCAGAACGGATTTTTCACATTAACACACTTCGAACTCGACGAACACAATTACGAATTCTCTCTACAAACTACAAAATCTCCCTACAAAACTCATACTTTCAAGCACAAATACATTCAATCTAGATACATTCATACATTCAGATTTTCAGGCTTCACGATTGCTCGTCCCAAAGGTTGTCAATCTCACAGACCCAAGCCACGGTATAATCCTGAGGGTCCTTAAATAAATTATTTTATATTAAAGTTACTAACAGTTTTCTTTCCTGGTGTAGATCTTTAATGTAAACTCGCTCTACTGTATATTCTAATCTCTTTTCTATACTTTATTTAATGCTCATATTATTCTTGCCTTTACCTCCATATCTTTTTAATAGTTACACTTTCACTTTTGACACTATTCACAAATTTCCCTTTGGCTATCATTTGTGATTTATGGTTAAGAGAAAATATAGTCAAGTTGGGTCTTGTTTGATTCGTCTCGATATGTACTTTTAGAATATCGACTTTTTATATTTTTTACAAATACAAAATTAGAGATATAAATGCTCAAAGTAGTGCATCGGCATGCGTGAAAAGTGTAAGTGTAACTATTAAAAAGAAACGGCGCAGCATATTATATGATTGTCCTGCTTTATTGCTTTTATCACCCACATGTTATTTTTGCTAATCAAAGACCTAAAGAACTGTTCTAATATTAATCAGATTAATTTGGACAACCTGTTAGGTTCCCTGTAATATTGATTGCCTAATAACATGTCAATAAAAATTAGTCTTTTTATGTGTTTCCTGAACCAATTTAGACTAAATATTTTTAGGGTGTATAGAAACATTATTTGATTATTCTTTGGTATAAAATATGTAATGAATCGATATTTAGTAGAGGTTAACAAAAGGAACTTCTACAAAATATAAACCCTAATTAACACAAAATCTCAATTTAACATTGAAAAACCAGCCAACAATCACACATTCCACACTAACCAAATCAACAACAAAAAACACAACATTTCGTGAAATCATAAAAATAAAAAAGTAGAAATTGTGCATTCAAATAGAACAAAATTTTATACATTATTCAAATAAAGTGCTAAAATCGAAGATAAAATCAACAATTATGAAACAACCAAACATCAAAAACAACAAATTTGAACTACAAAGTATAAGATGAGAGAGACAAACCTTAGAGAGAGTTCGCAGAAACCCTAGCCACGGAAGAGAGACGATGAAGAAGAGTGTGAGAAGAATCTTGTAAATTAGAGCTTGAAAGAGCTTGCGAACCGAGCTTGAGAGAGCATTAATGGCGAGAGAAGAGAGAATTGAAGGCTGCCATGCGTGAGAGAGAAGAGATTCGCCATGCTTGAGAGGAGAGAGAAGTTCTTTGTGTCGTGTTTTGATGAGGGAGATTGGATTTCAAATGACATCGTTTTAGAATGGATTTGTAAATGACATATGTGGGCTATGTTTTATGTGTGTAGGGATTTGGCCCAAATCCAAATCCTAATGTTTTGGATTTCCAAACAGGTGAATTGGGCCAAATTCAGCATTTGAAATCAAATGGTCATTCCCAAACAGAGCATTACTGTATTTGGAATTTTCACCTTGGGAACCAAGGTGATAGTAGTGATGTTGGCTCTGTTTGGCAATATTACGAAATGTAGTTGAAGCGATAAGGTAGCTAAAGCGATAAGATATAGTGAAGCCCGATAAGGTCTTTAAACCGATAAGATAGTTGAGTAGTTTACCTATTTGGCAGAACTAGTTCCATAAGTTGATTAATTATTTACATTTTGTAATTTTTTTATTATATATATTTCAACACTAATTATAACTCACTTGAACAAAAATATCTCGCTACTTCTCCATAAGCAATTATGAAACGAATTTATCTGAATTTATACTATCACATTATGCGTAGAAACCGTCATAATACAAAAAAAAAATACGATACTTGTAAAATATAATAACTAAATTCAAGAGACAAAAAGTTAGACTGAAAGCAAAGAAAAAGAATACACAAAAAAGCACTTCCTGTTGGGCATATATATCAAGGGAAAGACAAAGTTTTGTTATCATCCATGATGTCGTCATGGCATTGATCATTACAGTCACGATGTGGAGTTGTCAATTTTGTGGTAATGTAATGTTGTCATAATTAAGAGCTGCAGAAATTTGAGAAGAGATGCAGTAGAGGTATGGAAGACCAACAACGCAGTAGGTAGTACGAGAGAATGAGAGAGAAACATTATTTTCCAAGATTTTAGGTACCTGATTTTCACACGTTATATTTTTTTACCTTGTCAATATCAGTGATTTTAGGAACTAAAATTTTATTTTAGATATTTCCCAAACACACCTAATTCATTTTAGAACCTAAAAGTTTTTAGCAACTTATCATTTTAGGCACCTAAAATGCCTCACCAAACAGAGCCGTTCAGCTCTCTAACCATAAGACCAGTCCTTAGCACATCCAGAAAAGCATGTTTCAGAGGCATTTGTAGAAAAGCATCAGAATCAGAAGATAACATCTATAACTGTTCTTATGATAGTCCTAAAACAGATAGTGTTAGCTTTTGATTCTAGATTTTGATGATTAGTACTAGACTACTAGTGATTGATTATTGTTTATGACAGAGTAGTTGAAGCTGTTAATTAATTAGTTAGTAATACTTTATAAGTTGGGTAATAAAATTCAATTTTGTCTAAGACATTGCGACTATCATTTAAGCAGAAGTTCTATAATTATATGAAGATTTATGAGTACTGGTTTTTTAGGTCATACCTAGTGCTTGATTGGTTCCTACTGATCAAATATATGCAATTTCACATTTTACATTACAGCATTTCACATAAAATAAAGTAGTCCATTCATCCTTACATAATAAGCTACAATTCTATATTATAAACGTTCCTAAACGATAATCTAAGCGCCAAAATCCAAAGTTCGCAAGCTAAAACTTCAAATTCTCCCATATCACCTAACTCAATGAATATACCAAAAATTTCAAAGAGATGGTATATTGACATGCTATCCAATAGATAGTGAGAGATGGTTGTGGTCATCAACCCTTAACAAATAACTCCTAATTGAATGTGGCTTATTGCGGGATAATCTTCCGATTCATGCAATTCCGTGACAGAAAAAAATTGTATCATATCTCGAGCTATAAGGCAGAACAAGGCGTAGATATACAATCATCATTTAATCGGAGTGTGTCTTATTGCATCAAGCTTCCGAACCAAAAGTAAAGCAGCATCTTTCTTTCCCTCATTAAGCAGAGCCTGTTTAAGATTGCTGAAAACAGGAGCAGGAGGCCTAATCCCAAAATCCAGCATTTCTTCAAAAAACTTGCACGCATCTTCTAACTTATTTGCATGCCTGAAACTGTTAATCAACGTAGCAAACATATGCATTCCCGGAAGTATCCCCTTTCCCTTCATCTGATTCCAAACCTTAACAGCCATATCTAGTTCGCCTTTCCCACAAAACATTCTTAGTATAATTGTGTATGTGCTCTCTATCGGATCACAACCTTGATCATTGCTCATCCTCACGAACACCGAGTAAGCTTCCTCATATTTTCGCGCCTTTATCAGGTGATGAAGAATTATGTCATAGGTTCTCGAATTTGGACCAACCTTACAATTCTTCATTTCATCCACTATATTAAATGCATCATCAAATCTCATTAACCAACAATATGACCCAACCACTGCATTATAAGTGGGTGCTTCAGGAATAACACCATTCGCCTTCGACATCTCAAAGAACTTCAAAGCTTCACCGAGTCTCTTATCCGAGCCTAACCCATTGATCAAAATGCAAAAGACATGAGGACCAGGCTCAACACCCTTCGCTTCCATCTCCCGAAACTTCTGCACTGCTTGAGTAACTTTTCCAGCTTTGCAATAAGCATTCATAATAATTCCATAAGCCACAACATCAGGCTCGAACCCTTCGTCTTTCATTTCTCTGTAAACTTCCTCAAGTTTCAGTAAATTCTGCTGTTGACCCCAACCTTCCAACAGTATACTGTAAGATTTCTGATCCGGCACAAACTTTATCTTCTTCATTTTATCGAACACCTGGTGTGCAGACTTAACTTGCCTAGATTTGCACATTGTATCAAGAAATCGATTAAAATCCAACAAATCACGCGTCATTCCAAATTGTTCCATCTTCTCAAAGGTCTTGACTGCATCCACAACCTTCCTCGCCCTCGCATATCGTCTAATAACCAATGTAAATGTGTATTTGGTTAAAATCCCTTTTATTTTCATAGAATCAATTACAACCCAAATCATTTTAAATTGCTTGATTTTTCCCAATGAATCAATCAATGCATTATAGCTATCAGTCGTGTATTTAAATCCCTTTTGATTTTCTGCCCACCTGAAAAAACCAAGAGCGAGAACACCTGCATTACTTAGCTTCTTCAAAACCTCTAAAACCAAAATGGGTGTAATTTCTTCGATTCCACTTCTTTCAAGAGTTAATTCAATGCTAGAATTTTTGGGTAATGCTAACAATAATTTACATATTTTCTCAGTATATTTGTTTATTTGATTTGTTATTTTTGGTAAACTGGGTTCCTCTGTTTTGGTTATAAGTTGGGCGTTTATAGATGACCCGTGAATTAAACGGTAAAATGGTTTTTGGATTTGAATTTCTTCATGAATTTGATGAATACATATGTATGTTGCCGTTGGTGAAAATATAGATGATAAATCTGAAATTTTTAAGGGAGTTGTGAGATTCTGAAATTGAGAAGAGGAAGAAGAAGAATTGAGCTTTGACAATTTCATAAACTGGCGGGTGAAAATGCGAGAGAAACCCATGGTAGTAAAATTTGATGAATATGAGTAGAGCACTTTATTTTAGTAAATGTCATGTAGAGGCTGAACTATGAAGAGGTTCCTCTGTTTTTTGTTTCTGTTTTGAAAATCTCCTTTCCCCTATGGGAGTTGTGAGTATGGTTTTTTTTGTATCTAGGTATGAGAAATTGTTCTCATTGGTTGAAGTTCGAGACTCAATATGAAGGTATTAGAATCTCGGATGCGGTCAACATGACTCGGTCAAGAATGTTCTTCCCAAACTACATTAAAATGATAGACTTCCTCATCAATAGTCAGCTTGATTCGGCAAATACAAGGGAGATTGCTTATTTGTATTGCTTGATTTGGTTCATTGTAGTTCCTTCGAAGTCGAATTTGATTTAGCCTTGTTTAATTGTATCTTGTTTTTCTTTAATATCTATTGTAGATGCTAGTTTGGCCTTGATTAATGAATTTTCTCTTTCAAAAAAAAAAAATGAAGAGGTTGGCTCAGCGCCCAAGTTCCAACCGTCGGAGTCCTTTATGAATTTCAACGTGGTAATTTGGTCATGTCAACGGTAAAGAAAGAGAGATACACATATACACAAGGTGTATGTAGGTTGAATAATTAAAAAAAGATGAGAGAGAAAGTAAGAAAGAGAAGTTCTAGAATTATTTCCGTCAAAACTTATCCCCAGAAACCCTAGCCCAAAGATCTTGAAAAAAGCACCAATTCAATTTCCTCACCAAATTCAACTCAAATCTTTCCTGGTTGTAATAATTAAGTCTCTATTATCACTTGCTAGTGATAAATTTTAGAATCCACTTCTCAAAAGTACACTCAAAGCAACCCAAATATTTGTCCCTATTTGCGTTCGACAATTCGCGGAAGGATTTCTCTGTTTATGAGAATAATTCTTGTTCTCAAATTGATGTTTTACACTTAATTTCTCTTTATAGGATTTACAATTCATTCATTTGAATGGATTAAAGGATTCGTTTTTCTTTCATTCAAATTCAAATTTCGTTTATGGGCTAGGGTTTTATAGGGTTCCGTTGGTGGCTTCTCTGGTTTCTTCAGTGTCTTGTGATGGGCTGAGGGAGGTTTCAGTATGTAGATTCTTCTCCTATGGCCTTGGTGTGAATCAATTTCCTTGTTCGAGTGTTCCTATTCTTTCGGTGCTCAATTATGGCAAGTTGGTGGGTGTTGTGCCGTTGTGCGTAATTGGCTATTGTTATCTCGTCATTATAGTCCAAAGGTGGTCAGTTATTTGGAAGGTACTTTTTTGTATCTTCCTCTTTTTGTCAGATTTCAAGATTATCATTTACTTACAACGATATGGTGTGTTTCACATCTAATCTTTTGTTCAAGTAAGAGATTGAAACAAACTATCATCTATTTATCCAATAAATTTAGCATATTACTCAAGCTTTGTCGGAATTATAAAATATCAATTTCATTCCTTTCTTTCAAGAACTTCTCATTTCACTCCATTCTACGCCCTAGAAGCTATTGGAATGTAGAAGAGTGTTCTTCTCTTTATTTGCCTATAAAAGGCTTTGGCTTTTTCTTATGCCGAATCTCTGTTAAATAAAATGTCAATGAGAACTTACAAATAACTATTGAGTTTGCGTTGTATATATTTAATTTGTTTGGTACTTATTATTGCATTCTCTCTCAGAAGGTTAAGTGGATGTTTATAGAGTTTGGAAAGATTGCTATACGAAAATATTATTTCATGCTCTGTCTTTCCTCTTCGGAACTACGAGTTTTTTCTAGTTGAGAAACATTCTTTGGTATGATTTAGTCTTTAGTATTTTCTCCTATGGTATAAAATTTAAGCTTATTGTATTGTTTGCAAAGGTAGGCGCTTTATTAGTGCCAATCTCTACTACAAATGTGACATTGAACCTGATGGTTTTTAATCATTCAAAAATGTTAGAGATTTCTTCAAGGCTATCTATGTTCTTAAACACTCTTCAATTATTCTTGATATGCTGAATTGCATACATGGTAAACCGTTCCCTAGTCTTTCCCTTAATTGAAATTTGTGATTTGATTATTTGCTTAGTTCAGTAAACCACCCATTTTCATCTGATTTAGTTAGTACATTATTAGAGTTCAGATATAATAGTATAGCTATCTCCCTATGGATCGATCCTAACTTCCACGACTACTAGTTAGTGGACCTTAAGTTATCTTTGATTAGGTGATACGACTTTAGCCTGTCAAATTTTGGCGCCACGCCATTGCCGAGGCAACTTATTACTATTTTATCCAAACTGTTAATATTAGACTAATTGTATATTTTTTTTGTAAATATTTTTTATTTCTTTTTTTTTATTTGAATGACGTATGTCTCTTTCCCCCAATTTGAGCATGAAGTGTTTTGGAGATACAAGCTTAGATTTGAGAACTTTCTTGGTCCCGACCATTTATTCGAGTAATGGGAAATTGGTTTAGTGATCTATGAGGGTTTGAATGATGATATGAGGGTGGTTGTAGATTCCACGAGTGATGGTAAATTCATGGATATGACACTTGAAGAGGATTTTAATTTGTTTGAGCAAGTAGCTAGGGAAACATTTGAGCGGGAGATGACAATGTATGTTACTCCAGCTCTAGAAAATTCATCTATATGATTCTCAAACTCTTAACTCTCCGTCCGCTTATTGTTCTTGTTGTCACTCTTATGATTATGATATTTTTCTTTGTCCATATAATGAGTCATATATGCATGTTCATGACCTTATCCTTGAGTTTAATTTGTCTAATGCTACATCTGAATCTGCTAATGTCAAAGAATTTCTTTATGATTTCATGAATGAATAAATAAGGTTCAAGAGGATTGTTCAGGAGGAATACATGTTGCAACTAGCAAAAATTACAGAAAGTCAAAGATCAATAGCATCCAAATTAACTTCTATTAGCCAACCTATTGAACAACATTTGCATTATGATGATGTGTTGGTTGAGAATGCTAGTTCATTACAAGAAGGTTATCATTCGACTCTTGATGATAGTTTAAATAAGGAAAAGATGGAGATAATTAATTTTTTTTGAGGAGGAACAATCATTAGTATTAGAATCAATGATTGAAAAAAATTGGTTATTGAACTTTTGAATGAAAGAATGAACTCCTTTATCGACAAGCTTATTGAAGTGTTAGGGAAAGAGTTTGAATATGCTGAAAGCATACAAAAATTTGATGTTGAGCCTAACCCGCATAACCCTCATATCCTGTTTTCACAGAAGCTTGATCTTATACCTTCATCCCCTGTGTTATCTCCTCCTTATTTCTTAAAGAGATATTGTTACATGATAATTTTGACCAAGTAAATATTCATGTTCATCCTATGAGACCTGAGGAATTGCAAGATAGTTGTACATTTTCTTCTTCTTCTTCTTCTTTTTCTTATGATTCTTTTTCTTTAGATACTTTTGAACCCTTATTAGTGAACATAAATATGCTTGCTGTCAAGCCATCTCGAGTGTTCAATAACATGTTTGCAGGGGAATTTGATAAGTTACTGAAGGCATTGGATTCTTCATAATATAAAAAGTATTTCAGTCGTGTGGGACCCAAAAAACCAACTCTTATCAGGAGGCAACCCGTCTTTCTAACCTTTAGTTGTTATCTTATTTTTACTTTATGACTAACTTTGCTAATGTGTGTTTCAAAGTGACGTGCTCTTGGTGTCAATCTTGTTTGGCACACCCTATGTTCATTACCAACCTTTACTATGAGTTGTATCCTTCCCTTATCATTTGCTTCTTTATTCTTCTCAGTATTCACATTGAGGACAATGTGAAGTTCGGCTTGGGGAAGGATGTAACTTCGTGCATGTTAGTTGCATAATAGTTTAGAATTATTGCTTTAGTAGGATCGTTGCATGGTTTGTACCGCTCATTAGGGGTGGAGTTTACATGTAACGAAAAAAAAAGTATTGCTTTCTTAGTTGCATTAGCATTTTTTTCTTTCATATTAGATTTCATATCATGTTAGTTTGCATCTATGGGACTGTTGCTAGCACTTTCTGAGAATCTTGTTGATATTTCACTACACTTCATGAGCATCATTCATCTTGTTCACGATTCTTCATAGCACGATTGTTTGCAATTGATTGTTTGTGGTAAGATTGTTTAATCTCTCTCTGGCTCGATTTAACTTTACTATGGAGACACCTTAACCCAAGTGAGCTTTTGTGCCTGTAAACTGACGTTCTGTTTTTTCATGTGTGATTAGTTCCTCAGTTGTCGGATTGATCTTGATTTTGACTTGGTACTCTTTGATCCTTGATAGTGTAGACATTTTGATATGATTGAGGCATTTTATTTCATGATCTTAGCTCCAGAGTTATTCTTATTTTCATATTTTCCTTTCTCTAACCCCGTTGAGCCTTTCTAACTATGTTTGATTAATACCTACATTATAAGCCTTGGCCTAATTTGATTGTTATCCCAAACCTAGCTTCGGGGAGCAATTATTGGTTTTGGTTTGGTTAATATTGAAGGGAAGTCCTCGAAGTATGGCTTAGTTGGACGAAAAGTATGTTACGAGCATGGAAATTGAATCGAAAAACAAGGTTGATTAAAACAATGAAATTTTTTTTCGAAAAAAAAGTTAAAAAAAAAATTATCAAATAAAGTGAAAGAAAATGGGTTATTTACGAATTGCTTGAGCAAAAATATTGTTGATTATATTTTGGAGATTGTTGGCTGTTGCATGGATGTTAAGTCCGCATTTTACTCTTATTTTGGCACATTTTGAGGGATATTATGTTGTGATTAGGATAAATTTGAGTAGATTTGTACCCGAGTGATAGGAATTGAGGAGAAATGTCAAATTATGAGAGGAGTATGCATTTGTGGCTCATTTAGAGGTTTAATGACATCATGGATTTAATGCTAGGTCCGAGATGGAAGTAATTCGGCTTTCTACAAGGTCCAATTGGGTTGGAAGCCGTACTTGAAGAGTCCAAGGAAGGAAATGAGGCATCGGTTCTACCACGAGTCGCGGCATCGGCAGCAGCTCGCGGTGGAATGCCGAGAGCTTACCGTGACTGACTCGCGGCTAAGGGCGCGACTCGCGGTGGACGCGGGCAGCGTTTTCCCTTGTGTTATTTTCTCGCTTTTATTTTTAGTGAGTTTTTGAAAAATATAAATAGTGGATGTTATTTTTTATTTAGTTTTTATTATGCACGTTATTAGAGTTCTAGCCCTAGCTTTTCAATTTCTATGCAAAAACTTGGAGTTTGAAGATTAATTTGATCAAGTACTTTGGGATTGCTCTACGATTCAAGCAATCTTAATAAGTTTTACTCTTTCTTCTTTCTTTGATCTATTTAATTATGTACTCAATTATGCTTATTGTTCTTATTGCCATGATTAGTGAGTAGTATTTCTATCTAGGGTTAAGTTGAGCCCTATTATGGATTGATCATGTAAATTGTTGCTCTAATTCCCATGTTATTGAATTATATGCTTAGGGTTTGACAAGATTGTATTTGTAGTCAATTTCGCATCTTACTTTTGCCCTAACTTTTATTATCAACGAATGTTGGAGTAGAGATTAGGATCATATGTTTGTTTGCTAAATTGTTATTTCATTAATTAAGTTCATCAACGAAAGTTGGGTCTTAATTCAGATAGTCTTGTCATTGATTTAAATTCTCCCATGAAAATAGGTGAGAATTGGAATTGGGATTTAATTGACATTGGCTCTTAATGCTTCTAATTGTGTATGTAAGCCATGAAAATAGGAGACATACATGTTAGTTAAGCTTTTTGCTATCATGAAAGTGAGCTTTAGGTATTGTTGGATCGGTTCGCAGTTGTGCTTTATTGCTAAATCATAAGGGAATGTCATTCTTACCTAAGTTATAATTGAATAATTGGGAAGCGAGTTATGGTTTGATCAATTCATAGTAGTGGTGATACTTAATCTTAGTGTTTTAATTATCATATTCATATAGTTTGCCATATTTTGTCATTAGTTTAGCCTTTAGTTTCTAGATTATTCCTCATTTCTGGATTGTGGAACTATTTTGTAATCTAAAATCAAGTAGTGGTTAATCTTATACCTCCCTGAGTTCGACCCGTATGTGCTACGACACCGTACACTTGCGGTATTAAGATAAAACCCTAACAAGTTTTGGCGCCGTTCTTCGGGGAGGTAACGGCTTAGAATTATTTTGATTATAGATTTAATAGATTACACCTGTGTCTTTGTTTCATGTTCATTTCTTCACTTGTTGTTGTTTTCGAATGCGCGAGCGATCGCGATCGGTAGATCACATGGTCTTTTATCCCGAAATAGAAGCCACAGCTAGAGACTCAACGCTGAGAGAAGAAGAAGGAAGCGGGGAAAACATTCGGAGAGAACCAATGGCTCGTCCTCTTCGAGAATATAATATGCCGGATGTCACATCTACATGTAGCATTGCCGGGGCCTACTGTAGAGGCCAATAACTTTGAGATCAAGATCCAATTGATCCATTTCATACAACAAGATCAGTTCAGTGGCAGTCCTATGAAGAACCCAAATGAACATATCAATGCTTTTCTCGAAAAATGTGATACTGTGAAGATTAATGGGGCCTCGATGAAGCTCTTCGCCTCCGCTTGTTCCCTTACTCCTTGCGGGCGAGCAAAAGAATGGTTGAAGAGTCATGAAGCGAACAAGTTCATAACTTGAATTGCTCTAGCCACCGCCTTTTGTCGAAGTACTTTCCTCCCGGGAAGACGGCCAAGCTACGCAATGCAATCACATCCTTCACTCGGTTGGATGATGAATCACTTTATGAAGCTTGGGAACGATACAAGGATCTACAAAGGCAAGTGTCCTCATCATGAGATCCCAACATGGCTCCTTATCCAGACATTCTATAATGGGTTGACTCATGAAGTCCGAATCTCTATTGATGCTTGTGGCCGGTGGTGCTCTCATGGGTAAGACGGCTAATCAAGCCAAGGCTTTGCTTGAGGAGATGGCTGCTAACGTTACCATTGGTCTAGTGATCGGTCTACTTCTAAGAAGGGTGGCAAGTATGATGTTGATGCACTAACCTCACTCTCTAGTAAGGTTGATGCTCTATCTCAACAGATCAGGTATATATTAGTTGGTCCTAGTGCCGAGATGAATGCTTTCCAAGGGAATAATGCAAGTTCCACTTTTGGGGACATGGATTTTGTAGAGCAAGAGCAAGCCAATGCTGTGTATGGTAATGCTCGACCTCGAAACGACCCCTTCTCAAACACATTCAATCCGGGTTGGAGGAATCATGAGAACTTCTCTTGGAGTAACAATCAACCTCAAGCACCACGCAATTCCAATCCTCCTGGGTTCCAGCACAAACAACAAGGTCAACCTTCTCAGCAACCTCCTCAAAAATCATATATTGGTTCCTTGCTCGAGAGACTCCTTGCTACTTCCGAGGAAACTAACAAGAAGTTTGATAGAATGGATGCTCATAACAAGATAGTTGACACTCAAATTGCACAACTAGCTCAACAAATGTCTCATGTGACTCAACAGGTGACTCAACTTCAAAAGGCACCACCCCAATTTCTGGGGCAGCAGGAATCGATCCAAAGGGTCACCAAAATGTGAGTGCAATTACTTTGAGGTGTGGAAAAACTTTAGAGGAACCAATCAAGCTAACTGTGACACCATCAAAGGTTGTAGGAGACACTTCCGAGAGTGTTGATGATGTAGTTGATAAGGAGGACCCTATTGAAGAGGTTGAGAAAGCACCACCCAAGCCTTCTAGAGTCTATGTTGAGCCGGCTCCTTTCCCTCATTGGTTGGCAAAGGCTCGAATTGAGAAGAAATACGGGAAATTTCTTGAGTTGTTGAAAGGTATGCACCTTAACATCCCGTTCCTTGAGGCTATGTCTGAGATTCCTACATATGCTAAGTTCTTGAAGCAACTCTTGTCCGGTAAGAATAAATTTTGTGAAGCCTCTACAGTGGAACTCTCTCAAGAGTGTAGTGCTATTCTTCTTAACAAGCTTCCTCCAAAGTTGAGTGATCCTAGAAGTTTCTCCATTCCATGTTTTATTGGGGATGTGACTATTCAAAGGGCACTTTGTGATCTTGGAGCTAGTGTAAGCTTCATGCCTAACACTATCTTCAAGAAGCTTAACTTCGGTGACCTTAGCCCTACCCGCGTCTCTCTACAACTAGCGGATAGGTCTATCAGATACCCTTTAGGTGTCTTGGCTCCAAGTGGGCAAATTGACTATTCCATGTGACTTCTTCGTCATGGAGATGTCGGAAGATGTGCATACGCCAATTATCCTGGGTAGGCCGTGTCTTGCCACTGCTCGAGCTTTGATTGATGTGAAAAGGAGCAAATTGTCTTTCAATGTGGGTGAAGACAAGGTGGAATTTGAGCTACACAAAGCCTTAAATGCTCCTTCTTTGGGAGACACTTGTTACTGGGTTGATGTTGTTGAGAGAAGGGAAGAAGATTCACCTTTGGAGAGTATGGATGATGATGCTCTTCAAAGGTGCTTAAGCAAAGAATGGGGCTCGTGATGAAGAGACTATGGCATATGAGAAGATGTTAGATGATACACCGGGTTGTGAGTCCGAGCGGTCCCTCAATCGAGGTCCTACAGGGTTGAAGCCATAACTAAGGAGTGTTCTAAGCCTCCTGAGGTAGAGTTGAAACCCCTCCCCTCTCATTTAAAATATGCTTTTGTGGGTGAAAACTCAACCTATCCCATTATTGTCAACAGTGCACTTAATGATTCTCAACTTGAATGGTTGTTATGTCTTGTTCGCAAGTATATAAGTGTCATTGGGTATACTATTGATGATATTAAGGGGATAAGTCCATCTTTATGTACTCATCGAATATTGTTAGAACAAGAAACTGCTTTATCTATTGAGTCACAGCGCCGCCTTAATCCTAATATGAAAGAAGTGGTGAAGAAAGAAGTTTTGAAGCTATTTGCGGCCGGCATTATCTACCTTATCTCCGATAGTAAGTGGGTAAGCCCGGTTCAAGTTGTTCCCAAAAAGGGCGGTATGACGGTTGTGAAGAATGAAAAAGGTGAACTCATCTCTACTCGCTGCCGTCCTTTGGATGGAGAATGTGCATCGATTACCGTAAGTTGAACAAGGCCACACGTAAGGATCACTACCCTCTTCCCTTTATTGATCAAATGTTGGAGCGTCTTGCCAAACATTCATTCTTTTGTTACTTGGATGGATTTTCTGGTTTTTTCCAAATCCCCGTCCATCCAATTGACCAAGAGAAGACGACTTTTACATGTCCCTACGGCACCTTTGCTTATCGAAGGATGCCGTTTGGACTATGTAACGCTCCAGCAACCTTTCAACGATGCATGATAGCTATTTTTTCTGAGCTAGCTTATAGAACACTCTATAGAGGTTTTCATGGATGACTTCTCTGTTTATGGTTCTTCTTTTGATGCATGTTTGCTAAACCTTGAAAAATTGTTGCGTAGGTGTCAAGAAGTCCATTTAGTGCTCAACTGGGAGAAGTGCCATTTCATGGTGCAAGAAGGAGTAGTTTTGGGTCATGTTGTATCTGATAAGGGTATCGAAGTGGATAGACCAAAAGTCGAAGTCATAGAGAAGCTTCCACCCCTGATCAATGTAAAAGAGGTGAGGAATTTCCTTGGTCATGCGGGGTTCTACCGCTGTTTTATCAAGGATTTCTCTAAGATCTCTAGGCCTCTGACCGAGCTCCTAGCCAAAGATACCCCATTTGTGTTTACTGAAGCTTGTCTTGAAGCTTTCCACCGGGTTGAAGAATGCATTGATTTCAAAGACCTATTATTTAACCTCCAGATTGGACTCTTCCATTCGAGTTGATGTGCGATGCCGGTGACCATGCTTGTGGGTGCTGTGTTGGGGCAAAAGCGTGATGGCAAGATGCATGCCATTTACTATGCTAGCAAAACCTTAGATGGTGCTCGGATGAACTACACCACCACCGAAAAGGAGTTGCTAGCCGTTGTGTTTGCAGTGGAGAAGTTCCGGTCTTATTTGGTGGGATCAAAGGTGATACTGCATACGGATCATGCGGATCTCAAGTTTCTATTAAGCAAGAAGGATGCGAAACCCCGTTTGATTCATTGGATATTGCTTCTCCAAGAGTTTGACATGGAGATCAAGGATAAGATAGGAATTGATAATGTTGTGGCTGACCATCTTTCCCGTCTCACATTGGACGCCCGAAAAAGATGATCTCCCAATCGACAACTCTTTCCCCGATGATCGGTTGTTTGGTATTCTCTCTAATACAATTGGTCAATCTCCTTGGTTTGCCGACATCGTGAACTTTCTTCCTAGTGGAGTTCCCCTCCCGATTATTCATCATATCAACGCAAGAAGTTCTTTCATGATGTCAAACATTATATCTCGGGACGATCCTTGTCTCCTTAAGTCATGTGCGGATGGGGTCATCCGCCGTTGTGTACCGGAGGAGGAGGTGACCTCTATCCTGTCTCACTGCCATGATATGCCTTGTGAAGGCCATGCTAGTACTTCCAAAACTGCTGCAAAGGTGATGCAATGCGGGTTCTATTGGCCTTCTCTGTTCAAGGATGCCCACCGTTTTGTCAAGGTGTGTGATAGATGTCAACGCACGGGGAATATTTCGCGTTGAAATGAAATGCCTCTTAATTTCATTCTCGAGGTTGAGATATTCGATTTATGGGGTATTGACTTCATGGGGCCATTCCCATCTTCTTATTCGAATAAGTTTATCTTGGTAGCCGTTGACTATGTATCTAAGTGGGTAGAGGCCTTGGCTTCTCCAACGAACGATGCCCGTGTGGTTTCCAAGTTCTTTAAGAAGGTAATTTTTCCCCGCTTTGGTGTCGCCTGCGTTGTGATTAGTGATGGAGGAAGTCACTTTATTGAACGTAAGTTCGAAGCTCTTCTCAATAAATACGGTGTGCAACATCGTGTTGGTCTTTCCTACCATCCACAAACAAGTGGACAAGTTGAAATTTCAAATAGGGATATCAAATCTATACTTGAGAAGACCGTGGCTAGATCGCGCAAGGATTGGTCTCTTAAGTTAGATGATGCGCTATAGGCGTATAGGACGGCCTTCAAGACTCCTATTGGTACCACGCCTTATCGTCTAGTATATGGAAAAGCATGTCACCTACCCGTCGAGCTAGAGCACAGAGCATTTCGGGCTATCAAGAGCCTAAATTATGACTTTGACCGAGTGGGTGAACGTCGAGCTTTGCAATTGAATGAGCTTGATGAACTCCGCTTGGTTGCTTAGGAGAGCTATCGCATTTACAAGGATCGCACTAAAAAGTGGCATGACAAGCAGCTTATGAGGAGAGAGTTCCACATTGGTGACTCCGTTCTCTTATTCAACTCCCGATCGAAGCTTTTTCCAGGCAAGCTGCGTTCTAGGTGGTCTGGACCATTTCGAGTCACCAAGGTTTTTCCCTATGGTTCGGTGGAAGTCACTAGTGAAGCAAGTGGCTCGTTCAAGGTGAATGGAAGTTGCCTCAAGCATTATGTCACCGGTGATCCTATTGAAGGCAAGCAAGTCTATTGCCTATCTCTTCCACCAACCGCCCCATGATCTTTAAGGAGTCGAGCTCATTGACTTTAAACGAGCGCTTTTCGGGAGGCAACCCGAGTTCTACACCTACTTCTTTTTCATTTTTTTTTCCTTTTTTCCGTTTTTGTGTGATTTTGTTTACATTGATGTCTTTGTGTTTGTTTTTGGTGTGTTTATAGGTTATTATAAAAAATAAATAAAATTTGTAGAAAAGAAGCTGCAAAGACACCTTTAAAGGCACGAGTCGCGGTGCATTGCCTCGGCTCGCGGCAAAATGTCGAGAGCATACCGCGACTCGCGGCGGGAAACCGCGCATCGCGACCTTGACCGTGACTCGCGGTTTGCGAGGTAAGCTGAAACGGGTTTAAACCCGCGTCTCTCTCTCTCTTCCCTCACTCTTTTCTCTCGACTTTTCCTTCTTCTCCCTCACACGAAATTTTTCTCTCTCTCACTCACTCCTCCTCTCCCTCCACCATATCAACCACCACCACCACATACATTCACCACCCTCCTCGTCTTTTCAACCCCTTCTACTACAAAATCCACCCCAACCTTCTCCTAACTCTTATTTCAACCCAATTTTCACACAATCAATCCACTACCATAAACCCTAGAAATTGGGGCTTTTTGCATTGAGGCTTGTTTGGTGAAATTGGAGAGTGCAATCAACCACATTGGGCACTAGCTTCGTAAATTTGGCGTTGGAGTGCATCACTTGATCTCCTAGAGGTATAAGTTTCACATTCCTACCTTCCTTTGATATAGCTTGAATTCCTTGTTCGAGCTTCATATCTAAGATTGTTGAAATCATTATGGGTGGATATATATGATTGTGGTTGATTATTATTGGTGATTATTGGTGATTGTTGGTGCTTGTTGGTGCTTGTTGGTTGGATAATTGGATTGTGGTTGGTAATTTTGTGCCTTGTTGTGAATTGGTTGTTGTTGGAGTGTGGAGTGGAGTACTTTTGGGGTTCGTATTTGTTGAATTGGAAGTCATTACACTTGTGAACCATGCCCGAGCACCGTAGGCGTTAGGCGCGTCTCACGAAGCCCAACTGTCACATCAAGGTTACTAAGTTCATTGATTACTCCGCACTAGAGACATTGGGGTTAGCTGAGCCAGTCACCTAACTGCTTCAAAAAAATTGGACTTGAGGGTTTTGTGCATAAATGGGCGCCTACCTATGAGCATTTCACCCTAGAATTCCTTTTTACTCT
The DNA here is from genome assembly GCA_947646795.1 of Beta lomatogona. Lineage (NCBI taxonomy): Eukaryota > Viridiplantae > Streptophyta > Magnoliopsida > Caryophyllales > Amaranthaceae > Beta > Beta lomatogona. The sequence goes on from CANSNZ010000930.1 coordinate 1,540,694, forward strand.
GAAAAAAACTGAGGGTGAGCATCCTGGGATTGAGTTCCACCTTAATGACAAACCCTATAGCCTAACCATGCCACAATTAAAAGCCATTTTTGGTTGGAGGAACTTGAACGCCGTGAACTTCCACCGCAACAATGAGTACAATGAGGATACTTTTTGGCACGCACTCACTCAGTTGCGCAAGACCACTAATGACAAGAGTTCATTTTTGCGCCACCCCCTCTTCGTTATGTGCACAGGTTACTGTCTATGGCCGTATTTGGGCAAGGGGAACCCACTAACATCCCTAGCCTAGAGTTGAAGGTTTTATGGTCTATGACACCAGCAGGCCGAGGAACGCCTGATCTAGCTGCAATTTGGGTAGCTCGATGTCTCGAGCTTTCTAAGCTGCAGAAAGGGAAAATCAGTATGGGTGGCATGATCTCCTTGATTGCTGAGCACCTTGACGTGCAACCAAATGATAATGTTTGCGTATTGACCGATGATTCTTACATGTATGACCTGTCAAAGATGGTTAGTGCAAAGATGATTTCATTTGCCGTGGTGAGGGTCGTTTTGTGTGGCTTTATGGAGGTAGGCATGTCACTTTCATGACCCTACCTCAACCTGCTCGGGTGGCTATTCCTCCCAACGCCACAACAAAACATTTTTTCCCTTGCCCCCGACAATGCCTTTTCAGTGGTGGTGCGTGTTGAGTATCAGCAATTGCGATGTTCGCAAACCCGGGGTCGAGGAGGTCACTTGGTGGATGTTATGAATGATGAAGATGATGAATATGGTGAAGATAATGATTTTGAAGAGGATGAGGATGAGGAGGAGCCTGTTCCTAGAGATGGAGGTATTGGTGGCCATGATGGCCAAGTTGGATCCTCTCACACACATGTCTCGCCTCCTTTTGCATCATATGAGGAGTGGATGACTGCGTTTTCTTTAAGGTAGGATGAGTTCTCATCTCGCCTAGATGGGACCGAGGATCAACTTGACGCTATCTACTGCATGATGACCCCGAGGTAAAGATTTCACGGTGACGACAGCAGCGTATGGAGGAGTGTGCCTCCAGGAGATCACGTCGTGATCCTGGCGGGCCTTCTGGCTCTTAGTTGGTGAGTCCTTCCCCTTTCCTTCTTTCGTTTTGTCCTTTTTCTGCATTGAGCACAATGCTTTGTTTAAGCATGGGGGAGGGGATGTCTCATCACTTGTATATATGCTTGTTTATATACTCTTCCTTACTATAAAAAAAAAAAAGAAAAAAAAATGACCCGCTAAGCTGAAAACCCGAAAGGGCGGCTTAGGTAAAATTGGGGGCTTGGCTAGGTTGAAAACCCGAAAGGGCAACCTAGGCAAAAAAAGTGGCTAATTTGAGCGGGTGAGAAAGTAAGCAAAAGAAAAAAAATTTGAGTGGCTAGGATGAAAACCCGAAAGGGCTCCTAGGCAAAATGAGAGATAAAAGAAAAGAGAGAAAAGTTATTTATCTCATTTGCCGGCGTGGTTGACATAAGGATGGAGGAGTATAGGAGTATTTGGGTAGGACTAGACTCGATGGTTGGTATGTGATATGTAGGTCTCACTTGAGGATGTTGGAGATTCGACTGTAGGGAGGATTGATGAGTTCAAGCATGGGGGTGTCAACTTGACCCCTTGTGATTGACTTGATATATATTTGTGATTTTTGGCTTGATGGTTGGTATGCGTAGTAGATGTGTGCATGTTCTTTGAGGTCTTTCATAACATGGTCACATATGACTCTATTTTTGGTTGAGCATGGGGGAAGTATGCTTAGGAGTAGCGGAGTTGGGTGTAGGTTAGTTGCTACTATGGAGTATGAGAAGGGTGCTAGAGTGAATGTTAGTTGATGTTGGATGTGGATTGTTATTCGTTGTTTGTTGCATGTTTTAGGCCTGGTGAGGTTGTCTTGTTGTTCATTCTTACTCGAGGACGAGCAAGGTCTAAGCATGGGGGAATTTGTTAAGTCCGCATTTTACTCTTATTTTGGCACATTTTGAGGGATATTATGTTGTGATTTGAATGGATTTGAGTATATTGGTACCCAAGTGATAGGAATTGAGGAGAAATGTCAAATTATGAGAGGAGTATGCATTTGTGGCTCATTTAAAGGTTTAATGACATCATGGATTTAATGCTAGGTCCCAGATGAAAGTAATTGGGCTTTCTACAAGGTCCAATTGGGTTGGAAGCCGTACTTGAAGAGTCCAAGGAAGGAAATGAGGCATCGGTTCTACCACGAGTCGCGGCATCGGTAGCAGCTCGCGGTGGAATGCCGAGAGCTTACCGCGACTCGCGGTCATGGGCGCGACTCGCGGCTAAGGGCGCGACTCACGGTGCTCACCGAGGATCACAGTGGACGCGGGCAGCGTTTTCCCTTGTGTTATTTTCTCGCTTTTATTTATAGTGAGTTTTTCGAAAATATAAATAGTGGATGTTAATTTCTATTCGGTTTTTTTATGCACGTTATTAGAGTTCTAGCCCTAGCTTTTCAATTTCTATGCAAAAACTTGGAGTTTGAAGATTAATTTCATCAAGTACTTTGGGATTCCTCTACGATTCAAGCAATCTTAATAAGTTTTACTCTTTTTTCTTTCTTTGATCTATTTAATTATGTGCTCAATTATGCTTATTGTTCTTATTGCCATGATTAGTGAGTAGTATTTCTATCTAGGTTTAAGTTGAGCCATATTATGGATTGATCATGTAAATTATTGCTCTAATTCCCATGTTATTGAATTATATGCTTAGGGTTTGACAAGATTGTATTTGTAGTCAATTTCACATCTTACTTTAGCCCTAACTTTTATTATCAACGAAAGTTGGAGTAGAGATTAGGATCATATGTTTGTTTGCTAAATTATTATTTCATTAATTAAGTTCATCAACGAAAGTTGGGTCTTAATTCGGATAGTCTTGTCATTGATTTAAATTCTCCCATGCAAATAGGTGAGAATTGGAATTGGGATTTAATTGACATTGGCTCTTAATGCTTCTAGTTGTGTATGTAAGCCATGAAAATAAGATTCATACATGTTAGTTAGGCTTTTTGCTATCATGAAAGTGAGCTTTAGGTATTGTTGGATGATTTGGGATTTAGTTTCGGTTCACAGCTGTGCTTTATTGCTAAATCATAAGGGAATGTCATTCTTACCTAAGTTATAATTGAATAATTGGGAAGCGAGTTATGGTTTGATCAATTCATAGTAGTGGTGATACTTAATAATCTTAGTGTTTTAATTATCATATTCATATAGTTTGCCATATTTTGTCATTAGTTTAGCCTTTAGTTTGTAGATTATTCCTCATTTCTGGATTGTGTAACTATTTTGTAATATAAAATCAAGTAGTGGTTAATCTTATACCTCCCTGAGTTTGACTCGTATGTGCTACGACACCGTACACTCGCGGTATTAAAATAAAACCTTAACAATGGAGTTGTTGTGACCTCTCTTACTCATGATTTCAGTGTTATAATGCTCCCCCTTCTTGGTTTTTCCACCACGATTCCCAAAATATTGTCAATACCTTAACCTCAACCTTATTACAATCCTGTTGATCTTTGTATGTTATATTATTGCATAGAAAATGAGTCAAAGGGTCAAAGTTAAAGTGTATATGCTTCATTTGAGTCGACTTGATTTAGGTTGAGTGTTATTTATTTTCCCTTAAACACATGAGAGATTTGGGTGCACATGACCATAGTGAGGTCTGTCAGGTTTGGTTTAATCTAGGTCGGGGGGGATGGTATGTGGTATGATTGGAGAGTCGATTGCAATACATAATATGCTATGCGGCTTTGTTCGAGATTGTTTCGATGCTTGTTTTGTGTAGTGACCATATCTCTCGTGGTTTTAGTTGAGTATTTGGCCCTATTGTAATTACACATTGTAGGTGTCTTTCTTCTCCATTGTCTATGTTTGATTTCTTGAGGACAAGTAATAGTTCAGCTTGGGGGAGTTTGATGTGTCACATTTATACATAGATTTTAGGTGCATTTAGGTTGCATTTCTAGTTCATATTAGAGCATTTAGGTGCATATTTGCATGATTTACTCAAGTTTGGCTCTACTGCTCTTCGTTTGCTTGTTTTGATGAATTTTAGGTGATATTAAAGCAAATAGACTATGGTTGGATAAGCTTGAGTTAAACAAACATGAATAAAGAAGGTAGATTGGATGAGGATCACAAAGCATCTCTGCGGGACAAATTTGGGCTAGAATGAAGCGGAAGATTGCTTTGAAAGAAGTGCAACGGACTCTTCTCCACTCTTTTAGTCATAATGTTTTATATACAAAAGATAATTGGGTGATTCTAATTGGATTGGAAAGTAGACTTAAAGAGCTTTCCAACGATTGGTCACACGCTAAATTTTGATAAGAGACGAGCAAGCATGTGAAGTTTTGAAAATGAGCAGTTTTGACATTTGTTGCGGGCCCGGCCTAGCGGGATCTAGCCCGGCCGGGCGGATTGCTTAGTCCTTTTATTCTAAGGTTTATGATCTGTCAACCGCTCGGCCAAGTGAAATCCGGCCTGGGAACTCGGGCGGGGCAATTTTTAGGCGTTTTGAAGCGCGTGTTGCGTTTGTTTGTTACTCTAGTATAAATAACTCTCCTTTTAGAGGAAAAAAATGATTCTTGTTTCGGTCATTAGTTTTTCTAAACACTTTTATTCTCTCAAGAATCCTAATTTATTCTACATTACAAGCACATTCAAGATTCAATAGAGTAATCGTTTTCAATATTTGTTCTTCAATTAGTATTGTTTCTCATCCCTTACTATTCCCTTTTCAATTATTCCTTGTTATTCCATCATGTTGATTTCTTATTTAATTGTGATTATGTTTTCCCCAATTATGTGTGAGTAGTTTATTTTCTAGGGATTTGGGGATCTATGTATGCATACGAGGGATTGATTGAATGATTATTTAATTCATTGATTTATTTGATTCTTGGTATTGAGTTATTTAAGTTAATCTACAAGTTTGGCCAACTGTGTTGATTATTGTTGCAATACAAAGTTATAGACCGAGAGGTAGGATTTTGTATAGGCTCTCAATAGTAGGCTTAGCAATCTATGACCATGCGAGAGCGGATTAGTGAGCTTCGAGGGGGCTAATGTTCGAGAGAACTTACATGTGCCCTAGTTAGATTATTTCATTGAGTTTTTTCAATCATTCTTGATATCCTGAATTGCATACATGGTGAACCGTTCCCTAGTCTTTCCCTTAATTGGAATGTGTGATTTGATTATTTGCTTAGTTCAGTAAACCACCTATTTTCATCTGATTTAGTTAGTATAATATTAGAGTTCAGATATAATAGTATAGCTATCTCTATGTGGATTCGATCCTGACTTCCTTGACTACTAGTTAGTGGACCTTAGGTTATTTTTGATTACGTGATACAACTTTAGCCTATCAATTATAGTTTCATAATTGCTTATTGCTATTGGATTAATTATCCCTTAATCATGTTTAGCCCTAGATTAGTCATAAATTTCATATTTTTATGTTTAGATTCCACGATTAGTGAGTAGTCTCCTGTCTAGGGTTAGGGTGAAAGTATGAATTAAGGTTTTCATGTACTGTTAATGTGATTGTGATGATATAAAGATGATTATGCATTGATCTTGGAGTTTTGATGCCTTAGGAGAGATATTGATCACATTTATGCTTTGGTATTGTGATTTCAAATGTTCTTAATTGAATTTTGAACTCTTTTATCATCCCCATGAATCAACTTAATTTCTAGGTCAAGATATTGGGTAGAAATTAAGGGGATCCTTGTATTAGGGGTTTTCCATATTCATTAGATCTCTTAATCAATCGACTAAACACCATCCGAGAAAGGATTTTGTTGATTGATTAAGCGATCATTCTTGAAGACCATTCGAGAGAGGACTCGAGTATTTTAGAGGAAAACTAAACCTTACATAATTGTAGCCTTTGAATCACAATTGCATTAATGATCTTTGTTCCGCTTTGATCCATACTTGTAACCTTAACTCAAGTGTCTTCCTTATTGATATTTTCATCACGTATTATTTGCTAGTTCTTTTTTTGGTGTAGTTAGTTATTAATTGTTACAAAATCATTCAAAACCCCCAAAAATCCTTGAATTACGTAATTTAGACTTGTTAGATTTTGATTAACCCTAATTTCCCAGTGGATCAACCTTGACTTGCCTTTACTACGTTCTTAGGAATTGCTTGTTAGGCGTTACAAATTGTTTGAAAAGCAATTTTTGGTGCCTTAACGACACACTAAAAACCTCTTATCAATGTTAGAAATTCAAATGAAAATTTCAAATTAGTGGACTTTGGACCCCACATTTTGGTCAATCAAATCACTTGTGTATGTTGGCCCCACATACACCTTGTGTATATATAGTCTTTCTCATAAAGAAAGGCTGAGAAATTGGAGGTTTTACATGTGCGTGTGGGAAGAAAATAGGAGAAAGTGAAACTCTCTCTCTCCCTCCTTCATCATCAATGTCCTTTTTCTCTATCCATAACTTTCTTCATCTTCTATTTCCATCCTTTTCACATAGGGCCTGTTCGGCAAAAGTAGCTATTGGAGTAGCTATTGGTTGTTCAAGCCACGAAACGCTCTCCTATGCCCCGCTACCCCCTCCCCGTCTGTGAAACCCCCTCCTCTGTCCAATAAAACCATTCCCCTGCCACGAAACCCACTCCCCTCCCCTCCTTCTCCCATGAAATCCACCTTAAACCCCTTTTCCTCCCCCTCCCCCGAAACCCCTCCCCTGCCCTACTAACCCCTCCCCCACCCCAAAACCCTATTTCCTCCTCCACCCTTGAAACCCCCGTTTCCCGTCCCTTTAAATTTTTTTCACTTGTCGTATGCTTTGCAAATCATCATCACCCATGAAGTCGGGGAAGGGAAGAAGATTTTTTGTTATATGAGGGGGAGGGGGAGGGGGGAGGGGGGGGAGGGAAGGGATTTTAGGGGTGGCAGGGGGGGGGATTTTGTGGGAGGCGGGGGAGGGTGGGAGGGCTGGGGAGGAGAAGGCAAAGGGGTGGCAAATGAGGAAGGAAGGAGGAGAAAAAGAGGGTGAAGAAGAAAAATGATTATTTTAAAAAACATTGACTTGTTAAACGGGTAACCGATCAATTGGGACCAATTTCGTAAAAAAATGATGCAATAGTTGGGACCTCTTAGAATTAATCCTTAGTTGAGATTGAAAATGGATGAACGCCAATAGTTGGGATTATTCCTGTCAATTTTTCCAATATAAAAATGATTGTAGATTGAAATACCTTTAGGTGGCTTAGGTAAATTTAATTATGGAGTTTCAATCGTATGAAGAAAAATATGAGTATTATAAGAAAAACACATATCAAAATCACAAGCAACCATTACATTCAATGTGGGAATTCCTTTCCTTGTTCTATAAGGCATTTGTAGAGCCTGAGGTATACATGCCGTTATATGTGTACCATCTATGCATCCAATTTAATCCTTACAAGATATTATATAAATTTAATTTTAGATACATATATAAATCATACTCACTCACACACACACCTGTAACACCCCCCAAAATCCATACACGTCTAAACTACGTTGCATCGACTTTGGGAGTGTTACCGCCGCGGTGAAACGCAAGGCTTATTGAATCTAAAACACTAACTTACTCTTTATTATGAAAACTAAACTGCAGCGGAAATAAAATACTAACTTAACTACAACTCGGGAATCACTATTGACCCCTTTTATTTAAAACCATAAATCATAAACAAATCTCTAGGATGTTCAACCAAAACAATTTAAAAGTTTATAATCAAAAGTATCCCCCGTATGCTCGAACTCATGCAGCATCACCAACATACCTAGTCTGCTCCCCATTGAAATATCAATGGTTCATCACAGGTCAACAAACAACACAAATAACAAACAATCAGCTATGCTGAGTACGTACAAAATCAGTTAAATAATACACTAAACATAAACAGAAGAGTATTAACAATTCCTAAACATGATACTACAAAAACATTAAATTTCGTTTTTACAACTTATTTGGCATCGAACGGGCACCGTCATCTTTCTAGAATCATACGGGCCGCTTAATCCTTAATAGACAACTTGGTCTATTAGATGAAATGTAAATACGGTTTCGTTCCGTTCCACATCCATCACCTTAGTATGCATACCCCCAAGATCGTACGGAACCTTCCGCCTACTTGAGTTATCAAAATTTATAAGGACACTACTGTCGTCACAGTAGGCCTGCGTAGGAGTGTAGAGCAAGTCCCACACTCCCCCCATTGTTCATACTTGTAGGGATTCCAACTACAAGTTTATCGCCAAAGATCCTTCTTAGTGATATTCATTCATACAACATTATGCATATAATAATTTAATTTTCCTTTTTAGGTACATTGCTCAATTCTTTAGTTCAAGCAACTTCTTGTAACATCCTTGCTACAATAATACATCATAGGATTCCAATCCAATTCTCTTTTCATGCTTGTGATACGATAGAATTACGCATACCAATAATAATGCATTCCAACTCACAAGGAATACATAAAGATTTCCAATGGATTTCATGTTACCAAACAATCTCATCAATCATCATCATACAATTGTTCCCTATCATGATTCTAAGTTCCAATGAAAGAATTCATAACCTAACATGATACTAACATATCTAATTGAACTAGTACGCGTACGTACCTTGTAACGAAGAATCTTCGCTGATATTTAAAACGTTCCACTTATGAAATTGAGACCTAATCGATTAATAAAATATTTTAGTGCTAAGTCCTTGACATTATTAATAGAAAAACGGCTTAACTAACTATGTAAAATATGATGTTTTGAAGATTAAAATAATCAAACTCGTTGTTTACTTTCTTTTCATAAAATTTATTGAAACTAACATATTTACGACTTAATAATAAAGTGTTTGCAAATCCGATTTCCTTTAACTTATATTATACTTGTTCATAACAACAAAACTTAAACAACTGTATGTAAATATTATAAAAATCAGAATTAGGAATTAATGTCATCATAAGAACTACTAATACACTTGTAAATCTGATTTCTTTTGAATTTTATTATACTTTGTTAACAACAACAAAACTTAAACAATTATATATACAAGTATTTGAGAAATAAAGTTATCACAAGAATTAAAGCATAATTATAAATCTGATTTCTTTTACTAATTCTATACTTTATTAATAATTACAAAACTTAATAAAAAAATACATAAGAATAACAAAATCAGATTTTATAATTTAATTTAAAGAAGAAAAGAGAGAAAATCACCACCGGAAGACCACCGACGACAGACGCCGACCACCACTCCGGCAGCGTTGCCCACGACCCAGTACTTCCACAACACTAGCGCGACCCGTCCCGCACTCAGCAGCACCTTCGAGCACGACCACTAATCACACCACCACGCATGCCCAGCCCACAACCGACGCGTGCAGCACCGGCCTTGCGCTCGACCACTTGCACAACCTCGACTAACGGCCCTCGTGCGGCTCCGACCGACCCTTGTGCGGTTGCGACCTCCAGCTAGCCTTCGTGTGGTGCTTGTTTTGGGTTCTTTGAACGAAATAGGGGAGGAGGAAAGAAATAACGTAGAAGAGGAGAAGAGAGGAGAGAGAAGATTCCTTGGGGTAAAAATAAGAAAAGAAGCGGTGATTGAAGTAAAGTGAATAGGGTTTTATTTTTATTTTTTTCTTCTCTTATTTATAGCATGAGAGTCCTATGTTTACTAGGATTTGTTTTCCAAATCAAATTTCTAGTTCATATTTTATTTATTTGGAAAATAAAACAAAACCGAATTAAAATATAATTAGGTACAAAAGTAGGTTGTATATTTAAATTATAACTCTAGGCTTACCCAAACTATACTTTTTCGCAAATAATATCAAAAATACTTTTACTATATTCTTTATATTTTCTTATTTATAAGAGAATAGCCCCCAAAAATATGGAGTATTACACACACACACACACACACACACACACACACACACACACACAAACGTTAAAGTGTACCTTAAAAAATGACATACATCTTTTATCTTGAGCTATTTTTGCGGGCACACTTGTGAAATCGGGATCATAATATCATGTGTAAGACCGTTCACCTTCCGACAAGAAATTGAATTGAGAACTTCATGAATCGCTCTACTAATAGAAGCACCAAAGCGCTCAAAACGCTCATAAAGAACGTTGAGCAATTGCGTATAAAAATATGTCGACTTTCTCGAAAATAGACATGTTACTGCTAACTTTCAACCCATATTTTAACGATAAGTCCTTACATAATCTCAAAAATAATTGAGGCTCCATACTAAATGCATTGACACATCGAATAAGATGGCCATTTAGCACTTCTTTCATCCACATCTCCCTTGTTAAAATTAAATTCATGCAGGGATCCTTATAAATTTACTGAAAAAAATATGTAATTATTAGATATTGTGGTTCATATTCTATAGGGATTGTGGACATATATAGAGCAATGCTATTAATAGATTTAATTTTACTGATAAGTTTGACACATTGTGTTATTTCACTAATTTCTTTAGCCAACATGGCAAATCCTATAGACTGCCTTGTACGCTTCAATGGTACACTATTCTACTTTGTCATAGGTTGCTTCTTAGAAGAATGAATGCGATTATTCGCACCTTCACTAATTACTTGTTAACTACCACCTAGATTACCTGAGGTTGCACCATTTCTTGCTTGTTACGCAAAATTTCGAAAAAAATTCCCTTTGCCTAATAACTCATTTTGCTAGTTTGGAAGTAATTATCATCTCCACGATTTTCTACAAACTCTTCTTCAGTATTTTCATTTTCTACTGTAAGTTCTTCAATGTCGTCCATTGATGGCACATAAACATTCTTTTCCATTGCATACGAATCTCCAAACAATTTGTTCTAATAAGTTTCAAGAATTGAGTTGACACCGCTATGTAAAAACTTTTTAATGTCTAGATTTTCCAACAAAAATAAACAATACTTGCATTAAATTCCTCTAGTTATTGTTATCCTACTGTTGTTGAAAATTATATCACTAAAAATTATTATGGAGAAGAAACAAATTAAGTTTGATTCCATATTTTTTATTTTTCTTTTAAATGTTTGCGCTTTTTAACTAACCAAAACATATAGGAACCATGAAAATGTTGGCACCAAGTTTGTTTTTGACTAAGTTGTCATAATCCTTCCTTCAGCACCACCTTTTTTAAACCGAAATGGCGGTGCTTTTGTAATTGAATGAGGGATAAAGTCCAAAGAGATAACACAACGGTCTGAAGAGGTGAAATTGTGGTGTTTTACCTTAGCTTGTGGGAAATAAGCTAACCATTGGATGCTAGCAACAATTCTATCTAACCTTTAATATATATTATTAGCACTTGATTTTTGTTCTCCAAGTGAATCTTGAACTTAGGGGGTTTCAGAACAACTTACTTAATATAAGAGACTATTCATAGTAACTCATCTAGACAAGCTAAAAGAAGCCCCACCCAGCTTGTCTAAAGAGTTACTAATTTCATTAAAGTCACCAATAAAACTAGTGCATAATTGGCCTAAAATATTACCCCAAAAGTGTTGCTTTAAGCAATAGTTAACACTTTTGTAAGTAAAACATATGCCCGTGCTACATACCTAAACTTTAAAGTAACACTTTCCAATGCTAATGTTTCACTTTCTCAAGTGTTACACAAAATTCTCTAATGTAACACTTTTTTACAATTAATTTAACATTTTCATAGTGTTACTCATAACTTTTTATGCAACACTTTCTCATCTATAGTAGCATTTTCGATGTCATCTCTTGAATTAAAGTAACACTTTATTAGATATTACGTATCATTTTAAGTCAGCATATGCAACACTATATTAGATATTAGACAACACTTTTTATTAGGTAGCTTTATAGTAACATTTCTATTTCACATGCCTTATATATAGTAACATTTTTTAATTTGTCGAGACATATACAATTATAATAATACTAAAACCTACAAACTTAACAAACGAAGAGAAATAGAATGATATTATAGATATAAACGAGTACAAATACTCAACGGTCATTGTAAAGAATGAGCCAAAGAGCACCATTCATCAATTGAAAACATACTATTGCATTTAAAATATAAAAATTTGATCTGAAAGTCCAGTCATAATATATATAACACTCTAAAAATAAACCTAAATCAATCTTAAGGTCATTTCTTCTTTCGTCTTCAATTCCATCGCCCTATCCATTCATGCGTGTTTCCCGAAGCATCATGCCTACTTGCTATTCTAATCAATTATCTTCGTCATCCTGCAGTAAGAAGAAAAAAAAATAGAATCTTGAAAGTCTTATATGATAACAGAGAAGAGTAATAGAGATAATTATCAATCTTTATTTTCATAAGATGCTTTATCTTCCATCAATCTGCCTTTACATTTGAACTTCCTCCATCTTATCCTACATTAGAAACAATGGAAACAAGTATAAATATATACGTAAGTCCGCGATGTAAGTGGACTAGTATGATATTGCACAACAATCAGGAAGTTTTACTATTCTAGTAGCTAAACTAGCGAGCACAGTCAACAGCTCCAAGCAAAATGATTGTAGCTTCCAACTTTTTTTTTTGGTAAAATGTAAAAATTATATTAACGATCTCAGTAAAGCATCAAGTCAAAGATACAGCAATAATAGCCCATTCAACACACCCTACACACCAGCAAACAGACACAACAAACAACAAAAAAGACGCGAAAATCACCAACAGCTAGACAGACTCACAAAGACAATAGAACCATTCCGTATCAATGACAAGCCATTGATATTAACCTCCAATTTAATCCTAGTACACACCTCATACTTAATACATTTAATGACATTATCTGGTCTATACATAGCATTATCCCATAACACATGGTTTCTGGACCTCCAAATATAATAGATTGCAGCAGCAAGAGCAGCATAACACACTTTTTGCCTCTTTTTGCTTCTATATTTTCTTCCCCATCTTTTCCATGAAGTAAAAACACTTTCATGTTTTGAACTTTTCATCCCCAGCCAACTCATGATTGCTTTACAGATCATATTACTATAAATACATCTGAAAAAGAGGTGCAGGTAGTCTTCTGGTTCATTCCTACACAGCATACAACTTGTATCTTGGCAAATACCAGCTTTAGCTAATGAACTCTAGTTCTGAGCTTGTCTAATGCTACAAGCCAAGAAATAAATGAGCGCTTAGGTAGATTAGCACTGTTCCAAACCCAATGGTGCCATGTGACCTTGTTTCTTTGCCTTGATAACCATTTATACCCTTCCTTAGCAGTGTAACACTTCCTGCCATCAAGCCATACATTTCCAGTGTAGGCAGGTTTCAACATCTCCTTCACCCTAAATACCAGCTTCCATACTCAGCTAACTGTAGGTGGGGGCTTGTAATCCCACCAGTCATGCTCTTTTATGTAAACATTATGGACCCATTTGATCCATAACAAATCCTCCTTCTAAGCTATTTGCCAAACATATTTTCCAATTGCAGCAATATTCCAAGTATGGCAATCCCTCACCCCTAGCCCACCTGTTTGATTTGATCTACAAACCCAACTCCAAGCCACAGGAGGTGCTTTATTTAAAATCACTTTGCCATCCCAAAGAAAGGATCTGCAGACTTGCACAATCCTATTTAACACACTTTTAGGGAGCAGAAAAATCTGGGCCCAATAAGTGTGAATACTCAAAAGCACTGAGTTCACAAGGGTTGTTCTAGCAGCATAAGAAAGATGCCTAGAACTCCAACAAAGGATTCTTCTCAGAATTTTATCAACACGCATGTCACAATTAGATTTTGCAATTTTCTTAGCAGTAATTGGTATCCCAAGATACCTGAATGGAAATACTCCCCTTTGAAACCCAGAGACTTGCAAAATCCTCTCTTGGATCTCTTCTGGAACATTACCAAAATACACAACAGACTTGTCTTGACTAGCATGAAGACTAGAGGCCTGAGCAAAAGAGTTCAAAGTTCTCACCAATAAACTGACAGACTGCACATCACCCTTGCAAAACAACATTAAGTCGTCTGCAAACATCAAATAAGTCAAATTCAATTGAGCACATCTGTAATGATACTGGAAACTATTTCTCTGGCTCATTTTCTTCATTAACCTCGTAAAATACTCCATCACTAGCACCAAAACCAGAGGAGAAACAGGATCCCCCTGTTGCATCCCTTTTTTCCCTTAAAGAGGGTGTGGTAATGTAGATCATCAACCAATTCACAAATTTGATAGGAAACTTCAATGCCACCAGCAGATTCCTAATAAACTCCCAATTGATGGAGTCATAAGCTTTCCTAAGGTCTACTTTCAAAGTACACCTAGCAGAACTATTTTTCCTTCTGTAATGTTTTAGCATGTCTTGGCACACTAAAATATTATGCATTATTACCCTGTTCTCAACAAATGCACTTTGGACAGGCTCCACAATAACAGGAAGGACTCTCTTCAACCTTGAACAAATCCTTTTAGAAATGATCTTATACAAAACATTACAGCATGCAATTGGTCTGAATTTAGTCACATCACATGGTTGATTACATTTAGGAATCAAACAAAGTGTAGTAGCATTGATTTGTTTGAGTAACTTACCATTTTGGATAAAATTCAACACATCATCTATGATATCAGGACCAATGCAATCCCATGCCTTCTAGAAAAAACAGCTACGCCAGGAGCTTTATTATCCTCAATTTCAAGCAGAGCACCCTTCACATCTTCACCAGTAAAATCAATGTACAACCCTCTCTGTTGTTCTTCTGTCAAAACAGCACATTCTTTTATAATTGTGCCACTAACACACCCATTCAACTCATCAACAATCCCTGGCAGGTGAGCAGGTGTTCATAATATTCCAGAAAAGCTTTGTCAATATCAGCAGGCTCCTCTTGCCATTCACCCCTCATGTTCTTCAGTCTATAAATGTGATTCTGATGCCTTTCTCTTCTTCAACCGGGCATGGAAGTATGCAGTATTTGCATCACCTCCTTAAATCCATTGTTGCTTCACCTTCTGCTTCAAGAAACTAACTCTAGCTTTATTCAGCTCTCCATATTCCTTGTAAGCTTCTCTTTCACTTTTCTGTATCTCTTTATTCTGAGGATCTGCTTGTAATTGCTTTTTCAAATCAATCATCTTCTTAGGAGCATTATCAGCAGAATTTTCCACATCTGAAAGTTTGCTTTTATTCAATTCCTTCGGCACACGTTTCACCTTCTTCAATTTATGAACCACCCTAAACATATTTATGAACCACCCTAAACATATTAACCCCCCTCACCATTTCCTGCCACACCCCTTGCACCTTGGGCATAAACTCACTATCATCAGTCCACATATTGAAAAAAAACGAAAGGATTTAGCCCTTGAAATCATTCTACTATCAAGGTTAACCACACATGGATCGTGGTCTGAACATCCCTCAAGTAAGAATGTAATTGTAGCATCAGGAAATTTAGATAGCCATTCATCATTCCCTATCACTCTATCTGTAATACCCCGATTTTTAAGAGCGTTTTAATTAGCGTTAATTATACTTATAAAGTTAATTATGTTTTGAAAATTCTTATTTTATTTGAGTTTGGAATATTTATAGTATTTGTAATATATTTTGTTTTATGAAATTATTATTAATTATATATTTGGATTTTAAATAACTAAAGTCGGTTTTCCTTCCGTCCATTTATGTTTGTCTGTTTAAGGAGGAAACAAAACCCTATATTATTTTCTCTCTCTTGAAAGAAAACCCCAAACACCCCAAAACCCCATTTCTCTTTCTTGAAGGAAACCCACCCCATTTCTCTCTCTTCAAAGAAAACCCAAAACCCCCCTTACTTCTCTCTCTCCCGTGAAAACCCCAAGCACCCCCCTTATATCTCTCTCCTTCCCCGTGAGAAATCCCAAAACCCCCAAACCCCCAAATTTTCTCTCTCCTCCTTCCTCCCTCTTCTCTCTGTTCGCTCTCCTCCTCTTGCGCTGCTACGCTGCTGTTGTTGCTGCGGTGTGGTTGTTGCTCGCGCCGGAGTTGTCGTGGTGGTGTTGTAGTTGTTGTTGTTCTGTTGTTGTTGGTGCTGTTGCTTGTTGTCGTTGTGTTCTTTGCTGCCGCTGTCGTTGTTGTTGTCTTCTTTCACTCTCCCTTCTTGTTGCGCTCGCCCGCTCTGTGCTCTGTGCTCTCCTCTCCCTCCTTCGTTGTTGCCGGCGATCGTGGTGAGCTGCACGGTGGTGCTGCCGCCGTGTGTTGGTTGTCCTGCAAAGTACCGAGGTGGTGGTGCTCTTGCTTTCTCCTTCATCCTGTTTTGATGCCCTTGTTTGGTATTACACCCCTCTCTTCTCCTCCTCTTGTTTTCCTCAAATTAAAAGTCAATATTGAAATTATGAATTCTGAAATTTGGTTATTTATTGTTGATGCTTTGAATTCATGAGTTATTATAAGTACTACCCCCTCCTAATTCTACTTATCTCCTCTCTGTATTTGCAAAGCTTTAATGCTTATAATTGATGGATTCTAAGACTTGAGTTAATTCAATTGCTTGATAATATGACCGGTTGCTTGATGTGTTCTATCCCTTGTTGTTTGTATTTTGGGATTTAAATATTGGATTGAGATGTGTAAGCTCCTGGTTCAATTAAACTTCAGTGATGACTAGAAAGAGCTCAACTGCAGATTTTAGTTTTGGGAAAGTATAAAATCAAGTGAGGATTTGTGTGTGTATCATCTCTTGAATTATATATGGTGGTTATTAAGCTAAGTAAGATGTGGAGTTGGATTAATTCTATAGTTATGATGATTCAATTGTCTTATGACAATATACATAGCATATGAGAGTTAGTTTCTAAATCCTAATTTGAAAGGTTTTGTATTAAGTGATCCTTGTTAATATTGAAAAGATGACTTAAATGCCAGATAGACTTGGTATGGATAAAATCGAGTTCATTGGTTTACTTCACTTAAGTAATCTGGGTATCAGTTTTTTTTATGGTGGTTTATTGGGTTTTGGAAAAGTGATATTCTTGTATTAGAGTAAGAACCACAACTATAAGTTGTTAGGTTGCCAAAGTCTTTATTATGGTAATAAGCCAATTAGTATGTTAGTTGTATGATAAGGTCCTAATTATGATTAGAATAATCTTCTAAATTTGTTGAAGTAAGGGTATAAGAAGATGTTTAATTAGATGGAAGTCTAAAATAAGGTGTATTCATGAATACATAGTCTCTAAAAAAAAAGGTATATAATATGATTGGAGTTGTAATCACTTAACTAGACGCCACAGGTTGATAGCTTAGTTAGTCTCCTCACCAAAAGTTAGAAAAGGGGATCAACTACTTATCACTAATAAGCTTATTATATGGATGTAGTATGGAATAGTACTTTCTGTCTCATAAGGGATCGCAAAGTACGAAAAGATGACTCTTGTTCTTATGAAGGATGGAGTATGAAATGTTTGCTATGATATATGTTCATGTATTCTGAATATGCCAAAGTATACCTTTTAATTCTAAAACAGTCTCAAAGTATGAGTGACTTTTAAATGATATAGAATACGAAAAGGCTGCTATGCTTCTGATATGCTTCTGATATGCTTATGCTAGGCTTCTGATATGTTTATGTTATTCTTAAAAGTACTTAAAGGTATGAGTTATGCTTACAATTTCCGATTATGTAAAATATACATTATGATCATTCTGAAATGATCTGAAAGTATAGAAAGTAACATCTATTGCTAACACCCACGATCCCCTTCGAAATGTGTTTGTGAAATGATGTTTATAAGTATGTAAAGGATTTTGTGATGTGATTCTTTATATGGATTGTGGGATACTTAAATTGTTTTCGAATGAGTTTCGTAAATGATGATCTTATGAGTTATGGATGCTCAAGTATGATTCATGAAAGATTTATGGCTTATGCCGATGAATGTTAAACAAACGAAACATGATAAATAAAAGTGAAAGAGGTTCTGGCAGTATAATGTTACGCTGATCTACTTTATGGTCGTGCACGTACCTTCGCACCCGCCGTACACCCAACAAGGGAGCCGAGCTCCTTGAGGGGTACCGCATGTTATTTTGGTGCGAGCGGTGTATCCAACAAGGGAGCTGGGCTCCTTGAGGATCATCGCATGGTGGTGTATCCAACAAGGGAGCTGGGCTCCTTGAGGATCATCACATGGTGGGAAACGTCCCACATGTCTATACTCGCCAATTTTGGTGTGAGCGGTGTATCCAACAAGGGAGCTGGGCTCCTTGAGGATCATCGCATGGTGGTGTATCCAACAAGGGAACTGGGCTCCTTGAGGATCATCACATGGTGGGAGACGTCCCACATGTCTATACTTGTCAATTACCAAGCTAAAAGATGAAAAGATAATGATGAAGCTTATAATATGAAATTAAATGAAATATTTGATATGTAGATGATTTTATGATTTAATGCTATGCACTATGATGACTTTGATGTTACGAAAGTATGATTATGATTGCGATTATGTTTTATGATTTCACACATTATGTTATCGATGATTGGATTAGGAGATATGGAATGTTTTATGAATATGACGATTAGTGATGTTTATGAACGAATGCTATGAAATAACTCTGTTATTACGATAGTACAATCATTACTAGTTAAGTAAATGAAAGATAATGATGATTTATGATATCCTATAAGACTTAAAGTATATGTTTATGAATGTTTATCGTCTAATGATATGAAAGTATGTCTTCCGCTTTGATATGAAAGAACTATGATGATGATACGACTCTGCTATGATATGTGATAACTTACAAGTCATGAATGATGATGAATAAAGTGAATGTTGTTATGAATATGATGATGTTACTAATCTGCTATGATTTCTGAAAGTACTGAAAGGTCACGAAACATGATGAATGATAATGGATTATGTGAACATGTTGATTACGTGAGAGTCGTAGACACCAAAGCATGTTTTAAGAATGTTTTATGGGTTAGTACTCAGCGTTGTGCTGATGTGTCTGTCAATGTTTTGTTTTGTCACTACTGTGGCCTGTCACTTGGTGGGTGGCAGTGTTACAATAGTTTCAGGTTGAAGTTCTGGAGCATCTCTTCCAAGATAGAAGCCGTTACGTGCTAAGAGTTCAGCTATGATTGTTTTACGTTTCTTTTGAGGCGAGGACGTTTCACTTTGTAATAGGTAATAGTAATGGTTTAGTTTTATTTCTAGCTCTGGATGAGCAATAGTGCTCCTGATTCTCTTCAGCTGCTGCTCCGCGAAAGCGTTAAGAGTTCTGAAGTTGGTATATTTTATTTGTAACAGGTTCTTAAACGTTTTTCCCATTTTGGGTTGTCCAATTTACAAAGGAAACTCTACCGAAATTTCTAGAAAATAGTAATCTATTATTAAAGTGTTTCTTTAAAAGAGTGACAAATCAAGGTATTGTCCCTGTAAGTTAATGTCAAAGGTCGCCTTGTATTTTCCCATAGTGGAAAGTACGGCGGTAACGCGCCGACTAAGCTAAGTCTTCCGCTGCTAATCCTGATTAATTAGCTTAATAAGGATGTATGAAAGTCGGGGCGTTTCACTATCAATTTTAGAACACACTCTACTCTCACTCTCCTGTTTATTGGACCATGAGAAAGCGGGACCAATAAAACTCATCATTTCACACTCCCTTATGCACTGTCTAAACTCTACAATCTCCTCTAAGGTGATAGTTGACCCAATTCTCTCATGAAAATTAAGCACATTATTAAAGTCACCACCTATAATCCAAGGGCCCACCACACTTGTACTGATTCTCACCAAATTCCTCCAAAGACTCCTCCTCTCACCTGCTTCATTGAATCCATAAACCACAGTCCAGCAAAACATTCTCCCAGTAGCATTATGAGTTATCTCACAGTGGATATATTGAGCATTACACTCTAGAATATTCACACAGAATCTCCTAGGTTGCCAAATGATCCACATACGACCTACTTTGTGACTTTGAAGATTAGTCACAACACTCCAATTTGCGCAAATAGAAGGAAACACTTTGGGGAAGTTCACAGCCTTCACCTTAGTTTCAAGAAGACCAAATAACCCTATTGAATGATGGTTCAAGAACCATTTGATATTATTATGTTTATTAGGGCTATTCAATTCTCTCACGTTCCAAAAGCCTAACTTATCCATGAAGGGAAATAATCACCCCCTCCTTGTGTTGTACAATCACCTTGTTATGCATTTTTCTGCTCTTAATTCACGTGCACAACATTACCCTCATTTTCCACTACATTCTCCCTGCTCTGTGGCTGCACACTCACCTCTTCATTTCCTGAGTTACCCTCTCCTGCCAGTAGTTGCATTGCAGGATTTGAAGCTCCAATATTTGCTAGGATGTTCAAGTTTGACATATGAACAGGAGCCTGGCCACTTACCCCTTCCTTTGAACCAGCAACTTCATTATTCTTCCTTCTCCATACTTGCTTTTGAACCACCTTCTTCTGAGCAAGCTCATACCTCTTTTGCCTACACTGCTCCATGGAATGTTCTATTCCTCTACAATCTGAACATAATATAGGTTTGCATTCATAGGTCACTTTTTGCTATGTCATTTCTCCTTTTTCATTCATGAACTTCACCTCTTCTGGGAACTGTTGATCCATCCTAACTTCCACCAGAACCTGGGCATATTCTAGAATATCCTTCTAAGCCATAGCCCTATTAGTCTGTATAGGTTTGCCTATGATACCAGCAATCTTATTCAACACAATTTGACCCCAATACTTCAGTGACAACCCTGGAAATCGAATCCAAGTAGGAACTGATTTCACATCTTCATTGCTCAGGTCTAAGTCTGGTGTCCAATTCTTAACAATGACAGGTTTTCTATCATAGAGAATTGGACCATCATCCAGAGCTTTCATTTTCCCCTCCACCGTTCTAATCGCACAAGGAATACACCATTCTCCATCATTGCTACCTTCTCTATTCCAAATTTCCCCCAAATCCTTCGAATAAACCCATTGACAATCCTAAATGGAGCTTCCAACTTTTTTACCTTGGTCATTCGTAATCTTTTTAATTAGTGATGCATTCAAAATTTTGTTACCTTAAATGGCAAAATTGAATTAATTAACAAAATACAGTACCTGGAAAGCCATAGCTTGTCTAATGTGCTTCAGCTCGTCCCAAGCTGAACCTGCATGCTGCCGGTACCAAGTTTGGCTATCTAGATTTTTTATGAGCTGCATAGCATGCACTCAGTGTCTCATAGGGGATAAGTTAATTCTTCTATCCATTATACAATAAATGCAAATCCTGTTTTGATATGTAATTCCATACTCTGTTTTTCTAAACTAGAAGTTAGTATTGATGAGTAATACACTAAATCAAGAATTTAGATCTACTAAAATAATTATGAAACTCCAAAATTTATATAATTAGATATTTATTGAAGAAAGGGCAAATAAATTAATACCATCATTCTTATACATGCACATTATATAGCAGACAAACCGATCCGTATGAGAAATGGTCATTTCCCATAAATCCTAGTTCTGTTAGGAGTCTAAAAGTTTTAGTTAGTTTGTAATTCTAGTTGAGTTAGAAATAAAAATCCAAGTTGGATTAGGATTCCTAATTAGAGTAGGATAATAGTAGCATTAGGAGTCTAATGATAATAGGAGAATAAGCATAGTACGCGTGTAGGCTTGCTTGTCGCCCAAGGGGAGTTTGTTCCTCTTGGATAGATTTGTTATTTTCATAATTATCTTGTTTTAGTTTCCTAGTTCTATTATGACTAGATTTTGGAGCCCATACTTACAAGAGACCCTCTTAAACCTAGATTTAAGAGTACTATCCTTTTATTTTCATTGTTGTTCGTCCATAAAATCATAAAACACAAAAAGAGTTCGAAACCACCAATACAAAATCACATTAAGTGGTATCATATCAGGGTCATTGCGACGGTGCGTGAGGGTGTGTGCGGTGTCCAAATCGTGATTTGTTTAGTTCATTTGAAACTAACATACAGGGCTACGTTGTTTCAAAATTTCAGCTCAATCCGATTAGTAATGAAGTCACAGCAATCGAAACATTCGAGGCCAAGTTTATGGAAGATTTGAGCCGTTTTCCGGTAAACTTTGGAAAAATATTTCTCCTGGCATACAACAAATTTTTCCTGTTTTCTTGTCTTGAAAGTGGACTAATTTTTGTCAAATTTACGACTAGATAGTTTCATAATATTTGAAGAACTCTTGATATTTATTCAAATACGTTTTTTTATCATTAGTCAAAATCGAACTATTCTAGACCAGTTTTAAAAGAATTAAAATTGCGAACAATTGGCAGGGTATTTTGTGATGAAATTTTGGTCGAGTGTTCTAGACACATAGCTCTACATTCTATCATAATTTCAAAATATTTTAAGTAGTTTTGATCAGGTTTTGACATCTGCACTTTCTATGAAGATTCTGGACAGATTTCATTGATCAAGGCAAGGATGATTTCTCTTATATTGGTGATGAACTATGTGAGAGCTTATACATACAACCCCTAGATCGTTGTAAAATTGTAAAAACACTAAGTGAGGCTTTAGGGAATGTTTTGCATAATCTTTTTGCTGAAATTGATACACTTGTCAAATATTCTCCATACCAGACATTGGAAGCGAGTGCTACACAACCTTCTCATGTTGAAGATGAGTTAGAGATTAAATCTTTGGCTTGTGCAAACAGCAAAGCTCTAATCTTCGCCATTCGAGATGTGCACAACGTTAAATCCAAGCGTTCAACAAAGGAGCTTGATATATTTCTTGTTGATTTTTGTTTTCAAGACTTGATTATTGGCGCATGTAGGCATGCTCGTGAAGAAGTCTGGCTATCCACGACAATCTTGCTCCTTTAGTTCATGGGTTTCACGTATGGATGGTTGCATGGATACCTTAGTTTTAAAAGGCGCAAGGCGCACCGAGGCGCAAGGCGCAAGGCGCACGCATCTTGTAGATGAGGCGCACCCTTATTTATTTATTTTTTATGGTATTAAATATTCTGTAGATAAGCACATATTAAAGTATTTAATATAAAATTCCATTAAAAAAAAGTAATTAATAATTAAAAAACTTGCAGCATTTCTAAAATAGGAATATATGTTACTATTTTCACTTCATATACTTCTCTAGTTCACTACTGTTCAAAAAAAAAGTACTTGTCTTCAAAAAAAAAAAAAAGAAAAAAAGACTTCTCTGTTGAGGTAACAAGTTAACAACAGTGGGCTCCACGAAAAGGAGTAAAAAAAGATAAAGACCAGAATAGAAGAAAAAAAGAAAGAGAAGAAAAAGAAGAAAGAGAAAAGCAATCGAACATAAGAAGAATTATCATGAGCGAAGAACATACGAACTGGAGTATCATGATTCGAAAATCAAACATAACTCCAGATCGAAGAGGAAGAGAGAAGAAAAGATGACAGATGGGGATGAAGAAGGAGAAAAAGTAGATCGAAGAGAAGGGAAAGTAAATCGCAGAGAACTTACCTCAAATCTATTCACCGGCGGCGGCCACCGTCCATTTGTTGCTGAACATCAGGCGAGGATGCCCGCCGGCCTTTTCGTCACGATCACGGAAGTCCGGCTACCTCTCAATTCAACACAAATCTCAATTTTGCAAATTAGGGTTTTCCCCCAAATTAGGGCTTTTGATTTTCAGTCGAAATTTGAGATATTTCATGCAATTAGGTGAGGGCTTTTGCTCGAAATCTGTGTATTAAAGCTAAGGTAACATTTAATTTAAAAATTTTCTTCATCTTCTTCCTTGAATACAACCAAGATCGACGTTTCTGCGCCTCTTCCCTAAAAGTGTGCGCCTCGCTGCGCTTGCGCCTCACACAGAGGCGGCAAAAAGCGCTCGCCTGAGTTCGCCTCTTGTCATGCGCTTCGCCTGACTTGGTGGATGCGTTTTGGCACGCGCCTCCACTCGCCTAGCGCCTAGGCGCGCCTTGGGCGCGCTTTTTAAAACTAAGATGGATACATTGGAACTTGAGGTCAATTTCTTTTCAAGAGGGGGAGCATGATCCATATGAGAAATGGTCATTTCCTATAAATCCTAGTTCCGTTAGGAGTCTAAAAGTTTTAGTTTGTTTGTAATTCTAGTTGAGTTAGAAATCCAAATCCTAATTGGATTAGGATTCCTAATTGGAGTAGGATTATAGTAGCATTAGGAGTCTAATGATAATAAGAGAATAAGCATAGTAGGCGTGTAGGCTTGCTTGCCGCCCAAGGGGAGTTTGTTCCTCTTAGATAGATTTGTTATTTTCATAGTTATCTTGTTTTAGTTTCCTAGTTCTATTATGACTAGGGTTTATTGTTTTCATGCCTATATAAGACTTTGTTTTCAGTAATAGATTCAGAGTTTTTTTAGTTTAAAATTGAAGTGTTGAGCGTTTGTGCGTTGCATAAAATTGAGTGTTCAAAATACACAAGTTATTGTGTGATCTTGGAGCTTAGACTTACAAGAGACCCTCTAGATTTAAGAGTACTATCCTTTTATTTTCATTGTTGTTCGTCCATAAAATCACAAAACACAAAAAGAGTTTGAAACCACCAATAAAAATCACATCAAGTGGTATCAAAGCAAGGTCATTGCGACGGTGCGTGATGGTGTGTGAGGTGTCCAAATCGTGATTTGTTTCTTTGGAAAGCTAACATACATGGCTACGTTGTTTCAAAATTTCAGCTTAATTCGATTAGTAACGAAGTCACAGCAATCGAAATATTCGGCGCCAAGTTTCCTGAAGATTCGTGATTTTATTTTCATTGCTGAACTTGATACAATTTATTGCTGAAATTGCTGAAATTGATACACTCTTAAACCTAGATTTAAGAGTACTATCCTTTTATTTTCATTGTTGTTCGTCCATAAAATCACAAAACACAAAAAGAGTTCGAAACCGCCAACAAAAAACACATCACAAACAATTAGTAACAAAGTGCATGGGCGCCAACATAGAAAATTAAAAGATGATGAGACACATGCCTTGCTGATATAAACAAATAAACCTAAAAACATGTTGCTTATTCCTGTTAATATATCACAAGAATTGTTGAGATCATATTTCCCTTCTCAATAAAGTTGTGGAAGTGATCACATTTCACAGCAAAGTAGCTTTAAGGAAATGTCATGATATAATGATCCCATCAAAATAGTCAGATACAGGAAAAAAATGACATCGAAGGTAGGTTAAGGAGGCCAACATGTAGCAAAAATTAGGTGCAGTAATAAGTACCTGAACTTGGACATAAGCATCTTTATCCTGAAGAATCTGAAGTAATAAAGTCCCGTGAACGTCAAAGTTACTGAGACCACCTTCTCATTTGAAAGTCACATTGAGTTTCTCCACACAGTCAATGTTAAGGGATCAATTAGTGGAGGAGCAGTAACTTTAGACTTGCTTAAAGTTGGTGGGACATCCTCTATAATCATTTCACCTTATGCTTTCAAGGATTCCAGAAATTTGTTTGTCCCTTATGTTTTACCAAGCTTCATGCCAAGACCTGTAGACGGAGCACTGACCGCTGAAGCTGGACGAGCATAAAGACAAGCAACATGGGAGAACCAGTCACTGTTTTACTAAGAGTAATATATCAATCGCAAAGAATGGAGAAAGCACGGGTAGTCTAAGTGATGACTAACAAAGTTGTCATAAAGACATGATCAAGAATCAAATTAAATCTACGACCATGCACTTAGCAATCAAGTTGAATAACAAATATAGTTCACAACTTTCGTTTGTTCATAAAAAAACCAACTCTTCAAACGAAAATTCTGCACTTGCGGTTACTATATCTAGCCGTGTAATTCTACCAATCGAAGTTCATAAAGCCAA
This sequence comes from Beta lomatogona, assembly GCA_947646795.1. Lineage (NCBI taxonomy): Eukaryota > Viridiplantae > Streptophyta > Magnoliopsida > Caryophyllales > Amaranthaceae > Beta > Beta lomatogona. Next base: position 1,566,613 of record CANSNZ010000930.1, read on the forward strand.
CAACAAATCAATCAGATAAACGATCATCAATCACTCAAGATCACAGTTACACACTGACATAAACCTCCACTAAAAAAAATCAAAGAGAAACTGACCAAATCAACTAATAACTAGCATTCAGCCACAATATTCCCGAACTAATTGAAATTTAGCACCGCTAATTGCAAGAACTTCACAAACTATGCAATCTAAGCATTTAATCCACAATAGAAGTTTGCAAATTTGAACGAAAATGCGAAATTTAACATACTCATTCACATAATCAATGAGAACACAATTTCATTATCGCACCTAATTTCATAACTTCAATTGAACAAAACTCAATTCAAAAGAGAGATTGGGAAGGTTAATACCAACAATAGAAGAAGAAGCTCGATGGCGACACCAACACCAGCCACTAGCTGCGCAACCAGCAAGAGGAAGGAGGAGTAGAGCCACGGCAGCACCAACGACATACAAGCAGCATCAACAACGGTAACAACCGTGCAGAGGTGAGAGAAGATCGCGGAACAGGACAACAGCAGTTGCGAGAGGAGAGAAAGGACAACAGTAGCAACGGCAACACCAATAGAGGAGCACCACCATCAAGAGGAAAAATAGACAGATGCGATGAAAAACAAGCTGCACCAAAAGCAACAAGGAGGAATGAAAAACCTAGGAGAGGCTACATAACGCCCAAAGTGTAGTGAACTAATTGCTAACGTTCTACGCGGATTCGCTAGGTTATCAAACAAAGCCATCATAAGATCAACATAACCGGTCAAGAAGACCAGACATTACTTTCTTTCAGTGCAAATTATCACATTTGAGTATTAGGTTAGTTGCCTATAACATTACCATTAATTGATTTCTCAAAGCTCCAATTTAAAAAACATACTCATATCTCAGCTGGATTAGATGATCATGAACAACAATACAATTTTATAAAATAAAAATAAAAAGTAGAAGAAAAAAGAAATGAAAGAAAGAGACCTTCATCATCTCCTTGTGAATGTCGAGGTGAGAGTAAGACTGGAAGTAGGCAACATCGAAGTCGGTGCAAGGAGGAGCATCGACATCTGGTTCGCCGGTGTCATCGGCGGAAGAAGCACCAAGTAACAGAGCACGACAGTAGTGCCGACAAGTGGCGGTGAGGCAGCGCACACCAACGAACCAAAGGAGAGAGACGAGGGTTTGAGAGAGAATGGGTGAGAAAAGAGAGAGGGTGTCGGGGTCAGAGGGAAGGCGGGGTTGGGGGGGGTTTCTTTTGGTTTAGCTGACCGACAATAAGGATGGGCGGGTTCGGTTTTGGGTTCTCAAATGAACTAACAAGGGGAAACAAAAGGATGGGGTTACTGACCCATATTGATAACACGCAACAATTTGGTTCCGTATTTTGGGTAAATACTACTCAATAAATTTAAATAATTGAAACAAAAAATATATAATAACAATATTGATAGTAATAACTTCATAAAAAATATATATATATTAAAACATAATAAATCAATACTCCTGTTTCAAATAAAATAAAATGATGATAATCCATAATTAAATTAATAATTATAATTAGCATTTAATACACTTTTAAATATAATCTTGTACAGAACGAAGAAGGAGAGCGAGCGAGTCTGACTGGAACGAAGAAGAAGAGCGGTTGTTAAACACTGAAACCTAAGCAGCAATACTTTGTAATTGGAATTGAAAATAAAGTAAATGTTGTTTTTTTGGAGTTTAATTCTCTTTGGCGGCTTATTAAGCGCCAACAATAGTTTTGGGATCAGCACTCAATTAATTTAAGATGACTTTGTCTTTTTTTTTTTATTGTCGAGGGAAGATGTGTTTGTTAAGTACACTGCCCGTATAAGAAATAATACGAAGTAATTAAGAAAATCATAAAGTTATATTAAAAAGTATACTTATACTCTTAAAAAAAAACTTATCCTAAAGTGTTACTTTAAAATGTTACTCAATGTAAAAAGTGTTACTTTAAAATGTTACCGGTATGTTAGTGTTACCTAAAGGTGTTACCTATCTGAAAGTGTTACATTAAAATGTTACTCAATGGAAAAAGTGTTACTTTAAAATGTTACTCAATGGAAAAAGTGCTACATTAAAATGTTACTTATAAAATACATTACACTAAGTGTTACATATTGATTAAGTATTACCAAGGTGTTACATATATATTCGACAAAGTTGAATTTTGAAAAGTGTTACCTCATACATGTTACCTTAAACCAACGTTGTACTAGTGTAATAATAAAAGGCGATTGTAAAGAATTAACATAAAAGATAATTTCGGCCCAATAATCATGCTTTTGTTCTTGTCTAGCAGGGGTATAGATAAAAATGACTTAAAGATAAGCTAGAATTAAGCAATGTAATAGAGCAAACTCTAAATATAGTAGATTTATATATTACAGACAAACTAAACGGACTGTTATTACAACTTTTCCAAAATAACCAAATCCCAGCCGCAATCCCTTGGGTTAGAACATAGTTAAAAACTGGGAACCACATTGGTTAGCACTGATATGAGTAGGAGGAGATTGGGATTTAACTTCACACAACATTAATATTTTTATATTACGACTATTACAAAAGTCATTCACCTCAGCCATAGCCTTTTTTACTGGTTCCCCGGATATTACTACATGCAATATACATTATTTATTTAACAAAATAGCAAAAAATAAACATTCTTGGAGGTGAGGGACTAATTAAAAGCTTAATTTCTCTTCCTCTTTAGGGTAGCAAAGGCATCATCACTCTCCATGTCATCAACCCTTATGTTATCTGAACCAGATTGAGAAGAGAGAATCAGAAGGATAGAAGGGTCCATCCCCAACTGCTCAATTTGCCTTACTATAGAGTTATCAGAGTGCAAAGAGTGAGAAAGAATTCAATTCACCTAAGTTTCCACCATCAGCCGTGTCTAGCATATATATGTATCATTATCAGTCTTACCATTAGGAGAGGTTGTAAGAACTTGATCATCATACTCAGCAGGAGAAAAAAAGGTGGGAATCACCAATGATATTAGAAGGGCAATAGACTTTGAGAGGGACAGGAGAGCAAAGGGGGGACAATCTCTTAATAGTTCCTTTAATCTCTTAGAGTGAGGCTCGGCGGGAGTAAAGAGGGACTAGAGGTGCCAGCAAACTTGCCTCATCATAAGAGGAGTCTTCAGAGATTAAAGGATGAGCTATAATTAGCTTACCCTTACCTTTCCCATGCATGGGAGGAGGGTACTTACCTGCAGCATTCTCAGAAGCTTGCAACATAGAGTCTTTAATGACAATACCCTTCCCAAGTAGGAGTAGAAAGGATTCCAATTTGTATTAGCCTTAGAAAAATTCTTAATTTTGGAATGGAGGGTTTGAAAACACTTTAAGATGCTTGGAATATGAGTAAAAGTCCTCATACCAAATCACATATCCATGAACTAAATCACCAACCCAATAAACTTCAGCAAATTCAAGCAGAGGACCTTGTTTATTGACTCTGACACAAGCCCTAGCAAATCGTATTTTATTTTTTAAAAGAGACATCTGATCCAGTTTAATCAAAGACCCAATATCATTAACAACTAATAAATTATCAATTGAACCCAAGTTGAGAATCCCAGTGAAGAGATAAGGAATTCTTACCCACAAATCCACCCATTGGATTTTTTCAAGGTAGGGATCAAAGAAAGGCTTCCAAGAATAAATAATGAATAAATCACCTTGAATATGCCATGGCCTCTGACTCCAGACAAGAGCAAGGTCCTGAGGGTTGACAAACTTCAAAAGGATCCAATGATTACTCATTTCAAGGTAGTAAATGTCTCCCTTCACAAACTTTCAATCAAAATTTATATGGCCATAAGAGTACGCAGATCAAGAGGAGTTAGGGAATTTTACCAATAAGACAAGTTAAAGTAAGCTCAACAATATCATTCTTGACCTGGAGAAGATCACCAAGAACTATAGTTTCAGGAAAAACTGGAGGAGGAGGAAAAATTGCAGAAGGTGATATTTTTTTTTTCATAAGCCCGATCTGACCGAGCGACCCAGCCCGATCGGGCGTCTGGACGGAAATCACAATTAAGAAATCGGGCCCTTTCTTTTTCTCCCTCATTCCTCTTTCAATACTCCCACTTCTCACTATCTCTACTCTCAAAACCCTAACCTCCCACTTCATTTTCTTCCTCCCTCCACCCATCCTTTCACCTCTTACCTCCATTAAGATACCTCCCACCTTGAAGAAATCACCTCCTTCCTTCACCCTTTACTTTTTCTCTCACCACTTTCCCCACCTTTCTTCTCTACCCATCTCATCCTTCATATTTCCACTCCCCTTCATTTGTGGATTTCACCAAAGGTTTCAAAGGGCATCCATGGCAGATACACGAAGATCTCAACGTGGGCAAACTTCAAGGGCTAGGGGACAAGCAGCACCACCTCCACCACCACAAATTACACCTGATGAAGAATTTCCTGAGGTGGTTTTCAAATATGAGAAACAAAAGGAGAACTTCCAACGACTGAAAGGTCGTGATGTACTCCCTACTCGCTTTCTAGATCTTGAATTTTTGAACAGTTTAGGACTTGCTAATGATTTTAAAAGTTTTATGAAGATAATTGGAATGGAAGCCTTCTTTACTATTCATGTGAATACCTACAGGAGCCTAGTTTATGAAATTTATAGTAGCTTTGAAGTTACTAAACCTAGGTCTGGTCCTATTTCTTATGTTTCCTACAGATTGTTGAACAAGGACTTTTATCTTACCTTACCCCAATTTGCTAACATTTTAAGAATCACCAATGGGGGGACATTGGTCATCCGGATGGGTATAATCATGGTACATGCTATTATAGCATTACGGGGAGTGATGCCCCAGTCAACCTCCAACATTGTAAGGCTCCAACATTGTAAGGCCACATACATTCACCATCCCATCTATAAAATTTGGCAATGATTCATGGCCTGGACTTTGTTTGGGAGGGTTGAGGGAAACAACTTGCGAGGGGATGAACTTTATCTTATAGGAAGCTACATGTCTAGGGGTAAAGAAAAAGCGTTTCAATATAATATCCCCCATCAGGTTGCTCTTCAGTTTGAGTGGATTGCTACCACCTTCCCAAAACGCCGCGCTGATGGCACTTTCTCCTTCCGCCCCATAGTCAATGGTGGGCTTATCACCCTCTTTGCCCGACAGATAGCGAGGTTTGACCAATCCCGCTATGCCCCAGTCCCCGGCCCCACCCTTATAGATGATATTTATCTCGACTCTCTTCATTGGATAGAGCGAGCTGGGCGGGGTCGTTATCAGTGGTTTGTAGGCATCCAGCGTTCCCTCATTTCTCCTGATCCCCTAGCTCGCCTGCGGCCTAGGCAGACGCATTACCACCTCCCCATCCAAGGCCAGGATTCCCCCACCCCCACTCCTAAGATGCCCCTGCGCACATACAGTAGGCGACCACCTCCTGATGCTGACGTTGGTCCTTCCTCTCCTCCCCCCCCTAATCTGCTGGCGATTTTGATTTTCAGGGCATGATGAGCACCCTTTAGAGGATGGAGCTTGGCATGATTGCACTCACCAAAGCGAGGTTGCTACATTGTAGAATGACCAGCACTTGGCCATGTATCTCATGTAAGATGAGTATTGTAGGGCGCATCGGATTTATGCAAAAGGCCCCCACCCCTCATGGTATACATGGAACCCCAGCTACAGCGTTCCAGGGACCAGTGGTGCATGGGACATGGAGGATGATGATGCTGATGGTGATGATACTGATGCTTCCTTGGGCGATTGAAGCCCCTATTCTTTCTCTTTTCCCTTGCTGCAATGAGGTCATTGCCAAGTTCAGCTTGGGGAGGATCCTTGTAAGTACTCTCCTCTCTTTAATCGCTTTCTAGTGTAGTTAGTGTCGTTTCGTTGCTTTAAAAAAAATTGCTGAAAAAATACCAAAAATAATATTTCAATGGATTGGATTAATTGCTTCCATGTGCCCCGTAATGTTATGAAGGAATAATTTAGCTCTTTATTTGGATAGTTGGGCATTTGAGATTTGATTTCGAAATGTGACCTTTAACTGCCTTGACCTTAAGTGAGTTTTGATGATAACGCGCTTACTTTGACCGCATGCTTGAATTGGTTAGACTGTGAGGATTCATACTTGCCCATGGATTTATTTCTATATCCAGTCTATTCATGTGTGTTACTTCCTCTCTAGCGTTCCGATCTTGGTTTTGGCAAGGTACTTGTTGATATTTGGCATCATATTTCATATGTTGTGATAGAGGCGTTCTTGTGAAATGATTCTTAAGCCTTGAATTTGATTTTCATGATTCTTTTTCCACTCTAGCCCCGCTGAGCCTAATGACTTTTTCTGGTCACTAAACCACACTACAAGCCTTGGGCCCTATGTTTGATTACTATCCCAAAGCCTAGCTTGGGGGAGCATTATCTTAGGATGGTATTTTGATGATAAGTTGATATTGGTGGTTCGTTGGAAAAATACTAATTGCAAGTTCAAAGGTTTGAAGAAGAAGAAAAAGAAAGAAAAGGATTGTGTTTGTTAGTTCAAAGGAAAGTATAAAAGTGTGAAAAGTTGAAAAATTGCATTTATTCCTTGTTCTTTCATTCACATTGATCTGAAAAGAAAAAAAATACTTCATGAGAAAGTGAACTGAAAACAAAAGTTTGTTGTGTGTTTGGTGATTTTCCATAGTGGGATGATGTTTTGGATGTGTGTTAATGTCTTAGGAGTTGTTGTAGACCTCTTTTAGTCTTGATTAGTAGTCTTAATTGCTCCCCTTTCTTGGCTTTACCAACACATTCCCTAAATATTTTCCCTACCTTAACCCAAGCCCCATTACAACCCAGAAAAGACATCTTGAGCATGTGTTCTTTGTTTGTTGAATTGATACGGAGTCAAATTGCCAAAGTTAAAGAGTACATTCGCTACTTGAGTCGACTGGAATAGGATGAGTGACATTATACCTTTCTAAACACATGAGAGTGTGAGTGGGAAGGGTTATTATGGTTGGGTTGGTCAGTGTTCGGTCATATTTTATGCCAGCCACAAAAATTGAGAGGAGTAACACCCTGCCGAGCACCTTTTCGAGATTTGCATGTCACGTAAGGCAGACGCATTTGATTGCTTGCTTGGGCGATTGGTGGTTAGAGTGATCTGAACAGTTGAACTTAAATTTTGCCTACTTGAATGATTTTGAGCTTTGAAAAGTTTTGATTTCTATTTTCATATCTAAAGGGGTGAAGAAATTATATTTATGTTCACGTCATGCTTTGCTTGAGGACAAGCAAAGGTTTAGCTTGGGGGAATTTGATGTTACGGTTTAAATATCTATCCCCCCCCGTTTCTTTGTTGAAATGCGTGCTAATAGTGCTCTTAGGAGCTATTTTATACTAACATCTTCCATCTAGTTGTAGTCTTGTGTTTTATGATAGTTTTCAGGTTTTAGGGTAATTTTCCTATTTCCTGCTATTCTTGATGCCACAATGGAATGGAGAGAGTTAGGAGGCACGAGTATTAGTTCCCGAGGCCCGAAGTTGCTATCCTGAGCCTGCTGAAGAACTCATCGCTGGAGGTCCGCCAGATCGGGCGGTTGACCCGGAAGGTAAAATTCGGACTTTTTTATTTCCTTTTTTGTTCTTTTGCAGGAGTTAGTATAAATAGCTTTGTGAAATATTTGGCAAGGACCTTTTTTCTGATTTTGAATTTACCTTCATAAGTTTTCCTAAACACTAGTTTTCTCTCTCTAGCCCTAATTATTGCACATTGGAGATTATTAAAGTTCAATTCAAATTCTTCATTTTTTCCTTTAATTGATAATTGTCTCTTTTATAGTTCTTATTTACTTTCAAGTATTTGTCTCTTATTATTTTTAATTGCTTCAAAATATGAGTATTTCAATAGTTATTGTTTGTCTTTTCTTTGCCATGAGTGAGTAGATTCATCTCTAGGGATTAGTGAGGGAAGCCATGTTTATGCCATGATTAATTGTTCTTGATTCCTTTAATATTTAGGTTGTGGTTAGAGCAATTCTACTATTCTAGTCTGATTCATTTTTAATCTGCGATTTATGTTAGTGTACAATTTCATGAATCGTTGTTGGCTAGTAATTGTTTGTATTGATCAAGATCCTACTTTTAGAGGCCTAGAACACACTAGTTAGTCTGATTATGTGATGTGATCATACTGCATATGTTGCTTTGAGAGTGTTAAGACCCGACCATAGGATTAACGCCTACTCTAATTGCTCGAGCCTATACCTAAGTATTATTAGTTATCTGAACCCTCCTGATTGGTATAAGCATGGTGGACCGATCGAACGCCCTAGATCTTTAATTATTTGATAAATTTCCATCTCTTGTGATTTAGTTTATTTTAGCTTAGTTATTAATCATTCAATAACTTTTCTCTCTGAATACTTAAGTAATTGAGCATTAATCTGTAGAATTCCTCTCCCTGTGGATCGACCCGTATTTGCTAAGTATCTGCTAGCAACAGACACCGTGCACTTGCGGTACTATTTTAAAACCCATCCAACGTTCTTCTATAGATTACTCCATTTGAAGGCAAAGAAAGAAAGAAAATTTGTGGCTTTTGTGAAGTACAACGAGCTAAAAAGGACTGGTTTTATGTGGTTAAAACTATGGCTCTTGATACCAAATGATGCGATTTCACCTCACAAACTCACTACTCTTGTTGTGTTTTTATGGTTAAGAGACTAAAATGAAAGAAATTAAAGCAATATAATAAAGATAGGCTCCCAGATCTCGGTTTGGAGAGGTTCTCTTGAAGTCGCGGTTCAAGATTTACACACAAGATCGTAGTCTAGTGCACTTTAGAGTTAACAACACTATAACAAGCTCAAAGCTCACTATTTCATTCAACAATTACACACCTTACATATGAATACCTTAAGGGTATTTATAGGCTAAGTACAATAGCTAAGAGTTTAAAAATAACAAAGAAATAAGCTAAACTCCTAAACTAAGCGAGCTGAAACTGCTGGCTGGAGTTATGCTACAAAAATGGGGAGCTTCCTTGCCATTGGATGCTTGGAAACAAGTTGTAACCAGTAGGAAGCTTTCCTACACTTAAAGATTGCTCCAACCAATGAAAGAAATCATTTAAAATGCTGCAAAAACCTTCTGCCCATATCAGACCCAAAGGGGGTTGCTTACATGCCAGTCTGCCTTCTTTCGTTGCTTAGCAAATAGGAACCTTTCCTAGCTAGGAAGGAAAGCTTGGGATTGGTCAAACTAAGCAAGTACCTTAAGCACCTCCATGACTCAGCTAGGAGCTTGTTTCCCTTTGCTTTACACGTCCAAAATGCTTCTTAAACTAAGCAAATTACAACCAGTTTTACAAAACCGAAAATTACAGAAACTGATTTAGGAGCTAAGTAACTAATAAACATAATTAGTGAAAGTAAAGCATGTTTAGAACTAAACTAACACCTATTAGCATAAAGCACCTCAAGCACACACCTCACAACCACCCATGGACAGCTGCTTGCTTGACCTACTTAGCTTCTTCTTCTTTCGTGAGAAACACGAATACATAAGCACAAAATCAAACTAACTTATATCTTTGCTAATTAAACCTAATTAATTATTCATTACAAAAACAAGAACATCAAAATGCTAATTGATTTCATATCACCTGATAAGAAAATGGTTAAAAAAGAGTGCACGTGTATGGATCGATAACTACTAAGCACACGTAATTTTCTCATAAGCATGTTATATACAAAAAGTAAATTGTGAATAGCCTTGATTAACTTTTTTATTATATATACATATGGAAAATAACGCATTGTTCAGGTTTGAACCTCTTATACTTCAAGTGGAAGTATATTCCCCAGTGAAGTCGCCAGCTTGTGGTACCCAATTTTTTACTGTCTTAATTAACGGTCTGAATCCCACAAAAGTCTCTCATTGGAATATGAGTTTTAGAAAACTTTGAAGTCGCCACCCTATTAATATCTGAATAGGGACATATTTATTTAATAAATCATTTTCAAATCAATTACAAGAAATATCATTTAAAATGATGATGACTTCATATGGATAAGGCTTTTTGAAAATTGGTCTTCACTAGTAGAAAAAACCTCAAATGACACAAGACAGCAAATTCGATTTTGAAAAACCGGACCCGTTAGCTAAGTATTTTTGGTGCAAATTAAAAGTTAAAATAACTGATCCGGTTAGCTTAAAAAAAGTAAAAGTTTTTGTTAACTGATCCAGTGTTTAGTCTCGGATCAGTTAGAAAACGGAAGACCCACAAGAGATAAACCCAAGCCCACTCATTTACCTCGCTCTATTACCTTTCTCCCTAAAACCCTACATTCTCTTATGATGCGCTCAATGCTACATCTCCCAATATCCTTCTCTCTCATGATCTCAACCCTAAACCAATCTCAGCCCCCCATCTCTCTCCTCTCCCTAGCCCACCGCCAAATTGAATCGGAAACAGAGATCTGGCTCCCGTCTCCTCCCTCTCTCCCTAGGCTTTCCTTCTTCGTCGCACCACGAAACCTGGCTCGCCCATCATCTCTTGGCTCGCTTTCCTCCTGCTCGTCATCTACACTAGCACCACGCCACCACCACTTTCTCAGCCTCTGAATTATCGCTTTATGATTATCGTCTGCAACTCGTCCTCGCCAATTCATTGAGTACTTCGCTGCATCTTCGCACCACCACCATCGCTTCTTCACACCACCATCGCCTACATCGCAAGGGTTAATTTGTTTCTGTTTCTTTTTTTTCATTGGGTTTTTCTATGATATACCCCTGTGCTTTTTAAAATTCTATAATGTACCTCTAATGTTTTTTTATACTACACTGTACCCCTATGTTTTATCTTGTTTTTATTTTAGGATGTAGTTTTGCTTAAGGTTTATAATTTAGTGCCTTTTTTCATTTCTGTATTTTATGCATCTTTGAATCTTCGATTTTTTTTGTAATTATCAATTTTCATTTTCGTTTTCTGTTGTATAATTTAGTTCCTTTTTTTCATTTTTTTTGACAATTTCGTGTATTTATGTGTATTATTTTGTAATTCTTGAATTATGAAGTTGATATATTCGAAAGTGGTTGGTAATTGTTGGCAAATGTATTATGATTTTGCTGATAAACATTTGATTTTGGATGTTTGTATTTATGTACAGTAAATGGGATGTATAATGGTTGAAAATTGAAACTGGATGTATAATGGTTGAAAGTATTTGACGATTTGTCCTTTTGTGATGTAACTTTTTTTTTACTCCACACTTGTACCTAACTGATGTGGTTTAAGTGCAAAATAGGATCAGTTTACTACAATAATTGATCCGGTTTTCCACTTAAACCGGATTAGTTGACCATTAACTGATTTGGTTTTGGACCGGATCAGTTCACTTTTGTTAACCGTTCCTAGTCCAACTGATCCAGTCCATTTTCGGATCAGTAAAGCCCGATTTGACCGGATCAGTTGGGATTTTCTCTATTAGTGTTTTCATGCCATGAGATCGGGTTCGGGGTTAAGGATAAGAGGTGCGAACGTCTGGAACTCGTCTCCTCTTCCGTTCTACAGAACAGGCTCTTACTAAATGCATTATTTTCCATTTTAAATTAATCATGGCTATTCAAAAGAAATAAAATCACATAATTTACACATATACACATCGATCATTTTAAGAGGACCAATATATCATTTGCAAATGGTAGGTTTGAGCACTGAAGTTGCACTACGTACCAATCATTGCGGGATTCCTAGTGAGTAGGAAGTCCAATTTTGCCGCTAGTAAAGCGGGTGGAATTACGTCCAATTCCCGTTAGAGGAATTGGATATACCACTCATGGATCAAAACCATCGTAGTTCGATCTTATGTCTCACCCTAAATGGCCAATTCCATTGGGGATGAAAAGGAAATTGATTATGAATAACTTACCTTTAGAATTAAACAAATCTATTAGAAACGGGGTAATCACTCTATTTAGTGATTGAAATGAGGTTCAAATAATCACTCTTATTAGTGATTAAAAATGAAAGTCGAGATAATCACTTTAATTATTGACTAAATGGAGGTTAGGATAATCACCTTATAAGTGATTAAATATGATGAAAGGTTAAGGTAATCACTCTAATTAATGATTAACCAATCAAAGGTTTAAGATAATCACCCTAATTAGTGATTAAATATGATGAAAGGTTAAGGTAATCACCCTAATTGGTGATTAGCCAAGGTTTAAGATAATCACCCTAATTAGCGATTAAATATAATGAAAGTAATCACCTTAATTAGTGATCAAATTGTGAATTGAAATAATCACTTTAATTAGTGATTAAATTTAGGATTTTTGAAAAGGTCTTAGAAAAGGAGGTTTGCTTCCAAATTGAAGGCTTTGGATATATGAGAAATAATCTTAATTAAAGATTATTAAGTCATTTTGAGAAAAATGATCAATGTGAGATAGAGTTTGGAGATTGTGTTTGGCTAATCAGAATTTGTCCATTTAAAGTGAGACACGTAAAACGGCCTAAAATCAATTCGGAGATCATAATTACCTATATAATTATGTCAAATTATATGATTGATCTATTTGAAGATGGAGAAAAATTGTAAAATGTAAGATGGATCATCATACAATTTAACTTAGTTAGATTTGCAATTTTTCAACTTAATTGAGATTGGGTCATTTAATTCATATACTATGATATATTGGGCCCAACATTCAATATTTATAACACTGGTTGCTCATTTTATTCAAAAAGAATTGTTGAACTATTTATGAAAATTATGCATAAACATCTCCATATTTTTTATTAATAAGTGATGTAATAACTATTTCCAAATAAACTATTATTACAACAATAATACCACGTCTATGATCTATACAAGCCTTCAATCTTGATCTTCATCTTCTTTAATGGGGTTTGGAATTCATGCTTATTTGCAAACTTGTGAAAGTTAGAGATTAATTAACTTCTTTAATTTGATTTTTTATGATGATTTTTGTTGATTTTTATATGCATAATAAAAATGAGTCATTTTAAGAGAAATTTAAAATTTTATGACTTTTAATTAATATTTTCGTATGAAAAGGAAACATTTTTTATGAAACTTGAGTTAGTCACTTTATTTCACTTTCCATATTGCACTTTTGTTCTTATACCGACTTCCAAAATTTATAACTTTCTCGTACAAAGCGCGAAATTGCTTATCCGATACACCTGTGTATAGGTCAGTGTCTTCTTTATGGCGTGTCATAAATTGACAAGCTTTTAGTGATAATTCGAATTATGGTGAATTTTATACTAAAACAGGTCAAAACATATTGAAGACCCTTTTTTATTTATCTAATGTGTTCTTTGAAATCAAACTTACTTAACTTAGTTTGAAGTGAATTTTGGTATGAACATTCTAGATACTTTGAAGGACTAGACTAGAAAATTTTCGTTTAAATTGGACATATTGAAGACCCTTTTTTATTTATTTTCTTAACTGAATAAGAAATCAATATTTTGAAATTTAGTCATTTGCATGAACGTTTTTGTAAAAATGATATAAAATTGTACAAAATTCATATGAGCACTATTTTTATATTGTTGGAAAGCTATTGATGTCTACTTTAATATTGATCTTTTTGGTTTTATCTAAATGAGTTTATTTTGAACTTTATTGTAAAAAAAAACTCATATGGTACTGGACAAAATAAGTTTTTCACAAAATATTTTTATCAATTTTTATTAACTGTAAAAAATTCTTTTTTTAGAACTCCAAAGCCCAGTTGCTGGAAATATCCTGAATTTCGTAGGACAAATATTACATCCAATAAAATATTTACATAATACAGACGAAAAATGATATTAAGTACAAAATTGAAGCTGACCAGAATTACAATATCAGATTTTCTTTTTACGGAGATGTTTATGCACAACTCTACTTGAATTTTTTTATGAAAAATGTTTTTGGTGATGAACAACAACTTGATTAAGAAAAACCATATAAATACATATTTCCTAAGAGTCTCCTTAATTTAAGGTTGGGAACCTATTTGGACTTCAACATACCCAAATCACTCCAAAGATAAAAAAATTAATAAGAGAAAGTTAGGCCCTGTTCTTTTGAACTTATTTTGGCTGAACTGAACTGAACTTATTTTATTTTTGCTGAACTGAACTTATTTTTGCTTGAACCGAACTTATTTTTACTTATTTTTGCTGAACCGAACTTATTTTTGCTGAATTGAACTTATTTTTACTTATTTTTCTGAACCGAACTTATTTTGGTTGAACCGAACTTATTTTTGCTGAACTAAACTGTATTAACATAATATTATCAATACTCATTATTATAATAGTCAATAAATATTAACATAATATTATCAATACTTATTATTATTATTTTTTTATTATTTTATAATAATAAATAATAAATAATAATAATAAATAATAATAAATAATAAATAATAAATAATGAATAATAAATAATAAATAATAAATAATAAATAATAATAAATAATAAATATAATAAATAATAAATAATAAATAATAATATAATAATAATAATAATAATAATAAATAATAAATAATAAATAATAAATAATAAATAATAAATAATAATAATAATAAATAATAAATAATAAATAATAAATAATAAATAATAAATAATAAATAATAAATAATAAATAATAAATAATAAATAATAAATAATAAATAATAAATAATAAATAATAAATAATAAATAATAAATAATAAATAATAAATAATAAATAATAAATAATAAATAATAAATAATAAATAATAAATAATAAATAATAATAAATAATAATAATAATAATAATAATAAATAATAGTAATAATAATAAATAATAAATAATAAATAATAATAAATAATAAATAATAATAAATAATAAATAATAATAATAATAAATAATAAATAATAATAAAAAATAAAAAATAAAAAATAAAAAAATAAAAAAATAAAAAAAATAAAAGAATAAAAGAATTAAAAAAATAAAAAATAAAAAATAAAAAATAAAAAATAAAAAAATAAAAAAAATAAAAAAATAAAAAAAAAATAAAAAAAATAAAAAAATAAAAAAATAAAAAAAATAAAAAAATAAAGAAAGTAAAAAAAATAAAAAATAAAAAAAATAAAAAAATAAAAAAAATAAAAAATAAAAATTCATCATTATTATAATTATAATATTAATAATAATAACAATATTAATAGTAATATTGAAAATAAAAATAATAATTACAACATTAGATAAGACTGTACTTATTTTTGCTGAACTGAACTTATTTTTGCTGAACTGAACTTATTTTTACTTATTTTTGCTGAACTGAACTTATTTTTACTTATTTTTGCTGAACTGAACTTATTTTTGCTGAACTAAACTTATTTTTACTTATTTTTGCTGAACTGAACTTATTTTTGCTGAACTGAACTTATTTTTACTTATTTTTGCTGAAAATAAGTCCAAAAGAACAGGGCCTTAGTATGTGATTAAGAAGATAATTAAGAAAAATAACAAGAACTTAATTTTACCTTGCTAACACAATGATGCACGTCCATTGCAAAGTTTTCTATTTTTTTTGTGATTTTTCTTAATTTCAAAGTGAGTTTCTAAATTCACTTAATTATTAACTAAAACCCCTTTTTTGTGTTTTTCTTATATGAACTTCTTACTTACTAATTACTTTCCTAATGATAACTTTTGCTTTCTTTTTTTTTCCTTGAATGAGTATTTCTTAGAGAGAAGAAGAATTAAGAATGAGAGTAGTATTGAAGTTGTGTTTTTGAGATTCTTTTTAAGTCCCCCTTTAAAATGAAGAAAATGGGGGGTATTTAGAGGAAAATGGATTTATGAATTAGGGTTTGAAGGAGGTATAAAATCAGATTTTTCACCCAAAAAATCTGATTTGTACCATCCTATATCATCCTCTATCATCCTAATACATTATACTAGTGGCATCATCAAATCTCGTCACATCATAAAATTTATTGGAAATACACTAATGAGGAAAAATCCGATTTTCAGCCAAAATTTTCATCCTAAATACATCCTAAAACCTAAAAGTGCATCGAAAAACGTGAAGAAAAAGCTGATTGGGCAACTGCGCGGAGCGCAGGAGCCCGTGCTCGACGCAGCCAAGGTGCGATTGGTGCACAAGCGTGCGATTGGTGCACAAGCGTGCGTCTGGCACACGAAGCCACGGTGCGCTGAGCGCTCGGGCGGGCGTCTAGTGCACTGCCTGAATTTTCCGAAAAAAAATCGGATCTTTTTGGCTCTTACACCTTCGATTTGATTCCGATTCTTATTCCTTTTCATGATTCTTATTCCTTAACCAATGGATAAAAGGATGTGATTGGTGGTTAAAGAATATATTCTTATTCTTTATCCAATGGATAATGACTTGGTCTCCAAGAAAACTGATTCCTACTAGTTTTGAGAGTCGATTAAAATTCTGGAGCCTAATTAATAGCGACTCGTTTTTTCCGTTTTTCGAAAAACTAACTTAAAACAATTAATAACTCGTCGAATTAGTAAAGACGAGTATGACTTTGCAACAAATCATTTTATCAAAACCTGGGTTGTAGTTATTGAGTACGACTTACAGAAAAAGTACGTTTTTAAACCGAAACCGTTTGATTAAAGCTCAAAACAGAAAATCATATGACGGAATGAAACTCGCACTCCGAGACGAAATGTGCCTTTGGCGCGGCGCGCGCTCCACGATACATGACGGTTTCATTATTTTTATTTCTTTTCAAAAATCTTTATTTTAAAATTTTATGCACAACAGGGGTTCAAAATTTGGTGTCTACAGCTTCAATAAAAAAATAATCAAGGTATAAGGATTTGACTTTTTAGAATTCAGAAGTATGCTCTATTTAGATCCCGACATAGGCTCGATTCTAAACCTAGCCACGTTAAAGCCTTTTTCCACCAACATATATATATGAGTCACAAAATTTAAATTTTTTTATTTTTCAATCCCAAGCTCTCCTTTTTGCTGAAGGACTCTCCGACAATTCCATGGTCTCTGGCGATATCTGACTTTGCCTCTATCAACTCCCGAAAAAAGAATCCCAGTGAAGAACTCTGAATGCTCAATACAAATCAAGTATATTCCAATCTAGGCTCAAAATGCCTAATTCAAGACAAGCTTACCCAAAGTGAGGGCTTCCTATATATGTGGTGGTTCCTCCAAATCAAACTCCCGAAAAGTTGTAATCTGCGGATCTCACTTGCGAACCCTGATTATTTACTAAAAACAGTTTTCGAAAATCATTATATCTATCACTGATCATTCTCTATCTCTCTACGTTTTATACCTCTTAATCTTGCATAACCCTGACCTTGCATAACATCCTTCCTTCTTGTCCTTGCATAACCCGACCTTGCATGACTTTTCATCTTCCTTAGCTTTGCATAAACTTAATCCTTACATTGCGTCTCATGCATCCTTAGAGAGTCTAAGTTTACATTATTGCAGCATCATGTGCCTGATCTGAGTTGTTTGCTCTTATATGCTAACATCTTCTTCTGCTTGTAGTTATTAACCTGCATACTAACTTTGTTTTGCAGAGACCGGCGTATATAGATCACTTATAAATTGCAGAGCATTTAGAATCGTTCTTTGTCCCAATACCGTATACTTTGACTTTCAGTTTCCAGAACCTCAGTCAAAGTGGAGGCTTCTGTAGACACATAATCGTGTCTCCCAATTTAAGGACCCAATGATGAAACATACCGCGGTCTTAATTGGTCCGACCCAAGGGCTGAACAGTCCGAAGAGCCAAAACTATTTTAAAAGTGTTAAAGTTTACTTTAATGATCCAAAACCGTATTTTGAAGCCCACTTAATTATTCATGATAATTAATTGTATTTTGAGCCCATAAAAAATATTTTGAGCCCAATTCTTTGGAAAAGCCCAATTAATTGTTGGAAAAATTCACATCAATAATCCCAACTATGGGCACTCTTTCAAAATTAATCTCAACTAAGGATTATTCCTATATAATCCAAACTACGGGGTGCATCTTTCCAAAATGATCCCAGCTGACCGGTGACTTATTAAACAGGTAAATTTTGTAGTTTTTCTTTTTTGTTAAAAAAATAAAATCATCACATCCTTTCTCCTCTTATTCTTCAGCCCACAACCTCCTTTACTTAACCACCACGGCACCACCTGGCCTGAAACCACCTAGCCCGATAACATTTTGCTTGACCTGGGCTTCTCTTACCACCCCCACCTGAACCCCTGTAAACACCCCCACCACTGAAATCATCTCTCATCAGCCACCTCCTCTAACCCCAACCCATCCTCCTCTACCACTCGCAAGTCTCCAACCCCGGATTTCAACCTCTCGCCCTTCCTCCTTCGACATTAGCTCCTCCCCACGACCTCATCCTACTTCTCACCGGCACACCTCCAAACCAACATCCCCTCCTCATCTAGCAGCCTATTCTGCGACAAATCCTGGAAGATTTCCAAATCAACCCAACCCCATCTGGCGCAAGACCCGGTCCCTCAACCCACAAGAAAACAACAACACCAAAACTTACGAGAGAAGAGAAAAGGAGATGCGTGGTAGCAACGGCCACGGGTTATCGGTTGGCCCTGGTGGCACAGCGATAACAGCCATGGTGAGGCTACGACCACCCCCCATGAACAGGAAAAAGAGATGAAAGAAGAAAAGAGGGGCAGTAACCTTGTGCCACGCAGCAGAAGAGCTCTATCTCTTTGTGCTGGGTGGTGTGGCTTGAGAAGGAGGGGGAAATAAGTGACTGGTGGCTTGTGAAGAAGGGGAAAGAAATGGTGGTCTGGTGGCCTGCAAGGGAGGGAGAAAGAAGTGGTGGTTGACTGGTGGCGTGCAAAGGAGGGAGAAAGGGTGGTAGTGCTGGGTGTGGGTTAGTGCTTGGTATAGGTGGATGGTGGTTGCGTAGGTGTTAAGAGGAAAGAGAGAGAAATAGAGAAAATGAGATGTGAAGAAATTAAAATTAAAAATAAAAATAAAAAATCATTGAATTAGATTGCGCCACGTAAGCGAGTTAACCTACTAAATAGGTTATAACAGGTAATGGATCAATTAGAGAAGACAACTGATATAGTTTGGATTATACTGGAATAATTCTTAGTTGAGATTAATTTTGGAAGAGTGCCCATAGTTGGGATTATTGATGTGAATTTTTCCTTAATTGTTAATAATAATTAATTGTTTTAAACGCTATAATTGGTCCTGCATCTATTCAATACAACCACATAATTAAGTCAATGTATAGCATGAAAATTCTATACATACAAGCAACTTGTCACAGCTCATCCCCCCCTAGAGCATCGCTGGGCCGCAAGCGTGACTGGGCGCCCTGCGCTGGCCCAACGGTGGGCAAAATGCCCTAAGGCATCTGATGGGGCAAACAAACTCTAAATGGGCTCAAATTTTGGGGTCCGCAACATTTTGGGCCATTAAAAATAATGGTCGAGCCAGAATTTGGATTTGAGGCCCATAATCAGGTGATGGTGCACGGGCATATTTCGGGAGTGCATGGAAGCTTCTAGAACAACCTTGTAAGCTCCCTTTGTACATAAGCTTTGTAGAGAGTCTAGAAGGTTCTAAGGAACCTTGTGTAAAAGCCTCTAAATGAGGAGGTGTAAGAACTTTCTAGAATTAGGGTAGGCAAGGTTGGAGGCCTATAAATAGGCATCCCCCTCTTTTGTACAAAGCATCCAAGAAAGCTCTCCACTTGCATTCTTTAAGCTATCAATAAAAGCATTCTTTCCAGCATCCCTCTTGTGTTCTAGCTTCCCCACTTAGCCATTTTCGTAGCCACATAACCTAGCCAGCTTATCGGAGGTCTTGACTAGTAGTCCGACGGGAGTGTGACGCTAGTAGGCAGCGTGCAGCGACAAAGAAATCTGTCCGCACGTGACAAACTGCTCACCAACTTGTTGACCATAAGTAATGTCAAAAGTCACTGAACTAAGCGTAGAATTAGTAGGATATTTTATTGATTTCATTATCGTATAAGCGCGTTCAATATCCACGACTCTCACACCTTATTGTGTTGACATAGACTTGTCTTTCAGTGCATGTTAGGAAAAATAAAAAGAATTATGCGATCCTCACCTGTGATTGTTGCACCATGTCATCCTCCATAGGCAATGCCCTTGATGTATGTCCCAGGAACTCTATATCCATGGCCATCCGATTTTATAGTTGATTGTATGTCCGTCCTATAAAATGACTCTATGCACGGTACAGGGTGTGGAGATGATACCATGCGTATTCTTGAACCCAAACCTAGTTGTCCTTCACCTGCATAGCCTCAACCCTACACTTGTCCAACATCTGAAGCTTCAAGGAAAATAGAACCCATCAACAGTCTCACAAGTCACAACAAAGCATCATTATGAGTCATCAAATTTTTTGCATATAATTCCATTATGAGACAACCATCAACTACAATAAAAGCCCAAAAAAGGGAGTTCCTGAACTTTGGTACAGTTAACCAACTTTCTCTATTACATCGATAAATTCTAAATTTCGTAGTTAATTTTCAAGGGAATCTCCCTGCTACTCCTTTTCAGCATAGCTACATAACACACTCTAATAGGATGACACCATATGCAACGTAACCATTTGACAAATACTAAGTACAGTAAACCCCGTTACCTCCAGTGGCGGACCCAGGAATTTCAGTTTCGAGATACAAATGTACAAAAAAACACAAAAGTAGGGGGGGAAATTCACAAAAATTGTATTAGATCAAGAATTAATGATGGGGATGAAGGGGAGTCATTAGTTTCATTCGGGACATTTTCATTAGGTGGATTTCATTCTTTTGAACACGAAACTAGTATTTGGGCCCAGGCGTTGCCCTGGGTGGTATTGTTTTCCAAACTTGATATGCGTTTTTTTTCCCACTCGCATTAAAATGTATTAAAGAAAACTCAACATTTAAAAGGTACAAATATAATACTATCGACATTTAAAGCATGATTAAAAGTTGGTTGAGATGGTAACACTAGTAGAATAAATGCTTATTGCTGCGGTCATTAAGTGACCTATTATGTAGTGGCGGTTTTGGCCGCGCAGCAATTAAAGCAATAGGTAATTAACCTATTGCTGCGGTTTGTAGCCAAAACCGCAGCAATAGATCTATCTATTGCTGCGGTTTTAGGCTAAAACCGCAGCAACAGGTACATGTACAAGTAAAATAATTTTTTTTTTTTTTTTTTTTTTTTGCAATTTGCCATCAAACTTGAAACATAAAAATGTTCACAAAAAATAACAAAATATATCAAGGCTCACAACCAGCAGACAGACAACAAAATAGGTAAAGGCTAACTAGATTAAAAAAAAAATCTCCATGTACAAACAAATTCTAATTAATAATCAAAAAACTATAAAAGAAAAAAATTAACTAAATTCAAAAAATAAAACCAAAAACCTACTACAAACTGATTTACAAAAATAGATTAGAAAATAATCTGAAAATATAAGAAAACAATTTGAAAAGAAAAAGGTGACAATATGTAGAAATGGTCACCGAAAATTATAAAAAAAGGGGAAAAGTTTTACAGGATCAGATCCGGAAACGTTTTGATTGTCAATGGTAGTGTAATTGCGCAGATTTTTGTTGTTGTTGTTGGTTGTTGTTGATGATGATCTTGATGAGTGATGAGAGGCGTTGTTCGAGATCTGAGGAAGTTTCACAGACAGACACAACAGTCCTCCCAAGTCCCACCTCAGCTACATCATTTTATTATTAATTAAATTAGTTATTAAACTGGAATTTTTTTTTAAAAAAAAAAATCAGATCTGAACAGACAATTAAATCAATAATTTAACACATAGAAATCTAGCAACGACATTCAAGATCATGATATCACCAGATTTTTGCTCCAAACAATTATCAAATATTATCATAGAACTAAAATAAATCTTACCAAAAAAACATTGTAAAATCAACAATAAAAGAAAACAAAAATCTAATTATAGAAGCAAACAAACATAGATCGTAATAGCATTATATATTGTTCCAACTTATTTTCAAAAACCATTATAAACTCTTTTTTTTCAAAATAAAAATGGTAGAAATTAGCAAAACATATTTTACGGAAAACAGTGTGAAATGAACAAAGTAGACAAAGAGGAGAAGTAGCGGATCTAGAAGAAGCCAAAAAAAAAGAAAAGGAGAGAGAAAATGAACAAAGTAGCTTGTTATCTCCACGATGATGCGGTTTTGACAAGCAACGAAGATCGTTGACATCGTCGAACGAATAATTAAAAAAATCCCAATCTCTCATTTCTCTAATAAATAAATAAAAAAGTCCCACCCAAATTAAAGAGCGAAGAATCCACCAACGAACAGGTGGTACTCGCCCTTTATGAAGCCTTAGCCTCACGTGAAGCGCACAAGGTTTCCAAACTTCTTGCTTCTGATCTTGAGTGGTGGTTCGAGTTATCAGATGTGGAATTCGGGCGCACTTCGAAGATGAATTTCGTCACAGTGCTGAGTTACCGTCGAAGAGAGAGGCGAAATTAATGAGGGTTGAGAGAAGAGAGATGAGGGAGGAAAAACGGCTGAGGGATGTGAGGCGAAATTAGTTGGGGCCTTTTATTAATAATTTTAAACGTCTATTGCTGCGGTTTCTCCTAGGAACTGCAGCAATAGATTAAAATATTATTTTTTTCTATTGCTGCGGTTCTCGGTTGGAACCGCAGCAATAGTTCTGGTCAAACAGTCAACGCAATTGGAAAAAATTTCCCGTTGACACATATTGCTGCGGTTTTCAGCCACAACCGCAGCAATATGTTTAATTCCAATTTTTCCATTTTTTTGGTGGTTTATTGCTGCGTATGGGTAAAACTGCAGCAATAAGCAAAAATTCTACTAGTGTAATCAGGCTATGTATAATTGCTTGAGGTCACGTGTCCAAATCTTGTTGCAAGCCAATTTTACTTTTTGTTAATTGACATGACATATGTACACATTGGACAATTCTAGTAGAGTAAGAGAGGTGTCACGTGGCGTGTATACATTATCACGCACGCCTTTTAACATATTAGTATAGATGTTAAATATTGCCTATAGGATTTCTTTCCCTTGCTGGGTACTGTCCATTATCTTACATATTTTCTTACAAAATCATCAACTATCCAAACTTTAGTATATACAAACATCAATCAATCTATCCATCCATTGTACAAAGATTCAAACCCTTCTAATATTTAGATAAAATACTTAAAACAGGGGGGCTTTTCTTTGATAATCATTTCAAGATTTACAGCAAAAATCTTTATATTATGTACTCTTACATATATAATCAACATTACAACAAACTTTGGCATTTTTATTTGTTTAACGGGATTAACAAACCTTAATCAAATCTATCAAGGCCTCGTTGTTGCTCGTTGAACACATCCCAGCAGACCCACAATTTCGAATTTCAATAAGCAAACCCTAACTAATTAATGAACAATGTCCACATTCAACAATTTACATCTAAATATTCAATTAATCTAAGAATCTAACATATATAAACTTATAAAAGTTGGAAAATATGAAATTAAAACAAAAAAAATATAAACTTAACCACTTACTGTTAATGGAGGAGTCGGCGAAGTCGAACTTCGAAGTTCGAATTAGAGGCGGCGAACGGCGGTCGGCGCCCCTCACTAGTTCGGTCGTTCCGTCGGAAGTCCTCACTGACACTGGTGCTCGGTGGTTTGAGAGTTGTGAGAGATAGGAGAGAGAAGAGAGAGGCCGGAGAGAGAGGAGCGTGAAATCCCGAGAAAGAGGAATGAATCGTATTTGCATGCCTTTGGCCTGGGCGAAATTCCAGCCTGTTTTTTTTTTTAAAAGCTGATTTTTTTTTGAATTTGGGGATACACACTAGAGGAAAAAAGCCCAAGGGCTGCGGTCAAAAAGGGCCCAAGGGCTGCGTTTTTTGACCGCAGCCATTAGACTAGCGCCCTTGACATTTAGGAAGGGTTGCGGTTTTACTGCAGCCCTTCGCGCGTTAAGGGCTGCGGTCAAGGAAAAACCGCAGCCCTTAGTGGGTTAAGGGCGTGGTTAAGGGCCAAAACCGACCCTTGGTGAGTTAAGGGCTGGGTTTTAGCCCTTAACCGCGCCCTTAACCCACTAAGGGCTGCGTTTTTCCAAAACCGCGACCCTTGTGACCCAAAAAATAAAAAAAAATTTTTTTTTTTTTGATTTTTTGTCCTAAATGTTCCCAAACGGTTTATATATATATAAAAGTATCATTTTTCATTACAATTATGTTTTTTACAAGAATATAAAGAAAATAATAACTAAATTACATTAGTTCGAGGTGCCTCGAATGTCCGAATTGCAATATATGAGCGGGATCACAACCATCAAAAAATAACCAACCAAAGAACGGCCGTGAAGACATTACAACAACTCCACCAAGATCGCATCCGAATCCCTCAAAAGCAACTTTTCTAGAGATGATAGAACCCGGCAAATAATACCAAAACCGCTATAATTTGGAGTTGAAACTATATCTATGCAAGTACTACAAAGCGGAAGGCTGGACGGACCCGCTCCACAAGAACAACTTTCAATTTGTTGATGTTGTAAGTACATGGCGCTTACAATACAACAACAAATGGCTAAACAAATGGCTAGCGGGGGGTTGCGGGGGGGGGGCGGGGGTTGGCGGGGGGGCGGGGGGGGAAGCGGGGGTCTGGGCTGTGCTAGGGGGTGTGGGGGGCGACGGGGGTAGGGGGGCGTTGGGGTGGGGTGGGGGCTAGCGGGGGTTGCGGGGGTCTTGGCGGGAGGCGGGGGGTGGGGGGGCGAGGAGGGGGAAGCGGGTGGGCGTGCTAGGGGTGTAGGGGGGGCAGGGGGCGGGTGGGGTGGGGTTCTAGGGGGTTGCGGGGCGGGGGCGGGGCGGGGTGTCGGCGGGAGCTGGCGGGGGTGGGGCGGGGAGGGAAGCGGGGGTCGGTGCTAGGGGTGTAGCGGGGCGCGGGGGTAGGGGGCGCGGGGTGGGGTTCTAGGGGGGCTAGCGGGGGTTCTTTGGGGGCGGGTCGGCGGAGTCTTGGCGGGGGTGGGGGCGGGGGTGGGGGCGGGGGGGGGAAGCGGGGGTCTGCGTGCTAGGGGTGTAGGGGCGGGCGGGGGTAGCGGGGGCGGGGTGGGGTGGGGTTCGCGGGGGTGGTGGGTGAAAGGTCGGAGGGAAAAACGCGGTCGCTTCGCGGAACGGTCGCGTTGTCGCGGGAACGGCTTGTAACGGGGAAATAGAACGTTTCGCGGCTATAACATGATTCTCACCATTGACAGCAACAACCACCAAATTATTACTAGTCAAGATTTTCTTTTAGTGATTCTTATATTGATTTTTTGGTATAAAATGATTACATCTAAGTTCAACTACCTACATACATTATATGATCCTAACATACATCCAAAGCAAGTAAACCTAATCATAAATAATAAATAATAAAAATAAAGTTAAATGACTCTAATAGTTTGTAAACTAACTATTATTATCAAATGTATAATCAAATTATATTACATGACCCTAAATGCGTAAAATTTTTCCTATATAATCGAAAATGTCCTAAAACGGCCTTTAATTACTCAAAATGTACTTAGAAACAAATAAATGATGTTATATAAGCCTAATTGTTTGTAAACTAATTATTATTGCCAAATATATGGCCAAATTACATTATATGATCCTAAATGTGTTAAAAGGTTCATAATGGTCGAAAATAGCCTAAAATGTTCTCTTCTTATCCCAAATGTAGTTAAAAATGAATCAACAAACTTAGATGATTATAATAGTTTGTCAAATTATATTTGATGACACTAAATGCATACAATTACATTATACCACCATGTTTTTGCATGAATCAATGGACAAAAAACCCATGAAAACATTCACTTAATTGCTTATTGGCCAATAAATCACACAAATATCAAGCTATAACCACTTCATTATCCATGGATCAAGCAATTAAAGTCCTAAAATAACCACTTTGATGCATATTAGGCCAAGAAATCCCACAAAATCAATAACTAACTAATATTCACCAACTTTATGCATGAAGCAAACAATCAAGGTCAAAACAATTCAATAAAACCAGCACCATGATCCCAAAGGGGCTCGATGCCCATACTAATTCCTCGAACAATCATCTTCAACTAAGGGGAAAAGGGGAATAAATAAGGTTCATCCTCGAACAATCAACTTCGGATAAAAGGGTTCTAATTTCTAAAACATAATCGGAAAAAGAATTCTAACTTGTCTCCTTTGGTTTCTTCACACCATCTCCGATAATAATATTAGCCATGGTATACTCGCATCGCAACGCCTTGAAAAGCATTATAACCATGTATCATGCTATTAACAAATGAACTTTCCACGTAAGAAAGATATATCCATTATCAACATATCGGCAATATAAATCAATGTATAAACTCGCATTGAGAATCGAATAAGCTAATATAGTCTAGACAAGGATTAATATCTAATTAACCTAAATTGTATTCTATAATATCGTCCGGATTAAAAAGTATGTTTTTGATATCTTATAGATGCTCATGATCCTATTCCTTAGACCCTTTACTAAATACTCATATGTTTACGTGTCCATGCTTTACTACTTATGCAATGTTCATTTACCGGAAACAAGGTGTTCTGTGCACATTATAGTGCCTTATTACTTATGTTTATGGACAATTGTTCAAGTTATTTTTGTTCTTAAAGGGTACTACTATGGCCATATAAGTGGTATTTTAGTATTCTAGGCCGAAATTGAGAAGTAATATAAAAGGAAAGTTTTACCATTGCTCACATAGATAGAATATGTTGGTGCTAAAACTTACTGGTAAATTTTTGAATAGTTTAGATGATTAAAAGCACAACGTTTGTATAAGTATTGTCAAACAATTCTTTAGACCAAAGAATTTGACTTTATAACATTTATTTCCACGGAGTGTGTACATTACAATACAATCATGGTAAGATAATTGGGAACTCAATGAGACTTATTGAACATAAACAATCTCATGCAGTAATAGTACCAAAACCAATCAGTTTCCTAGCATGAGAATCTTCGGGCTATCTTTATTCAAAGCAAGGATAACTTACAATTCTTATCCAAAATTCTTAACCTTTGCAGATCAAAAGTTTTGACCCTCTTCCAAGCAAGGTAGTAGGTTCACTGCCTTTATTACAATATTTCAACCATGGGATGAAATTATATAAGTTGTAGCGGAAAAAACGAAGAAAATAAAATAAGACTCATCATAGATTAAATCCCACATTTTAAATACAATGACAAGTATTTTACCGCGGAAACAACGATTCGGGGTGATCGTCATTTGTTCTCAAGTTCGATGACACGCAATGTTAAACCAACTTCGAGCCACACATGCCCCCGATGGTCGTGACATTAACATCATCCAATTCATCAACATGTATTCACATTTTCCAAATCAAAATGAAATCAAATTACAACATTAAAAAATAAGAATGAAGAAAAAAGAGAGGAAGAGAGGCCGAAGGGAGCCATCCAATTTGACGACGGTGAGATGAATGGGAGCCGAGCTAATTAATTCAAACCGACATGCCCAATTCAAGCACTAAAAGCAATAAAAGCTCGCAAGGTGCGCGTCCGTGTGGTGGGTTGCTCGAGTGTAGCGGCGAATCGAGGAGAGCGAAGAGGCGGGCATACATTGGGAAGCGAGCTCCGACGAGGGAGCGCGATTCGCGTTGGGAGGACCGGTGGTGGCAGGTGAAACCCGGGTGGATTCACCGGCAGGGAAGAGAGGTGCGAGAGACGGCTCTTGCGAACCCTAAACCCTTGCGAGCCATCACGGTGAACCCTAAACCCTTGCGAACCCTAAACCCTTGCGGCCCTCAGCGAGCCCTAAACCTTGCGAACCCTCGACGGAGAACCTAAACCGCCGGCGAAGAAGGGTGAGAGGGGCGAGAATATCGGTGAGGGGGGAGAATATGCGGTGGGAGGAGGATGGGTTAATGGGAATTAGGAGAGGGGAAATGGGTTCGGCGAAGGGAGTAACTCGATTTGGGTTATATCATTTTGGGTTGTTTAAGGTGCGTTAGCCCAAAACCGCGCCCTTATTTAGGGTGCGGTTTTGGGCTAACCGCTTTATTAAGGGCTGTTTATAATTACCACCCTTGCATTTGTTTTTTTCCACTAGTGACAGTTGTACCCCCATGTACCCCTCTAGGTCCGCCACTGATCACCTCCCCCCTCCCACAATCTTAAAACATAAATAAGAGCATTATAAGAGTAGTTGAATTAATATCATTGTACAGTATGAATACTCGCATTCGAATTTCAACTATTTCCAAACAGACTCAATTTCTTCTATTCCATTCATTTCTATCTGAAATTCCTTTAACAACAGTTTGTGCAAGGTTGCTAGTATGACATGTATTCAATTTCATGACGAAATTGTAGGTTGTATTTTATTTTTTAAATTCAAGACTATTGGAAGTCAATACAATCATCTAGAAAACCAGTAAGGTGAAATTAAACTTCTAACGTAAGCATTCCCAATACCATGTAAAACATGGTGTCATTCGATGCTTCATTGTAAATCGACATCCTGGGCTTTCAGCTTCAAAGACACTACAAAGGAAATATGAAATAAAATAATTAGTTATTGTAAGAATCTATTGTTTCATCCAAACTGAGTCAACATTCGGAGTAAGTTGCTCTTCTGCTAGTGTTTCCAGGACTATACAGACTCCATTCCAGTGAAGAATTTCACGACATTAGTAAAAATCGAACAACATAATGCTTAGGTTTCAATACTTGCAGATTCAATCGAAACACTCGATTCTCACTCCAGTCCTTTGATTTGATAAATCTTCCAAAACAAATCAGCTGGTGATATATTTTTTCACTCTATTACGAACTTGAAAAAAAAAAAAAGATTTTACTTTAACAATTTCAACCACAAAAGCAGATATTATAGCACTGATGATATGGTTTTATATAGAGTTTTAGGTGCATTTAAGTTGCATTTCTAGTTCATATTAGAGCATTTAGGTGCATATTTGCATGATTTACTCAAGTTTTACTCTACTATTCCCCGTTTGCGTGTTTCGATGATTTTTAGGTTATTTTGATGCAAATTGATTATGATTATCTAAGATCAAGCCTTTTAATCATTGAGGATGGAGATAGCTTGCACAAGGATCACAATGCATCCGTTTGGGACAATTTCGAGTTGGAATGAAGCAAAGAGTTAGTGAAAGAAGTGCCAAAACTGACACTTGTTCACCATTTTGATCATAACTTTCGATACAAAATTGATAATCAAGAAATTCTAGTTGGGTTGGAAACTAGACTTTGAGGGCTTTCCAATGATAGGTCACATGCCCCAAACGGACTTCTGGTTTGAGAGATACAGCCTTCGCAAGTTGACACAAAGTAGCAGTTTTCTCGCCCGATCGGGCCCGAGAACAAATTCATCTGGCGTGTTCTAGAGTTGAAAACAAGTGGAAAAGAATCCCGCTCGATGGGATCGGGCGGCATGGCCCGACAGCATCGGGCGGCATGGCCCGACAGCATCGGGCGGTGTCCATTTTTGGAGTTCTGCTGCTGCGTTGAGCCCGATTTCATCGGGCATACTTGGCCCGATCGGGCTTCTCTTCTGCGCGCTCATTTAATGAGTTTCGGGCTACTTAGTATAAATAGGAAAGTTAGAACATCTTTGATTCATCTTTGTTTTAGCTCTTATTTTCTCATAGATTCTCTCAAGAACCCTAGTTTTATTACTTTTCATTGTGATTCAAGATCAAACCTTTGGATTATTCGCAAGTTCAATATAGTTCTTTAATTTGGTAATCTTCTTCCTTATTTTTCTCCATTATTGTGTGCTTCCTTTATTATTGATTAGTGTAATTTCTTTGTTATTTGCAATAGTTAAAATTATGGATTTTTATATGGAATTTGTTATTGGATTCTCAAACATGAGTGAGTAGTTTTATTTCTAGGATTGTGGGGATCTATGTATGCAATGAGGAATTAATAGATTAATATAATTATCCTTTATTTCAATTGTTTCCTGTGATTGAATCGTTCATGCTAGATTTATAAATTAGGCCTGATTTGTATTTCTATTATCGCAATATTGAATCTACTTCGAGAGGAGAGATTTCGTATAGGCTTTCAATCATTAGGCATAGTGATCCTTGACCATGCGAGAGCGGCTAGGTGATCTTTGAGGGAGGTAATGTTCGAGAGAAATTACATGTGCCCTAGATAAATTGACTTATTGGGTAGTTATTATTCGTCTCTGATTTCCCGAATTGTATGCATAGTGATCCATAGTCCTAGTTCTTTATTAATTGATTCTTACCTTCATATTTAGTTCTATCATTTGTCTATTAGTTTAGTCACACACCCATTTTCAACTGATTTAGTTAGTATAATATTAGACTTCAGATACAATAATATAACTTTCTCCCTGTGGATTCGATCCTGACTTCTCTGACTACTTGTTAGTGGACCTTAGGTTATTTTTGATAAGGTGATACGACTTTAGCCTGTCTAATTTTGGCGCCGTTGCCGGGGAGACGGTTTATTACTATTATATCTGAACTGTCAAATATTAGACTAACTGTATATATATTTTTTTTTTTTTTTTTTTTTTTTGAATGACGTCTATCTCTTTTCCCCAATTTGAACATGAAGTGTTTTGGAGATATAAGCTTAGATTTGAGAACTTTCTTGGTCTCGACCATTTATTTGAACAATGGGAAATTGGTTTAGTGATCTATGAGGGTTTGAATGATGATACGAGGGTAGTTGTAGATTCCATGAGTGATGGTAAATTCATGGATATGACACCTGAAGTGGGTTGTAATTTGTTTGAGCAATTAGCTAGGGAAACCTTTGAGTGGGAGATGACAAGATATGTTACTCCAGCTCTAGAAAATTCATCTATCTATGATTCTCAAACTCTTACCTCTCCATCTGATTTTTGTTCTTGTTGTCAATCTTATGATCATGATATTTCTCTTTGTCCACATAATGAGTCATATATGCATGTCAATAACCCTATCCCTGAGTTTAATTTGTCTAATGCTCCATCTGAATCTGATAATATCAAAGATTTTCTTTATGATTTCATGAATGAATTAAATAAGGTTAAGGAGGATTATAAATTTGTTCTGGAGGATTACATGTTGCAACTAGCAAAAATTGCAGAAAGTCAAAGATCAATAGCTTCTAGACTAAAATCTATTAGCCAACCTATTGAGCAACATTTGTATTATGATGATGTGTTGGTTGAGAATGCTAGTTCATTAGAAGAAGGTTATCATTTGACTCTTGGTGGTAGTTTAAATAAGGAAAAGATGGATATAATGGATGTTTTTGAGGAGGAACAATCATTAGTTATAGAATCAGTGATTGAAAAACCATTGGTTATTGAATTTTTGAATGAAAACTCCTTTGTTGACAAGCTTATTGATGAGAGTGAAGTTTTGGGTAAAGAGTTTAAATATGCTGAAAGCATACAAAAATTTGATGTTGAGCCTAACCCGCATAACCCTCATATCCCGTTTTCACGGAAGCTTGATCTTGTATCTTCATCCCCTGTGTTATATCCTCCTTGTTTTCTTAAAGATCTATTGTCGCGTGATAATTTTGACCAAGTAAATATTCATGTTCATCCTGTGAAACCTGAGGATTTGCAAGATAGTTGTACATTTTTTTTCTTTTTCTTATGATTCTTTGTCTTGTGGTACCTTTAACCCCCTACTAGTGAATATAATTATGCTTGCTGTCAAGCAATATCGAGTGTTCAATAACATGTTTGCAGGGGAATTCTTCATAATGTAAAAAGTATTTCGATCGTGCGAGACCCTAAAAAACCAGCGCTTATCGGGAGGCAACCCGACTTTCTAACCTTTAGATGTTATCTTTATTTCTACTTTATGACTACTTTGCTAATGTGTGTTCCAGTGGCGTGCTCTTGGCTGTGGTGGAAGTGTCAATACTATTTGGCACACTCTTTGTTCATTGCCCACCTTTTCTGTGAGTTGTCCCCTTCCTTTTTTTTTGCTTCGTTGTTCTTCTTGGTGTTCACATTGAGGACAATGTAACGTTCGTCTTGGGGAAGGATGTCACTTCGTGCATGTTAGTTGCATACTAGTTTAGATTTATTGCTTTAGTAGGATTGTTACATGGTTTGTACCGCTCATTAGGGGTGGGAGTTTACATGTAACGAAAAAAAATGTATTGCTTTCTTAGTTGCATTTGAATTTTGCATTAGAATTTTTTTTTTCATATTAGATTTCATATCATGTTAGTTGCATCTACGGGACTATTGCTATCACTTTTTGAGAACCTTGTTGATATTTCACTACACTTCCTAAGCGTCGTTCATCTTGTTCATGATTCTTCATAGCACTATTGTTTTGCAATTGATCGTTTGTGGTAAGATTGTTTGATCTCTCTCTGGCTCGATTTAACTTTACTATGCAGACACCCTAATCCAAGTGAGCTTATGTGCCTATAAATTGACGTATCTGCGTCAGTTATGTTCTTTCATGTGTGATTAGTTCCTTAGTTGTCACATTGATCTTGACTTTGACTTGGTACTCCTTGATATTTGATAGTGCATACATTTTGATATGATTGAGGCGTTTCATTTCATGATCTTAGCTCCAGAGTTATTCTTTTATTTTTCATATTATCCTTTCTCTAGCCCCGTTGAGCCTTCCTAACTATGTTTGATTATTTACCTATATTACAAGCCATTGGTCTCATTTGATTCTTGTCCTAAGCCTAGCTTGGGGGAGCGAGTATTAGTTTTGGTTTGGTTTGTATTGAATTGAAGTGCTCTATTTGTGGTTTAGATGGATGGAAAATATGTTTAGTGAGCTTTGAAATTGAATTGAAAGTTTAAAAGAAAAAAAAACAAAAAAGAAAAAAAAAAGTGAAAAATGAAATGAAAAAGAAGTGAAAAAAAGAGATGAGAATAAAGTGAAATAAAAAGGGTTATTATTGAATTTTTTTGAATGGAAAAAGTGTTGGTTTTATTTTTTGGAGATTGTTGGTTGTTGCGTGGAGTTGTTGTGACTTTTCATGGTCATGTTTTCAGTTATATGATGCTCCCCTAATTGGTTTTTCCACCACAATTCCCAAATTATTCTCCATACCTTTAACCTCAGCCCCATTACAACCCTTAAAAGTCCTCTTGATCATTGTGTATTGTATTGTTGAGTATTAAGTGAGTCAAAAAGTCAAAGTTAAAGAGTACATGTTTCATCTGAGTCGACTTGATTTAGGTTGAGTGTCATCATTTATCCTTTAAACACATGAGAGATTTGAGCGCGCATAACTATAGTGAGGTCTGTCAGGTTTGGTTAAATCCAGTTTGGGAGAGATGGTATGTGGTATGATTGGAGAGTCGATTGCGATACATGACATGCTATGCGGCTTTGTTCGAGATTGTTTCGATTCTTGGTTTGTGTAGTGATTATATCTCTCGTGTTTTCAGTTGAGTCTTTGGCCATATTGTAGTCCTTTATTGTAGGTTGTCTTTCTTTTCTAATGTCTATGTCATATTGCTTAAGGACAAGCAAAGGTATAGCTTGGGGGAGTTTGATGATATGGTTTTATATAGAGTTTTAGGTGCATTTAAGTTGCATTTTTAGTTCATATTAGAGCATTTAGGTGCATATTTGCATGATTTACTCAAGTTTTACTCTACTACTCCCCGTTTGCGTGTTTCGATGATTTTCAGGTTATTTTGATGCAAATTTATTATGATTATCTAAGATCAAGCCTTTTAATCATTGAGGATGGAGATAGCTTGCACAAGGATCACAATGCATCCGTTTGGGACAATTTCGAGTTGGAATGAAGCAAAGAGTTAGTGAAAGAAGTGCCAAAACTGACACTTGTTCACCATTTTGATCATAACTTTCAATTCAAAATTGATAAGCAAGAAATTCCAGTTGGATTGGAAACTAGACTTTAAGGGATTTCCAATGATAGGTCACACGCCCAAACGGACTTCTGGTTTGAGAGATACAGCCTTCGCAAGTTGACGCAAAGTAGCAGTTTTCTCTCCCAATAGGATCGGGCGGCTTAGCCCGATCGGGCCCGAGAACAAATTCATCTGGCGTGTTCTAGAGTTGAAAACAAGCGGAAAAGAATCCCGCCCGATGGGATCGGGCGGCATGGCCCGACAGCATCGGGCGGTGTCCATTTTTGGAGTTCTGCTGCTGCGTTGAGCCCGATTTCATCTTGCCCCGATCGGGCTTCTCTTCCGCGCGCTCATTTAATGAGTTTCGGGCATATCTTTGATTCATCTTTGTTTTAGCTCTTGTTTTCTCATAGATTCTCTCAAGAACCCTAGTTTTTATTACTTTTCATTGTGATTCAAGATCAAACCTTTGGATTATTCGCAAGTTCAATATAGTTCATTAATTTGGTAATGTTCTTCCTTATTTTTCTCCATTATTGTGTGCTTCCTTTATTATTGATTAGAGTAATTTTGTTAGTTATTTGCAATAGTTCAAAGTATGGATTTTTATATGGAATTTGTTATTGGATTCTCAAACATGAGTGAGTAGTTTTATTTCTAGGATTGTGGGGATCTATGTATGCAATGAGGAATTAATAGATTAATATAATTATCCTTTATTTCAATTGTTTCCTGTGATTGAATCGTTCATGCTAGATTTATAAATTAGGCCTGATTTGTATTTCTATTATCGTAATATTGAATCTACTTCGAGAGGAGAGATTTCGTATAGGCTTTCAATCATTAGGCATAATGATCCTTGACCATGCGAGAGCGGCTAGGTGATCTTTGAGGGAGGTAATGTTCGAGAGAAATTACATGTGCCCTAGATAAATTGACTTATTGGGTAGTTATTATTCGTCTCTGATTTCCCGAATTGTATGTATAGTGATCCATAGTCCTAGTTCTTTATTAATTGATTCTTACCTTCATATTTAGTTCTATCATTTGTCTATTAGTTTAGTCACACACCCATTTTCAACTGATTTAGTTAGTATAATATTAAACTTCAGATACAATAATATAACTTTCTCCCTGTGGATTCGATCCTGACTTCCCTGACTACTTGTTAGTGGACCTTAGGTTATTTTTGATAAGGTGATACGACTTTAGCCTGTCAAGCACATTTTACAAAATTCGCTTTTGAACCAAAGAAGACACATAATTATCAAAGTAACTTTTTGATTCAAATTACCAATCCGATTGTGCTTTCATGAACCCTAACATGAAGACCTTCAACAAATGCAAATTATAATTCAAATAAAACAATACGCAGACTCTAGACCATTCAATTTTACATCTATGACTTCATAAGAATAAAAATGTAATTCAATCCGTCATGGAATTAACAGATGAAATTGAAATGCAAAAACTAATGTTCGAGATAGCTAATAACACAGAATTACTCTTAGTTCAAAATCACAGAAAATTACTCGAAAATTACTCAATCATGATCGCTCGAGAATTTTTCTCGCAATATCCAATAATGTCCGAATATAACATAAAAAAGGTAAAAAAGAAGAGAAATTAGGAAATTGAAGCAAATGTATAAGTAAAATTCGAAGTTTAATAAAGAAAACTGATATTTACCTCACTGAGATTAGAGTAAAAAAGAGAGCAGAACGTTAGGAAATTGAAACAAACTTCCTTTGAGCAAAAAGCTGATCGATCTAGCATCTCTCAATTAATTAAAAACAATCAAAAATCCACAAAAATGGAGAAATTCAAACATTAATCAGCATATAATCTCTCTTACCTTAAAGTAAGGAGTGTTTCTGCTAAGAAATTAAGGGTTGTCATTGGTTGGGAGATGTGATGTGGGCCCCAAGAGCGATCGCCTGATCTCCGATATCCGTACGCCGGAATCCTGCAAAACAAGACTACCCCGGGGGTGGTTCCGGGATCGCCCCTCCGACGCTCAAGTCAGTAAATGATTGAGGTAGAGAGAGAAAGTCTAGAGAGAGATGCTCTAGTTTGTTAGGTGAGAATTGAATACATGTTCATTGATGAGGCACTTGGTTTTTATAATGTTGGGGATTTCCCAGACAGGAAACATTGTTCAGATGGGCCTTTTTGGTACCAATGGGCATGTTACCTTTTCAGGCAATGATTATTTCACCCCTTTAGAGGCTTCCCAAATACTGGTGATTAGGTCAACTTTCAGATGGGACCCACATCTGCCACCTGTCCCGTACTTTAGGAGACTTTTATGCTTCTTATTAGGCTGCTAATTAAATGAGCCCAAACAATTAGCCCCACGCCATAGATGGGGATCACGGAAACCTGATTGGAGGGATGCCTGTCTGTGGTGGAATAACAGCCGTCTCATTTCCGACTGGTTAGAGGTCCGACCGAGTCGCTCCCTTCTGCAAGGAGAGTGCCGACCCGGTCATCTTCCACTGAATGGGATGAGGCCGACCGGGTCACCCCCTGGTGAAGAGAGTGTGCCGACCCGGTCGTCTTTTATTAAATGGGATTAGGCTGACCGGGTCACTCCCTGGTGAAGGGAGAACGCCGACCCGGTCATCTCCTATTGAATAGGATTCGGCCGACCAGGTCACTCCCTGGTGAAGGGAAAACGCCGACCCGGTCATCTCCCATTGAATGGGGTAAGGCCGACCGGGTCACTCCCTGGTGAAGGGAGAATGCCGACCCGGTCATCTCCCATTGAATGTGATGAGGCCGACCAGGTCACCCCCTGGTGAAGAGAGTGTGCCGACCCGGTCATCTTTCATTGAATAGGATTGGGCTAATCGGTTCACTCCTTTGTAAGGGAGAACGCCGACCCAGTCATTTCCCATTGAATGGGGTGAGGCCGACCGGGTCACTCCCTGGTGAAGGGAGAACGCCGACCCGGTCATCTCCCGTTGAATGGGATGAGGGCCGACCAGGTCACTCCCTGGTGAAGAAAGTCTGCCGACCTGGTCGTCTTCCATTGCATGGGATAAATCCGACCGGGTCACTCCCTGGTGAAGGAAGTCTGTCGACCTGGTCGTCTTCCATTGAATGGGATAAATCCGACTGGGTCACTCCCTGGTGAGGGGAGAGTGCTGACCTGGTCATTTCCCATTGAAAGGGGATGAGGGACGACCGGGTCACTCTCTGATGAAGGGAGTAGGCCGACCCGGTCGTCTTTTGTTGAATAGGGTATTTCCAGCTGATACTTAGGCCGAGCAAAGGAAAGGGGCACCTGCTGGCCGAATAGGGTACGAGGCCACTCGGATGAGGGGCTAATGAGCCCCAAGATGACCCGAGTGGGTGCTAGCTGATACTTGGCCATACTTGACCAAGTATAGAAGCGACTCGGCAAAGAAGGGGGTCTCCTGTTGGCCGAGTTGGGTATGGAGCCACTCGGATGAGGGGCAAATGAGCCCCAAGATGGTTAGAGTGGGTGCTAGCTGATACTTGGCCATACTTGACCAAGTATAGAAGCGATTCGGCAAAGGAGGGGGGCTCCTGTTGGCCGAGTTGGGTATGAAGCCACTCGGATGAGGGGCTAATGAGCCCCAAGATGGTCCGAGTGGGTGCTAGCTGATACTTGGCCATACTTGACGAAGTATAGAAGCGATTCGGCAAAGGAGGGGGGCTCCTGTTGGCCGAGTTGGGTATGGAGCCACTCGGATGAGGGGCTA
Organism: Beta lomatogona; assembly: GCA_947646795.1. Lineage (NCBI taxonomy): Eukaryota > Viridiplantae > Streptophyta > Magnoliopsida > Caryophyllales > Amaranthaceae > Beta > Beta lomatogona. The sequence continues at coordinate 1,604,297 of CANSNZ010000930.1, forward strand.
ATGAGCCCCAAGATGGTCCGAGTGGGTGTTAGCTGATACTTGGCCATACTTGACCAAGTATAGAAGCGACTCGGCGAAGGAGGGGGGCTCCTGTTGGCCGATTTGGGTATGGAGCCACTCGGATGAGGGGTTATTAGCCCCCAAGATGGTCCGAGTGGGTGCTAGCTGATACTTGGTCGTACTTGACCAAGTATAGAAGCGATTCGGCAAAGGAGTGGGGTCCTGTTGGCCGAGTAGGGTATGGAGCCACTCGGATGAGGAGCTAATGAGCCCCAAGATGGTCCGAGTGGGTGCTAGCTGATACTTGGCCATACTTGACCAAGTATAGAAGCGACTCGGCAAAGGAGGGGGGCTCCTGTTGGCCGAGTTGGGTATGAAGCCACTCGGATGAAGGGCTAATGAGCCCCATGATGGTCCGAGTGGGGTGCTAGCTGATGCTTGGCCGTACTTGACCAAGTATAGAAGCGATTCGGCAAAGGAGGGGGGCTCCTGTTGGCCGAGTAGGGTATGGAGCCACTCGGATAAGGGGCTAATGAGCCCCAAGATGGTCCGAGTGGGTGCTAGCTGATACTTGGCCATACTTGACCAAGTATAGAAGCGACTCGGCAAAGGAGGGGGGCTCCTGTTGGCCGAGTTGGGTATGGAGCCACACGGATGAGGGGCAAATGAGCCCCAAGATGGTCTGAGTGGGTGCTAGCTGATACTTGGCCATACTTGACGAAGTATAGAAGCGATTCGATAAAGGAGGGGGGCTCCTGTTGGCCGAGTTGGGTATGGAGCCACTCGGATGAGGGGCTAATGAGCCCGAAGATGGTCCGAGTGGGTGCTAGCTGATACTTGGCCATACTTGACCAAGTAAAGAAGCGATTCGGCAAAGGAGGGGGGCTCTTGTTGGCCGAGATGGGTATGGAGCCACTCGGATGAGGGGCTAATGAGCCCCAAGATGGTCCGAGTGGGTGCTAGCTCATACTTGGCCATCCTTGACGAAGTATAGAAGCGATTCGGCAAAGGAGGGGGCTCCTGTTGGCCGAGTTGGGTATGGAGCCACTCGGATGAGGGGCTAATGAGCCCCAAGATGGTCCGAGTGGTTGCTAGCTGATACTTGGCCATACTTGACCAAGTATAGAAGTGAATCGGCAAAGGAGGGGGACTCCTGTTGGCCGATTTGGGTATGGAGCCACTCGGATGAGGGGCTAATGAGCCCCCAAGATGGTCCGAGTGGGTGCTAGCTGATACTTGGTCGTACTTGACCAAGTATAGAAGCGATTCGGCAAAGGAGTGGGGTCCTGTTGGCCGAGTAGGGTATGGAGCCACTCGGATGAGGAGCTAATGAGCCCCAAGATGGTCCGAGTGGGTGCTAGCTGATACTTGGCCATACTTGACCAAGTATAGAAGCGACTCGGCAAAGGAGGGGGGCTCCTGTTGGCCGAGTTGGGTATGGAGCCACTCGGATGAGGGGCTAATGATCCCCATGATGGTCCGAGTGGGTGCTAGCTGATACTTGGCTGTACTTGACCAAGTATAGAAGCGATTCGGCAAAGGAGGGGGGCTCCTGTTGGCCGAGTAGGGTATGGAGCCACTCGGATGAGGAGCTAATGAGCCCCAAGTTGGTCCGAGCGGGTTTCGTACCTCAAATGATGGGGTTGCGCCTATTTTGCCCGACCAGGTAGGTCCGACTCGAAACGCCACATGGCCACTATTGAGACTTGGGATGTTTGGACCTTTGTAGCAGGCCGAGTTGAAGGGGCGACCTCAGGAACTTTTGACGCTTCAACTTCCTCGAGCTCAGGGGGTGTTTTCTTCGAGTTTATTGGATTTTGCATGGAATGGGCTGAGTAGGTCCGGTTGGGCCTCAATTAGAAGCCCATTAGAGCGACGCGGGGGGGTTTGCGTTGCACATCCCCCGAGGTCCTCCTATATATGTATGAGAGGGGAGAGATTTTCAGAACCATTTGCTCACTTCTTCAATTTCTCTCTCTCAAAAATCTCTCAAATTTCTCTCTCAAGTTCTTCCTCAAGCTTCTTCGTCCGACCAGGTACGCTTTTATTCTTTTAAGTTATCTTTTTCTTTCCTTTCTTTCTAATAATCTCGGCCGACTCCCTTGTCCATAAATAATGGGAGATTCGTCCGAGTCGTCGACACCCCCGACCTCACCTCCCTATAATCTATCCGAGGAGGTGAGGGGGATGGGAATAGCGTTGGTGTTGACTCTAATAAGTTGTCCCGACCCCTCGGCTGTGCCCGACGCGGTTGCTCTTCCGAGCCCGTCCTCTTCGGTGGTGGAGGAGGAGGCCGAGGGCCTCATCCCGTACCCCTGGGAGGTGTCTTTAGCATACCCCCCCTCGAGGAGTTACTTAGACAAATATCTGTCTCATGATATAGTGCGGGTGGCAATGCCGAGGGGAGCAGGAGAAGCGTCAACTTCGGGTCGGGAGCTTGAATACCCTGATCTCGATCCGAAAGGGGGTCCGGGGTCGTTCTTTCCCGAACCCGGGGTGATAAAATCTTTGACCGAGGACCTCAGGGGGACATCAACAAGGTTCCAAATAAAAGATCCATACTATCTGGTCCGACCAGAGGCTCATCACACAGTCATCTGTCCTCCACCCGGATGCATAGCAGTTTATTACAAGTCGATGGAGATGGGGCTCCGATTCCCCTTAACTCCCTTTGTGAAGGAGCTGCTGAATGGCTATCACCTGGCCATTTGTCAAGTTTCTCCGAACTCCTGGGGGGAAATCAACGCCTTCCAGGTTCTATGCAACTTGATGAACATCCGACCAACCCTTAAACTATGGAGGCACCTGTATAAGTTGGTCGAGGTTATGGCTGCTAAGAACGGACCTGGTTGGTGGAGCTTTCAGATCCGACCAGGGTATCGAACAGTCTACCTACCTCTCAGAAGGGGTTCCGTCGGGAATTCGCCTTCAAATATTTTGGCGGAGATTGGGGGGTTCCCTTGGTTCCGCCTTCGGACGAGCCTGTCCTTGCTCTGAATTACCGAGTGGGGGAGTTGGGCGGTGAGGAAGGGGCGGCGGCCTGCTATATGCAGACTGAGTCGAGGATTGTCGACGGAGGCGAGGTGTTCGTACCTGGCCAATGGCTGCCCGACTGCAAACTTTTCAAGGACGAGCACTTCCTCTCGGCTATGGGTCTGAGCTCGACCTTTCTGAAGGGTAATTTGCCGAGGAGGAGGCCTGGGGTAGTCGTTATGACGATGTTTAACTTTTACCTTTCTGTTTTGACTAACTCCTTTCTTCTTTGTTTTGATTTGCAGAACCTGCCCGAGCGTATATCGAAGAAGTAGACCCAGTCATGGCTGATAAACTGAATGTGGCGGCTATGAGAGCGACTCGGCTGAAGGCCGAGATTGCGGCGAAGACTATGAAGGTCCCCGTCCCCCCTAAGGTAAAAACTCCCATTCTATTTTAGCTGAGCGGCTTCCCTCTTTACCTAGTGGCTGTTTTGTAATTGTTATTCTTTTGCTTTTTCCTCAAGATCCCGCTAAGCCCAAGACTAAGAAGAGGAAGGAGCGATCATCCGACAAGGTCGCTCAGACTGAGAAAGCGCTCGCTAAGGCTGATCGGGAAAAAGCCGATCGGGAGAAGGAGGCCAAAAAGGCCAAGTCTATTGAAGTGATCAACCCGAGAGGGGCGCAGCAGCCGACCGATGGGGGAGCTCTCTCCCTGCATTCTTCGGACTTCCGACCGATAGGGAGTCCCCAATACACTCCTATGTCTCCTTACTCTGGTCAGATTGGGGGTAGCCCGGGTGAAGGTGCTACGCCCTTGGTGCCGTTTACCGGTCTTAGCGGGGCGGAAAAGGATGGGCGTTGGGTTAAGGCCCTGGAGCATATATATACCCCAGCCGACCGGGAGTATATTGAAGTTAATCACGGTCGGAATGAGACCAACGAGCTCTTTCGCTCTTGGCACGATTTAAGCCTATCTCCTTTTTGATTCGCCTTTATTTTCCTTTGCTTAATTTTCTGACCGCCTTCCTTTGTTTCAGTTCTCCGCTCGGATGGCCAATGTGGCCCAGAACCGAGTAAGCTTACCCGAAGAGGTGGCCGCTCTCAAAGAGGCACTTTGACGAGGTTTATCGCGCCAACGAGGACAAGCGGGTAGCCGAATCGAAGCTCGACGATGCTCTGTAGGCCATTGAAAATGACCAGAAGGGTTTCGAGGAGGAGAGGGCTAAATGGGAAAAGGAGAAGGCCGACCTGGTCTTGGCACGGGACACCGCCCAGACCGCCAAGGATGATGCCTTGGTCAAGCTGTAGGAGGCCGAACAAAAGGTGGCCGACCTCGAAGTCAAGCTGACTGAGCTGGAGGGCAAAGTCAAGACCGAGGCGCAATGGTTCTCTGACTGGGAGAAATCTGATGCTGCCATAGGTCGGCAGTGCGGCGCACAAGATGGGGGAGGATGAGGCGCTTGATCGGCTGAAAAAGGTTATAGCCGAGTCCCACCCTGACTTGGTCTGGGCTGACGTTTGGTCGGGGTACCAGATGACAATTGATGCCGACAACGCTGCTATCCTGGCTCGGCTGAAAGTTGAGGGGGTGATGACGATGAGGACGACGATGAAGAAGGCCAAGTCGACGTCAACGTCCTTGACGGCGATGATGACGATGACAATGAGGATGGTGCTGAGGCGACCGACAATGCTAGTCGGGACGAAGAGTTGGTTGGTGACAACTCCGAGCCGAACGCCGAGAACATGACTGATCTTCCTCCTCCCCCTAGCTCTTAGGATGTAGCGCTTGTACTTAGCTATTTTTCATTTTGCCTCTCAAAGTGGTGTACCGACTTCTTTTTGTAATTCGAGACATCTTTAATGAAATTCGTTATCTTGTCTTCAATTTCCTTGTTTGTTGATTGCAATATTTCCCGATTAACTTCATTGACTCCGACTGACTTGCTCACGAACCAACTGACATGTCTTGAAGAGTTGATTCATTTTCTGATTTTTGGCTGAACAATGAAAACTGATTAATGAGCTGATTCAATCGCAGCATTGCCGACCAGCTATGATTTCCAGAAAGGATGTTAATTTGTTTCGACTGGTTAAGTCAAATAGGCTCGCTATGGTACAAAGAATGCCGATCGGCTGCACTTCATTACTAACAAGAGCCAACTATTAAAATGCCGACCGGCTATGATTAAGCTTTTACAATATATGCCCCTATTGCAAGTAACAAACTCTAAACATAGTATTTTTTAAGGTTATCTGCGTTCCAGGGCCGGGCCAAAGGGGCGCCCTCGGAGGACTTTAGTCGGAATGTGCCGGGCTTGATGATTTCTGTTACTTTGTATGGACCATCCCAGTTAGGTCCTAGCTTCCCCTTTAAGTGTGAGAGCCCAGTGGCTTCGACTTTTCAAACGACCCAATTGCGAGTTGGATTGGGCGGGATCTCACTCGGCGATTAAACATCCGAGTGACCCTTTGCTTGTACCGAATGGATTTCAGCAGCGCATTGCCCCTTGTTTCTAGCAACAAGTCTAAGTTGACCGGTTTTTCTTTCTCGTTCTTCTCGTATTCATAGTAGGTCATTCGAGGAGATGGGATGCCAATCTCTACTAGTAGGACAGCCTCACTCCCGTACACAAGGCTGAATGGCGAGTGCCCCGTTGCCTCCTTGGCAGTGGTTCTGGCCGACCAGAGGACCCCGGGTAGGTCATCAACCCATGCTCCTTTGGTAGCTTCCAAAGATTTCTTGATTCCCTTGAGAACTATTTTGTTTGCCGACTCAGCTTGCCCGTTAGTTTGTGGTTGGGATACTGCAGAGAATTTGGTGCATATTCCGAAGCGAGCACAATAATCCTGAGTAGGGCCACTGTTAAATTGTCGTCCATTGTCGGAGATCAGGACCCTAGGGACGCCGAATCTGGTGATGATGTTCCTCCAAATGAACATTTGAACTTGCTTATCGGTAATAGAGGAGAGTGGCTCGGCTTCGGTCCATTTGGTGAAGTAGTCAATGGCGACTATGAGGAATTTCTTCTGACCCGAGGCGGGAGGAAATGGTCCGAGTAGATCTATACCCCACTTATCAAACGGCAGGACTGCTTGAATTGATGTTAAGGGGGTGGTTGGTGCCCTGGGAATATCCGAATGGATTTGACAAGATGGACACCTTTTGACTAACTCATGGGCGTCCATTTTCATAGTAGGCCAATAATAACCTGCCCTGAGAGCCTTCCCGGCTATAGTCCTTCCTCCCTGATGGCTTCCACAAGCCCCTTGGTGAATTTCCCTGAGGATGTAATCCCCTTCCTCAGGAGTGACGCATTTGAGCAAGGGATGGGTGAAAGATTTTTTGTAAAGCTGATTCTCATTCCATAAGAACCATCCGGATTTGTGTTTTATTCGTTCGGCTTCTTTGTGATCTTTGGGCAGCTTCCCATCTCTTAGGTATTCGACTACCTCTTCCATCCAGGTGGATGTTCAATTCAACATGAGTTGTTCCTTGGCATTGATGCTAGGTTGACGGAGGACTTCCCACATGATTGTCCGAGGGGCTGACCCTTCCGCCGAGCTGGCCATCCGAGCCAAGGCATCAGCTTGCTGATTTTCCGATCGGGGTATGTGTGTGATTTTGAATTGAGACAACTGCCTGATGATACCTTGGGCCTTAGCCAAGTACATTCTCATGTTGTCCTCTTTGGCCTCGTACTCGCCCGATGTCTGACCCACTATCAGCTGTGAGTCGGATTTAGCATTAATCACGTTTGCCCCGGCCAAGATGCATAACTCCAATCCGAGGATCAGGGCTTCATATTCAGCTTCATTGTTGGAGCCCAAGAACTCAAATTTGATGGCATATTCCATCTTTTCTCCGACCGGGGGTTTGATAACTAATCCGGCTCCACAACCTGTCTTGGTGGACGAGCCATCCACTTGCAACTCCCAGCTATCTTGCCTGCTGACTGGGGGCCTGGATGTGCACTCTGTTATGAAATCGGCCAAGGCCTGGGCTTTGATCGCCCTTCTGGGTTCATATTCCAATCCAAAGTCTGCTAGCTGATCCGCCCAATCGGTCATCCGACTAAAGTGATTCCTGCTTTCAATGAGCTTCCTAAGCGGCTGACTGGTGAGGACTTTAATGGGATAGGCCTGGAAGTAGGGCTTGAGCTTCCGACTAGCCATCACTAAGGCAAACACCATTTTTTCCACTTCACTGTATTTGGCTTCTGCTCCTCGGAAGGCATGGCTTACGAAGTATACTGGGTGTTGTTTTTCTTCTCTCTCGGCTATCAAAATAGCGCTGAGCGCGTATTCTGAAATAGCCAAATAAATGAACAATGTTTCCCCCGGCAAGGGGGAGATCAACTTCGGGAGGGTCAATAGATGCTCTTTAGGGAGGTGAAGGCCTGTTCGGCTTCATCATCCCAAGTGAATTCTTTTCTTTTCAGAGTTTTGAAGAAGTGCAAGCTCTTATCCGCTGACCGGGATAGGAAGCGACCGAGAGCGGCCAGACAGCCGGTTAGGCGTTGTACCTCTCTTACGTTCCGAGGAGACTTCATTTCTATTACTGCTTTGATTTTGTCGGGATTTGCTTCAATTCTCCTCTCATCAACCAGGAATCCGAGGCACTTACCCCCTTTTACTCCGAAGACACATTTCTTATGGTTTAACATCATGCGGAAGCGCCTCAACGTTCCGAGGGTCTCTCTTAAGTCCGAGGGATGATGGCTGTGGACTTTGCTTTTGACGATCATATCGTCGACATATACCTCTATATTCCGACCCAGTTGGTCGCTGAAGATTTTGTTGACCGTTCGCTGATATGTTGCCCCTGCATTTTTGAGCCCGAAGGGCATCATCTTATAGCAGTACACTCCCTGGTTGGTGATGAATGCGGTGTGGACTCGATCCTGCTCAGCCATCGGGATTTGGTGATACCCCGCATTTGCGTCCATGAAGCTTAGGAGGGCGTGGCCTGCAGTTGAGTCGACCAGTCTATCAATCTTGGGCAGAGGATGGTTATCTTTTGGGCAGGCCTTGTTTAGATATGTAAAATCCACGCACATTCTCCATGCCCCACTCGACTTCTTGACTAGGACGACATTGGCCAGCCATTCTGAATACTGACATTCTTCAATGAACCCCGCTTCAAGCAATTTCTTAACTTCGGCAGCTGTTGCGGCGTTTCTTTCGGGGCCTTGATGCCTCAACTTTTGTTTGACCGGCTGGAACCCCTTTTTGATGTTTAGCTCGTGACACATCACTTTAGGGTCGAGCCCGGGCATTTCATTGGCTTCGTAGGCAAAGACGTCTCTGTATTCTGTTAGAACCTAAATGATTTCCTTTCTTGTTTGAGGGTCCATGGCCTTGCCCACTCTCAGAGTCCGACCATGTTCCTCATCAATAACGACTTCTTCGTCATCCTCGGCTGGCTGAGGGCGCTCGTATTGCTTGGGATATTCGGTGATGTAAACCCCGAGCCCACTTGATGGCTGACCATTCTCTCGCTTTCTTTTTTTCGAGTCGTCTTGGACGTCGACCTTGGTCTTCAAGCTGTTCACATAACACTCTCTAGCTGCCTGCTGATCCCCTTGGATCTTTCCGACCTTACCCTCGTCGGTTTCGAACAGCATGAAGAGCTGATAAATGGAAATTGCTGCCTTGACCTTGTTCAGAGTTGGTCTTCCCATTATGATGTTGTATGGCAGGGGGATGTCTACCACTAGGAAGTCAATCGGTAGGCTTCTTCCTTTGCCCTTCTCTCCCATCCGAGTAGGCAATTTTATAGATCCGACAGGGTGTACCGAGTTTCTCCCCGAAGCCTATGAGTGGCTGATTGAGTGGGGTTACATCCCTTTCGTTGTACTTCAGTTTCCTGAGGCACTCTAGCGTGATTATATCAGCTGAGGATCCACTATCCACTAACACCCTTTTTACTCTTACATTGGCCACCTTGAGCTCGATGACCAGGGGGTCGTCATGAGGGGTATGTAGAGCCCGACTAGATTCCCCGAACGTCATGATGGGGCAATCGGGGCGGGGATGGTTGACATCGAGCACTTGATGCTTGAGATTTTGGAGGTGGGCTTTGCGTGACCGGCCGGTTAGGCCTCCCGACGCGAAGCCACCTGCTATGACTCCGATGAACCCCTCCGTGTCTCCACTGTTGGATTGACCAACATTTTGCTTCCCCTTCTCTTGACTGGAGTGCTTGAGGTATCGGTTCAGCTTCCCCTGGTGAGCTAGGTTGTCAAGGGATTTCTTGAGTTCCCTACAATCTTTGGTGGTGTGCCCGCATTCCTTGTGATATTCGCACCACAGGCTCTTATCTCTTCAAGCAGCCGGCGTTTTGATGGAAGGTGGGCAGGGGAGCGTGACTTTGTCTTTTATGACTAAGTATATCTCTCTTCTGTTTTTGCTGAACCGGGGGTCGATGCCATGGTCGTAAAACCTGTCTGACTACCACCTGTCTTCTGTTGATTTGATTGGTCCCTGTGATTTCCTTCTTCCTTCCTCTTCTTGCTCCCGTCGTCTGAGTGACGACATATGTCTTGTCGCTTGGATGAATCTTTGAGCCCGAGTCATCGCTTCAGAGAAGTTTTTCACTTCGTTCTCGGCCAAGGACCATCTTAGCCGACCAGGCTGAAGCCCGGACATTAGGGCGGCGAACGCCACCGCATCTTGTAGATCTGAGATTTTCAATGACTCCTCATTGAATCTTTTAATGTAGTCGGCCAGGCTCTCATTCTTCTCCTGCTTGACCCCCATCAAGTGGAGACTTTTTTTCTTTTGCCTTTTTCCCGCTACAAACTGGTGAATGAATAGGTCTTCGAAGACCGAGAAGTCAGTTATGATCCCCGCGGGAAGCTCTTGAAACCAGCTCAGGGCCAAACCTTTGAGTGTTGTGGGAAAGAAACGGCACCAAGTGGCTTCGCAGCCAGTCTGAACACTCATTTGAGCTTTGTATGTTGCCATATGGTCGTCCGGATCGGTTAGACCTGCGAATGGCTCAACAGATGGTGTTTTGATTTTTCCCGGGCTGGGCGTCTCGAGTATGACCTGACTGAATGGGACCATGAACTTGAGCGCCCCACTGTTAATTCGAATGGGGTTCGACTGAGCAGAATCACCATGACCCTCGCGCTGAGCGGCCTTCTTGTTTAATATGTGCCTCGCATCGTAACCCCTGGTAAGGCGCTACTCGTTGAGGAAGTGTCGGGCATCGTTGTGCTAGTGACCCACGTTGCCCCTAGGGGACTTGGATATGTGGGTCTCTTCAGCATGCCTAGCTGATTTTCCTTTAGACTCGTGTCGGTCTTCCTCCCCTTACTTTGATCGTCGCCGACCAGGCTGACTGTATTCCCTTGCCCCGACTGCTGCCGGCTAGGCTGACCATGGTTCTCCGCCCGAAGGGAAGGGACCAAGGCTTGGTCTTTGGGGGGCTGAAGGGGGCGTCCTTGCTGTAGGTTGGCTAACATATCTATCAGGCTCTACTGCAAGGTTTGCTGGAGCTGAGCGGCTATCATGTTTATATCCGCTGTTGATATAGGATGGGGGTCTGCGTGCTGCAGCTGATGGGAGGGGCCCTGCCCGTTTTTTATGGACTGCTCTTCATCTTCATGGTCAAGGGTTTGAACGGTCGGTGTTTTGGGCCGTTCAGACCTTTGTTGATGAGATGAAGACGGATCCCTTTCGGATCTCTGAGCCTGTACTGAGGGTTGTCGAGTGTGAGTGCTCTTAGCTGGGGCCATTGCGGAGTGGATCTTACTGAGTGGCGGCAAAGCGACTTTGATTGTAACTTCCCCACAGACAGCGCCAAATTTTTTACGCTAAGAAATTAAGGGTTGTAATTGGTTGGTAGATGTGATGTGGGCCCCAAGAGCGATCGCATGAGCTCCGATATCCGTATGCCGGAATCCTGCAAAACAAGGTCAGACTACCCCGGGGGTGGTTTCGGGATCGCCCCTCCGACGCTCAAGTCAGTAAATGATTGAGGTAGAGAGAGAAAGTCTAGAGAGAGATGCTCTAGTTTGTTAGGTGAGAATTGAATACCTGTTCATTGATGAGGCAGTTGGTTTTTATAATGTTGGAGATTTCCCAGACAGGAAACATTGTTCAGATGGGCCTTTTTTGTACCAATGGGCATGTTACCTTTTTAGGCAATGATTATTTCACCCCTTTAGAGGCTTCCCAAATACTGGTGATTAGGTCAACTTTCAGATGGGACCCATAGCTGCCACATGTCCCGTACTTTAGGAGACTTTTATGCTTCTTATTGGGCTGATGATTAAATGAGCCCAAACAAGGAGGATGAGTAGAATTCCGCTCCTTCAATTCGCCTTACATTTCTTCGCTTTTCCTCTTGAATCCTCAGCACCGTGATTCTCTTTTGCAGGAGAATCCTCCGGCGCCATAGCAGAAGCAACCTCTTGCTCCGTAAGTTCAGCAATCAGTTCCTCAGTTGCTTCCATTGTAGCGTAAACTGAAGCTCTTCTCTTCCCTAGGGTTTCGAAATTGAGAATTTTAATGGAGAAGAGAGAATATCTCAAGATGAGAGAAAGGAGAGAGAGAGAGAGAGAGAGAGAGAGAGAGAGAGAGAGAGAGAGGATAGATAAAGCATTGGGAGTAATATCTGCAGATATTTCAGGAAAGCGAAAGGGTGAAGGGTTTTTTATCACTCATTTAAAACACCAAAGAGGGCAACTTAAATAATTTCGCCCTTTTTGATATCCACGCCTCACAAGGAAGGCAATACTTAATTTTATAGCCCTCTTCCTTATTATTAATAAGGGTAATTTATAAATTGCCTTTTTTCTATATACTAGTTGTTGCACCGCGCGCCTACGCGCGCGGCACCCCAAAATGGCGTATTTGCGATATTCGAATGAGGTTAGATCTAATTAGCATACTGAAGGTGAAGCTATACTCTAAGATGTTTTATGCTTGCACTTGCAATGTTGGTTTTATGTGGCAAAGCAATTAGTTATTTTATTAGGGTGTACACATACGTTTTAATTTTCCTAAAGTTATTAACTGAAGAGTATAAATTGTCACTAAAAATCTGAAATTTAATATGAAATTTAAACCATAGGTTGAAAATGTGGTGTATGTCGTGATGATGGCAACGGTCACGACGATGTGGGAACAGGGATGATGCATTTGTCATACCGCCAAATATCGGCTCATACTATGAGATATCCCTTAAACTCGCCTAAAATGTGGTTTTTTTTACACCTTTAAAGATGCCTTTTTTTTACACCTGTAGAGATGCCGACAATATCGGTTCAGTAGATTTGAAATCTATTACGACACGGGCGATACAAAAAAAAATGCAACCATGATTTAAACAAATCAAGAGTTAAATTGACCATTTGTGGCCAAAATCACTAATATAAAGAATACAAATGGAGAAAATTATTGACACCAAAGAAGTCTTTTCATTTAGTGAAGCAAAGTACATAAAAGTTCCATTGCTGAAGAAGCACATACTAAGCAAGGAAGATTACATAGGAAAGACTATTACAATTAACTTAATCACTTAACAAATACAACAAATATTATCAAAGCTTCAAACTTCAAATACCAGACGGAATCTGAAGTGCCTAACTACAATCATCTCCTTAAACATCACTTAAAAATTGAAATACGTACATACATCTATACAACTTCTGTATTTTCTAGCTATTCCATCCAAACTAAAGATGAAGTTATTTGGACGAAATAAACTTGACACCTAGAGCTTGCACAACTAAAACATCGAAATTCTGATGAGTTTACCTAGTTAAGTAAGCATTTGGTCAAAGTGCCAAGCTCCTGCAAGTACACACAAAATGTTTTTAGAACCTGCATCACTACAAATCATGAAGTGCTTTTGTGGACAAAAACCAACATGTGTTTTTTTACCAATAAGACTAATAAAAACGTCTAAAGTAATACATTATCCATACAGTTATAATAAAGTGAGGCTCTCTTTATTAAGAAAAAATTATCGCACATATTGTAAAATATCCAAAAGAAAAATATGTCGCAAAGTGTTAAGAAATAAAGGTGGATTTCGAGTCTATATGCATTGTTGAATTTTCCTAAAGAAATCTAGTGTTTGTTTTGTTGATGAAAAAAAGGAAAGTATATATTCAACAAAGTAAGATCATGTGATGTTTGATCAGATAAATATAAACAGCTACACTTTCTAGAAGAATTCTATTTTCCACAAAATAGAGGAAGTTTATTTAATCCTGCCTAGTTAGTATAACTTTCCAAGAAGTTTTTTTTTAATCAACCCAATACGCAAGATCATGAACAAGGATTTGACATAAAAAGAAATATAGCAAATTATTGATGATATGCTCACAAAATATCACTTAGTTACACAAAGTTAGCAAGTGCTACAAGTGGTATTGTTTCTGAACCAAAAAAGAGCAAACGAATTAAAAAGAAACTTGGTGAAATCAAGGCTCCCTCCCTCCCTACTCGTTGCAAATTTAGACGCTGCATCAACACACCAATTGCTTGCAATCTTAAACCTTGTATTCGTCCTGAAATTATATATACTTGTGTTAGACAACAAAATCAACTATAAATCTTATATATACTTGTGTTAGACACCAATTCCTATGCGAAGCTACCACGTCTATTTTAAAGAGAGCGAGTTTCAGCTTAAGATGGAGTAAAAAAGGGCTAAGTAACAATTTAACCATTAAAAAGTAATAATTAAAAATTGCAAAGATGTTGAAGATTTCATACTTGTTGGTTAATGGCTAAATAGGTGGCTAAATCATTTGAAACGACATATAAGTGCCCTGTAGCATGCCGAAAAATACTTGTTTCTCTCTCCACCAAATCTTCAATGTTCCGAATCCTGATATGCCATTGAACTTTGCAACATGCTTGTGATTTCTACTTCCATCCCCTGATAAACATTTTACTAGCACACGATCACACAATCATGATTCGCTAATTCTTAAGTCATGCTAGAAAAATGATGCATTTCCCTAAATTCAAGTGCTAATTTCAAAAGTACCTATTTAAAAAAATATATGAATTCTTGCTCAAATATGGAAGATCCAAGTTTTCGACCTTAAATACCACATTTGATATTCCAAAAGGAAGCAATTTAACTCAAGTTATCATTAAGCCACCACAATTTAAGCACATTAATCGAAGAACAAATTTTCTTTTCTTTTTATTTTAATGTTGATGTGACCTTGATCTGTCCTTGTTCTTCAATTTAGGGCTGTTTGTTCATCTAAAATAATACAATTTCAGACTAATTAAGAGAAGAACATAGAAGACCAGTACAACCCAAAAAATTAAAGATGGATGCAACAGTGAGGGAAATTCAGATAAATAGTTAAAAAAAACGCACATAAATGAGGTAGCTAACAAATTTCGAGGCAGACATTACGTAAGTGGTATGAAAGAAGCTGAACTACTATTCACATTAATTACACCACGATGGCCCATTCAAATACTAATATACTTGACTGGTGATTCCCAATGAAAAAAATATACCATGAGCAAAATCGACCAACTGCTACTCACATTAATTACACCGGAAAACAAAGGGTTACAAAAAAAGTAGGAACAAGGCAACCATTCAAAACACGTAACCCTTTCGTACTTACTGCGATAATCACACATCAAATAGCCAAACTATTAGTTTCATAGCTGCAAGAAAAGCATGTAGGCTCAGGCAAAGTAAGATATTTACCACGACCAATCTGTTGACTAAAAGCTCCAATTAACTATCACAAAAACTCCTAACTAACCAATTGGTCTAAATTCCTAATGCCAAACACGAATAAATTAAAACATAGGAATGAAGAACGAAAAAATGTATACCTTCTGCAGATCTTCAATTTCAATAAAATTGCTTGGCGAATTCAGCAACACCATACTTGATACAACTCCAAGCATTCTGGAAGAAATGGAAGTTCAAATGATCAGGAATGGTGCTTCGTTTCCTCCACACCCACACAACATCACAACACATTAATCCCTTCCACACAAAAGACATGTTCTAAAGAGTCTTCTAGTTCAATACTACTGTCTGTGTCATCCTTTAGATCTAATTATATCTAATCAGAATAGCAAAGGATAAAAAGATCTAGAATTTGAAATGAAAGTTTTTCTCTGTATGTTGTGGTTGAGAGCGAAAAAGAAGATGAACAGACAAAATCAGAAACAACATTCCTATGAAGCTTTGACAAATTTAAACAGCAGCAGCAACCTTGACATTAGTGGATTAGCTATCTGTGAAAACCACATTCCTTCCAGCAAAAGAAAACTCTTACCTTTGATCGCTTATAAAAAGCAAGCTATAGCCAATATTTTCCCGAAGCCATTCAAGCCTTGCCTTTGGGCTCTGGCTTAAGTTTAGGAGTTTATCTCCTTCACTGGTTTCACATGCACCAAGTCTCTCAAAGGACTTCTTTTACTTGGTACAATTACCTTCTCAAGGTGAAATTTCCCCCTAGCAGAGAATGCTCCCTTAGTTCTAAATTCCATGTCACCCCTCTGCCTCAACAGTTTTTCAAGCTGAAAACAAGGTCACCAAAAAGAGGACACTAACACAAGAACTCCACAATAACTTTAAGATAGCAGGCTTGAGTAGAACTAATGAAGTAGGAAAAACAGTATGGGCTGGAGGGAGTATAATTACGAAATTTGACTTAACATTCTAATTAAAGAGCATTCCCGATTTCAAACTGTAGACTGTAATTGGGTTTGATTGAAGAGGTTGGTTTTATACATAAGCTAGAAGGAAAAATTGTGGCTCAAACCTGTGAAGTCATCAAATCTCTAAAAGAACGCTTGAAGATCATTGCTACAGCTAGTGTAACTATGGGCGAAGATCTTTTCCTAAAGCAAAAAAAAAGAATTGAGAAAACTTTAATGCTTGGATCACCTATCTAATCCTACATGCTGACACTTTGTCGAGTCCCCTAGCTTGCAAATTTCCTTTGATAGCAACCCTATTTGGAAAATCAAGAAGGCAAGTTGATGAAAGATATATACAATATT
Source organism: Beta lomatogona (assembly GCA_947646795.1). NCBI lineage: Eukaryota > Viridiplantae > Streptophyta > Magnoliopsida > Caryophyllales > Amaranthaceae > Beta > Beta lomatogona. Next base: position 1,620,289 of record CANSNZ010000930.1, read on the forward strand.
TTTACCTATAAAAACTAAATCCTTTAGTCTTCCCGTACAAGAATTTTACTGCTATTCTGAAGCAGAAAAGGAACTGAGGGAGAATTCTTTCCAGCTATTCCCCTCTCATTACGATTCCTAATAGAGAAATCAAGCTTATCTCTAATACTCGACGCTTTGTAATAATATGTTCGAAGAATCCTGAAAGGAACAGATTATACCCCAAAAAAAGAAAAAAATTGTCCTAAATGTATAATTATATTATGTAGTCCTGAGCTTCAAACATCCATAAATCAATCTACTGCATCGATGGTACAACTTCTCTCACCAGCATAGAGTGAAATGCTCAATGGAGTACATCAAGGGCGCCCACAAGATTGCATACTTGAATACCACCTTATACTACCTTCAAGTCTCATAGCCATCAAATGCCGTCAGTTATAAAATAGAAGGCAAGTATAGTGACTCGGAGATCAAAGACAAGCTACAGTTTGCTAACTAAAGAATGCAGATGATACAGCACAAACAAGGTAATCTTACCTAGACCTGTGAAATCCATGAGAATAGAATGAATTTCGGGGATTAGAATGAATTTCAATTCGCTACAAAAACAATCAAATGAAAATATTTCTTGATTCTTCAAGATTAATTTCCTTTTTTGATGATCACCCATCTTATTATAAAACTTCTAACAATATAATCTACAAGAATTTCAAAACAAAAAAGTAGACGAAGTAATATCTGCAACTACAGATAATGCAACTAATTAACTTGCACGTTTTACACCAGTTAGGACTCTAATATTAGCAATCAAGAAAGAACCCTACAAAAACAATTAAGCTGAAATCATCAAGAAATCATAAACCCTATAAATACCTTCAACATAACTGGGTGCTTAGCTTTTTTCTAAATTTTAGGTAAATCAGATTTTGATGTCTTCTTTTGTTGAGCCTCCAAGTCCATCACTTGCACTTCTTCAACATCTACATCCACATCCATCACTTGCACTTCTCAGGGAAGGATTAGAAAACATTTCTTAAAGAAATAGATAAAGAATAATCTGATTTCTCACTCAAATTTGTGTGAAAAAGACAAGCGTTCAATTGTAAAGCTTGTATGAAGAATTAGTCGTAAACATACCTTCCATTTTGGGGAAATTCGAGTTCTAATCTCGTCGACAGTATTCGATTCTCCCGTAAAACGTTTCTCTCAACATTCCTGAAATCGAGACAAGGCAATTTGATCAAACCCTAGAATCTGAATAAAGAAAGAATGAGAAACTAAGAGAAAGAGGAGAGAGAAATTGTTGTTGTGTGGATGGAAATCAGATGCAAAGACAGAGAAAGAAAGACAGTACTCCCTGAGTTTCCTTTCTTCCTCATTGGTAGGAGCCATGTTTAGTAAACTTTTGAGAAGCTCTGTTCCCAGAAAACGTACACATATCCAAACAAAAGTTTGCTCACATGAAAAACCAGTTTAACTAATACAAGTCACTAATGATTGTTTACTCATTTAGCTAACCATCTTCAGGGTTTAAAAATAAGAACATAAAGACCAGAAGAGCCAGTGTCATCCTTAACAGCAGTTAAACATACAGGGCGCTCAAAAACAAACCTGAAACAAACCATAACTTGCAAAATATGTCAATATGAATCCTGCCTTCTCTATTAATCAAATCATTGCTATACATGAAATTTTGCATTGAGCAAAGAGCCACACACATAGAATAAACATTATTTAGCAGCTCTCTTTTATGTCAAACTAGAAAAGAGAATATCTATGAACTCAAAGGTACTAACTACACATATATAATCAGCAAATTGATATGTGATCATTGATCAACCAGGAAAAATAAATTAGAGAAACTCACAAACCCACATCAACTAACCTACTCCAATCACCCCCGAGAACCGAACTTTTAACTCCCCATTGACCTGAGCTCCTCCAACGACAACTTAATTTGATCTTGAACCAACTCCAAACGCTTCGAATACACCTCAAGCCCTAAAATCTGTTGTTTTCTCCACTTCTCATCCATTACATCCCCACCATTATTCCCCACCAAATTCGGCCCTGAAAAATTCAAAGGAACGACATTTAATGCCAAACCCCCGATTCCCTTGATCCCACCACCACGACCATTACCGTCCCATTCACCGCATTATTCACCAAATCCTTAACCAGGGGCGACAAACAACTCCTCACAGCCTCCTCTATCAAACCCTGCATTGTTGAACCAAGATTGATATTACTACTACTAATATTATTAGTATTATTAATATTATTATTATTATTATTATTATTATTATTATTATTATTATTATTATTATTATTATTATTATTATTATTATTATTATTATTATTATTATTCACGTTGTGATTAATACTATTTTCGTTCACATTAATCCCACCCTCTCCACCAACATTCCCTCCCAACCTCACATTCCTCCCAAACTTCTCCTCCATTTTCACCCTAGCCCTCTGCCTAGATGACAATTTCGCAGCAGGAGTATTAAAATTGGACAGCATAATATTAAAACCAACAGCATTACGATTTATACTATTATTATTATAACCACCACTGCTACCTGCCTTGTGATCCACCACCATCCGTGTCGAACCCCCGCCGCGCTGTTGAGGTTGATATGGCTTATCACAAAGCTGCTATTCGGTGACCTCGGAGGTGTCCCTGCTGCTAGAACCGAATGAGGGTTAGGGTTAGAGTTTTGCTTGTCATTATCAAATTCAACAACACCTCGAAAATTAGGGGACAAATTAGTCCAAATCTTCCTTGAAATCTCAAACGTAGCTTGATCATGAGGATTCTTATGCGCTGATCTTGCTGTGCATCTTGTTGTAGAAGAGAAGAAGCAGCCTAAACCATAAATCATAAAAAAAATGTATCAGAAACTTAAATTTAGCAAAACCGTGGTCCATTCTTTCAATTCGAATTAGAGCAAAGTCTTTGAAAAGGTAAAAGAACGAAAAAATCAAGAACTCATATGAAATCAGAGTTTCATATGGGAAACAAGCAACAAAAAATGCAAAACAATAAATGTCAAAAACAGCAGATTCATCAGCAGGGAAAAAAAGAAGCAAGATCCGATTCCAAACTCGCCAAATTCACAGTGGAAAAAGAAAACTGAACATTAAAAATTCAATCAACACCTCAACAGTCCAGATGAAGAAATCGAGAGGATCAGGCGGCCGGTCTTTGTTAATCTCCCAAATTACACAGTTCTCTGCAAAAATTCAAAAACCAAAACCCTAATTTCACAAATCAACCATAAAATTACTCAATTGCATATCAATTTTACCGAAAAATCATCAAAGAAATCAATATAACAGTAACGAAAGAATTACCAGTGAAAAATCGGGGGGGAAAATTGACGAATTATCCTCCCAACATTCGATGGTCTCATATGAAAAAAGTCTTTGCTGGTGGTGAAACTGCATGATTTCGCCGCTAATTAATGGCGAGCTCAAGAGCGTTAGGGAAGGCCAGGATTAGATTAGTATATGAAATTAGGGTTTCATATGGGAAAGAATTCATTGCAATCGCAAAAGAAGAGAGAGGAGAGAGGAGAGAGGAGAGAGGAGAGAGAATAAGAGAACTTGTGGCTATGGAATTGGCCACATCTGGTAAGGCGCCCAGTGGCACGTGAAGGATGCGTGGGGGGCTTGAAGCTTGCTTCATCATGCGAGATGCACGGGGATCCGCTTGTGAACAGTAATATGCGGGTGTTTGTGACTCAGATCACTGTTCATATGAACAGTGCTGAGTATTCCAACTTTTAAAAGGTCTAGGATTAATTTAGGAAGGTAATGTATAGTTGCCAATTTTATTCTACATAAATTGCCTTCTTTGTTAACAATACTTGTAGTGGATATCATGCCTGTAACAAAGAGCTATATTACAGGATAATGCTTCTCGGGTAAGCCAAAATACCATACATAAGGCAATAATTTTTCTGATCACCAGAAGATTTGTCATATTCAAAATCAGTAAATTCTTGTGATCGATGTAATAGAAATATAGCAGTTAAGGATCTAGTTGATGCTGAAATTATTCGGTCAAGCACATACTTTATGAGTGAAACTCACAAGAGGGATCTGTTATGTGGTCTTGCTTCTTCTTCCGTCAATATGTTCCTGGGGAGAGTTTTGCTAGCGATGCTTTACTTATCGCTCCGAACCTGCAGCAAAGGAAACCAACCCTGGAGGTTTGGGTGGTGGTTCCCCCTCCGAAGCTTAAGTATGTTTAGGTAACAAAGCATGGGCCGCCGATAAATCAACCAGCTGATCCAACATAAGCAAAGGAACATTGTCCTTGGGACAGGCCTTGTTGAGATCAGTGTAGTCCACACACATCCTTCATGTGCCATTGGGACTTGGCATCATGACCACATTAGCTACCCAATCTGGATAATAATTTGCTCTGATGAAACGGGCCTCTAACAACCTTTGCACCTCCTTATCCACCCCTTGATTTCTGGCTAGTCCTAAGTGCCTTTTTTTCTGACGAACTGGTTTCATGTTTGGACCAATATTCAATCGGTGAACAACTTTATTTGGATCAATTCCAGGCATCTCTTCAACAATATAAGCAAACACATCCTGAAACTCCTTGAGTAAGATTATCAAATTTCCCCGCAACTCAGGAGAAAGAGAAGATCCAATCTTGAGGGTCCTTTCTGGATGAGCTTCATCTAAACATATGTCCTATGAGACCTCAATAGGTTATGGTCGCTCAAGTGTCAAACCATGATGGCCATAACTTTTTCAGATGAGCGAGGCTCTTCCTCTACTGGCACATACTTCTTCTTCTTGCAGGGGAGAGTTTCACCCGCCCTCCTTGAGGGAACAACCTGCGTCTGAGAATTTTCAATTGTCTTTCTCAACGAGCCTGTTTGTGTCATTACGATCTCGGCCTCTCTCCCTTCACAAGCAACCTTCGTCTAATCCTTATCTTCGGCTTTCCAAGTCGATGGCTTTAGAGTAGTCAAATAACATTCTCTAGCTGCCTGCTGGTCTCCATAAAACGTCCATATCTGTCCTCCATCACATTCAAACTTCATGACCATAAGATGAGTAACAATGACTGCTTTAACATGATTCAGATTTGGTCGTCCAAGGTCGTTAAGTCTTTAACGATCAAGAACTTAATGAACAAAGTTCGTGAATTGTCCTTTTCTCCTACCCGGACCGGCAAAATATGAGTTCATCTTTCCTTGTCGGCCAAGTCCTCCAGGGCCTTCTTGAGATGCTTACATTCATTGATTTCATGCCCATAGTCCTTGTGGAAGTGATAATGCTTGCTTCGGTCCCTGTTTCAATAGGGAGTCTTCATCTCAGCTGGAGCTTTGAGCTCATATTGATCTTTTATCTCCATCAGAATAGAATACTATTCCTTGCTGAATTCAACTAGGTCAGCTGAAATCTCTGATTCTTTTCTTTTACCTCTTTTGGACGAGGTGGTCGTGGAAGTTACTACCCAAGTCTCAGCCTTCTCCGGGTTGTTGTTTTTTGGTGGAACAACTTCCTCAGGCTTCTTGGACTCGGGTGTTTGGCTTCCGTACAGACTTCTATGGCATGTATGAATGCCTCGGCCTCCTTCAAGGCTTCTAAGAGACTGGTGATCTTTTTTTTTGACAAGATCAAACTTAAAATTTCCCGGCCGTAGTCCTATGATAAAAGCATCAAAGGCTACCCCGACGTTAAGGTCTTGAATTTGTAAAGTCTCTAGATTGAATCTCTTAACAAAACTCCAAAGAGCCTCCTTTGGACCCTGAATGACTTTCTCTAGATGCATACTAGTCTCTGTTCTTGCTAATTGGCCACGAAGTGACTGGTGAATAAAAAACTAAGTTCAGTGAAGTTATTAACTGAGTTATGAGGAAAGTTGTTAAACCACTTCTTAGCCAGTCCCTTCAGAGTAGCTGAAAATTCTTACACCAAGTAGCATCGTCTACCGCCTAAACATACATTTGGTGCTTGTAAGCAGAAAGATGATCATCAGGATCAGTCGTTCTATCAAACGACTCAATTGTAGGGAGTTTAACCTTTAGGTAAGGGGGAGTCTCCATTATCCTGGCCGAGAAGGGAGTTGGCCAGTTGATACAGAGGGCTCTCAATTGCCCTTCGATGGACATGGACTCCTTACGGTATTCCTTTAGAATGGGGTTGGATGAGGTATTTGCTGGAGAGAAGGCGGTGGACTTCTACCTTCCGTCGGAGAGTATATCTTCAAAGGTGGATCTCTCAGATAGGGAGTAGATGTAATGCCCCGAACTTTAATCTCGTTTTATTAGCTACTAATTATGTTTATTTGCATAATATTTTGAGTGAATGATTTTCAATTAAGGTATAGAAGTCAAAGTTTTGACATTTTGTCATTTCAAGCAAATAAGAATAGAAGGAAAGAAAAAAAAAAGGAAAAGGAAGAATTAATTTCTTTCCCCCATCTCCATTTTTCCCTCACAAAAACTCAACCATGGATTTATAATTCAAATGTATTTTTCTTGCACACAAAAACCCAACTTCAATTAAAAATTCTAATCCAAACCAAACTCTCCCAAAATTCAATTTTTTTTCATCAATTCCATCAACATCATTCACAAAAATTAGAACATAACCATGGCTATAAATAGCCATCCTTCCTCCCTCAAATCACCACACATCCACCACCATTTTCTCTCCTCTCTCGTACTGTATTTGTCCAGTATCTCACTCTTACAGTCGGAATTTGCTAAAGTTTTCTGAATGAAAGTTGTAGATTTCGAAAAGTTATTGAATTTAGACCCAAAAATCACTCGATTCGGAGTTCGTAGCAAGTAGTTATGCCCTCCTGAAGTTTTCTGTTTTTGCTGTATTGTTCCTTCCGCCACCAGACGCGCGCCGCACCACCACCTTCTGTCACCGTCATCGCGGTGCTGCTGCCTTGCCTCGCCAGATCGCTCTATCCTCGCCGGAGCCCGAGCTCCCCTACTCTTCGTTGCTCCTTGTTGAGCAAAGTTATGACTTTGAGGAGATTACATATGATGATTCTTGGAGGCTAAGTTATGACGATATTTAAAGAGTAAGAAAAGGAATAACGTATGAGGTAACGTTCATGTCCAGGAATATATGTATGCCCGTATATGTTATGTGTAATGATATGCTCAAATGTGTTAATATGACTCCGTGATGATATGACTATGTGTTACAATCTGTATGTTGCATGATGAGACACGTTATAATGTGACGATGCTCACGTATGTTATGAAATGTCATGTTTATGATTCTTTTTACGATTTATGGATGATTCCGAATTAAGAATATATGATGTTTGATAAGTAATGATAATAAAAGTGGATGGTTCTGCTGGTCTGGAGTCATGAACTGATCCGGTAAATAGGAGAGTTACAGGTGGAGGAATTCTGTTACGATTTGTGGCATTATATGCCACCTTCTGATGGGGGATGAATATCCTCGGTGGCTTTTGCCTTCTGTTAACGTTATGGATTATGAAAGTTACGCTCTGTCCAAAACCTATACTTGCCGATGAACTAAAGTCATGTAAATGGTCCTTGCCAGCAGACTGTTCAATGCTAATGATAATGTTCTCCATTAATAATTGCTAAAGTGTTATAAAGTATGCTTATCTGTGAAAATGTTTACGAACTAAAACTGTTTTTACGGGCTGGAGTGAAGTTACTGAGTTTTCAACTCATTTTAGGTTATTTTCTGTGTTTTCTATTTTCCCTATTTTATGAAATTATTCAGGTATTCTGAAGATAGGCGCAAGATCGGTTATGTCAGTAATGCTCCGAAAGGATTAAATTAAAGTGACTCTGATAATTATTAGAGATATCTAGAACGCTCTGTATTGAGGGTAATCATTATGAATTGTTATTGAACATTTGTATGTTTAAGAGGCCATTTTAGGCTATTATTTTATTAGTGGGCCATAACCCACAGGCTTTAGTTCCATTTCCGCTGTTAAGTACGAGCAATTGTGTTTAATTAAGGTTATGAATTTTCGGGGCGTTACAGTAGACCCTGTGGCTGATCGTTGCAATGCAGCATTTTTGATAGGTTTCCAAATAATCCCTATCGTTTGTTTCTATTCGGTGTCCACTCGGACATTTATCATCTTGAGATCTCATCACCAAATTCCAGTCTAGATTCTCCTCGAGGAAAGGTTCTCTATGAACATCAAGAACATTGGACGGAGGCCTATCTATTCCCCGGGGTGGGCAATCATCATCAACAATATCTTGTACCACAACCTGATAACTGCGATTTCGAGCTATGTTTGATGAGTGACAATCAGTTATCGCTACATCTCCCCTACAGACGCCACCAAATGTTATGTGCTCTTGAAAGTCAAGCTGCTTCTTCTTACTTCAATATGTTGTTGGAGTGACTTGTGCTAGCGATGCTTTACTTCTCGCTCAGAACCTACAGCAAAGGGAACCAACCCTGGAGGTTTGGGTGGTGGTTTCCCCTCTGAAGCTTAGGTCAGTTTAGGTAAGGAATCAGGTTTAGTGATAGAGAGAGAAAGAGAGTATATTTTAATAGAGTAATGGCACAGTATTCAATGATCTACCTTTTACCTGATCTTGAGGGGACTATTTATAGTGTTTAGAATCAGAAAGCTGCCATTTGATGTTACCTTAGAATAGGAGCATTTGATTGGATGAGCAATCAGAATTCGCCACGTGGCAGACAATGATTGGAGGTTTTAATTCAGCCAATCATATGGAACCGTTTTTCGGGATTTGGGCTTGATTATCCCTTCATTCCTGAAATGGACATAAGACATCAGTAGGACTAATCCTTTTTAAAAGGTCTTATTTCCCTCTATTTTTGATGACACGTGGACACCTCTGATTGGTCCACGTGTACACTTATCAACCCTTTATTTTGGGTTACAACAGGATTCATAAATTAATAATATCTGTTTGCAAAACCGTTATTCTCCTTTTACTAATAGTACTTCCCTAAATTTGAAAAGCAGTGACGCGTCTACTCCTGGTATGTCGCATGTCAGGTAACGTTTTACCGGCTTAGTGGACTTTTACCCCCCCCATATATACTCGGCTTTGTCCTTTCTGAAATCATTCTAACTCTTGCATAAATACTCTAGAGAGAGAGATTCCAAAACTTTTTTTAACTTTTCCAGAGAGAGAGTGCTCGTCCAGATTTCGCTTTTCTCTTTGTTCAGAGGCGTCAACCATCCAAGCACTTGTTGTATTCGTCAGGTATCTCATTTTTCTTCCTTGCTATTCCTGATTCTCTATTTTTTCTTGAAAAAACAATAAAAATGAATTCTTCCTCTTCGTCGAATATACCCCGGTCGTCCAAGAGTTTGTCTTGACACTAGAACCGATAGTATTTCTTCTTCAGCGTATTCTAGAGTTGGGCCTATTCTGGCCGATTATACATATCCCTGGTTTTATGGATTTAGCCAACAAAGTCAGACGATCCAACCTTTACCTGTGCAGGGTAATCTGGCACGTGTCAAGCAAACAGCCCGTCTAAGACGAGGATTGATACTTCCTATTTCCAGTTCTGAAATGGAAGAATCCACCTACCATGTTCTTGAGAGAGAAACAATAAGGGAGAGAGAAACCATTTCTGAAAGTGCTCGGCCTGCGGCTGAGCTTTCATTTCCTGTGAATACTATGGAGGGAACCCCTAAGCAGACCAATCCAGAGGCAAGTCCGTCTGGAACAAATCTAGAAATGGAGGAGGCTCCTAATGAGAGCGACGAGGGCGATTCTCGTTCTCCTGAAGAGTCTGACAGTCCTTCTACAACTTTGTATAAAATTAGAAGGCGTCTAGGTCCTCTTTCGGACCCAGGGTTTGTAATAGCCAACCGCAAATGGCTGGAAAAAATTGGCCCAAACCTTAGACATTTGTGCTCTGCCATGCCTTTGAAAGGTTATTCATTCGTGGTTCCTAATGGGAAGGCCACAATCGCTGCGTTTCCCCAAAGATGGCGCCAAATGTAATGTGCTCTTGAAAGCCAAGCTGCTTCTTCTTCCTTCAATATGCTCTTGGAGAGACTTGTGCTAGCGATGCTTTACTTCTCGCTCCGAACCTATAGCAAAGGAAACCAACCATGGAGGTTTGTGTGGTGGTTCCCCTATCGAAGCTTAAGTCAGGTTAGGTAAGGAATCAGGTTTAGTGATACAAAGAGAAATAGAGTATATTTTAACAAAGTAATGGCACAGTATTCAATTATATACCTTGTACCTGATTTTGATGGGACTATTTATAGTGATTGGAATTTGAAAGCTGCCATTAGATGTCACCCTAGAATAAGAGCATTTTATTAGCTGAGTAATCAGAATTCGCCATGTGGCAGGCAATGAATGGAGGTTTTAATTCACCCAATCATATGCAGCCGTTCTTTGGGATTTGGGCTTGATTATCCCTTCATTTCTGAAATGGGCTTAAGACATCGAGAGGAATTATCCTTTTCAAAAGGTCATATTTCCCTCCATTTTTAATGACATGTGGAGTCCTCTGATTGGTCCACGTGTACACTTATCAGCCCTTTATTTCAGGTTACAACAGGATCCATAAAATCTGATGGGATCCGCATTAGAAGTTTGTCATTTTAAAACGGATTAAACAATGACTTTCAAGAAAAGAATACAGAAACAGGAGATATCTTTGAAGCAAAACAACTCTTCTCGTGTTAGCATAGCTTAGCAACATAGTGAAACCCTAGATTTTTTCTGAATCACTCCACATATACTTCATCAATATCTCAGATTTTGACACTAAATGGCCATAGTAGCACCATAAAAGAAGCAACAAACTGTAAATTTCAGTAAAGTTTACTGATGAACTAAACAATTATTGGTCATGAGCATTGACCACCTAACATTGCATGACAATTACTCTAAATCACTAAACTAAAGTCATGATCAACTGCATAAAGAAATTCAGCATCTAAGTTATAATAGAAAATACTGGGCAAGATCATGGAAAATATCAAATACTTCCTCCGTAACAAAATTAATGTTACACTTTCTAAATATGATTGTAACAAAATTGATGTTATACTTCCTTTTTATGCAACAATCTCTCTCTATCTTTCTCCTATCACATGGGTCCTCTTTTTTTTTCTCTCTATCTCTCTCCTCTTCAAAAAAATTACCTAGAAAAGTGTGTTTTTGAAAGTGTAACATGTATTTAGTTATGGAGGAAGTAAAAAAATCATCAAACTCAAAACCCTAGATAAATAAAAAAAGAAAAAAAATCAGGTATTACAATGGGCGAAGATGAGCGACAACGACGAGAATTCAGCGGTGGTGGAAAAACCTGGGCGATGAGAATTCAGCGGCAATAGAAGATTTCAATCGTTGTTGGCGATGGTGGTGGCTCTTTAGCGACGGTGAAGAAAGATTATTGTCGTTGTTGGCGATGGTGGTAGTTGATGCGTTGTTGATGGCGTCGTTGATAGAACATCGAAGAGGAGGACTGAGTGGTGGATGCTTTGCTGGTGGCGTGAAGATAGGAGTATAGGAGGAGTGGTGGATGAGAACAACGAACAGAAGATTGAGGAATAGAGGAGAGTGGGCTGAAGAGAGAATATTGAGTGGGCCGAGGAAGTTGGAGCGCCGGACCTTTTTATAAAGATCCGATTAACTGATCCGGTTTTGAGCTGAAGCAGATAAGTTAGTTGGATTTATATTTTGCGGCCAAAAATACTAAACTAGTTGATCCAGTTACCTTTGCAACCGAATCAATTGACCATAACTATTTCGGTTTAGTAAAAACAGAATCAGCTCTTTTGTGTCATTTATGTTTTTTTCCAATAGTGTTTAATTCCTTAATTTCATTTCCTTTTATAATTCCTGAATTTTTTTTCCTTTATTAAATTTGTCTTTTTGTGAAATTTTTCGTTCTTAATTTCACTTTCTAATTAATCTTGTTAATTTTGATATTAATTTATCTTGTAATTTTTCGTTGATAATTTCTTTGTTGATTTTTTTGAGGCTACTTTTAGTTTCATCTTTGGATTTGATTTGTTGAGGTTATTTCTTCAAAGAAATTTAAATCTGTCTATGTTTAATTGACGTTCTTTTTTTTTTTTTTTTTTTTTTTTTTTTTGGAGTTGTTATGGATTAAGTAAATATGCGAAATATCACGTATGCATTCGGTGAAGGAGGCTTAACTATGTTTAATTTCGTTTTTGGAGTTTAGATCTACTGAAGAATGTGATTTTTTTTTAATTAGAATTGGGCTCAACTGATCCGGTGAAGTGGTGAAAATTGAATACGTTAACTACACAACCGATATGGTTTTCCGCTCCCAACCAAATTAGTTGAGTAGTATCATGTCCGGTTGTTAGCCGAATCTGTTGAGTGTTCTCAATCGCTCTGCCCAGATCCGCTCCTTTTCAATTCCAAATCAGATAAGCCCATTTTGACCGGATCAGTTAGCCTTTTTTCCATTAGTGAATGTTGTTGTTCAATAATTGATGAAGGCCTTTTCAGAAAAACAAAGCACTAATTCATCTCAAAGTGGAGAGAGTCAAATGAGTTGCAACTTTGCCGGTAAAGTTTTTGTTTCCAATAATACAAATCTAGACATAATGCTTGACAATGAACCACGGGTTGTAGATTCAGGCTTTTGATGACTTGGCGGGAAATAAGAGTGTTTTTTTTTAGTTGAAAGTTATATATGTATGTTTGAACATGTGAATTTTGATTTACCTGATGGAAGTTCGAAAAGAGTGAATTGGATAGGTGTAACACCCCGATAATTCTCTATTTCCCATAAATACCTTTATAATACAAAACATAGAGAATTACCCAAGTATTATCGCCCGTGTGATAACGTATCGGCTTATTCAGAATTTTGGTAGCGGAAAACAACAAACTAAACTTTATAAATAATTAAATAAGTACTTCATAAATAAACCACTCTATAAAAGTCTATCAAACCAACTAATAATAATAAGTTCCTACTGATGCAGAAAAATATGATATATAAAATTTCACAAGCTCTCCATTCCCAGATTCCCAATGATGCTACATCTGCGAACCTGTAAATGTCAATGCTCTAGAGAATCTGCTCACCAAAATTGGGTCATCACAGAATCAATAAGGCAAAGCCATGATCAACACACACAAACAAAGCACGTAATCAGCAAAGCTGAGTACTACATAACAATACATAAACAATCCTAATCATGATACTAAGAAATAATAAACAGATGTAAATAATAATACAACAATATAACATTCTGCAGATAACTTCTACTGAACTAAACTCTAATCATCTTTTATTATATTAAATGGAATAGTTATTGGACCGAGTTGTCTAACTAAAACCAGCTTTCACCTAGGAAGACGAAACACGGGCGCGACTCCGTATTCCATAATGACCTGCGATATCGAGGAACCTTTGAATAAAAAGAGGAACGGTGATCAATCCAATTCCGAGAAAAAGCCATGGCACGCTCACCATGTACCCCAACTCCTGATTGTCCAACTTCAGACGTGCACCAGTCTAAAGCTTATTACTATCCAAGTTACACTTTACGTGATTAACAATTTATTACTTGTTATGACACACATACAAGCAACACAAAATATAATTCAAACATTCACAACTGAACTTCTTTTATCTTAGGATTTAATAAGTGATCACACAACTTACAATCCAAGATTACTTTCTTTAATTCCAACCTTTCTTACTTTGTTGAACCTAGCCAACAATCAATCTTACCTTTCAAAGGTATAACTTGTCAACTTACCAAATAAGACCCACAGTCCTCATAAAGTAGTGAAATACAAAAAGGGAACAATGATCAAACATGATGCACTACTAATAAATATATTAATTCCCCCATGTGAATTAATAAATAAAGTTCCCAATCTATTTAACATGCTTGCATCAATATTCCATACAAACACGATATTCCACTCATAATCAAATATTATAATCAACATGTTTGCACGCAGGCATAAAACATGCAAAATCCAACATAATAAATATCATACATGAACTCAACATAGTTCCTATACATGATACTACATAATTCTCCTTCATAAAATCATGATACTATCTCAATCATCACATAGGTATGTACGTACCTTGTGTAAACTAGTCGACTGGCCACTTTAGCCCCTTTAAAAATCTCCTACGGAATACTATCCGCCTAGAAATAAAATATAACTAAAATCAATACTCTTAAATAAAAAGACAACAACTTTAAAATATTTAAAATTCCCTTTAAACATATTCAAAAGTTGATTTTTCTACCAAAACTCCAATTACTTTTAATTCCTAGCATAGTACTACCATACTAGTAATTAAAATTCTTAAAACTCCCTAAATAAAATACTTTCTGAAATTCCAGCAACTTATAAAATAATAAAACCTTCTTTAAACCCACTTAAACATGCTTAAAATCATAAATTAAATCAATCATAGTATATAATATGCTACTATGGTTTTCTAATAATTAACACCCTAAAAATCCATGCTTTAATTATTAAAACTTCAATCTAACAATAATAAACAAATCTGAATTTTTATTCTTATAATATAATATATATATGAATCAAGATTATTCATTAAAACAGTAAATTAACATTGATAATCATGATTAACATTAAAATAAAGTATAAAAACATAGTCTTTAATGGAAAACTTGAGGAAAAATAAAAGAATTAAACCAACTCAAGATGCAAGTGATGATGCGCCGGCCAAAGAAGAGTCTTGGTGGCAGCAGCAGCGGTCAACGGTGGTCAACGGCGGTGCGGTGACGTTTCTTAGCGAAGAAGAAAGTGTTTCTAGAAGAAGAAGAAAGGAACTTGAGAGGAAAAAAAAAAACTGATTTCACGTGGAAGAGGAGAGAGAAAGTGGCGTGAGATTTGGAGAGAGAAAAATGAAGAAAATAATTTGTGTAGGGTAAAATAATTAGGCTTAAGGTATTTATAGTTAGGGTTTTCCTTTTGGGCTTAGGAAAAGGAAATTGAGTTTAAATAGGATTCGATGACAACTAGGATTGATAAATGAGGACTCCTAGCATCAATATAACTCCTCTTTCCTATTCTACTTAGAATTTGGGTTCCTCAAGTCCATTAGACTTCTTTTCTAAATCAAATTCATATTTCAAACATTTTTCAAAGCATGCCTAATTAAAATATTTTCAACTTTCTTAAATCCTTGAAATAATTTCCTTTGACTGTTTAAAATAGTCAACTTTCTTTAAATAATAAAATCATTTAAACTAAAATATAAATATACAAATACTAAAATATATTTATAAAATCCTTTAAAATTATGGGGGATTACAGTCTACCCCCTTAAAAGAAGTTTCGTCCCGAAACTTGACACGAAAACTCACATATTTTTCAAAACTTGAACTCAACTTTTCAAAAGTTTACAAAGAATTGTGCCACTTATGCACACTTTTGCTAACTTAAAACACTTGTGTTACTTATGAGCACGCTTTCTTATGCGGAGAGCCTACTTCTTTAGCACTAACATGTGCAAATTGCTCAACATAGGCATACATATGCATAAAAATCTCATAAAAATAGACAAAAAGCGCGAAATTTATCGCATTCTATCCCCCTTAAAGAAAACGAGTTACGCCCTCGTAACTCACCTCAAGGAACAGATCTGGATACTTCTTTTTCATCTCATCTTCAGCTTCCCACGTTGCCTCTTCAGATTCGTGGTTAGACCAAAGTACTTTCACGATATAGACATCCTTGTTGCATGTACTACGCACTTTTCTGTCGAGGATCCTGATAGGCCTTTCCTCATATGTGAGGCTATTATCGATCTGAATTCGCTCAGGCTCTAGGACATGACGTTCATCAGGAATATAACGCTTAAGTTGAGAAATATGGAACACATCATGCATCTTCTCAAACTCCATTGGCAATGCCAATCTGTAGGCAACTTTCCCAATTCGCTCCAGAATCTCATATGGGCCTACATACTTAGCACTTAACTTGCCCTTTTTCCCAAATCGCATGACTCCCTTAGTGGGTGATACTTTCAAGAACACCTTATCACCTATAGCAAACTCATCATCGCACCGCTTCAAGTCAGCATAACTCTTCTGTCTATCTTGCGCAGCTTGAATTCTAGCCTGAATCAGTCTGACATTCTTAACAGTTTCCTCAATAAACTCTGTCCCCAAGACTATATTTTCGCTAAAGTCATTCCAACAAATGGGGCTCCTACATTTCCGTCCATATAAGGCCTCAAACGGTGCCATCTTAATGCTCGCATGGTAACAATTGTTATAAGAAAACTCAATCAGGTCTAATTGGTCCTCCCAACTACCTTGAAAATCAATAGCACACGCTCTCAACATATCCTCCATCGTCTGGTTAGTCCTCTCAGTCTGACCATCAGTCGCAGGGTGAAAGGCTGTACTCATCTTCAATGTTGTCCCAAGATTTAATTGGACCTTCTTCCAAAACATAGAAAGGAATCTAGAGTCACGGTCAGAAATGATATCTTTTGGAACTCCATGCAGTCTCACCACATGCTTAACATATGTCTTTGCTAGTTGCTTCTTCTTCCATGTCTCCTTGATCGGTATGAAAATAGCCGACTTTGTCAGACGATCCACAATAACCCAAATAGTATCATTACCACTCCTTGTTCTAGGCAAAGCAGTTACAAAATCCATCGATATGAAATCCCACTTCCATCCCGGAACCTCTAATGGTTGAACTTTCCCCATGGGTCGCTTGTGATCTATCTTCACCTTCTGGCAGGTTAGGCACTTAGACACATACTCAGCTACCTCTCGCTTTATGTTTGGCCACCAATAGATCTGCTTAAGGTCCTTATACAGCTTGTCACCCCCAGGGTGCACAGAGTACGGTGTATTATGCCCCTCATCCATAAGACGTCTCTTAAGCTCATCACATTTTTGTGGTATACACCACCTACCCTTGAACCTCAGACTACCATCATCATGGATCTTAAAATCACTTTCCTTACCTTGGGCCCATCTTCTCCTTAATCTTCTCTAAATGCTCATCCCCAACTTGACCCTCTTTGATCTCGTCCAGAATTGACAATCCCAATAATAAAGCACTCAATCTTGCATCGATCTCCCCAGGATTTAGAATTTCTAGGCTAAGCCTTTGCATATCTCGACACAATTCCTCAGGAACTATCAAGGCGTTCATGCTATGACTCGACTTCCTACTCAGCGCATCAGCGACTACATTTGCTTTCCCCTCATGGTATTGGATGTCTAAGTCATAATCCTTTATCAACTCCAGCCATCTCCTCTGTCTCATGTTGAGGTCTTTCTGGGTAAAGATGTACTTCAAGCTCTTATGGTCTGTGAATATCTTACAAGTTACCCCATACAAGTAGTGTCTCCAAATCTTCAAAGCGAACACAATGGCAGCTAACTCTAGATCATGAGTAGGGTAATTAGCCTCATAAGGTTTCAACTGACGCGACGCATACGCAAACACCTTCCCATTCTGTTGTAACACACATCCCAAACCATTCTTCGAAGCATCACTATATACCTTAAAACCCCTCATTCCCATCAGGCAAGGTCAAAACAGCCGCGGAGGTCAAACGTTCTTTTAGAATTTGAAAGGCTTCCTCACACTCTCACTCCACTCGAATTTTGACTCATTTTTCATCAAATTGGTCATAGGTCTTGCTATCTTCGAGAAATCTCTCACAAATCTTCTATAATAACCAGCTAGACCTAAGAAACTTCGAATATCAGACACATTCTTCGGAGTTGGCCACTCACTCACAGCTTGAATCTTAGCAGGATCTACAGAGACTCCTTCCTTAGACACATAGTGACCCAAAAATGCTACCTTGTCCAAACGAAACTCACACTTAGAGAACTTGGCATACAATTGATTCTTCCTAAGCGTCTCCAATATGATCCTCAAATGCTCATCATGCTCTTTCTCGTTCCTCGAATAGATCAGGATATCATCAATGAATACAACCACGAACTTATCTAAGAACTCATGGAAAATCCTATTCATTAAGTCCATTAATATGGCAGGTGCATTGGTTAACCCAAAAGGCATTACAGTGAACTCATAATGACCGTAACGAGTTCTAAACGCAGTCTTAGGTATATCCTTGTCGGCTACTCTCAACTGGTGATACCCCGAACGCAAATCAATTTTCGAGAACACGCTCGCTCCATTTAATTGATCAAATAGGTCGGCTATTCTAGGCAAAGGGTACTTATTCTTGATGGTTACGTTATTCAACTTCCTATAATCGATACACAACCTCATACTTCCATCTTTATTTTTGACAAACAACACAGGAGCTCCCCAAGGTGATGCACTAGGTCTAATATAACCCTTATCGAACAACTCTTGCAATTGCATCTTCAACTCACTCATTTCCGGAGGTGCTATTCTTTAAGGTGCCTTAGATATAGGAGCAGTTCCAGGAACTAAGTCTATGGTGAACTTAACAGCTCTAACCGGCGGCATAACCGAAATCTCACTCGGAAACACATCCATAAACTCATTCACAATCGGAACATCTTCAATACCTACCCCAACTTCTTTACTCACATCTTGCACACTACAGAAATATAACTCACACCCCTTCTTCATCAACTTCTTCACTTGCATTGCAGAGATGACCCCAAAGCTCTTGGATTTCCCAAAACGTCTATACGAAGTCAGCTTACCCAAAGGATTCCTTAAAGTTACTTTCTAAACTTCACAATCTATCTTGGCCTTGTATAAACTTAGCCAATCCATCCCCAAAATTACATCTAGGTCTCCCAGATTAAACTCTATCAAGTCAGAAGGAAAAACACAGTCTCATATCTTTAGAGGCAAGTCTCTAAACATCTTGGTACACCTTATGGTCTCACCAGTAGGTATACTAACAGGCAAATTAATCACTTCAAAATCTATTAACCCCAGACTTTTAATAACAGACGACGAGACAAAAGAATAAGTCGCCCCCGAATCAAATAATGCTTTAACTAGCACGGTGTTAATAGAAAAAGTACCAGACACTACATCGGCAGATCGTTCAGCTTCATTTCGATTCATCACGAACAGCTTTCCCGGAGCCTTATTCTGGTTGTTCTCACTAGTAGGCTTGTTATAGCTTCCTTGATTGTTCTGTGCCCCTGCAGACTTCGAACCCTGATTTCCTGACTGGTTGAATCCAGGCCTCACTTGGTTACTACCCCCATTGCCATTTTGCTCCTTCTTTTGCTTAGCAAAGCACTCATACTCCCTATGGCCCTTCTTCTGGCAGTAGTTACAAATCACTGGGTCCCCCTTACAGTCTCTACCAGGGTGGTTGTTGCTACACTTCTTGCAGTGATACACTCTTTCAGCTCGACCCCTATTGCGGTTATCCTGGTTATTGTTTCCTTGGAAACTCCCATTCCCATTCCTACTCTTCTTGAAATTCCCCTGATTTCCCCCAGCATTAAAGTCCTTCCTCTTCTCACCAACCACAGTACTCTTTTTATCCCGCCTCGACTGGAGTCCATAAATGTGGGCGGCTCTCCCATACACGATATCTAGGGATGTAAAGGTCTCACCTCCTAACCCCAGTTGTATCTCATCAGTCAACCCCTGCTCAAATCTCTGAGCCTTCAACTCCGCAGTAGCTCCAACCTCGGGTGCAAACCTCGACAGTGCTATGAATTTACTGTAGTACTCAGAAATGGTCATACTACCCATCCCAAGGTTAATGAATTCCTGGGCCTTCTGCTTCCTCATAAATGCAGGGTAAAACTTCCCCCTTAAGGCAGACACAAAAGCATCCCAATTGAATCCTTCCATAGCACTCAGTCTAGCTCCATTCTCCCTCCACCATAAATCAGCCTCATCCTTAAGGTACAACACAGCCTGACCCACTCTCAAATTTTCAGGGCAGTTTACAACCTCAAAAAGTTTCTCAAACTCCCTAATCCAGTTTTCTAGGAAAGTAGGGTCAGCTTGCCCCTTATAGTATGGTGGCTTAACCTTAGCTAGCCTTTCGAACATATCCCCGGCACTCTCAGGACGCTCAGCTCTCTCCTGAGTCAATTTCTCCGCCAAGAGGCGGATAGCAGCAGCTAGATCGTTGTTGTTAGCCATTCTACTTCGGTACCTGTAAGTAATATAACTCTACTTTAGGTTCCAGCATAACTCACATTTCCATCTAGGAAGGCAACATTTGATTTGATCATTGAAGATCGCATCAACAGACAATTTCTCAACTAGTTCCAAGTTCAACATGAAATGTTCTCTAATGATCACATAATCATCCATGTAAAATATATTCACATCAACATGCAAATAGAAACAAGCAAGCAAGAATATAATTGCCTAATGAAAATAAAAAATATTCCCATTACGTGCCCAGAAATAAATTTTACTCACTCATATTATTAAGTAATAACTTTTATTCTTCCATAACGGGTATTTAAATGAAATAAATGTTGTTATACTATTATACCTTCCTAAAAGAAAACCATGATTGTAAAAAAAAATAAAACTATGCTATCATTGTTGGTCGACTAACTAACTGATTATAATATTATTTCCTCTATTTGCTAAGAAGAAAAAAAAAAAAAATAAAAAAATAGTAACCTAAGGTATCACATTATCATTTTTGTCCTCAGTTTCTATGTATAGCCCAGGTACGAAGATCTCATCTTCCGACTCATCTATGTCCTCATTATAATACTCGACATATCTCCTTTGTCGTTTAGATCTCCTCGAAGGTTGAGGCTCTTTATCCTCTGACCCTGAATCAGTTTCAACCCTGAATGATGCATAGTAAATGTCCCTTCTGGTTTGACCCCTAGCACGGTCGTACTCCACAATAAGCTCATCATCACTGTCTGCTCCTGACCTTAATATTTTACGCATAACCCACTCGAAACCGGTATATTCATTATCAATAGGTGCAATGTCCACATCACTTTCATCCTCACTCAGAACAATGAGGTTATAATAGCTTCCTAATCTGGCAGACATGATTAATGATCTACAACAAATACATATATTCAATAACATTTTTAGTACTCTCCCTGTACGTAATTCCCAACAATAACAATAAAAAGATGCCATTAACATCATAGGCACAACATATAATAATCAGCATGGAAGAAATATATAAACAGTTAGCAGGGAAGAAAAAATAATTATGAATAGTTAGCAGGGAAGAAAAATAATCATGAATAGTTAGCAGGGAAGAAAAATATTAACATGCTGAACTAACTATTCAATGCAGGCATATAATATTTCTATCCTATATGCCCTTCCTATATTACCCATTCTCACAATGCAACAAGTAAAACTTTAAAGGCATGAAAAATAATGCAAACACTTTTGTAAGATAATAATAATTAAGTGTCGAAAAATTTACGACTAACAAAAATAATTTTCGGACATCTTAAAAAAAATCCCGAGCCAAAATAAATTTTTTTTTTTCGGCCAATAATAAAAAGATTAAATATTTCGGACAAAATAAAAAAAATTTCGAACCATAAAAAATTTCGAACTCCTCTAAAAAAAAATTCGGTCCTCTTAAAAAAAATTGTATATAAAAAAAAACGTATTCCTATAAAATGAATAAGTATGAGCAATTCTAAGAGTTTATTCAAATAACTAGTAAGTTCATTAGGCACCTAAAAGTTTTGAAAATAACCTAAAGCTCTGATACCACTTTGTAACACCCCGATAATTCTCTATTTCCCATAAATACCTTTATAATACAAAACTTAGAGAATTACCCAAGTATTATCGCCCGTGTGATAACGTATCGGCTTATTCAGAATTTTGCAGCGGAAAACAACAAACTAAACTTTATAAATAATTAAATAAGTACTTCATAAATAAACCACTCTATAAAAGTCTATCAAACCAACTAATAATAATAAGTTCCTACTGATGCAGAAAAATATGATATATAAAATTTCACAAGCTCTCCATTCCCAGATCCCCAATGATGCTACATCTGCGAACCTGTAAATGTCAATGCTCTAGAGAATCTGCTCACCAAAATTGGGTCATCACAGAATCAATAAGGCAAAGCCATGATCAACACACACAAACAAAGCACGTAATCAGCAAAGCTGAGTACTACATAACAATACATAAACAATCCTAATCATGATACTAAGAAATAATAAACAGATGTAAATAATAATACAACAATATAACATTCTGCAGATAACTTCTACTGAACTAAACTCTAATCATCTTTTATTATATTAAATGGAATAGTTATTGGACCGAGTTGTCTAACTAAAACCAGCCTTCACCTAAGAAGACGAAATACGGGCGCGACTCCGTATTCCATAATGACCTGCGATATCGAGGAACGTTTGAATAAAAAGAGGAACGGTGATCAATCCAATTACCAGAAAAAGCCATGGCACGCTCACCATGTACCCCAACTCCTGATTGTCCAACTTCAGACGTGCACCAGTCTAAAGCTTATTACTATCCAAGTTACACTTTACGTGATTAACAATTTATTACTTGTTATGACACACATACAAGCAACACAGAATATAATTCAAACATTCACAACTGAACTTCTTTTATCTTAGGATTTAATAACTGATCACACAATTTAATTCCAACCTTTCTTACTTTGTTGAACCTAGCCAACAATCAATCTTACCTTTCAAAGGTATAACTTGTCAACTTACCAAATAAGGTTCACAGTCCTCATAAAGTAGTGAAATACAAAAAGGGAACAATGATCAAACATGATCCACTACTAATAAATATATTAATTCCCCCATGTGAATTAATAAATAAAGTTCCCAATCCATTTAACATGCTTGCATCAATATTCCATACAAACATGATATTCCACTCATAATCAAATATTATAATCAACATGTTTGCATGCAGGCATAAAACATGCAAAATCCAACATAATAAATATCATACATGAACTCAACATAGTTCCTATACATGATACTACATAATTCTCCTTCATAAAATCATGATACTATCTCAATCATCACATAGGTATGTACGTACCTTGTGGCCACTTTAGCCCCTTTAAAAATCTCCTACGGAATACTCTCCGCCTAGAAATCAAATATAACTAAAATCAATACTCTTAAATAAAAAGACAGCAACTTTAAAATATTTAAAATCCCCTTTAAACATATTCAAAAGTTGATTTTTCTACCAAAACTTCAATTACTTTTAATTCCTAGCATAGTACTACCATACTAGTAATTAAAATCCTTAAAACTCCCTAAATAA
The DNA here is from genome assembly GCA_947646795.1 of Beta lomatogona. NCBI lineage: Eukaryota > Viridiplantae > Streptophyta > Magnoliopsida > Caryophyllales > Amaranthaceae > Beta > Beta lomatogona. The sequence goes on from CANSNZ010000930.1 coordinate 1,643,502, forward strand.
AATACTTTCTGAAATTCCGGCAACTTATAAAATAATAAAACCTTTTTTAAACCCACTTAAACATGCTTAAAATCATAAATTAAATCAATCTCATAGTATATAATATGCTACTATGGTTTTCTAATAATTAACACCCTAAAAATCCATGCTTTAATTATTAAAACTTCAATCTAACAATAATAAACAAATCTGAATTTTTATTCTTATAATATAATATATATATGAATCAAGATTATTCATTAAAACAGTAAATTAACATTGATAATCATGATTAACATTAAAATAAAGCATAAAAACATAGTCTTTAATGGAAAACTTGAGGAAAAAGAAAAGAATTAAACCAACTCAAGATGCAAGTGATGATGTGCCGGCCAAGGAAGAGTCTTGGTGGCAGCAGTGACGGTCAACGGTGGTCAACGGCGGTGTGGTGACGTTTCTTAGCGAAGAAGAAAGTGTTTCTTGAAGAAGAAGAAAGGAACTTGAGAGGAAAAAAAAAACTGATTTCACGTGGAAGAGGAGAGAGAAAGTGGCGTGAGATTTGGAGAGAGAAAAATGAAGAAAATAATTTGTGTAGGGTAAAATAATTAGGCTTAAGGTATTTATAGTTAGGGTTTTCCTTTTGGGCTTAGGAAAAGGAGATTGAGTTTAAATAGGATTCGATGACAACTAGGATTGATAAATGAGGACTCCTAGCATCAATATAACTCCTCTTTCCTAATCTACTTAGAATTTGGGTTCCTCAAGTCCATTAGACTTCTTTTCTAAATCAAATTCATATTTCAAACATTTTTCAAAGCATGCCTAATTAATATATTTTCAACTTTCTTAAATCCTTGAAATAATTTCCTTTGACTTTTTAAAATAGTCAACCTTCTTTAAATAATAAAATCATTTAAACTAAAATATAAATATACAAATACTAAAATATATTTATAAAATCCTTTAAAATTTTGGGGGATTACAATAGGGAAGGTGAAACTGAGTCTTCATATCACCCACACAAATTTGTTCTATTTTACATGAATTCAAACACAGCCTGCTATCAATAAGTAAGTTGGTTCCTGTAGACACATATTTGTGTCTCCCTATTTATGGATCCAAGGATGAAACATACCGCGGTCTTAATTGGTCCGATCCACGGGCAGAGCAGTCCGAAGAGCCATCCCAAAACTACATGGAAAAGTGTTGAAGTCCTTTCTTTAAAGCCCACTTAATTATTCATGATAATTAATAATATTTTGGAGCCAAACTCTTTGAAAAGGCCAATTAATTGTTTAATAATAATTAATTATTTTATTTTAATAAAATAAATATTTTCAAAGATATTTTTATAATTTTATAAAACCGGATTTTATCCCATCAAATCAGATTTTCGGGACTAAAAGATAAAAGAGAATCTTTAAAACGCGTTTTTATAAAAAAAAAAAAAAAAAACTGTCAAAACATGTCAAAAGCAAGGCAGTGCGCTACCAACGTGTGCTGAGCGCACCACCCTACGATGAGCGCACAGCCCTACGTCGAGCGCACGTGTCTTGCCACGTAAGCTTGCGCCTAGCGCACAGCAGTGTGCTGAGCACACGTGTCATGCCATGTAGACTTATGTGTCATACAGTGTCCAGTGCCAAGCGCACTTCTCTGTGTGAGACGCATCTTTTTCTTTCTTATTATTTTCAAAGCGTGTACCACGTGTACGCTTTCTACTGGGCATGCCGCGTTAGGCTCGCCAAACTGCGCCTGACACGTGGATTTACGCGTTTTCCCTATAAATAGGCTTCGATTTTCCGAATTAAAATACATTTTTTCCACACATAACACTCGGCTTTTATATTACGAATACACTTACGAACCTCTCTAAAAAATACATATTCTCTCTACAAAACACATACAAACACATTCAAATCTTTCATACAAGTTCAATTTTCAGGCTTCACGATTGCTCGTCCCGAAGGTTGTCAATCTCTCAGACCTAAGCCACGGTATTATCCTGAGGGTCCTTGAATAATCTATTATTTTTATATTACTAACGATTTCCTTCCTAATGTAGATCCTTAATATAAAAATTGCTCTTTTGTATATTCTAACCTTTTATTTCTCTCTTTTTATTTATTTTCATATATTATTGCATGCTTGCCTGATTGTGCATTATTTTTTATCACCTACATGTTATTATTGCTAATCAAAGACCTAAAGAACTGTTCTAATATTAATCAGATAATTTGGACAACCTGTTAGGTTTCCTGTAACTAAAATTTAGTCTTTTATGTGTTTCCTGAAACAACCTACACTAAATTATTTTTAGGGTGTTGAAAATATTATATGGTTATTTTATTACATAAAAATTGACATGAATCAATATTTAGTAGAGGCCAACAATGGGCGAATGTGGTTCATTATGACCGTGTTCGTACCCTTACCCCCAAACTCAATCTTTGGTTCATTTTGACCATCTATGGTTTCTAGACGGGGAAATCTACATTGGATAAGTCCCTACTTTGTCCCTACGATTTCCCAATATTCAATTAGGTTTATGAGTCTTCCATTAAAGACTTGTTGGCGACTTCAAAAACATATTTCAATAAAACCTTAACACTGGGGTAGTCAAATAAGCGCTCACACTGCGGTAAGCGAAAATAAAATCACACCTACAGTTCCATACAACAACATCAAAGTTGTTTCTGATAATGGTGGTTGTATTTTTTAGGACACTACATCTAATGAAAAAGTAGCTTGTGGAAGATAGGCTGATGGATTCCGTTTGTTGAATTTGTGCTTACATGAGAAGGAAGACGCAATAGCTTTAGAAGGGAAGGATAGAGAAGTTTTTGCTAGCAATGTAGCTTTAGAGAGGGATCAGAGTGTCTGCAATCAAGCTGTGTATATTATGCCATTATAGACACATAATTATGTCTCCTCATTTTAGTACTCATTGATGAAACATACCGCTGTCATAATTGGTCTGGGCCAAAGGAAGAGCAATCCAACAAGCTCGTAGCCAAAAACTGTTTTAAGAAATACTAGTCAATTTTTTATTTGAAACCCAAATTTAAAAGCCCAATTAATTACTATTGATAACTAATTGTATTTTTAATAAAAAAATTTAAAATTAAAACATATTATGAATATTATATTTGTATTCCTTAAGATAATTGATTTATGAATCCAAACAATATTATTTAATGCAAGATAGGAATAATATTTTCATTTCGGATAACAAATAAAATCCTGTCAGATGTGCGGTTGCACGACGTGCAGCATGATGCTTTAAGCACACCAGGATGCGCAAGTGCAACATCAAGAAAATAAGCAAAACTCAAAAGCGCACGAAGCAATGCAAGTGTCGCATCATGATGCGAGTCGCGCATCACCGACGCGCGCGACACAACGCAGATATTATCTTGTTAGCCTGATTTTCCCTAAAAATAGATCCCGCTCCATTTGGTTCAGGGACACACTTTCCTATGCCCTCAAATTAGGATATACCTCTGAAAAACTCTCTCTGCAACACTTCAATTATATTCCTAAATACTTCAAAAACTTTACACATTCAAATACTTTCAATTTCCATTCAGTCTCCATTCAAGCTTCAACATTATATTGAACCTCCTGCGAATCGTCATTCAATACCCAAACGACAAAGAGTAATTCTTAACGGTCAATTCCAATTTATTTATTATTATACTAACAATCTAATTTTATGATGTAGACCCCTAAACAATTCATGCTTAGTTGTATATTCTTATCTAATCTTTCCTTTATTATATTTGTCTATATTTTTATATATCATATTCATAAGCATGCTTATATGCTTAATGTTTTCATCATTGCACATGCTTATGTTTGCTAATCAAATACCTAAATAAATGTTCAAACACTAAAGTCAGATAATTTGGACAATTGATTAAGTTCCTATTAATTTTGGTTGCCTAAAAAAAATATTACAAAAATTAGACTTTTTTGTTTAATAAACCAATATAGATTGATTTTTAGAATCCTTAAACATATTGTTTAGTTGTTTATTTGCATATGTTAGATATGAATTGTATTAAGTAGAGGCCAACAATGGAAAAATTTGATTCATATCATATTCACACCTTTACCCTCGAACTCAATCTTTGGTTCATTGATAAATTATGAAGTCATGACACGAAAATCTATTTTAGATAAGTCCCTAATATGTCCCTATTGTTTCCTAAAAATCCATTTAGGTTATGAGTCTTCCTTGAAAGACTTGTTGGCGACTTCTTTTTCAAAATGAATTTCAAGACTAAACCCTTTACAATGAGGTAGCCAAATCAGCGCTAACCTCGAGTAGGCAATTAAAATATGCCTACAATCATGCATGCTAGGTTATGACATGGATCTTTATTTAAAATGCAACATTAACTTCTATAATTGCAAAAATATGAAGACCTTTCTTTGTGACACTGCAGTTTGGCTAAGGATCATAGATTACCGTTAATCGAAGAAAACGCATTACAATATCTCTGTTTGATTTGCTCCACATTGATTTGTGGGAACCCTACAAAGTGTCTAACATTACATGTGACACTTATCTCCTAACCATCTTATATGATTAAAGTAGAGTCACATGGACTCATTTGTTGTCTGATGATGATCAGGTTAGGGATATTATCACAATGTTCTTGGCACATGTTGACTGTTGAAAATCACATTGGAACCACTCTAAAGACCATTACGAGTGATAATGGTACTGAAAATTTTGAAAGTGAGTGCAATCATCTCTTTCTGATGAAAGGAATCATGGACTATAAGAGCATACCAAGTGTTCTTCAGCAAAATGGGAGTGGAAAGGACACATAAGTTTCATTCGGAAATAGCAAGGGTTGTAATTAAGTTTGTTTAAGTTTTGGGGTGAGTGTGTATTGGCTGGAACACACTTAATTAACCTCCTTCCTATTGTTGTGATTAGAGGTGGGCATGGGCCGGGCCAGCACGCGGGCCGGGCCGGCACGAGCCCGTTCAAGGCCCGGCCCGGCCCGTTGTCCGCTCCGTGGGCCTGCCACGGTCAAGAAATTTTATTTCAGGCCCGCACCGGCACGAGCCCGCGTGGGCCGGCCCGCGGGCCGAACGCTCCTTTCCTTTGTGTTTTTAGCCTAAAACTGTCAAAAATACAAAAAAACAACATAAAACACGGGCCAGGCCCGCAGGAGGCACGAGCCCGGCCCGTGGACAAAACCTTAAAATTTCAAGCACGGCCCGCCACTCACGGGCTCGAGCCCGGCCCGGCCCGCCATTTCTCCAAGCCCGCGGGCCGAGCCCGTGAACAGGCCCGGCCCGGCCCATGCCCAGGTCTAGTTGTGATAAACTGGGAAACTCCTTGTGAGAGGTTATTGAAGGAGAAGCCTCTTTATAATAATCTTAGAATCATTTGTTGTCTTTATTATGATAGTGGAAGTGAGAAGAAAGGAGATAAACTTTAAGAAAACGGAATTAATTAGGTATGTCTTAATTCGATATCCATATGGTCAAAAGGTATACGAGCTTTATGATTTGGAGAAGAAAAGATTGTTTGTAAGTAGGGATGTGGTTGTAGACACGTAAACCTATCTTCCCTTTTAGCACCCAATGATGAGAATATGTTTGAAGCCCAATTTCAAGCGCTCGATTAAATTAATTATTCTTGATGATTAATTAATTTTAAAATAGATATTTCATTTAATTATTTTTGTAAAATAAGATTTTATGAATTAAATTCGTTATTCTTGATAACTATTGGTAAAAGATAAGTCAAAACAGTTATTTAAGTTAAAAACTGAATTTTGACAAAAAAAACATAATTATGTTGCACGCAAGGACGATCCGCTCGACGGTACGCTGTTGTGTGGCGCGTGACAGTGATGCGCTAACCACACCGAGCTTGCGTGGAGAGCAAGCTTCTTTTCTATCTGCAGGTTCTGTTTCCGAATTCTAATTGTTTTTTTCACTATAAATATCCCGTTCTTACTCGTATTTTCTGACGAATTTACATATACTCTAGCATATTAAAACACTTATATCTAGACATCAAAACTTCTCAAAATCTCTCTCAAATACATCCGCTAACTCACTCCCTATCCGAATCTTCTCCTCACCCCAGCCCACAAGCACAAATCCTCAGCGCGGTCAAACTATTCAAACATATTCAACTAAGAATACTTCGTCCTCTATTGAACCTTCATTCAAGAATTCACTTTTTCAAGGATAAAGATTTATTCCTTCGACATCCGTACCGTTAGACCTATGGGACAAAGTTAGAATTCCTTAGAGTACTTAATTATTATCTTCTAATTTAACTCTCTAAAGTTATTAAGAAGCTTTTCATGATATGGATTATTAAACAATTCATGTTATCTTGTATATTCTTCTATATCTGGCTCTTGTTTTTTTACAATAAGTACACACAAGCAAAGAACGACGGTAACCCCACTACTCGTTGCCGTAGGCCCTTTTGTGGGTTACGACACTAGTACCACAACAATTATTACAAAGCAAAATATTATTAAAGTCCTCAATACTAACATGACAACCACTATTTAAAAGACCCTTCTTCCTTCGACAGTAGAAGAAGCTTAGTGGAGGAATTGAATCCTTTCTTTTCCTGCATGCAAAAGAACAATTTGATGATGGACAAGCAGCGGTACGGTCTTACTCTTAGAACTCTCTCTTCTACCGTTATTCTTCACATGTTATTAGGACTGGATTTTCATTCTCCTTGCTGCATTAGAAACCCTTGAATGTTGCTTCCCTCTTGAACTTTGCGCACACTAGAATGAGGTTTCAGTAGTCTTCTTGATTTTGGTATCATGGCAGAGTCTACCTGTAAAACAACCGCTTACTCCCTTATCTTTCTCTCCATTTGTGGACTCACACGAATCCTCCAATATTGATTCCTCTTTGCAGTGGTCTTTCAACTCCAAATCTAAATCATTTATCTCTTTATACAGATTGAAATACTCAATCGTAGTCGAAACAACCACATTCTTTTTTTGGCATTCCTCCTTTCTGTTGCCACCCACATGTTCACATGACTGCTCTTATGGTCATCATAGAACCAGATCTAGAATTAACGCAATGAATAGATTTTCCCTTCATTAAGACTTGATAATCTTTCCTTGAGATGAAAAGAAAAGAGCCCGACCTCCTTCGGTTAGCAAACTGATACTTGGGCTCAGCCATATTAGAATTTTTAAAATTGAGAATGTTTGTAGCATCCTCCATCCTCTCTTCCCTGACCTCATCTCTCATCCCAGCTGAGGTAATTTTAACTTCCGCACTTGGAAAATTATGTGAACCCACATCTTCCATAACAGATAAACCATGTGCTTCCTTCTTGTCATTCAAACCCGTAGAAAAAACAGTTTATTGTATATCATCATGTCCTAATCCTAAATCCATTGAGCTAACATCCTGACACTGCGTTTTTTATTTCTCCTTGAATAGAGAGCTTTTGATCTCTTCAAGTTTCATGGATACCTCCTGATTTCTAGGTTCAATCTCGGCAGCCAATAGCAAATCCCAATAGGCCTAATCTTTTTTCCCCAACTCTATTGCAACCATGGCTCTTCTAAACAAAGCTTTAACACTATTCGGGTTGAAATCCAAGACGATCGAACAAACCCGACCTACCTGCTCAAACTCATTTTTTCTGCTAAAACAAGCTGCAGAGTTTAAGAGAATACAAATAGCATTCAATCATTTCCTTTTCTTCTACAAATTTATACCGAGCAAGAATGACCCGTGCATAACCATACTTCTCTAGAGCATCATCAATTTTTCGTTGCTTAAACAGAAGATTCCCTTCCTCCTTCAACTCTCTTGCAAACCCAAGAACATCCTTTGAATTCTTTGAACTTAATATTAAATCAAGCAAGAATTCATCTTCATCCATTAGATCTTCCCCCTCACAGAAGAGTCGATTAATCTCCTCCTTAATACTCTTGTAAGCTTCCAAGGAAAACATCATGAAAATCCAGTAAAGCTGACCCCTAAAAATACTAGAGACTCAATCACACAAGACTTAAACTGACGCTTACACTCTATTTGCAACTAGTTCAGAAGCAGGACAACCAACAAGGAAAGCTGAAGCATAAACTATAACTAACTCAACTGAGAAATTAACCCTTTCTAAGTTTATTGAGCATTCACATATACTGGGCTCATATTGTCATCCTACCTAAGAAAGTCATGGAAGAAATTGAGAAAATTTGCAAGTCCTACCTTTGGATTGGGGAGTATTTTAGAAATAAAGGTGGTTATATCTCGTGGCCTAGGGTTTGTATTCCTAAGCAAGCAGGTGGATTGGGGATAAGGGATATTGTGAATTGGAACTCAGCAACAATTGGGAGATACACTTGGGCCATTTCTGCAAATAAAGACAACTTGTGGATGAGATGGGTCAATGAGGTGTACATTAAAGGGGAGCCATGAATAACAAGCTTGTGGGTGATTATGTGAAAATTCATTAGGATAAATATGTTTGGAATAGGATCACTGTTCCAAAACATAGGTTTGTTATCTGGTTAGTCATGAATAACAAGCTTCATACTACAGTTAGATTATTCAATATTGGTGTGAGTGACAATGCATAATGTTATACTTGTGGCAGGGAGGCTGAAACTCAAGAGCATCTTTTATTTGGCTGCCATGTGAGTAACTGTATCTTCATGGCAATGAAGAGATGGTTAGGGTGGAATCATAAGCAGTTAAATGTACATGGTTTGATTCAGTGGATTGGTAGAAGCAGCGTTTCAAAGGTTCAGAAAGAAGTCATGGCTGCTACTGTGGTTTCTATGGGTTATCACATATGGTGGGTTCGAAATGATGCTTATTGGAATAAAAGAGTTTGTAATGTAAATAGTCTTATTTGCAGAATTTAAAAAGCTATTGATAGATAGGATATATGGGGTTTTACCTAAAAAAAGTCTCTTGTAAAGATAGGAATTGGTTAAGGGAGTTAGCTCTTCAGATTTGAGTTGTTTGGTTTGAGTCTTTGTGAGGGGAGTCCAGCCTAGTTGGTTTGTCCTCATTTTGATTTGTTGTTCTTGGTTGTTAATGGTTTCTTGCTTTGATTTATATATATACGGCTCTCATTTAGCAAAAAGAAAACCTTTCTAAGTTTAAAAACTCAAGCATAAATTTTTTTAGAGTAGGCAAAGCATCTAACCTTGCAAATGGATCGAACCCACAGTGCAGAAATGAAACGGAAGATTATTAAAATAATGTCGGAAATTGGTTCATCGGAGTACGAACGGTGGAAAAGGCTGCGAGAGGAAAGTTCGCCGGCGACCCAGAGTTGTACTGGCCGCGGACGGGCTACAGGACGCTGCTGGATTTCTGTTACAGAGGCTTCAAAGAGAGAGAGGTTACATAGGCTCTCCGTAGCAGTTTATGCTCTTTTCTTTTATATTTCTGTATATTGTATATACATATTCATGCCTAACGCTTATTGCTTTCATCACCTCATATGTTTTGTGGTGTTTGACTATATTGATTTAAATAAAAAAGGAACATAAAATTATATAATTGATTAATGTGTATTATGCTAGGTAAAACATATAATGGTTACAAAGACAATCTTCTATTCAATAATATTTGGGATTTAGGGAGATAACCCAAACAAGATCACATGAATTGTATTGATGGAGAAGGTTCAAGTCTAAGTTGTATGGTGAGATGCAGGAGCACCGACTGGGTAACCTGACTACGAGCATAAGCTTGTCAATCATAGATACTTCATCTGTTTCAAAATAGTTGCACCATTTGCTTTTTCACGTTTGCCGAGATACTTTTTTAACGTTAATATCTCTAATTGCATATAAGTAAAAATTATAAAAAGTTGATATTTGAAATCCTTATATTGAGACGGATTTAACAAGATCCCATTTGACTATTTTTGTTCTTATATAATGGTGAGAAAATGCTTATTAAAGTTGGTTGATAAATAGTGACCAAATGCCAAATGGTGCAACTATTTTGAAACCGAGGAAGTATTAATAAATTATGTTGTGTTCTAATGCTATTGCGCTCCTGACAAGAAAATTATGCTGGTCTAAGGTTTTCCCTTTTCATTTCTTTTTTCTTTTTCCTATACCTGCATATGCCATTGATTAAGTGTCAATTTTGTTATAAAGTCCATTAGGTCACAACTCGCAAGTATATGTTCTCTTTGTTTCTCACTAAATACATCATTTGGACTATTTACACTACACTAATTTTGACCATATTTCATTACAAATATGTATAGATAAATGTCATTGGCGGCACTGTTGTTGTTGATCTAGGGTACGTTTGATTCAACTTATCTTATCTTATCTTATATTATCTTACCTAATCTTATCTGAACTTATCTTATCTTATCTTATTTTTTCTTAATTAAGTTAAAATAAGTTGAACAGTTATCTTATTTTATTTTATTTTATCTTATCTTATCTTATCGTATCTTATTTTACCCTATCTTATCTTTTTTTTTTTGAAATAAGTTGAACATAACATATGCTTAATCTCAATGTAATAATTTCAATTTATATTTTAAAAATATAATTTTTGTATTATTTTTTACGAAAATATAATTAAATATTTTAATGATCAAAGTTATAAATTGGTAAAATGATCCAGTAAATAATGATGCATCTATTGAGAAACAGAGGAGTTTTATATAAAGGAAAATTGATGTTTAACTAACTATAAATGGGACATGAAAGGTGTATGTACTACATAAAGTAGTTATAATAATGCGCTCGTTAGACTTATAAGACAAAAATTAAACTAACTAGAAGTAACATAAATTAGTCAGATAGCCTCACTTTTGATAGTCCTCAGTTCTATAATTTTTTTTTTTTTTTTTTTGACATTGAGAAAACGTGCATTGATTAAATAACAAAGTACAACCTATTACTAATAAAACCACATAAAACAAAGGAAACCGAAATGAGCTTTATGAGCTCTTACATGCCCTACAAAAATAAGTAAAAACTATAAAGAGTCGCCCATTAAGCGCGTCGCTGGTTGATGAATGTGCTGGTGGAGTCAAAACTCTAATGACTGATGGATGTGGTAGGCTAAGCAGATGACGATCATGATCCGGACAACACAACCAAAGGCAAGATTTGCATCTCGCCGTATGAGCAATTCCAACGAACTTCTAACGTGTGGAATTCTTGGCTCATGATCTGTGGAAGAGTCACGTTCCTAAGTGACTCATGACTCTCTCTCGAGAGTATTTCAAGTTGCTCCGAAAAGTAGGAGAAACGGGGGGTGTTGAAATCCACCAGATGAAACTGGGGTGCCGCCAGCAGATTTGAATTTTTCAAGGCAAAGACCATTAAGATCATTGCCAAGCTAAAAAGAGAGCTAAACATGGTGAGCTCTCGAACACACCTCCGGTTTATGAAACCGGAAAACACAACGCCCATCCATGAATAACGAACATCACCTCGACCTTACTCACACTTCTCATCCATTTGATGCACTCATTCCTTCAACAAACATTTCAAAGAAACTACAGATTGAACTACTACAACCTAACACCACCATCCCTCATCTAACTGGCAAACAATTTTTAAAAGTCAGAGCCAACAACGAACTCCGTCCTTAGCAACTCGGACGAACCAACTTACACCAACTATTGGATGACTAACCACACATACGGAGAAAAAAAATACCAAACCTATAACTAACAGAGCTAGGGGGGAAGGGGAAAGGGAAGCCCGACGACAGGGGGAATGGAATGGGATGCCCTAGAAACACAACCAACCAACAACAAGGGGATGGGAAATCGACTGAAGACTCGAACAGGAAGTGGGGATAGGCTGCAACTGAATTCGAACATGGGAGGGGAAGGGGGAGGGGAATCCCAACAAACTAACAAAAACAGGGGGAGTGGAGGGGAAGCCCGGTGAATAAAAATAGGGGAAGGGAAGGGGCGGCCCGACGAAGGAATATGGAAGGGGGAAGGAGTACCTGACTGACGCGACTGGGGAGGGGGGAAGTGGAAGACCCTAAACGGCGGCGACATGTGGCTTTGCGAGCGGCGACTCACCGGAAACCTGCAAACAAAAGGACCACCTAAAACTAGAGCAAAAACCAACGACAGGGACTAGGGGAGGGCTCGACTGCCGGCATGAGAAGCCCAAGGTGGCTCACGCGACAGTCGAACCCTCTAGGATGAGATATTGCGGCGGGGTCTTTTTAGGGTTTGAGGGCAAAGAGGTTTTTAGAGAGAGGAAGGTTTCTGAGTATCTTGTGAATATAGAGTTTGTTTTATTTATTAAATGACACAGTTGTTTTTTTCCAGTTCTATAATCAATGTAACATGAGAGTTCATGTGATCAGGAGAGAAATTCCGAAAGATAAAAAGAGAAATCTGATTCAAAGAGAGATAAAATAAAATAAACCAAATGAAGTATTGTATTTACTACTTCACTTTTAAGGGTTTTTTTTTCTTTCTAGTTAATATTGAATCAATTGTAAATGATCGATGGGGCCAAAAAAATTACGTGGACACTTGTGAAGGAGAAAGCAAATAAAAGAACTAAAATATACACCCAAACAAGAAATTAATGTCTAAGGAATAAAAAAACAAAGGAAATATATTACAACATCTTCCATTTATTTAAAAATGGAGGAAATCTATCCGAAAAATAATGGAACAGGGAGCAAAAACAAGAGTACGATGATAATTACACGAACTTTTTGTTGGGAAAGACCTATTAAAATACTCATTTTATTGGGAAATACCAAATAAAAACTTTTTTGTTGAAAAAGACATATTATGATACTTTCCTTTGTTACTTAACACCACCTCAACGTTTTCCGACTAAAAAGTCAATTTTTTTGCATTGACTTTTCCTCCCCCTTCCTTTCCCACTAAATGGGAGCAACCTATTTTTTTCCTATCCTAATCCCTTAACCTACCAAACCCTTTCCTCTTGATTCCCATTTTAAGGGAATAGGGTAGAAAGAAAAATTGATTGGTCCCATTTAGTGAGAAAGGAAGAGGAAAAAAGTCAATGTCAGAATATTGACTTTTGACAGGAAAACATTGGGGTGGTCTTAAGTAACCAAGGGAAGTATTATAATAGGTCTTTTTCAACAAAAAAAGTTTTTGTTAGGTCTTTCCCAACAAAGTAGCTATTTTAATAGGTTTTTCCCAACAAAAAGTTCTAATTACACAGCTCATATTTGTGTTTTCAGATAGATGACTATGCTTATTCTGGTGCTATGATAATAATATAAGATTTATAAGTCAAGCAAAATGTGTTTTCAGATCGATGACTATGCTTATTTTGGTGCTATGATAGTCAAGCAAAATGATTAAATGTCTGCACGTTCATAGCCGAACCTAGGCAACTTCACTCACACAACCTAATCAGTAATTAACGTTTGACATTAGGTCAATCATCTCTAAGTATTTTATCACCCATATACTGAAGTGTTGAAATAGGTAGTGATACGAAAATGGAGGGGTTCCCAGCAGTTAATTAATTTGAAATTTAAGTAATAACAATGGGCAAGATCATATGAAAAATATTTGACATGAGAAATGAGAAGGATTTATTTAGAGTCGCAACACAACCACCTGCTCCCTCTAAAAGATTTATTTATCATTTATGTTTTTCTTTCTAAAGTTGAAGTCACAATCCTTTATGAGTTTTTTTTATCTTATTTTTTGTTTGCCCACCCAGTTCACCGAAGCTTTGCTCTGACTACATCCGAGTCCGACCCTGGTCGCACACTTGGCTTTGGTGGGTGAGTCTCCCAACAAGAGTTTCTGCATACGGTGAGGCTCGAACTCGGGACCTCCCTTAAGCGACATCAACCTGCTTACCACTTGAGCCAACTCTTGTTGGTTCTTTATGAGTTACACACAAGTTTTCACTTAGAGTCACAAGAACTTCATTTTAAAGATCGTATCGGAGTCACATCACTTGTTCATTAGAGTCACAACTTTTCTAATTTCTCGTGTAAAAATACAATCTCACATGAACTATTACTCTATGTCTCTATCTCTATATATATATAAATATAAATTTTTAATTGGATATGCGATCATTTCAATTATATATTATTTGGATATAAAACTGCCACTTAATTTGCGAAATTTGTTTATTCCCAAAATTAAGATCTCAAATATTTCTCAATGTTTAAGGATATTATCATATGCGGCCTGGTTTCATGTGGTTGTGACTAAAGATGATAGATGTGTAATTACTTTCATTGTGAAAGTTATAGTTGGCCATATGACTCGTTGACTTTTCCCTCCTAGTCTCGTGCAAGGGAACAGAAGAACTGTAGTATATCAGCAATCTCAATTATTGCTTTCATGTGGTGGTTTATGAAATGAGAGATATATGCACTGATATACAATACAGGAGCTCATATGAAGCACTCTGAACTTATAATATACAACAGGCTCAGCGTGAGGGTTTATGGGATTAAAATACCTGAAAAACAAGATTGGTTTTTCCTAAGCGATATCTACGTATTTGATGGAAAAATATATATAACCCTCATCTTTTTATACGTCTTCATACTAGCCCTTATAATAGCTTCAAAATTGTGTCAATGATTAGTATGCAAGTATTGTATATATGTCTCAGTTTGTAAACTCTATTAGTGATATGCTATATTAGGGTTTATGAAGAACTATTTTTTTTTTGTATATGAGAAAAAAATAACTTAAACACAACTTTTGTAACTTTTATTTTTTGAGAGGTATAGGGAGGGGGGATTTCATTGATTCAACTTTTTTAACTTCATAATAAGAAATTTAATTATTCAAATTTACATCAAACCCTAAAATGATATGAAAAGCATACAGCATTGTTCTCATGGAATTTACAAACAATAGAATCATTATCGATATATTCTAAAAATCACAGACCTATGGTAGAGACTTTAAAAGGGGTTATGATAAAATGTAAGTAGCTAGATCATCAACAAACACAGTGAGCAACATATAAAATATACCAATATATATTATTATTAATATAATAATCAGAATATGGATTATTTAACACAATTAGATAACAATACAATGAATAGAATGATCACACTGGAGGAACGGTTTATCTAGAACCTATAGTGCTTGCACTCTGTAGGATAACCTTGTGGAAATCGGTTGGCATCTTTACAGTAATTATAAATCATATAGTTCCTTTGAACCCATCTCAATCTCCTCCGACCAGTTGCATCGAGATCATGGTTCCACCATTGGCCATTACGCGCAGTATCAATATTGTAGTTACGGTAGTAGGCAGTGAAGGGGGCTTTGGACCAGTCCGTCTTCACTAATCCGCCTTGGGTGGCCCAATCATCGGCTTCCCATAAACTCGAGTAGAGCTTCATCGGTTGCTTCGTTAGGAACGGAACACCGTGTTTCTCATGGTTTACAAATACCCTTACAGGAATTTCATCCACCAAGAACCTGAAATTACAAAATGTTAGTTAATTTTCTTAATTTTATCAAGAGCTTTTGAAAAAAATTTGGAAAATTTGCCAAAAAAAACCTTCTAAAGGTTCATTTTTGCGAAAAAAAACCTTATAAAGCATTCTTTGCGAGAACAAACCAAAAAGTAAATTATTTTTGCAAGATGAAACCTAAGCTCATTTTCCGGTGATGACCATAGACTTTTCGGCGTTGACCACTTCTATTTCCCTTCTTCCTCCACAATCACCACCTAGCTGCGGGGGGAAGAAGTTGTGGAGGGGGGTTCTGGGTGGCGCAGCGATGGGGGGGATGGACGAAGGGAGAGGGAGAGAGGATAGGGGTGAAGGAGGGGTGGAGGGCCGCCGCCTGAGGGGGTGGAGGGAGGGGTTGGGGGTTCTTTGGTGGTGGTGGGGTGGGCTGCAGGTGGTGGGGGGCTGGGGGTGGGGGGTGAAGTGGGGGCTGCGGGGGGTGGGTGGGGGGCTGGTGGCAGGTGGTGGTAGTGGTGGCTAGGTGGTGATTATGGAGGAAGAAGGAAAATAGAAGTGGTCAACACCGGAATTGAGATGGTCAACGTCGGAAAATGGTCTTAGGTTTCATCTTGCAAAAATAATTAACTTTTTGGTTTGTTTTCGCAAATAATGCTTTATAAGCTTTTTTTTCGCAAAAATGAACTTGTAAAAGGTTTTTTTTGGCAAATTTTCCAAATAATTTTGAAAAACGGGGTAACATACATGATGAGTCTTGAGTTCCAAACAATGGAATAGGTATGGTAGTTCTTGGTTGGGTCAAACCAGAGGCGGAATTGCTGCTCTCTGCTCCCTTTCCCTTCGCCAAACACGTTGGTGTGGAGGGTGTAAGGCTGTCCACTCACGTTTCCTAAGAACTCAAAGTCGATCTCATCGTGTCTACCAGTGCTAGGGTCAGATTGCAACTGCAAGTGATTTACATTTCATAAATAATTAGCAAGTGAGTTGATAATGACATACGAAGTGATCATTTAATACATAATTTTGCAGGATTTTATTAATAGTCGTAGACAAATATTGAGATCGATCTTTGTGCATGTGTAGTTTTATTGAAGGTCGAAGGCACACAAGTATAATGTATAAGGAGGTTGCTTAATTAGTTCTTCGAACTAATAGTTGCAATTTAGAAAGGACTTACGTATAAAGTAGTGACAGTGCCAGCAGAGTTGCCAGCAACGAACTTCATTTGCATATCAAATCTCCCAAATAAGTAGTCCTTCTTGGAGGTGAACCCGGATCCAGAATACTGGTCTAATGAGAGCGAGAGATGATCACCCCTTGAACCATACGTCTTGACCCTCTCACCACCAAACGTTTGTTGGAATGCATTGTAGAAATGGGCGCCGTGGACAGTCGTGCTCAACATAAGAACAAGCACCATAGCAATCTGAGGTGCTGCAAAGTACTTCTCGTGGCCCCCATTTGATGAAATTCCCATGTTATCTTTTGGGAAAAGGGGCAGGGAGGAACTGATGAGAAATATGAGGAAGAGGAGTCACTTGATTGTTATGTGTGGAAGATGAGTTGCAAAAGACCAAGTTTACATAGGCACCTCTTAACGGTCCTGTAGGAAGGTCACATGCACAGTATTAATGGACCAACTCGTTTCCTTTAGAGCGTAAGCTGGCCAATTTTATAACTCATTGGAGCAATTAAATTTTTTTTTTTTTTTTTTTTTTTTTTTTTTTTTTTTTTGACAAAAGCAATTAATTAGTTGGATTCGCGTTTATTCTGTGAAGTTTGCTCAAGCCCTTTGACTTTACGATCAATTGAATTTCACTACACAACAACACTTTATTTTCTCACACTGAAGTCTCGCCATCTTAAAAGAATCTATATATATATATATATATATATATATATATATATATATATACTCTACCATTCTTTTTCTATTGTAACTATGAGATTTTTACACTATTCACTCACTACCTTTAACTATCTATTCTAGTTTTTACGTATGGAAAGATATAGTCATGTTCGATTCATCTCAAACTCTCGATATATACTTTCAAAATATCAAATTAGTATAATTTTTAATTAACATTAAATAAATATTTTAATAGTTCAAGTTGTGCATTGACATACAAGCGTGAAAACTCAATTGTAACTATGAGATTTTTACACTATTCACTCACCACTCTTTAACTATCTATTCTATTTCTTACGTATGGAAAAATATAGTCATGTGAGGTCATGTTAGATTCATCTCAAACTCTCGATATATACTTTCAAAATATCAAATTAGTATAATTTTTAATTAACATTAAATAAATATTTTAATAGTTCAAGTTGTGTATTGACAAGCGTGAAAACTCAATTTTAACTATGAGATTTTTACACTATTCACTCACCAACCTTTAACTATCTATTCTATTTTTTACGTATGGAAAAATATAGTCATGTGAGGTCATGTTAGATTCATCTTAAACTCTCGATATATACTTTCAAAATATCAAATTAGTATAATTTTTAATTAACATTAAATAAATATTTTAATAGTTCAATTTGTGCATTGACAAGCGTGGAAACTCAATTGTTGCAATAGCAAAAACAAAAATAGGAAGAGTGTGTGTGTGTGTGTGTGTGTGTGTGTGTGTGTGTGTGTGTGTGTGTGTGTGTGTGTGTGTGTGTGTGTGTGTGTGTGTGTGTGTGTGTGTGTTGTGTTTTGTGGTGTGTTTGTGTTTTTTCGTGTGTGTATATATACTCCCTCCGTAACAAAATAGATGTTACACTTTTAAATACACACTTTGCTAGGCTAAGAGGAGGGACATAAAGAGAAAGAAAAAAGGGAACCCATGTGATAGGAAAGAGATAGAGAGATTGTTGCCAAAAAAGAAAGTGTAACATCTATTTTGTTACAAACATATTTAGAAACAGTAACATCTGTTTTGTTACGGAGCAAGTATATATATACACGGTAAGGAAACCAAAGATTAGGTTACCCATCTAATTGGAATCAAGAAGAGTAATCCATTATGCTTATACACAAGTCTCTTCACAATCTTTAAGCTAATCTACAGCTACAAGTTCGTCGATAACATAGTGGTATACAATATCGGATATCGAATCCGACCCAAAATTTCGTATCGTGAAAAAAGCAATTTGAATCTTATCAGAAGTTTTCAGATAAGATCGAATCCAATCCTAATATCTGAAACTTGGTTCGGTTAATTATTCATTAAATCTCAATTAATATTGCCTCAACTACATTTACTGATCCTCTATAATCTCTCTTACTCCACTTTCTTATCTTTAGCAAATTCTTTAATTGAGGTCAAAATCTAAAAAGGTTCAACCAAAATTACGGTTTTTCCACCATGTACCCTCGAGTTTTCAGAAAATTCACTAGGTACCCTCACACTTTTCAAAATTCACCAGATACCTCCGAGTTTCAAGATAATATATCAAAATACCCTTAAAATGACTTACAATGGTTAACTTTGTTAGTTATTAACCCTAATTTTTTAAAAAAAACCCTAATTAACCCCACACTCTCTCCCTCCCTAACCCTGATTTATGGTTTTATATAGAGTTTTTCCCCCTACTTATAAGCTAAAGTGTGTGCCAATGGTGTTCTTAGGAGCCATTTTATGCTAACTTTCTCCATCTAATTGTGGTTTTTTGTTTTGTGATGATTTGTAGGTTTTAGGGAAATATTTCCCTATTCTCTGCTACTCTATGACTGCCACAGTGGACTACAAAGGTTTGAAGGTACATATGCTGAGTTCCGAGGTCCTAAGGATACTTTACGAGGCCTTGCACATAGGAAGATTGGAAGACTTGGCACCTAAAGCCAAGAAACGAAGAAAAGAAGCCTCGTCGATCCCATCGCGCGACTTGAGCCCGATCTGGTGTCCACATTTGACATAAAATCTTTTTGTTGCGGGAGCGATTGGGCGTTCCTTGCCTTGTCGTGGTTCGCTGATGTGGCCCGATCAGGCGGATCAGCCCGATTTCATCGGGCTAGCTGGTTTTTCTGTTGCACTTTGAAATCTGAGATAAAAGTGTTCTGCCAGATCTTATCGGACGGGTTAGGCCCGATCGAGCGACGACCTTGACTTTCCTATTTTTATATTTTTCGGGCTATTTTCATATTACATTTCCTATCTATTCTAGGGTTAGTATAAATATTAAATAGGAAAAAAAGAATATTGTTGAGACACCTTTTATTTTCCTAGTTTTTTCTCCTTTTTTTTAAGAACCCTGTTATTTTACCTCTCTCTTTGAATCAAGAATTGGTGTTTTGGATTATCAGCAAGTTCTCAATAAAGTCCTTCCTTCACTACTACATAATTGTCCATTTGCGTCGGACCTGGGACCACCATTTGCGTCGGATATTGGTCCGACGGCACACGTCTCGACACAAATGAAGGATACAAGATCAGCGTCGGATAAGGACACGACGCAGTTGATTGGCTATTTGCGTCGGACCCTTCGCAACATGCGACGCACATAACCCCTCCCCCCTACATCCCATAGGCATTTGCGTCTACGATATGCGCCATATGCGGAACGATGTGCGATGCAAACAAATGGTGTATCATCTACGTCGCACATTGCTCAGCATGCGAAGCAGATCGAAGACGCGCAGCAGCCCAGCAAGCCCCAAGCCACTCATTTGCGTCGCACATAGTGCCACATGCGACGTAGATGACCAACATTTGCGTCGCATGTGGCACAATGTGCGACGCAAATGAGTGTTTTTTGGTTTTTTTTTCTTCTGTTTTTTTTTTTGGTTTTCTTTTTCATATACTAAACCTCAAGCTTCAAAACTAAACGAACATTATATTAATAATTATGAGTAGAAAATTTGGCAGAGTCTCCTTTGTAATTTGGACAACCCAAGAAATCGTTGGGAAAATTTTGCATATATAACCAAAACCTGTTCCAGTACATCTCAATCAAGCAACCAATGTTGCAATCAAGCAACCAACAAGGTTCAATCAAAAAAATATTGTTCAACCTACAAATACATACACTAACTAGTTAGTTTGCTGCTTCGACGACCCGTACAAAGTATTGCGCAAAAAGTTATTTGAGGTCGTTGATCTCAGCTATGGAGTATGGCTCAAGACTTGGTGGAAAAGCCTAGAAATATATTAAATTAGTTAATATACTTTAAAATTGTATAAGTATAAATAACGAATTTACAACATACATATACCTCATACAAATTATTTGAATCATAGTGGAAGCGGATGATTTGAAGCATGTATCTCATCACGAAATAGCCGCATTCCTCTCCTCCCGATTGTTGAACACACTACACCAAATTTAAGATATATATTAGAATCGAAAAAAAATCCTAAATAGAATTATAAAATGTGTATCAAATACAAAACCATAAGAGTTTTACCCGCATAGTTATCCAAGGCAATTTAGTTCCTTTTTTGGATCCTTCAAGGCGCGTGAGTTTTGTATATGCACTAAGTATAGAAATTTTGTAACAATTAATTACTATAAACATTTATAAATTATTTAAAATATCATAAAATGCATGTAAACTTATTAACATGTATCAACTATGAACTTACGTATTCAGCGGTATCTTGATAGCTAAGGATCTATCTAACTGGAGCGAATCAAATATATATACCATTTTCTTAGATAGACAAATTACAAGAAGAATCCAATGTTCCCTAAGGCATGAAGCAAAATGTGATGTTCATATATATAACCACAAGTTTATAAAGATAAAATAAAGTAAAGATTAGTTTAACTAACATACTTTTGAATATACGGACATACGATGTAAAGCATATATCGATTCGCTTTCATTAAACTTGCCATGTAGTTGATCACGGCATCTGATTGATTGCGCATCATGGTCGCCGAAATCATACTTAGACAAATGAAACCAACATTATTATCTCCCTGCTCCTCAGTCTCCTCTGCCAAGTACCTACACTCCAAATACTTATAGTTAGGAGAAACAATAAAAATAAATATCAATGTTAATTAGTTTAGAGTTTGAGAAATCTCACATCATAAATACTTGAAAAATGCATACATTAAGCCATGCTCCCGTGAGAAGTTGAAAAACATCGATCTTGTCGCGAGAGAATGATCATCTGATCTCTATCATAGTCGAAGACGGTACCCTTCATAACTTTGCATACTAAAAGGCTCATCTGAGGGTTGGTTGCAAAATATTCGGTGCTATCCTTGACAATATCATCCATATCCTCCAATGACAAGTCAATAAAAGGATCTACGTGCCTATGTGCAGAATAATCAGTGCAAGGATCACTACCAACTTTTTTTTTTCTTATTCTTCTTCATCGCACCTTCTTTAGGTATATGTTCCTAATTCAATTCGACTACTTTTAATTCATATTACATATGTATATAGATTATTTCATATATAAATCAAGATTACTTAGTATACAAAATAAAGATTACTTAGTATATATAAATCAAGATTTCTTAGTATATACATCTAGATTTCTTAGTATATAAATCAAAATATTAAACATAAGTAACCTGATTATCTGAGTCTAAAAATACCAACTCTTTAGGGCATTCTATGAATGAACCCTCAGCTTGACTGAGTTTCCTGATGTATGGAGTAGGTAGTGGAACTGGAGCATTTGCGTAGTCCGGAAAAAAAATCATCAACGCTCACTTTCACGGCCGTAGGATGTGATGATGACTCCTTTTGTGGATGAATGGTACCCTCAGCTAGAATGATCAGTTCCGAGCTATCCGCTAATGCCAAACGACATGGAACTGGACTCTTAACATCTAATGAGAACACAATGCCGTTAATTAAGTGTTTTAGAAGCATAATATCACAATCTTAGAAGATATAAAATAAATATATACCTACAAATTCACAAATGGATCATTGCCCCCCGAGTGACAGCTACTAGGATCAACTGGAGTGTGAAGACTTTGGACCAGCGCATCTTCCCTTGTTTGATTTGGTACTTGAAGACCTAATTGTGCCGCAAAAGCCATCAACCTTTCTTGAACTATTGCATCTATCTTCGAGTTCATCTCTTCCATCGTCTGTTCTCTAACTCTTTGGCTCACTCTAGCCTCGAACTCCTGTATCTCCTCATCATCCATGCCCCTACCCTTTCGAGCAATACTACTCCGATCAGGATCTCCACAAACAGATGTAATCCCAATACTACGCCCAGCTATTAACACACACCCAGGATGGTCTTTCCTCTATAGAGCACGTGATAGAGCATCATCCATCCGACCTGGAACAAACTCTCCTTCCTTTTCTTTCCTTTTCCAATCATCCTACGTCTAATTAAAAAATTCATATGATTAGTAGAATACGAGTAATTAGACAAGAAAATATCATAAAATTTGAATAATGCTTATAATGGACTCTTTTATCTTTTGTGTTTCTTCATTAGGGTAGAAAAGATTTCCTTCTTTATCTTTCTTCGATCTCGCGAGAAGCCATGGCAAAGTTCGATCAGACAAGGAGGAAATAACTGATGATGTGGAAGAGTCAACAGATGATGTTTATATAGGATGAAGGGATATACCCTTTTTTCCAAAAGGGAATCATCTCCGCATATGACTTTTGACCCAAAAATGAGGATGCTTAGCTTGTTGGCAGCCTGAGACTTTCTTGCTCTTTCACTTTTAGCCTAATATAAAAACAAGTAACTAGTCAATATTCAGAAAAACAAAATCATTATATAATTTCATATGATTGTAACGTACATATTATATACCTTAAACTCCTTAGAGCTACACTTTGTCACAAATTGGTCCTAGATCTCTTGCTTGATGAAAGGATAGAGCACGTACGGTTGCTTATCATTGTTAGGCCCCTTCCTCGTTTTTGTGATCCATCTACTCACCAATCTTGACTTGAAATCTCTCCATCGCTTATCACAAGTAGTCAAGACATCTCGTTTCTTCCTCGCATCCTCTTGTATTCCAAACTCTCTCTTCAATATACAAATGTACCAATAATACACGATTAGTATAATAAACATGATCCCAATTATATTAAAAGAATAGTTTTTAAAATACATAGGTTACTTACTTTAACATCTTCCCATAAACTATTTTTTAGACCTTTGGAACATCATCTCAACTGTCATGCAAGATAGACACTTTGCTTCTACTGATTTCACCGCAATGTGTCTTGTACACACCAGCATACTCCCCAATCGGACGTATCAATTCATCCCACGGAAGTACTCTTTTGACCCCGGGTTTGGAACGTATCCCTTTTGTAGGACCTCTTGGCTTGCTCACTTTTTTCTTCCTACTACCTCTATCAGTAATCTCGGGCTCAGAACGTGGCTGCTAATCATCATCAGATGCATTATGCATTATCTCTAGAGGTGTAAGTTCGGTTTTCGGTTCAGTTTTGGGACAAAACCAAACCAAACCGAAACAAATTCTGTTTTAACATTTCAAGTCCAAATCAAAACCGAAATTTATCCCAAACCAAACCGAAATTAAAAAACCAAAACCGAACCAATCCAAACCAAACCGAAACTTTTTTGTTCCAAAATTTGAATCAAATCGAAATTACATAATAGAGAACAAAAATCGTAACTTTATATATCATAATTGTAAATTCTTATAAAGAATAAAGATTTCATAACTTTATCATTATTGTAACATTGTAAATACGAAAATAATTTAACATAATAACGAAAAAAATGACCTTCATAATTATTTGTAACATTCAGATAATAATATAATGAAATGGAGTAGATCTTCAATCTTCAATCTTCAAATAACGAAAATAATGAATGTGCACTGAGATATGTTCTTCGATCTTTAGCGAGAAATGGAGGAGACCACCAGTGAGAGGAAAGATATTTTTCAACCTTTAGTCTGGAGCAACGCTGAGAAGAGAGATAAATACAGGAGAGAGAGATGCCGGAGATCAACTGGAGGAGAGAGAGGAACAAAGAAGATGAAGGAATGAGGGAGAGGAGAGAGAAACGGCTGAGGGAGAATGGAGAGGAGGGAGAAACGGCAGAGGGAGAGTTAGTGACTTAGTGTCCTTAGGGTTTTCTTGGGAGTTAGATGTGAAGCTTGTAAGAAAATGGGCCTTATATCTTCTAAAACCATCAAAGGCCCATATCTCATAGATAATTCGGTTTGGTTTGGTTGTTTTCGAAAAAAATTTCTTTTTCCAATCCAAACCAAACCGATTTTTAAAAAAAATCAAACCCAATTACTAATTCGGTTTGGTTTGGTTCGGTTTTCGATTTTTAACCAAATAACTTACACCCCTAATTATCTCATCTTCCATCACAACATCTGAAACCAAATACAAATACCTACCAAAGACATGCATGTTAGTTTCATCAATGAAGTACTACAAAATTATTTTAACAAAGCATAAAGTATATAATTGAAGATTATAAACAATAGTAGTTGCAATAATATTACATAAGTTACCTATTAATCAGTTTTTTCTTTGACAACGTAAAATCCCTAATGTACTTCCCCTAATGTACTTGGAATGACTACTGACGAAGCAATGACTTCATTGAATTACTTATCGTATTCTTCTTCATCGATCATCAATTCCAAGTATTCTCTTTTTTCCTTCAATGACAATAGACCATTTTCTCCATTGCAAAACCGGGAAACTTTCAGTCGATATTTCTCCATTGTGGAGAATCGGCCAGATGTCTAAGCATCCCATCTTTCTTCCTCTCGTCCGCATGCCACCTTAATAATTTAGCATTATTTTAGCATTATTTTCATCCAAAAATAAAACGCCTAAATCTCGGAATGATTGGAAGATACCAAAGAACCATTGCCGGAGTTTCTTTCTTTCTCACCCCCTCATCATCCTCCTTTATCTTGTACCGAGACTCTCCACACCTTGGACACTCACCCAAATCCTTGTACTCATTTCGATACAGCACACAATCATTTCGACATGCATGTATCTTCTCATATTCCATACCTAATGGACACAATAATTTCTTTGCCTCATAGGTAGAGTTGGGAATTTCATTCCCTTCAGGTAGCAATTCTTGTAAAATAGTGAACAACTCACTTAGACTTTTATCTGTCCAACTATGCTTCGATTTCATATTGAATAATGTGAGGATGCCAAAAAGTTTAGTGAAATTCTTACACCCCGAATACATAGGTTTGTCCGCTGAACTTAGAATACTATCATACATATGCGGGCGATCGGTTCCTTCATCCTCCAAATTGTGCAACATCTCATCTACCCTATCATTCTCATCATCTACCCTATCATTCTCATTATCCTCCTCTCCTTTTTCGATATCAACCTTAACCTCATCATCAGTGTGATCAACATGCAAGTCATCACACAAGCTAGTGGAGCTCATACCCTGATCATAAAACTCTCCATGCCATGTCCACCTAGTATAGTTACTCTTAAACCCACGACGAATCAAATGATCCTTAATTTGATCCACATCACGATACCCCCTAGAGTTATTGCAATCACAACAAGGACACAAGACTAACTTTGACCCATTCTGCGATTAATGTTCTAACGCAACCCTGTAAATTTATCAACCCCTTGTAGAAATGTCGCCGAAATCCGATTACCATACATCCAGTTTTGATCTATATTCATATACTAGAGACACCAAACAAGAACACAATCGATCACATTATTTAAAGTGTCTTATCAAATGCAGTCATGAACATTTGGGTCCTTATCACTCCAACCTAACCCATCCTTGAGTTTCTCATCTCACTAGTGAATGAACATTTGGTTTTCAATTTTAAGAAAAATTCGGCAGCACTTTGCTACAGTTCTCAAAGTACACGATGAAGATAGTAGGTAAACTATCAGCATATGTACCCAGAGAATGCTTAGGGAAATAAGCTAGATCTTTCTTAGAATCAAAAACCGAACATTCATTCACATCCTAAGTGAGATAAGAAACTCAAATACAGTCCCAAACTGGGGACTATTCAAGACTTACTCCTAATGAGTAAGCCTCAAACGGATATCAAGGCCAATGACGCACATTGCAATTAAACAGCACAAACCAATCCATTCCTTAGATTTCCCTCCCCACCCCATTAAGGTATCTCCATATCTCAATTGTTCAACTAATTAACACAACAATCAACAAATTCATAATTCATATATAGCAAGACAATAATTTCATAAAAAATCCATCAATTCATATACTTTCCAAATCACATAACCAAACCATTCCTTAGATTTCCCAACTTCCACATAGGTTTGGTCATAATTCAACATTATAGGCATAAATAAAACAAATCCACATAAAGCAAAAGGTATAATATATACCTCTGCCCTCAAGGAGCAGCGAAGACAAGCACAGCGAGGTGAGCTTGGAGCATCGGCAAGCCGACAAGTAGAAGATGGAATGTGGCAACTACATTAGGGCATTAACCAACCCACAAATTAAATAGTGATCAAAATTCATAACTCATAAGATTAAAGTTGATTAAAAGTTTATATAATTTAAGATCAAGTTCTATAATTGCACAAAATCTTATCCTTTATTACTCATACCTAGAGCTAGCTACTTTACAAAGGTGACAAAAAACTAATTCAAACTTAACTCACAAACAATATTAATCTACCTCGATGTATTATTGTTCATAAGTAGTTAAGAAACATCATAGTTAAAGCACTAAAAAACATCTAAAAAATAATACTAAAAAAAACAAGACTTACATTGCCGCAGAGAGAGTGCGTCGGCGAGAGGAGTGCTCCGGCAGCCGCGACGACCGACAGCCGCGAGGAATAGTACATGGGTGCGGCGCGACCCTGTAAGAGGAGCTCGTGGGTGAGAGAAACCGGCGCGACGTGGAAAGGGAAGGCTGTAAGAGGAGGTCGTGGGTGCGGCACGACGCAACCAGTGAATCTCATCGGTGAATGACGAGCGAAAACTGATAGAATCGCCAGTGAATGACGAGCAAAAACCGAGAAAGAGATAATGAGAGGAGTGAGAGAAGTGTTTTTTTCGGAGAAGTGAAGTGGGTTTTTTTCGGAGAAGTGGGTTCGCCGGAGAGAGGGGGTTCGCCGGAGAGAGAGGAGTTCACTGGAGAAGTGGGATTCGCCGGTGAGAGAAATGGGTTTTTTTTCGGAGTGAACGGTTTTGTTCGAGAGAGAGAGTGGGAGAGCCTGAGAGGAGTGAGTGTGATTTTTGAGAAGTCAGTGTTTTAGTGGATCTGGGCCTACATCATCTGCGTCACACCAGTGGAACATGCGACGCAGATAGTGGGCCTACATCATTTGCGTCACACAAGAGGAACATGCGACGCAGATAGTAGGCTACAGTACCTACAAAGCAGTGGGAGGCTGGGAGCCCAACGTCCTCATGTGCGTTGCACCTACATAGCACGCGACGCAAATCATTGTACGCAGAGCATTTACGTCGAAGGGTTATGATGTCCGACGCAAATAGTGGGCTCCCCAAGCCAATGGCGTTCGTTATTTGCGTCGCTTCCTCAACGCCATGCGACGCAAATGGTTCCTCAATTCATATCCTGTGATTATTTGCGTCGCACCTTCTCTGATATCCAACGCAAATCGTATCTTCCTGAGCATTTGCGTCAGGTCTTCATGCATACGACGCAAATAGGCAAACGCAAATTATAATTTTTCTAGACTTCAATCTGGTAATTCTTTTTATTGCTTTCTAATAGTTATTTGCGTTGCTTGCAAGTATGAAATCTCTATCATGAATTTGTTGTTGCTTTCATAATTATGAGTGAGTAGTCCTCTTTCTAGGGTTGTGGAGATCTATGTATGCAATGAGGCATTGATAGAGTAGTTCAATTGCCTTCTAATTCAATTATTTCCTATGATTGATTCGTTCATGCTAAATATATAAATTAGGCCTGATTTGCATTTCTACTATCGCAATACTGAATCTGCTTCGAGAGGAGAGATACAATATAGGCTTTCAATCATTAGGCAAAGTGATCCTTGACCATGCGAGAGTGGCTAGGTGATCTTTGAGGAAGGTTATGTTCGAGAGAAATTGCATGTGCCCTAGATAAATTGATTTATTGGGTAGTTGTTATTCGTCCCTGATTTCCCGAATTGTATGCATGGTGATCCATGATCCTAGTTCTTTATTAATTGAATTATTCCATTATATTTTGTTATTTCACTAGGAACAATACAAGATGGGGGTGAATTGTATGTGTAGAAATAAACGTAACTTTTTGCGGAATTTTAAACTTAAACAAAGAAACAAGCTAAAGGAACACAAGGGATTTTTACGAGGAAAAACTTCTTGGGCCCAACAAGAAGAAACAACCTCGACCACTAAGGATTTTAAACTCAACTCTTTCACTAATTAGGCCAAACAACTTTGTTACAGCCTAATTCTACTCATGGGACACACCTTGAGTTCCTAAACTCATGTTCCTGAACAACTGTTCCCTCAACAGTTGTTCCTCTCAACTTCAATTGAAGTTCTCTCACTTTAACTAGCTTCACTCAAAGCTTCTCTCTTACAGAACTTCACTCAAAGTCCCCTTACCACAAAAACAAAAATACAATTGATCGAATAAACTTAGTGGAATTAGAGTAAGAAGGCAAAGAAAAAATGGCTTTTATGAGAGAATGAAGGCACTGACACTTCACTTAGTTAAACTCACTAATTCACTTGGTCAGACATAAATTGGAACTTAATTAGACATTAGTATTTATAGTGGTAATAACTTAGAACGTGGAATTAAAACATGTGTTAGGGATAAAGTCATTATCCCATGATGTTCCTTACCCGGAGGAACACGTTCCTCAATCAACCCATGATCTCCATGATCACTGTTTAAATGTGGGAGAGAATTGAGTTACTGCTCCCTTAATTTTAGCAACCACTTAAAGCATTAATTTGAAAATCTAATTTAATTAAAAACATTTTAATTATTAATACCAAAATAAAATCCTTTTACCAAAAATATTATCTTTAAAATATTTTCATAAAAACAGAAAAGGATTTTTATTATCTTTATATATATAATCTTTTCCTTAAAATCAGATTTTTCCTTAAATAAAACGATTACCTAGAATCTAGGCGTTATTTACTCAACTGACATAAATGAACAGTTGTAATGCTTCTTCCTAAGTCTAGTTCCTTTTAATAATTAGTTCCTTTAACTTATTAGTTCAGCGTCAGTGCGTCTGTTCCTTTCAAAGGAACAAATGCTCATTCTCATTCTAAATTGTCATAGTTCCTTACCATTCATACTCGTTCCTTTACAATGGAACTAGAAATAAAAAGCCTCGCTTTAGTCTTCTTGCTCCAATGCTGCTCCAGTACCAAATTATGAAACATCTTTACTTATTCTTCAATATCCAAACTTGGTTTCTTCTTTGACTTAGTATTCTCTTTGTTTCTTGCATTGATACCTTGAAATTTATTCACTTAAACAACTTGTTAGTCCAATACTTAGTTTGCATCTTTGTTCCTTTGTCATCATCAAAACTAGGGTTCAACAATTTCCCCCTTTTTGATGATAACAACAAAGTTACAAACTAAGGAAAACAACAAATAACATAAGAGAATGAAAAAGATAAAATAATAATTTAGATAATTTAATTAAGGCAGATTAAGGATTTAAATTTTTCATTTTTCATTTTTTCATGTTTTTCAATTTTTTCTTTTTTCAACTGACTTAGTTTGTTTCCTTATCTTTTCCCCTTTATCATCGTCAAAAAGATCAAACGCTTGGTGATTTTGGGAAGACTGATATGTACAAGACATTGAGACCATTAACAAGCACCAAAAATGGTTAAGTTAGGAATTTCAAAGGTTAGACTTGCTCAAACATCAATCACATAATACTAGCCATTCCAAGTAAGAAATTATGCACACAAATCACAAACGAAGACAAATATAGCAAAAGTCATCTATTTAGAGCACTTGTTCTATTAAAGTACAAAAGAAAATAAAGAAGAAAAGAAAAGAAACAAAAGCTATGAATTCTTGTTCCTTTAAGAGAAACAAGAACTAGACATTAGGAAGGGAAGGGGTATGGTGTTCCTCGACGACTTCTTCCTCAACCACTTCTTCCAACTTCTTCATCACCTCTCCATGTTGCCCATCAAGTTGCTGCTTCAAACTGTTAATGGCTTAGGCCATCATCTCCATGTTCTTTTATTGCTCAATCACGGTATCACTAAAGACTTTCATTAAACCCATCATTTTATCAGTTTTAGCATCTAAAGTCCAGTGAAGATGATTGTAAAACTTAATCATATGTTGAGCAGGGAGACACACTTCATTAACCCAGCCAAACTCATCTGAAGGAACTTGTTCCTTTCCCTTAG
Organism: Beta lomatogona; assembly: GCA_947646795.1. Classification (NCBI taxonomy): domain Eukaryota; kingdom Viridiplantae; phylum Streptophyta; class Magnoliopsida; order Caryophyllales; family Amaranthaceae; genus Beta; species Beta lomatogona. The sequence continues at coordinate 1,674,217 of CANSNZ010000930.1, forward strand.
AACCAGAGGCAGAAGATGGTTTAGGTGGAGGAACTGGGGTGTTTTCTTGTGAAGGACCTATTGTTCCTGGGAGAGAAACAGAAGGTGAGGTGGTGGTGTAAATGGAAGGAAGAAAAGGTGGTTGTGGTGGAAGGTCTATAGATGTAGAGGAGAAAGGGTTTGGTTCGTTCATCTCAACCTTCAACTGTTCAAAGCTGGAAGGAACAGAGAAGGATGAGGGAGAGATGGAAGGAATGGTGGTGAGGGTTACTGGTATTTTTGGTGAGGAGGGAAGAGTTGGTTCCTTAGGTGAGTTGTGATCTTGTTCCTCTACATCAGATAGGACTAAAGGAGAGTCCTTATTGGAAGGAACAGGGACAGTTTTAGCAATTTCCGATCTAGTGCTTTGCCTAACTCTTTTAGGAACAGGAGGGGAAGGCTCTTTGGCAATAGTTTTGCGCCTCTTGGGTTTCTGTTCTTTTGGTTCGTAGAAGCAGGAACTTGCTCCTCCAGTATAACTTCCACTGGTTCCTCTTCCACTGCCTTGGGCAGTTTTATCTTTTGAGAGGAACTAGTAGCAATCCTCCCTTGAGTTAACACTCCCTGTTGGACAGAGAGGTCCAGACCATACAAAGTTTTTTCATTGAGAATATTTCCTTGTTTTATCCCCAATGTAGGCCAACCAGTAGTCTTCACTTTAAAGTGAGAAAGAAGAGAGGTGATCAATGCACCATAGCCAACAACACAATGATTTTCAATGCAATGAGTTAGATGTTGGATAAAGAGAGAAGGAAAGTTTATTTGAATGTGGTGGTCAAGACAAAACATGTAACACATCTCTAAGAGACCCACCTCATTCCTCTTTTCCGTTCGAGGAATGAGTGCTCTCCAAACAAGATTAAACATAATTTTGTGGACAGGAGAAAGAAGATTGTGATTTATTGTGTTTTGGCCAGCAGTTCCCCCAAAAGATTCAACAATTTAATCTTAGGAGAAATTGGAAAAGGCGACAGTTCCTTTCCTCTTAAAATACAGATCAGTTCCTTTGCAAGGAACTTCCCATATTTTTGCTAAAGTTTCTTGGGAAAATTTTATTTTCTTCCCCCTAACTTCTGTAGTACATACTCCATCAGTGTTGATGAAGTTTGCACAAAATTCATCCATAGCTAAAGGAACTAAGGCATTGTTATAAGCAATTTCAAACAGGTATTCCATACCCTGTTCCTTTAGTATGTCGGTTAAATCATTGAATCTCACTTTCTTGGCCCACTCTAAATCAACACAAAATCCTAAGACGACCTTGAATCACTTCTTTCCACTCGTTTCTTGGAGGAAGAAGCAGCAGTTCCTTTGGAAGGAACAGGTGTAGCTTCTTCTTCCCCCTTAACTTGATCCGGGGATTCTTCTTCATCATCTTCCCCAATTAGTTTTCTTCTTCTCACACTTCTCCTAGGTGACTCCAATTTTTGCTCTTCTACCGCCATTGTTGTTTCTTGAGATTTTACGATTTCTAGGGTTTTGGATGGAGAAGAGGGGTTTTCCATTTGAGAGGTTTTGAGAGTTTTTGTTTCTGGAAAAAGGTGAATTGAGTGATGTTTTTGCCATTTGGTGAAAAGAATTTGAGGTTTTATGTCGTGCGAAGAGGTGTGAAGGAGATGAATAATGGTGAAGTTGAAGCGTTTAAGGAACACGGTTTGAGATGGAAGAAAGAAGAAGATGCATGTAATAGTAAGTGAGGAATTACACACGTAAAAATTAAAAAGATAAAAACAAAAATAAAAGATAAAAATAAAAGAAAAGATAAAAAGGGAATCATGACTTGATTAAATCTGATTCCTATATTTTTGGGATTTTCGGATTTTTGATTTTTATGGACTTTTTAATTTATGAAAAGAAAATAAATTCTAAGGAACTTGTGATATAGGAACAACTTATGCTAAACGTCAACATTCTTCATATCATGCATGTTTCTTTAACTTAGGAACAATAAGGGGAGTATTATGTGACATTTGTGAGTTGTTTTATTCCTTTGAATCCATGTACATGTTTTTAACATCTTAATTTGCAATGGTCTTAGGCAATTAATCACAATCACTTAATATCACATAGAGTAAGTCAAATCAATTCAGACATGGGGGATTGGAATGGGAACAATTACTTAAGTTTTATTAAACCTAACTCAAGCCTTAATTTTTTATATCTATCTCTTTGTAGAGGCTTAGTTAGTATATTAGCAATCTGATTTTCAGTTTGACAAAACTCAAGTTTAATCAAACCTTTTTCCACATTTTCTTTTAGAAAGTGATGTCTGATATATATATGCTTAACTCTAGAATGATGCACTGGATCTTTTGAGATACTAATGGCACTAGTATTATCACAATAAATAGGAACACAATTAAAGATTATTCCATAGTCACAAAGTTGTTGTTTTATCCAAAGCATTTGAGAGCACCATGCTGCAGCAGCTACATATTCTGCTTCACCAGTGGATAAAGCAACTGTGTTTTGTTTCTTGGTGCTCCAAGAAACTAAACTATGACTAAAAAATTGAACCATACATGAGGTACTTTTCCTATTTACAAGATCCCCAGCATAATCAGCATCAGCGTATCCTCTTAACTCAAATGTATCACTTCTTGGATAGAAAAGTCCAAGATCATATGTTCCTTTAAGATATCTAAGAATTATCTTCACGGTAGTTAGATGAGACTCCTTGGGATTAGCTTGAAATCTAGCACACAAACCAACACTAAAAGCTATGTCTGGACGACTAGCAGTCAGATACAAAAGTGAACCAATCATGCCTCTTTATTTTGTTTGATCAACACTTGTTCCTATGGAATCTTCATCTAATCTAGTTGATGTTCCCATAGGAGTGTGATTTATCTTTGAATTTTCAAGGTCATATTTCTTTAGTAGTTCCTTTATGTATTTTTGTTGGTGAATAATTATTCCTTTTTCAGTTTGCTTAATTTGTAACCCAAGAGAGAAATTTAACTCACCCATCATACTCATCTCAAATTCATTACTCATGAGATTTGAGAATTCTTTGCACAATGATTCATTTGTTGCTCCGAAAATAATTTCATCAACATATATTTGAACAAGCAGTATGTCAGGTCCTTTTGATTTTAGAAACAAAGTTTTATCCACCTTTCCTCTTTTAAAGTTGTTTTCTAAAAGGAACTTTGATAATCTCTCATACCATGACCTAGGCGCTTGCTTTAACCCATAAAGAGTCTTGTCAAGCTTGTAGACATGGTTTGGGAGATCATTGCTTTCAAATCCAGGGGGTTGTTCAACATATACATCTTCATTTAAATAGCCATTTAGAAATGCACACTTAACATTCATTTGATATAGTTTAAATCCCATATAAGCAGCAAATGCAATTAGTTTTCTAATGGCTTCAAGTCTAGCAACAAGAGCAAAGGTTTCTTCATAGTCAATTCCTTCTTGTTGATTATAACCTTTTACTACAAGTCTAGCTTTGTTCCTTACAATTGTTCCATACTCATCTAGTTTATTTCTAAACACCCATTTTAAGCCAATCACTTTTTGTTGTTTAGAAGAGGGAACTAGATGCTATACCTTGTTTCATTCGAACTCATTTAATTCAGCTTGCATAGCAGTGATCCAATCAGAATCAGTTAGGGCTTCTTCACGATTTCTTGGTTTTATCATTGATAAGAATGCTTGAAATGCACAAAAATTCCTTAACTGAGATCTAATTGCGTACCTTTGGATATGCACTTATTATGAGTTCCACTGGATGTGATTTTTGATGTCTCCACGATTTTGGTTGAAACTCCCTTATAGGAACAGGTTGTTCCTCTTGAGTTTCATGAGAGGATGAGGAGCTTTGTTCATTTGTTCCTTTTTCAGCAATTGTTGAATTAGTTCCTTCAACTTTTTCGTTCTTAGTAGGAACAGGAACAGCTCCATCATCTTGAGGAAGAGGAACATCATTGTTATGAATGTTTTCATTTACTTCGTTCCTTTCCTCTTTTATTTCTTCTTCATTAATTGAATCTGCATCTTTCTCATTTGGTCGTACCAAGCCAATCTCAAAGTCATCAACCTGTTTGCTTGGATTAAAATTGTCAGATTCATCAAAGATTATGTGGAAACTTTCTTTAACACACATAGTTCTTTTATTGTAAACTCTATAAGCCTTACTATATGATGAATATCCTAAGAATATTGCTTCATCACTCCTAGCATTAAATTTTCCAATATTATCTTTCCCATTTTATGAACAAAACATTTGCAACCAACTGTTCTGAAATGAGTAATATTGGGTTTCTTTCCAAAATAAAGCTTATAATGAGTTTTGTTAATGATAGGTCTCATCATGGCACGATTTATTATGTGACAAGCAGTATTAACAGCCTCTGCCCAAAAGTTCCTTGGAAGTTCACTAGCAATTAGCATGGTCCTAGCCATTTCTTCCAAAGTTCTATTTTTCCTTTCTACAACCCCATTTTGTTTTGGTGTCCTAGGGGCATAAAAATTATGATCTAGGCCATGGTTTCTGCTTAAGTCATCAAATTTATAATTTTCATTCTTTACCATGATCGGATCTAATATGCATTAATTTGTGACCACTTAAATTTTGAACTCTTTTAGCAAAGACAAGGAACTCATCATAAGTCTCATCCTTACTAGAGAGAAAAATAACCCAAGTATACCTAGAGTAGTCATCAACAATAACTAACACATACCTCTTTCCACTTCTACTTTGAATTCTCATAGGGCCACACAAATCCATATGAATTAATTTTAAAGGTTTTGTGGTGCTCACAACAGTTTTAGATTTGAAAGAGGATCTAATATGCTTTCCTTTGGCACATGCATCACAAACTTGATCAATATGAAATTTTATAGATAGTAATCCCAAAACAAGATCTTTTGATCGAAGTTTGTCAAGTAATGAAAAGCTAGCATGTCCTAGACGCTTATGCCATAAGAGTGGATCATCTTCAATAACACTAAGGCATGTCAAATTGTTTTTAGGAACAAGATCAAGATCCACAATATATGTGTTCCCTTTCCTTGTTCCTTCCAAGATAACATTCTTAGAGTTAATGTTAACAATCAAGCATTTTTCACTATTAAATTTAACAACATTTCCCTTGTCACAAAATTGGGAAATACTTAACAGATTATGTTTTAAACCTTCAACAAAAAATACATTATCAATGGAATGTGATAGTGACTTACCAACCTTACCCATGGCAACTATGTTACCTTTCTTATTGTCACCAAAAGTCACATTTCCACCTTCATAGGTTGAGAGTGAGAGAAACTTAGATTTGTCTCCTATCATATGCTTAGAACAACCACTATCAAGATACCAAGTGTTGTTCCCCCTCACTCCAACCTGCAAAAATCAACTAGTTGTTAGTTGTAGGAACCTCTTCTTTCGTGGGTTCCTGTTCTTGACTAGTATTTGATTTGGCAACCCATTTCATGTTACTCATCTTCACATTTTTGCCAATCATTCCAGTTCTTAGTTGACATTGATTTATGTAATGACCTATCTTACCACTAAGCATGCAAATTTAATCACTCGGTAGGTCAACATATTTCTTATTCTTGTTCCTTTTCTTGTAGTTTTCAAAACCAAGATCTTCTTTTCTTTTGGTCTGTGGTCTCTCAATCCATTTAGGAACAGCCATCAACCTTGCCTCTGTTCCTTAGCTTGCAACAACCAGTTCCTTCTTGAGATTACAGATCTGTTCCTTTAAAACATTTTTCTCTTTATTCAAATTTTCGATCTCAGATCTGTAACCATTCTAAGGGGTTGATCTAATATCAAAGGAACTTAGAACATGGACAAATTCCTTTAAGTGCGAAATTTCTAAATTAATTAGATAATTTTCATTCTTCGCACTCTCATATGATTCCTTGATTTATAAATTTTTATCAAACAAATCAAAGAACCTAGTTTCAACATCCATTCTCATTTTCTTAAGCCATTCTATATGTTCTTTACAAATTTTAACAGCTTGTTCAGTTTGCTCACGTTTTTCACGTTTCTCTACATTCAAGAATTGGATCATAAAGAAGATCATAAATTTCAGGCCTAGTTTTGCCATCTAAGTCTGATTCAAGTCCATGTTGGCTTACCTCAACATTTTCCTCATCTTCTTTTTCGTCAGTGTTTGCCATGAGGCAAAGATTTGCAGTTTCTTCAGTTTGTTGTTCTTCTTCCTCTTCTGTCTCTGAATCTCCCCAAGCAGCTATCATTGCCTTTCGAACGTTCGCTTAAGAGAAATGTGCTTTAGTTTCCTTGTTCCTTTCAGCGAAGCGCTCCATGTTCCTTTCTTTGGTTTTATCATTTTCCCAAAGTGGACACTCCTTGATGAACTGATCTGTACTACCACATTTATGACAAGCAGCTTTGTTAGAAAACATTTTTGTTTTACCTTTAAAGTTCCCATTCTTCATGTTCCTATACATCTTTCGAAATTTTCGGACCATGAGTGATGCTTCCTCTTCTTCTGAGTCAGAGTCATCTTCATCATCTGCTTTGAAGGCAATGGATTTTGACTTAGAGCTTTCACCATACTCAGTATCAAGGTGAAGCTCATGAGTCATAAGTGATCCAGCAAGCTGTTCCAAGTTGAACTTAGTGAAGTCTTTTGTTTCTTGAAAAACAGTGACCTTATCCATCCATCTATCCTTAGGAAGACTCCTAAGAACTTTTCGAACCTGTTCCTCTGATGAAATAAACTTACCAAGAGAAGCTAACTCATTAATAATGTTAGTAAAACGAGTAAACATCTCTTGTATGCTTTCCTTAGTCTTCATGGAGAACAGTTCATATTAATTAATTAGTAAATCAATTTTAGGTCTCTTGACTTCATTAGTTCCTTCATGGGTTACTTCTAGTAAATCCCATATTTGCTTTGCGGATTTGCATCCCATGATCCTATTGTGTTCATGGGGTCCAAGTCCACAATGCAACAATTTAACAGCCATTGCATTTACTTCCATTTTTTCGAAATCAGCTTTGTCATATTCAGAGAAGGGTTTTGGAATTACCTCATTTTTGTCATTAGTAGTTGTGACCTCGAAATCACCAACTTCAATGACTTTCCATACCTGGTAGTTTTCAGCCTTGATGAATATCTCCATTATGTTCTTCCAGTAGGAATAAAACTTCCCATTGAACATGGGAGGCCTTTGTGTAGAGTAACCTTCCTCAAGTTTCTCGGTGGTATTCATTGTTCCTTGGATCTTTTTCTCAATAGGGTTTCTTATCTTTCGTGAATTCTAGCTCTAATACCAGTTGTTATTTCACTAGGAACAATACAAGAGGGGGGTGAATTGTATGTGTAGAAATAAAAGTAACTTTTTGCGGAATTTTAAACTTAAACAAAGAAACAAGCTAAAGGAACACAAGGGATTTTTACGAGGAAAAACTTCTTGGGCCCAACAAGAAGAAACAACCTCGACCACTAGAGATTTTAAACTCAACTATTTCACTAATTAGGCCAAACAACTTTGTTACAACCTAATTCTACTCACGGGCCACACCTTAAGTTCCTAAACTCAAGTTCCTGAACAACTGTTCCCTTAACAGTTGCTCCTCTCAACTTCACTTGAAGTTTTCTCACTTTAACTCGCTTCACTCAAAGCTTCTCTCTTACAGAACTTCACTCAAAGTCCCCTTACCCCAAAAACCAAAATACAATTGATCGAATAAACTTAGTGGAATTAGAGTAAGAAGGCAAAGAATAAATGGCTTTTATGAGAGAACGAAGGCACTGACACTTTACTTAGTTAAACTCACTAATTCACTTGGTCAGATGCAAATTGGAACTTAATTAGACATTAGTATTTATAGTGGTAATAACTTAGAACATGGGATTAAAACATGTGTTAGTGATAAAGTCATTATCCCATGATGTTCCTTACCCGGAGGAACACGTTCCTTAATCAACCCATGATCTCCATGATCACTGTTTAAATGTGGGAGAGAATTGAGTTACTGCTCCCTCAATTTTAGCAACCGCTTAAAGCATTAATTTGAAAATCTAATTTAATTTAAAACATTTTAATTATTAATACCAAAATAAAATCCTTTTACCAAAAATATTATCTTTAAAATATTTTCATAAAAATCGAAAAGGATTTTTATTATCTTTATATATAAAATCTTTTCCTTAAAAAAAAAGGTCACCTAGAATCTAGGCGTTATTTACTCAACTGACATAAATGAACCGTTGTAATGCTTCATCCTAAGTCTAGTTCCTTTTAATAATTAGTTCCTTTAACTTATTAGTTCAGCGCCAGTGCGTCTGTTCCTTTCAAAGGAACAAATGCTCATTCTCATTCTAAATTGCCATAGTTCCTTACCATTCATACTCGTTCCTTTACAATGGAACTAGAAATAAAAAGCCTCGCTTTAGTCTTCTTGCTCCAATGCTGCTCCAGTACCAAATTATGAAACATCTTTACTTAGTCTTCAAAATCCAAACTTGATTTCTTCTTTGACTTAGTATTCTCTTTGTTCCTTGCATTGATACCTTGAAATTCATTCACTTAAACAACTTGTTAGTCCAATACTTAGTTTGCATCTTTGTTCCTTTGTCATCATCAAAACTAGGGTTCAACATATTTAATTCTGTTGGTAGTTTAAATTAGTTCATAAATATCCAATCTTTTGATAGTTAGTATAGTAGAATACTTCAGTTTAACTAGTACTACCATCTCCCTGCGGATTCGACCTTGCTTGCCTTACTACATTAGTAGAGAGACCTGTAGGTTTATTTTAGATAATACGCGACTGACCTGACAAAATTTTCTAGTTATTGTCTGAATTATCCTATTGCACTAGCCTCATTCTGAGGAACATCAGTTCCTCACAATATCTAATGTATGCTGCAGTTTCTTGACATTATGAGCAGGAAGGATAAAACTATGAATTTATTATTTGATCCAGAGATTGAAAAGACTGCCTATAAGAATAAGAAACAGACTCAGCAGGCAAAGTTGTCTGTGAAATCAGCAGCTACTCCGCAGGCACCAACTCCAAACCTCACACCACACTCACCTCAAAAAACTCACCACCACAAAAATCCCTTACATCAACCCCACCTCCAAACATGCCTGATACTCCACCAGGAACACCTCCTCATACCACTTTGAAGGATTACTCACAACCTTCAACTCAACATGTTACTACTGGAGTTAAGATGCCTGATATTACTGCTGCCTACGTCGATATCAAGTCCCATGTGTTCCACATGGTGCTAAATAATCAGTTTTGTGGGCTGAAGCATGAAAAACTACATTCTCATCTACAGAGATTCCTCCAATGTTGTGCTATACAGAAATCAGCAAATGTATCTGCTAATAAGATTCGTTTTATCCTGTTCAGGTTTTCACTCAGCTGGAAAGCTTTGGCGTGGTACAACAGACTCACAAAATCTATCACTACCTGGGATGAGCTACCCAAAGCATTTCTGGTCCTGTTTTATCCATTCTCCAAGACTGCAGATATGAGACACCAGATCACTACATTTTCTTAGGAGCCAAGGGAGTCCCTCTATGAAGCTTGGGAGAGATTTAAGGATCTGCAGCGTTTGTGCCTCCATCATGGTCTAGAAACTTGGTTTCTCACCCAGGTCTTCTACAATGGTACAGACCCAGACACACGGAGAATAATAGATGGAGCTGTAGGGGGAGTTTTCTTGGAGAAAGGTCTCACTAAAGGGTATGATTTTATGGAGCATCTGGCAGAAAATCAGTGGAATAATGTTCGTGCTCCTGTCAAGAAAGGTGGCAAACATGATGTGGAGGTGTATTCCCTTATCACATGCCAATAGACCGCCTGCAATTGGGGGGTTATGAGTCTATGCCAGTTCATGCCATGGCTAGTAGTTCAGGTAGTAATGTAGCTATCTTGATCTGCGACACTTGTGGTATTGCTAGACATTATTCACAAGATTGTTCATCTGTGTCTGGGGGGTCGTACGATCAAGTAAATGCATTCCAAAACCACCAGCGACCCCAGTTAAATCCCTACTCCAACACCTATAATCCTGGGTTGAGGCATCATCCCAACTTGTCTTATCGGAGTACCAATGTGTTAAACTCACAGCCACAGTAACCCCAATATTCTCATAATCAACAGCAATCTTATGTTCCTCCCTATCAACATTTAAACACTGCAGCTAATAATCCACCTGGATTTCAGCCTAGAGGGCAATATCAACAACAACAGTAATATACCCCATCTATAGACACTGTAGTGGCAGAACTGAAAAACATGATTTTAGGTATGCAGAAAGGGTTTACTGCCTTCCAGTCCCAACTAGAGGCCCTCCATAAACACAACAAGATGTTGGAAACTCAAATGGCACATATTGTCAGTTCGACATCTACTAGAGCACCTGGCTCTCTCCCATCGCTGCCCGTCCAACCAAGAGACACTACAAATGCTATTACCTTGCAAAGTCGAGTGCAGTACGATGCTCCGGCAATGCTAAAGGTGGAATCATCAGTTGCTAAGGAACCACAGGAAGTGCATGAGGATGCTGAACCTGAGGAAAAGCAAGGAGTTGTGGAAAAGACTACAGAGGTGACTAAGGAGCAAATTGTGACTCCAATGATCAAGCTACCATTCCCAAATCGGATGCTCAAAAAGAAGCTTGATCACCAGTATGGTAAGTTTTTAGAGGTGGTAAAGAATTTGCAGGTAACAGATTACTGAATTATTAAATCAAGTGCCTGCTTATTCTTAATTTTTAAAGGAAATTCTAATGAGAAAGAGGACTTTCAATGAGGTGGAAAATGTGGCTTTTACTGCTGAATGCAGTGCCCTTTTACAAAACCAGTCTCCACCTAAATTGAAACATCCAGGGAGTTTTTCCATCACATATAACATTGGCACTATATTTATTGACAAAGCTCTATGTGATTTGGGTGCCAGTGTGAGTGTAATGCCTCTTTCTATATGCATGAAGCTGAACATGGGTGACTTAAAGTGTACTGTCATTACTCTGCAAATGGCCGCCCGTTCTGTGAAATACCCCCTAGGTATATTGGAGGACGTTCCCGTTAGAGTAGGTAAATTCTTTATCCCAGTTGACTTAGTCATACTAGATATAGAAGAAGATACTCATATACCCATTATCCTTGGGAGACCTTTCCTCCACACTGCTGGAGCTGTTATAGATGCTTAAGTGGCAAACTAACTTTGACTGTGGGGGATGATAAGGTTACTTTTAGTCTGACCAACGCCCCTAAAAGCCCAATGTTAGAGGAAGCATGCTGTAGAGTTGATGTTATTGATGAACTGACCCATGATTGCATTCCCCATTCCCTCTCCCGTGATACTTCAGAGGATGTGCTTGTCTTAAAATCTGTTGCATGTGAAGGTGACTATGCAGTTGATTTGTTAGTACATCTGCTGGATAAGGAAGAGCTCGGTCCTCCTAGAGGCCAAGGTTTGGCAGGTGAGTTATGGAGGAAGTGAGAATTAGGTAGGTGTTATATAGGTGAACAAAGGTAACCTAAAACAATTAGGTTTTTAAAAGTTTTTTTTATTGCAAACATTTTAGAAAAGATTTTAGATAAATATTGATATTTTGAAAATCCTTTGGAGAAATATGATCTTTTTTATAAAAGATATGTGCAAATATTTTAGATAATTAATAAAAGTAATTAACTCTAAATCGGGCTATAAAAAGGTTTTAGTAACAGGGTTTTATAAACTAGTTTTAAAAGGCTTTCGAAAATAGATTATTAAAACGGGTTAGAAAAATGGTTTGGGCTTAAAGTATTTTATTTTAGTCACGTTCTTTATTCGATCCGGACTAATTAGAGTTGAGGTAGTAGTCATCATAGAGTATTAAAATAGGGAGACACGATTATGTGTCTACACCCTTCTTCATCCTTTAGATATGGTGGAGATCCCTTAAGAAATGATGGTTTACTCATGAATATGGTCGATGGTGGACTATGAACGCCATAAATAGGTCGGAGTTTAATTTATGAGGATTGGAGGGAGTGTGGGAAGAAAAAGAAAATCCAATTTTTGAATTGTAGGTCATTGTGAATGAGTGATATAATTGATGTACTTATAGAATTTTGATTGTTGGAGATTGCTGAAAAAGCTTGTATTTTGCGGGTATGGAGTAGATTTCATCGAAGCTTGCATTTGCTGGATTTTGTTTCTTTTGTTTCGACAACTTAAAACGTTATTTTTTGATATCTTTTTTATTTAAAACTTTGTAACAGTTTCTAAAAAGCTTCAGCCCATAAGCCCTCTAATGACTTAGTGACGAATATTCTTTTGGTTGCTTCAATGTACAATAACTTGTGAGGAGATACGCAATAACTTTCCTTGTGTTGAATGACATGATCTTGGGACTCATCTGAGTGACAAGCCTTAATTCACATAACTATTGGATACATTCTTTCACAACGTACTTATTCGCCTTTACAAACTCAATCAAAGTGGGGGCTAACCTAGACACCTATATTTGGTTTCAAGTCTCGACGAGATATTTTGAATTTTTTTTTTTTAACGGGGAAAATTTGCATTAATTAAAAAATGGAGTACAACCTAAAGCTAATACCAGCAAACAGAAACAACCAAACACTAACAAAACTACAGTAACTCGTACAAACGATTTGAAATAGAACACTAACTATGAGGTATCCAGTCCGAAGGAAGTTTGTCTTGAGCGATGGTGGGTGAGGTTGAATATGAGAGGAAATCTGTTGAGAGACACAACTCTGACGATCTTCAAAGAGAGATTGCCGTACAACTGCTAGTAGATCCCAATATCCACTAGACGCGAAATCCCAAGGTCCTAGATGAGCCTCCTGGGATTCTCCTGATTCACCGAACAAAGAAGTCACGTTCTTTTGTGACTTCTGACCCTGCTGCGAGGGTATCCGGAGTTCAGTCACATTAGACTAAAACTCGAAAGACGTGGAGGTCTTGACGTGCCCCAAATCAAGTTGGAGTGCCTCCCACAAGATGCGTTTTTTAGGTGTGATGACACCTGAAGTCATCACGAGAATTTGGAGCGAGTTAGATTGATGAACTTCGCCCCACTGACGGAGCCTAAGATCCAAACTGACAATCCAAACATATAAGACCGACGCACAACAGATCTTAAGATCTATGGAGTCATAGCGGGAAAATCTACATTAGATAAGTCATTAAGTTGTCCCTAATATTTTTCAATATCCAATCAGGCTAATGAGTCTTCCTTTAAAGACTGGTTTGCGACTTCTTTATTTCAAAACAAAACATTTATAATGAGTTAGTCAAATATGCGCTCATCCTGCGTAGGCAATAAAAACACGCCTACAAAAAGGTTAGGGTAAGGAGGAGAAACATTTAATAAAATAACAAGATATAAAGTTTAAAAATTAAAAGATGTGGTACATTCGTCCCAAAAATTGAAAAAGTGAAGCGAGTGAATTTTTGTTGAAATATACCGTTAAAGGAAGTGCTAATTTTTTGTGAACAAGAGAGACTCATATTCAACAAGCGTGACGATTCAGTACGTAATTCATATAGATGGAAACAAACAATATATTACTCTCTAAATTCCATACTACTTATAGCTACAATATACCATTGTGCACAGAGTTTTAGCAAGTAGATAAAATGAGACATGAATTATATTATTTTAATGTGATAGTCGATTTAATAGAAGATACTTGTAGATACTTTTACATTATGAAATAAGGGGGCGTTTGGTTAAGGGGTTACAGGAAAGGGAAAGGGAATTAGTTGATTCCAAACCCTTAAAACTTGTTTGGATTGGGGGTTTTGTTTCCTCTCATTTCCCCTCCATTACCCCAAATCCCTCTATTTTGATTCCCCACTACCCTCCACTTAGAAATGGGGGAATGGAAAACCCTTGACCATCACCTTTGACCACCCAACCCTATCAACAACCACCTCCACCTCCACCACCCCACTTCTATCACCCCACCCCACCGCCGTCAACCCGACCCTACCCCACCTCCACCACCGCACCCACCCGCACCACCGCTCTAACCACAACCACCTCCAACACCGCCGACAACCACCCACCCCAACCACAACCACCTCCAACAACCACAACCACACGTCCGCACCCACAAAACCACCGGCGCCGCACCCACCCCAACCCCCGACAACCATCCCCGCACCGCCGATGTCCCACCGTAAAACCCACCCCAGCACAGCCGATGTCCCACCTTTGACCCATCGACGACCCACCCCAACCCCCGACAACCAGCCCAGACCCATAGAAAATAACCCAGACTCACCCCCGACCACACCATACATCTGTTTCGTTGCCGGAGAGAGAGAGGGAGGCGATGCACATTGGTGCCGGCGAGAATAGGAATGAGTGCCGGAGAAGAAGAAGTCACCGGAAAAGAGAGTTGGCTGCCAAAAGAGGAAGAGAGGGGAGGGGTTTTTTTAAAACCTTTTCCCTTGTTTTTACTACCAAACATGTGTTTTAATTGGGGGGTTTTTGATTCCTTTCCCCTCCTAACCCATACTTGATTCCTTTCCCCTTCCCCTCTTCTAACCAAACGCCCCCTAAGTATGTACGTCCCTATTGCAGGTAAGTGGGTGGGGTGAGTTTTGTTTTACTGTTTCATCATTTTCGACAAAGCTGTAGTACAATATATATATATATATATATATATATATATATATAGGATCCACTAAAAACTAACCTTAAGCTGAAAACTGAAAACCGACCTTTTTGCTCATTTTGCAGATTTTTGCTCATTTTATGTTTTTTGTTCATTTCATATTTTTGCTCATTTTAAGAAACTTTTGCTCATTTAACAAACTTTCGCTCATTTTACTAAGTTTTTGCTCATATTACAAACTTTTGTTCATTTTATGTTTTTTTGCTCATTTTATGATTTTGCTCATTTTAAAAAACTTTTGCTCATTTTACAAATTTATTGCTCATTTTATGTTTTTTGCTCATTTTATATTTTTGCTCATTTTATATTTTTGCTCATTTTAAGAACTTTTTTATCATTTTATCGTTTGCTCATTTTAAGAAACTTTTTGCTCATTTTATGTTGCAGTTTTCAGTTTTCAGCATGAGGAGTGGTTTTCACGTGATCCCATTCCTATATATATATATATATATATATATATATATATATATATATATATATATATATATATATATATAGGTATAATTGTAGAGTAAGAAATTATAAATAACAAATGGTGTTCTACCTAGGCTAAACCACTAATATGGAACTTATTCCAAAAAAAATCTAATATGGATCGTTTGGATATGAAAAGTTTGCAATTAATACGGGACAAAAATAGTATTAATATTTTTTTAATATGACAATCAAAATTTAATTTATTTAAACATAATGAAATACCCCCACAAATACAATGAATAGAAAATCACACTAGATGCTTTTCTAAAATCTATAGTGCTTGCACTCTGTAGGATAACCTTCTGGAAATCGTTTGGCATCTTGACAATAATTGTAAATCATATTTTTCCTTTGAATCCGTCTCATTTTCCTCCTACTGCTTGCATCGAGATCATGAGTCCACCATTTGCCACTACGTGCAGTATCGACATTGTAATTACGGTAGTAGGCAGTGAAGGGTGCCTTAGACCAGTCGGTCTTCACTAATCCGCCTTGCGTAGCCCAATCATCGGCCTCCCATAGACTCGAGTAGAGCTTCATCGGTTGCTTCTTTAGGAAAGGAACTCCGTGTTTCTCATGGTTTAAGAATACTCTTATTGGTGTTTCATCGACCAAGAACCTGTAATTAAGAAAAACAACATTCAAGGGAAGTTAAGCAAAAGGCTGTCTAATTGGATGTTCAAAGTGTTCTGCAGCATAGGACTCTCAAAATAGCAAAACCATTATTTTTCTCTTCCATTTAGAATGTCTTGTTAGTGTTCGTTATACCTTTTGAAACAAAAATTTGACATGGAGTATACTGTGGGGTCGATTATTAAGATTAGCATTTGAAACGGCCGTGGTTAAGCATTTGATTTACTCCTAGAGGGAAGAAAAAAGAAAAGGTTTACATACATGATGAGTCTGGGGTTCCAAACAATGGAATAGGTGTGGTATTCATTGGTTGGGTCAAACCAGAGGCGGAATTGCTGCTCCCTACTCCCTTTTCCTTCGCCAAACACGTTGGTGTGGAGGGTGTAAGGTTGTCCACTGGCATTTCCTAAGAACTCAAAGTCGATCTCGTCATGTCTACCAGTGCTAGGGTCAGATTGCAACTGTGAATGAGTATAATGAGTTAGTTAATTAATAAGATCATCCAATGTGATAGAGAACTAATTATAGTGGCAATTTAAGGAGGACTTACGTAAAGAGTAGTGACAGTGCCGGCAGAGTTACCAGCAACAAGTTTCATTTGCATATCAAATCTCCCAAATAAGAAGTCCTTCTTGGAGGTGAACCCGGATCCAGAGTACTGGTCTAATGAGAGCGAGAGATGATCACCACCCGAACCATATGTCTTGACCCTCTCACCACCAAAAGTTTGTTGGAACGCGTCGTCAAAATGGGCACCATGGACAGTAGTGCTCACCATGAGAATAAGCACCATAATGATCTGAGGTGCACACAAGTACATCTCATGTCCCCCATTTGATGGAAGTCCCATTTTTTCTTTTGGGGGCTGGGGCTGGGGCACTGGGGCAGGGAAGAAGTGATTAGAGATACGAGGGAGAGGAATCAGTTGATAGTTAAGTGTGGAATTAAGATGAATTGCGAAGATCAAGTATTTATATAGATTGTAGACACTCTTAACGGTCATTTAGCAAGGTCACATGCATAGTATTGATGGAGAAGTTACCAATGTGACGTTGAGAATTGAGATGCGGAGGTGCCAACTGGCTGACTTGGGAGCACAAGCTGGCCAATCTTGTAACTCATTTAAGCACTTCATTAGTTAGATTTTCCTTTTTAAAAGTGGATTAATATTGTCTTTAGCAAAATTGAGAAGAAGAATTCAATAAATAACAAGTTAAAGATATTCATCTAAAGAGTAGAGAAAATTGAGTGAAGCTAAACAAAGTTCACCTTATATTCAGTCCTTATAAAAATAGATTAAGTTCAAATAAGTTTAGATAAGGACTAATAAGTTCATATAAGTTCAGTTCAGTAAAAATTAGCAAAAATAAGGTCTAAAACTCTCACAAAATAAGGTCTAAAACTCTCACAAAATAAGGTCTAATAAGTTCAGATCAGCGCACATTGTTTGTATAAGTTCATATTAGTTAAGATAATGTCTAATAAGTGCGTATAAACAAAATTAATTTGAATAGAACAGGGTCTATGTGAGAGCATAGTAGTTTGATAGCCATTTGTAAGGTCTATTATGTTCATCTTATTTTCAATCCTTATAAGCAAAAATAAGTTTGGATAAATTCAGATAAGTTCAAACAAGTTCAAATAAGTAAATATTAGGTCTAATAAGATTTAATAAATTCATATTAGTTATAATAATCAATTCTGCGAAAATAAGCAAAAATAAGATTGACACACTAACAAAATAAGATCTACTAATTTCAAATAAGATCTAATAAGTTCTAATAATCTCAAATGAGCAAAATAAGTTAAAAGAATGGATCCATGGTGGCACTCATGTTCATTCCTCTTCGTCCAACAGTGAACATATTCTCCTAATAGACACTTTTTGGGTAAAAATATTGATTTGCCAAAAACTAGGGTATGTTCTCTTCGACATAAAACTGATGAACTGAACTGAACTGAACTGAACTGAATTGAACTGAACTGAACTGAACTGAACTGAATTAATTATAACTACTTAATAGTAATGATTATCATTTAGGAACCGAACCGAATCGAACGAACCGAATGAATTGAACCGAACCGAATCAATTGAGCCGAATCGAAAATAAGCTGGGGAGAACAGGCCCCTACTTCCTTTTATAAGATTTTGCAAAAAGATTTCTTATAATATTGTTTTTGTCAAAAACTACCATTTCTCTCCAAAAGGGTTCTAAACAAGTAACAATTAGAGATGACAATGGGTAGGGTCTAGGTAGGTAAGGCTAGACCCTTGCCCATACACTAGTTTTTGGATGTAGACCCACACCCTATCCATACCTATAGCCTATAGGGTTAAAAAGTTAAGGACCCATACCCGTACCCTTAGGGTCCGATAGGGTATTGATAGGGTTCTAGGGTCTAGAATGGGTTCAATATAACTTTTTTTTTAATTACATTTTCACGTGAACATTTTCCTATTATGTTTGTCCTAAATTAGTTTGAACACTTCCAATTTTGACATGGTCCCACTATTAATATATTATTTCTTTTATACTTCTTTGGCACACACTCTATCTTTTATCAATAAAAAGTTACCCAACTTTCTCTCTCCTCTAATAAAAAATATGCCACTAACTTCTATCACGTCTATTTTTTAAATAAAATAACATTTGATAACCACGCTACAACTTATCACCTTAAAATATCTGTCCCAACAAGTAGGGGTGTTCACCAGTCCATGATCGGACTGGACCGGACTGGAACCGGCTGGACCGGTGGACCGGAATCCAGGAAAAATTGGGACCTGGACCGGACCGGAAAAATTCCGGTCCGGTCCGGTCCGGTCTGGACCTGAATTTTTCCGGTCCGGTCCGATCTTGGACCTGTTGGACCGGAATCTTTATTTTTTTTAAAAAAAAAAATTTATTTGATTTAAAAATATTTATAAATTAGATATATTAAAATTTAATAATTTTTATAATGATATTACTAAAGTTAATAACTAGTAGGTTTTTAAATTTCTAACTTTTTACTAATTTTTAAACTTTTTTAACATATAAACTTTTTTTTTTTACTAAAAAATCAAATATTCCGGTCCACCGGTCTGGATCGGAAACCCGGAATCATTATTTTCTTCGGACCGAGGACCGGACCGGAATCTTCGGTTCGGTCCAGTCCGGTCCAAATTCCGGTCCAGATTCCGGTCGGACCCTGGTCTTTGAACAGCCCTACCAACAAGTGTTCATCTTTCTGGGACGTAGGGATTATATATATTTATTTTAATTTTAAAATACTAAAAATATACATTAGTTTGCGCTGGTATGTGGGTAGGGTTTGGGTAGGGTCTGGTTATTTTAAAAGTGAACCCTTAGCCTACCCTTATCCAATAGTATCAATAGTCAAGATCAATACCCTACCATTACCCATTAGGTCCAAAAAATTAAGACCCATGCCCTTAAAATAAGGTAGAGTCTAGGTGAGTGTGGGTAGAGTCCTCGACCCATTGTGATCTCTAGTAAGTAGTAACAATGTTAATTTCGATGCCTGAAATTAATTAGATTCCGGTGTTTGTTTCGCATGTGTCAGTCACATGATTTCTTTTCATGATTTTCTACTTTCTTTTCTCTTCCTTTTGTCTCTCTCGTTGCTCAAACGAAGAAAAATAAACACATTTATCCAATGGTTACCCGTCAGCTCCCGAAAAATGAAATACATTTATCCCGTTATTTTCTCCAGCTTCTGACGATAACTTGAAGTGTCAGGTTTTAATGTAAAGTCAAATAGATGACAGCATTTTACAAAAGAAGTGATTATTTTTCAAAGGAAGTCATCAATAGGTCACAATATTTCTGGGGCATGAGTAAACCTCTTAATTTTAACTTGCATCCCAAGCATTTAACATCCCTTTGCTTTTATGAAAATCTGTTGTGAAGTTTTTTTAGAAAGCACGCTATGATTTGCAGTATTTATGGTAGTCCGTGCCACAAACACTACAAGCTAAGATCAATTACCAAATAAAGGATTCTTTACTTATTCTCATTGAGAAATAAAGCAAGGAATTTGATTGTGTTTTATGCTTGCTTGTTTCCACTATGTGCTAGAAATTACTCATTATCTATTCCATTGTTGTTTCGGTTGCTATTGTTGCTGTCAATTGTTTTCTTTATTTAAATTCTTAAAAAAGATAGTTTGATGTTAAGGTTAACGTCAGACTAATTTAGTTAGGATTAGTTAAATCTAGCAAAAAAAATTCACTGCATCTATTAGTTTAGTGCTTCAACTAATTAGTTAAGCAAAAAATCATAATTGACTGACCACAACTTTTAACCGAAAAATCGTAATTACAACTAAAAAATCATAACTATCTAACCATACCCATAAGATAAACAAACTATCATAACTATTAACACAAACATGTACATCCAATTCGACCACCAAGGCTTATGATTTCGTTAAAATTATAATTAGTAACTTAATAGTTATGGTTTTTGGTTAATAGTTTTAGATTAATAGTTATGATATTGGGTTAAAAACTATTATTTTGGATTAATAAGTTATAAATATTTTTAGGTTAATAGTTATGATTTTTAGATATAATTTTTAGGTTTTAGGTTAATCGTTATTGTTTTCAGGTTTATAATTATGGTTTTGGGTTAACAGTTATGATTTTGAATTAATAGTTATGGTTTTGGATTAATACTTATTATTTTGGGTTAATGGTTATAGTATTTTGGTTGATATTATGGCTTTAATTGATAGTTATTGTTTTTTAGTTAATAGTTATGATATTTGGGTTAATAGTTAAGGTCGGTCAATATTTATAATTTTTGGCTTAACTGAATGGTTGTAGTACTTAACTAATAGATAGAGATGATTTTTTTTTTAGATTTAACTAATTGGTTGCACACTTGACTAGTTGGCCTGACGTGAAGTTTCTAACTTCAGATTGTCTGACCAAAGACTTCATTGTTTCTTGAATGCTCTCGCCTGAATGATATAGCATATCTACCACTATACTATAAAAATCTCGATAAAGTATCATTTTATTTTGTGCAGTACAATCTATAACAATCTCCCTCATGGGTTTTACGAATGCAATTAGTCTTTTTGCTCATATTATATACGGATGCGTGATAAACTTTTGTATTAAATTTATTTTGGTAATATTATGAAGAAGATCAGTATTCTATAAATTAAATTTTGTCAATTCTTTTATTGTTAGTGATATTTGGTATCATATTACAAAATAGTTTTTATATAGTGTTTAATTGATTTTAATAATCCAACATTTGGGCCATTCGCTCAAATTAATCCCACCTTTTGATTATTATTTAATAATCCAATCTTTTAGTTGTATCTGCTCATAATGAAACCGGTAACTTGTTAAAGTTGTAAATTTTTTTTTTTCCATATTTCTTTTTTTTCTCTAACCCCTCCCTCCCTATCTCTCTTCCTCCCCCTTACCACCCTTTACTCATCACTTCACCGGGGAACCCCCTCCCCCCGCCCTCCCCGACCCCCCACCGTTAGCACCTCTCCCCTCCACCGCCCTCCTTGACCCCCACCGTGAGCACCCCCACCCCACCCCGCCCCCCCCCTCCCAGCAGCAGCCTCTCCTCCCCCCCTCCTCCCCCTCATCCCCATTCGAATCCCCTCCCGCTCCCCGCATCCCCATTCGAATCCCCTCCCGCTCCCCCGCATCCCCCTTCGTATCCCCCTCCCGCTCCCCGCATCCCCCTTCGTATCCCCCCCCTCCCGCTCCCCCGCATCCCCCTTCGAATCCCGCCTCCCTCCCCTTCGAATCCCGCTGCAGCCGCCCTCCCCCCTTCGAATCCCGCCTTCCCCACTCTTCGAATCACGATCCCCACCAGCACTCAACTCCGTCGCCGCAAGCACCCCCTCCCCTCCCCACCCTACCCCCGCACCCTACTCCGCCGCCCGTGAGCACCCTACTCCGCCCCGATCTCTCTCTATCTTCTTCTTGCTGATACCACGCCTCCCATCTTGGAATTTTGAATTGGGGTGGTGGGGAAGATTGTGCAAAAGGTTTCGTGGTGGTTGGTACTGCGATTGTGTGGTGGCGGTGTGGGTGAAATGGGGGTTGTTGGCAGTGGTGGTGGTGGGGTGGGTGTTGTTTGGTGGTGTGATGTGAGGTTTCGTGGTGGTTGGTACTGCGGTTGTGTGGTGGTGGTGTGGGTGAAATGGGGGTTGTTGGCCGTGGTGGTGGTGGTAGTGGGGTCTTGTTTGGTGGTGTGATGTGTTTGGCTTTTTAGTTATCTTAAATAAGATTAACATTGATTAATTAGATCACAACAAATCAGAGCAAGACACGTGTGCAATTAACCTATTCTAATGATCACCTACCTGTTTCAACAAGTCACGGTGCATTATGAGTGGATTGTCCTAAAAGGTTAAATTATTAAATAATAATCAAAAGGTTGGATTATTTTGAGCGAACGGCCCAAAGGTTGGATTATTAAAATTAATTTTTCCAATTTTTTTATTAGATTACATGTTCAGAGTTGTAGAAGTATTCTCCACAACAACAAAAAGTTGCACACAATTATAAGGCCACTATTATTAATCATTGTTTTTTCTTTAGGCCTACAAAATTTCTTAAACTGCCCTGAAATATATAACTGTTTGGGCCCATTTCCTGGATTGGCCCATCTATGGTGAAGTTACTATAATACCCCTGCATCAAGGGAAGACAATCCTCCACCGGCTGGAGCTGACTAAATTGCCCCCATTTGTTGGAAGTATCATCCTCTATAAATAGGGGTTGTCTCATCAGACAAAGGTATTCAATTCTAACCTACAAAAACCAGAGCAACTCTCTCTACATTTACTCACTTTCTTTCTCTACCTCAATCTCAACTGACTTGAGCGTCGAAGGGGCTTTCCCGGGCACACCCCCGGGCCAGTTTTTCCTTGTATTTTGCAGGATGGTCGGAGACCCCTTCCTCAGCACCTCAGATCTTCTCAGGATTTCAAGACTCTCAACACTACACTCACCTTTGACAGTTTCTAGGCATAAACAGTTTGGCGCCGTCTGTGGGGATGCTACATCTCAAACTCACATACCGAGAGCAACATCTCAAACTCACATACCGACTAAAGAAAGACAAGAGCTTATCACCTGGGCCGAAGAGCTCCCGTCCTGTCATCATACCACGCCCAGTGTGGAACCAACTCATTAGGAAGATGAGGGATCTACCTCTCGGGATGAGCAGAACAGCCTCAACATCTGGAACTAATTTCCTCTAAATCCACCTCAGTTAGTCACTACGACTAACCTAGAGAGGATAGTCGATCAGTTCAACTAGACATTCAACGAAGTATTCAAGAGCCTCTATCCGGCATGCGCGATTCCACAGCAGCAAGTCGGCGTAAGATGGAGCAGGACACATGCCAAGTTGTCAACAATCTTGAAGCAAGTCAGGGAGAAAGATCTCGCAGATAGTACTTGCGCATCACAGCCCTCGAAGAAATTGTGAAGGGATCCCTCTCGGATCCAGCAAGCACAAAGAAGGAACATGCAACTCGGGCCCTCAACAGGTTCTCAGGACTCTTTCAGGGTATCATCACGAACTGCCCAACATTTAATATTGGGTGGCAGCACGAAAAGAGATTTGTAAGCCTATCGGCGAGAAATCATGGAAGCGAAAGGAGAGGCTTCCTCCCTGGAGTCCACCGACAACAATCATAATCAAAACAATTACCCTCGGTATAGGGCCTCCACCCTCGGGTCATGGAAATGACCCTCAATTTAACAAGATCCAAAGAGATATGCCTTAGCCTTAAATGCATACTATCAAAAGCCTTACACTATCAAAAGTGGATACCTGAAGACTCGGACCAACATGGGCGAGCAGAAGGAAACTGGAGAGAATGAGAACCTCCTCGGGAAACACAGGGCTCATTCGCCTCTCAAGTCCAAAACTACTCCAACGGTACCCCCTCCGTCACGAGGAGTTCCCCAACGAACTTAATAAAAAAACGGCCAAGTATAGTGCATTGGACCTACTCCGTATCCGAGTAGCGCCGTGAGACCTCCTCGGGGAACATGGAAGGCTCATTAGCACCCCCCGAGTCGAGAAACTCGTTCATTGGCACCTCCTCGGTCATAAGAGGAGCATCATACTAACTTGGCCGAAAAACGGCTGAGAATCAACAATTTTGGGACCTAATCGGGATCCGAATAGCGTCGTGAGACCTCCTCGGGAAGCATGGGGCTCATCAGCCCCCCCGAGTCGAGAAACTCGTCCATTGGCACCTCCTCGGTCATAAGAGGAGCGTCCTACTAACTTAGCCGAAAAACGGCTAAGTATCAACAATTGGACCTACTCGGGATCTGAGTAGCGTCGTGATACCTCCTCGGGAAGCATGGGGCTCATTAGCCTCCCGAGTCGAGATACTCGTTCATTGGCACCTCCTCGGTCATAAGAGGAGCGTCCTACTAACTTAGCCGAAAAACGGCTAAGTATCAACAATTGGACCTACTCGGGATCCGAGTAGCGTCGTGATACCTCCTCGGGAAGCATGGGGCTCATTAGCCCCCCGAGTCGAGAAACTCGTTCATTGGCACCTCCTCGGTCATAAGAGGAGCGTCCTACTAACTTAGCCCAAAAACGGCTAAGTATCAACATTTGGACCTACTCGGGATCGGAGTAGCGTCGTGATACCTCCTCGGGAAGCATGGGGCTCATCAGCCACCCCGAGTCGAGAAACTCGTTCATTGGCACCTCCTCGGTCATAAGAGGAGCGTCCTACTAACTTAGCCGAAAAACGACTACGTATCAACAATTGGACCTACTCGGGATCCGAGTAGCATCGTGATACCTCCTCGGGAAGCATGGGGCTCATCAGCCACCCCGAGTCGAGAAACTCGTTCATTGCACCTCCTCGGTCATAAGAGGAGCGTCGTATTCACTTAGCCGAAAAACGGCTAAGTACCAATAATTGGACCTACTCGGGATCCGAGTAGCGTCGTCATACCTCCTCGGGAAAATGGGACTCATTGGTCCCCCCGAGTCGAGAAACTCCTTCATTGACACCTCACCGGGCTCATTAGTCTCCCCGAGTCGAGAACATCTCCGGAAAACAGTCACCATTCTCGGTCTTGCCAGGGGACTCAACACTTGGCCTATATTTGGCCAAGTACCTCAACACCCAACTCGGGACTACCATGGAAGGCTTAATAGCACCCGAGTTGGTGCATCACCCTTCTCGGCCTTGCCAGGGGACTCAGTACTTGGCCTAAATTTGGCTAAGTACCTCAACACCCAACTCGGGATTACTATGGAAGGCTCATTAGGCCCCGAGTTGGTGCATCGATTCCGGAGAGTATGTAACCTCTCATTCTCACCAGGGAGCTCATCACTTAGCAAAAATGAGCTAAGTATTCTCCATACACCCAACTCAGGAATATAGGTGGCTCATTAGCCCTCCGAGCCCCCACATTCGTAACTCTCGGGCACTTGGGAACGCACTCCTCTCAGCTCGAGAAAGCAAGAAGACCTACTTGGAAAGACAACTCGGTCCCCCTCCTAGCCAATCCGTTGCCTAGTTGGGCTCGGTAGCCACGCACGTATACCCCTCGGGTAATATGAGGCTCCCTCTCCCCCAACTTGGGAAACTTGAGGGCCAACTCGGAGAATCGATTCGGTCTACTTCACGATTACCTAGCAAGATCAAATGGGCAACATTGCATCCACCACTCGGGAACTTTGGGGCTTCCCCCAACACGGGGATTGAGTATCTCCCCAACTCGGGAATTTCATCTCGGTTCCCCCAGGAGCCTCACCCAGCTCGGCCTCGAAACATATGGGGCTCCCGCACATCAGGGCACTTAGAGACAAGGTGCAATCTTGAACCCGCCCTCCCTCCCGAGACAGACATAGTACTCCAGACCAGGAGCCTCTCTCAGGTTCCGCTGGACGACCGCTTCGGGAAGGAAAGAGGCTACCCTATCCGTTCATCCAGCGTGGGGCTAATTACTTGAACTCATCAGCTGGTCCAATAAATACACTCGACGAAGATATGGTAGAGTTCGTTAGGCCCCCGAGTCAAAACTTCTCCAAATAACATCTCCTCGGTCATGGAGGAGTGTCCCTACCGACTTATCGAAAAAATGGCTAAGTATCATTTGCGATCACACGACATCCAAGTGTCGATTGTCTCAACAAATTAAACTCCTCGGGAACCATGGGGCTCATTAGCCCCCCGAGTCGAGCACATCTCTCGTGGTACCTCCTCGGCCATGCCAGGAGTACCCTATCACTTAGCGAAAATAGCTAAGTGCAAACAAATGAACCTCCTCGGCCTAGCATGGGGCTCATTAGCCCCGCGAGTCGAGCACATCTCTCGTGGTACCTCCTCGGCCATGCCAGGAGCACCCTATCACATAGCGGAAATAGCTAAGTGCTAACAAATGAACCTCCTCGGGAAGCACGGGGCTCATTAGCCCCCCGAGTCGAGAAACTCGTTCATTGGCACCTTCTCGGTCATAGGAGAAGCGTCTTACTAACTTAGCCGAAAAACGGCTAAGTATAGTGCATTGGACCTACTCGGCATCCGAGTAGCATCGTGAGATCTCCTCAGAGAACATGGGGATCACTAGCCCCCCCGAGTCGAGAAACTCTTTCAATTGCACCTCCTCGGTCATAAGAGGAGCGTCCTACTAACTTAGCCGAAAAACGGCTAAGTATCAACAATTGGACCTACTCGGGATCCGAGTATCGTCGTGAGACCTCCTCGGGAAATATGGGGCTCACTAGCGCCCCCGAGTCGAGAAACTCGTTCAATTGCACCTCCTCGGTCATAAGAAGGGCATCCTACTAACTTAGCCGAAAAACGGCAAAGTATAGTTTATTGGCACCTAGCTGGACTCGGGAAATGAGTGCCTCGGTCTAGGAACCAAATCGAGCAAAAGGCTCATCGACATGACTCCCTCGGTCAGTAAAGGAAAAATATGCCATGTGCATATCGGACGTCAACCCACAATTCGGTCAAGGAGGCCCCTCGGGTGTGATCAACTCGGTCAAAGAAGCCCTAGGGTGCAACCCTCTCGGTCAAGGACCCCCTCGGGGCTGACCCTCTCGGTCTATGAGCTCATCGCCACCTCATGGACTCGGGAATCATCCGTTGCTCGGGAATCAACCCTTGGTCGGGAAGTTTTAGTCTCGGCTCGGGAATCATCACTCGGTCAGTTGCACCGAGCATACAAGGAGTGTGCCAGACGCACTCGGGCAGTATATGTTGGACGCACTCGGGAGCCACTGATGCTAGCCTCCTCGTCCCGCACGCTCTGCTGTCGGGATTTCTTAGCCTCCACTCGGGACGTTAAGTCGCCAAACTGTCCCTCGGCCTAATCACTCCATGGCTCGGACAAAGTTCATCACATTGCATGGAAAACCTCATCGGCCCACATGTGCCTCTCCTTCAGCACTCCTCTCGGGTATAACACCCCCTCGGCCCGGTTGGGCCTCGATCAACAACCATCTAGGTCACGACCTCTCTCGGGTATGAGACCCTCTCGGCTCGGGCGTTTCCCAAGTCAGCATAAAAAGAACCGACTCGGCATGTAGAAAATGTACCACGTTTGGTAAAATAGGCACAAGGACCTGCAGGAGATGTACCATCTCGGGAAGGAACCCCTCGGGAAGGTTGGAAGGTTAGTAACAGTTGGCTCGGGAGCGTCCAGCTCGAGGCTCTCTCTTGGCCCCTAGTCACTCTCGGGATTTTGCAAGCCAAATTTATGAGGCCCTCCAATCCACCCCGACTTGGCTCACAAGAATCCCCCCGGCAGTTCACAAGAGCCCTCTCTTTGGACTCGGGATCTACCCCGACTCAACTGCTCTTATCACGAGAGCTCTACTCGACTCGGGAATTCTAAAGAAGCTTCCTCAAAGGTCTCGGGATTTCAGACGCCGGGCTCGGGATTCGACCAAGCGCGCGGCGTGCGTCGGACGCGACCCATGCTTCTCCAGTGCTGCACCCGTACTTGGCGCCCATGTCGGGACTCGGGATGCCACCTTCCCAGCTCGGGAGTCAAGTAGCCAAGCATCCGCTGCCCCGAGCGCACGTAGTACGTCGGGCGCAAGGCTCCGCTTTCAGTGTACGCTGCACACCCGACTTACCCCCTCGGTATTTGGACCACTCGGCTCGGAATTTTTCCTATATGACTAGGGGAGTTGGCTCGGGAGATCTACCTCCTCGGGATTCTCTTTTGGCCCCAAGTTGCAAGCCAAATTTATAAGGCGCTCCAATCCACCCCGACTTGGCTCACAAGCAGCCCCTCCTCGGGATTTCATGAGATCTCCCTCCTCGGGCTCCGCATACCTTGAAAATGTTCGGGGGCGTTGCCCCCTAGCCCCCACCAGGACCCCCGTACTTGATTAACCCTAGCGCCAGATAGCTAACTCAAAGCTTCATTTAACCTCGGCAAAAATATTGTTATTCCGCCAACCAATCGCATTAAAAATGGTGGATTTTCACTTCGATTACTTGGCGTGGGGCTAATTGTTTGGGCCCATTTCCTGGATTGGCCCATCTATGGTGAAGTTACTAAAATACCCCTGCATCAAGGGAAGACAATCCTCCACCGGCTGGAGCTGACTAAATTGCCCCTATTTATTGGAGGTCTCATCCTAGATCTATAAATAGGGGTTGTCTCATCAGACAAAGGTATTCAATTCTAACCTACAAAAACCAGAGCATCTCTCTCTACATTTACTCACTTTCTCTCTCTACCTCAATCTCAACTGACTTGAGCGTCGGAGGGGCTTTCCCGGGCACACCCCCGGGCCAGTTTTTCCTTGTATTTTGCAGGATGGTCGGAGACCCCTTCCTCAGCACCTCAGATCTTCTCAGGATTTCAAGACTCTCAACACTACACTCACCTTTGACAGTTTCTAGGCAGAAACAATAACAGTACAACTTTTGCTAGCTTAAAATAATTCAGATTATCTTCATGCCATGTGGTTGTGAATGGGGAGGATACAATTATATTAGCCACATGACCCGTTGACCCTTCCTTCATACTCATACACAGGAAGTCTTAAAATCCTCTTCTGTAATGGCGTTGGAGAGTTAATGCAATATGCCATTATGAACTTTAAATATATAGTTAATAGAGTGGGGTGTTCAGGGGATTAGAACAGAAGAAAACAATAAATGACAAACATTAAATGAGAAGGTTGAAAATATTTAATATTAAGCCAACAAGTAAGTAAAGAGCATAAGTATAATCACAAAAATTTTGTTTTCCTTTTCCGAAATTCATCTGTCAAGTCTTGACTCTTGTTTATAGATATTTACGGATCACTTAAAACACCTTATTCTAGTGTTGTGATAAACCAAATAATTATAGGTCTCTATGTTCATTGCACAATTTAGGAAATTTCACTCAACCATTGATTAGCGATATTTAAAATTTTTGGCAGCCCTGTACAAATAATGGGGCATCATTTTCAATAGATGCATATTATAATATAACTAGCTTTTAACCCGTGCAAAAATGCACGGGAGGTTTTATGTAGATATGATTTGGACCCTTATATAATGCACGGGAATTGTTTTGATTATTAAGTACTTAGTTTTATTCCAAATTTGTTGAATCCATTATTATTAGAATTCATGCATTTAAGGTTGAAAAAATATAAAATGTAAAATTATATTGCAAGATATATAAAAATCCTTTATTTGTTACAACATTTTAAACAAAAATCTTATAATCGTGATATACACATCTATAAATATGTAAATGAAACAAAAAACACATTATAATGCGCGGGAATGTTTTATAAATTTAAGATTCTAGGATGTTTTTCCTGAAATCATGGTGTGAATATTAGCTCGTGATTTACAGTTTTTTATAACAATATTGTGTATTAAGAATATATTTTAAAACTGTCTTATGACCCGTGTGTACAGTGATTGGTGTAATTAATATAATAGTGGAACACGTGACCAACCAATTTTTTTTTTTAAAAAAGTTGACTGAAAAAGTGTTCGCTCTCCCTCTCCCCATTGCTTGAGTCAGATGATAAGATAAATTCACAATTTACACCACTACTGGCACTCAATCATGCAACCATTTCAAGCACTCAATCATGCAACCATTTCAGCTCCCGGTTTTCCTTAGTCCTGCTCACCTCCTCTTTGTTATTATCTTAAACCACGGCTGCACTACATCAGGCCACCCATTGGTCATCACCCACCAGCAACCACTATTTGCAAGGAAGTTTTAGCATGTGTTATCTATAGAGAAAATTTGGCAGAAAAATGAGAATCTTCATCGCATATATTTTGCTTATTTAGTTTGTTTGCAAGATATACAATAATAAATAATTAAAAAGATAAATATATAATCAGATTGTAGATCAATAAACAACACTTAAGAGATAGATAGTAACTCCATAATATTCCAAGTGGTAATCATATATAAGTACTTGTAAATACCAAATAAAATGAGTATATGAAAAATATAGTTTTTTTGGACTCGTGCAGATTGCACGGGAATATTATTATTTATAAATTTAGGATTTTAATTATTATATAAAATCATGGTGTAAATATTTTTAAATAGTTATTAAAATATTAAAGACATAAGAGCAATGACATAATAATTTAGCCTATGTCTCATCAAAAAGAAATTTTCCTATGGTACTGAGATTCTTCAAAGCACTGTTAACCATATCTTCCGTTCATTGCATAGGGTAAGTTAATTAACTTTAAATAACTATTTAAATTTAAAATAATTAAAAATTGGCTTATAACTCGTGAGTTGCACGATTATGAATTGACTTATTTGTAATAATTAGTATTATAGTCGTTCTTTTCCTAGAAGTGAAACTAAAATAAAAACACGTACGATTTTTATGCAAGTTAATTAACTTTAAATAACTTTTTAGTACTCAAACTTCAATACCGATTAAAAAAGGCATGCTTATCTCCCCCAATTCTATGTTTGCATGTTGGTTCTATCCACCTATTTTTTTTATAAATAATATGAGTCACACAATTCCTATATTTTTTACAAAAAAAAAGTATGTATATGGGTCAATAATGGAGGATCTTATTTGGCAAGTTTAATTGTTTTCTTAAGATTGTAACTGATTCCAGATTTATTCGAAATCATGTTATTTAAAGAAATTTTTATTCATTTTCGAAAATCATGCAATAAGGCACATGCTCACGACATGTGTGCAGGATGTTTTAGCTTTTCTCGAGCTATGGTAAAAAGCTTACATTAAATATGAGGT
Organism: Beta lomatogona; assembly: GCA_947646795.1. Taxonomy (NCBI): domain Eukaryota; kingdom Viridiplantae; phylum Streptophyta; class Magnoliopsida; order Caryophyllales; family Amaranthaceae; genus Beta; species Beta lomatogona. Next base: position 1,705,245 of record CANSNZ010000930.1, read on the forward strand.
ATATCATATTTGTAAAGAATCATTTTGTCATTAACAATCTAATATAATGGAAAAAATAGGTGCATTATGATTGCAAGAAATATTTGTAAACTAATCATACATGTGTAATCAAACGAACATCACATTATGGCAAATTTCATATATGAATTTTTAGCATCTATCCACCAACTACTAAAATATATTAGGAGTCTCCTTCACATGCAACAAACATTTCTTAGTCAACTCTCTCTCTCCCTACATTTCTATTATCTTCTTCAACCTTCCAACACACTCATTCTTTATCAAAACTGGAAGTTCATTGATTCCAAAAACAAAAAAAAAAGCTTGTAAACTTATAACCCATTATATGCGAAAATCCGATTTAATATCCATGGAAAGATCACAAATTATACTTATGAATTACAACCGAATCATTACAAATACTATCAAACCAAAATTAACTCCATCACACAATATTCTACTTACACGATTCTCTCAAAAATTTATTCATACACTACAGCAACTATATGTTATAATGAAGTTCTTCAATTTGTTGTTCGTGAACAACTAAGATAAAGCACATGCATGTTGTTTTTATGAAGGAATATTGCTTTGGATTTTCATTTCACAAAGCTTTGAAGAGTTAATGGAAGAAAAATTCAGCTCATGAAGGAGCTGGGTTAAATTGAAGTACGAAAAGATGGGTTATCTACATATCTATATATAAAATCAATAATGTTCAAATACAATTGCCGAAAATATAAAATATCAATCGCACATACTAATTACTATTGCCATATATTGTGGATTTGATTATGATAGAGATTAAAACTTAACAAATTTGACTCAATCGGGCGAGATTCACGCTTAATTTGTCTCAATTAAGATTCAAATTCGACGCCACATGGCCATTAGTTAGACAATGCATAAATCAGCAAAACTCTAACATGTTTAAGACACGTGGCAAAAGCTCTTTGTTTAAACGACATATTGGCAAATTCATTGTGGGCATGACACGTAAGCTCATTTTTCTAGGTTTATATATATATGTAGATTAAACTTAATTTTGGTAAGTCTCAAGGTTTTATGAACACTAAACTAATATTACAGACTCAAAAAAAAAAGACACGGTTGCCATTCTAAACAAGTTTAAAATAGTATATACATTCCCTTGAAAAAACAAAATTAGTATATGCATCAAATATTTCAATCAAAAAATTAAATGGATAAAATATCTTGACCTTTTTTTATAATAAGAGAAGATGATATACATGACGTCCACTCACTGCCTTTGATACTCTTTAATTCAGTCAAACCAACTTATTATGTCTATTCTAACTGTTCAAATTTCATTCACATAAAATTAATATTAACAATTACTCACAACCTTTGTTAGTTTTTTATATTGGCGAATTAATATATCTAAATTCATCTAACTATTAATCTTTCACATTTTAAGTGTAATCATAACTATAGTACGAATGGAGTATATAATAGAATAACAAGTTTTGAAATTAACGCATGCATCGCGTGCATATAAGGCTAGTTCACTAAATGCAATCTATCACAACCTACTTAAACAACCTAAAGACTTGATCGACCTAATCGTTTTCTCCCGTTGTTTCAAAGGGCCCCAACAACCTAAAGAGTTTACTAATGCGTTTGTCAGTCTTTGTGTTGCTTTATCATTTCTATGGTACGTCACTTGGTGGGTGGGAGTATCCAAAATGTTCCACGTTGAAGCCGTAAAGTAATCTTTCTCGAATGGAAGATTGTGTGTGCTGGAATAATGTTGTATCTGTTTTTGAGGCGAGAATGCTCGACTTTGTAATAGTTAGGTAATAATTACATGTGTTTCCATTTTGTATTTAGGAGGTGTTAGTGCTCCTGTTTCTCTCTTGGTGTTGCTTCCGAGTTTTGGAATCAGAAATATTTTATTGATTGAAATTATAAATAGGTTTAAATTATTTGGGTTGTCCTCTTTTAAAAGAAAACTCTGTCGAATTTTCAAAAAAAATTAATAGGATAGAGTCTGAGAATCAGGGTGTCGCTGTAATAGTTATGTAAAATTGAATAAAATTGGGATAAACCGGGTTGTTACAAGCAAGCAGCAACACGTAAGGTTGGATGCTCTTTATTTGGTACCTTTATCTAGAACATTCCATCCAATATAAAAGGGAACAGTCTCATCATTGAAAATGTATTCAATTCTCAATCAACAAACCAAAGCATCTCTTTCTACAATTACTACTTCTCTCTCAACATCAATCACGACACTAACTTGAGTGTCGGAGAGGCTTTCACGAGAACACCCCGGGCTAGCTACTTTTCACTGTATTCAGTGAATCGGCGATATTTCCACCACAACTCTCATTGTCCTCGGAACCCGGCTTTAATCCCCGATATCATCTACTCATTAGTTTCTAGATGCATTGAAACTATTAGGCGTCGTCTGTGGGGACACTGTATCTCAAAGTCACATATTGAGAGCAACATAGCAGCAGCACGAGGGTCACAAGGGCTGCGGTCCGGGGAAAAACCGCAACCCTTGGTGTGTTAAGGGTTGCGGTTAAGGGCCAAAACCGCAGCCCTTAACTCACCAACGGCTACAGTTTTGGCCCTTAACAGCAGCCCTTAACCTACCAAGGGCTGCGGTTTTTGCCCTGACCGCAGCCCTTAACGCGCTAAGGGCTGTGGTTTTTAATGCCAAGGGTTGCGGTCAAAAAAGCAGCCCTTGGGCCCCTTTTGACTGCAGCCCTTGGGCTTTTTTCCTCTAGTGGGACGATGTCAAAGGGTCCCTTCAGCAGGGAAATCATGACCCAATTCAATAGGGAAATCATGGCCGCTTCTAATTTGAGAAAAGTGAAAGTACCCCTGATCTAGCAGCACTCCGACACGACTGAACCTAAGGAACACATGCCCGCATACAAGGCTCAGATGAGCGTAGAGACAGATTGCGAGGCAGCCTGGTGCCCATACTTCCCAACCACACTCAAATGCTTGGTGCACAGTTGGTTCTCGAAACTCTCCCCCGTTATCATCACCAACTTCTCTGTTAGAGGCTTTGTCTTATTAGCATTTCATTGCTGGACGTCACCACAAGAAAACCATCATTCACCCCATACCCATCAAATAGCATGCAAACGAGAGTGTCGTCGACTACCTCAGACGATTCAACGAAGAATCGCTGAAAGTCTCATACCTACAGGACGGAGTGGCATTCACAGATCTAAAGTCAGGTCTATGGCACGACAAATTCTGATGTTGCCGAAAGCGAAGGCATAAACTTTATGGAGGACATGACTTGAGCCCAAATTTTATATAAGCTTTTGATATTTGTAAGCCTGTCGGCGAAAAATCCCGACCGAGCCCGCAAGGCTCACCTCTAAGCACTGAAACATCCATTGCTGGAAGTTCCACTGAATCGTCAAGTTACCCCATCATGAATTTCGGAGAGCCTAGTCGACCTATCCACACCCCACATGACGACTCCTTAGTCACCGATATGAAGATTGCAAATTCTAGTGTCAAGAGGGTATTATTTGACAGTGGCTCTTCAGCCGACATTAGCACTCTCGACTGTTTCAGAAAGCTTAAGTATACTGAACAAGATGTAACTCTGACTCGTTAGCCATTGATAGGCTTCGAGCGAAATTCAGTATGCCCCGTCAGCACTATCAATTTACCAGTAATACTGGGAATGAATGGAAAAGGTAAAAGCCTACAAGTCGACTTCCCTGGTGGTGGACATCCTGCCACCTTACAATGCAATCATGGGTCGTCCCACAATGAACAAAATTACTAGAGCATGATTATCAGTTTACCAGCTCCTCATGAAGTATAAGACTAATGAAGGCAAAGTTGGTAAGATACATGGGGATCAGCAATCAGCTAGAGAATGCTACATCAATAGCTTCAAGAATACCACTCAGACGGAACAAAAATGAAGGACCACTAGTAGAGAATCAATGATTTGCGTCGGACCTGGGACCACCATTTGCGCCGAACATCGGTTCGACGGCACATGTCTCGATGCAAATGATGGAGACATGATCTGCGTCGGATTAGGAAACGACGCAAATCTAGTGTTATTTACGTCGCATGTACTGCATAGTCCAACACAAATGACCATTTAGGCCCAGCCCCAACAGCACCATCTGCGTCGCATGATGATTTGTGTGCGACACAAATCATCCATTTTATATTTAAAAAAAAGTCAATCTGTGTCGGACATTGAACACCATCCGACGCAAATGACTGTTTTTTTATCAAAAAAAATTAAATTTCGTGAAAATCAATTCAAGACCTGACATTTTTTTCAAGTCAAGACCTACATCCTAATTCCCATATCCAAATCTCGAAATTCAATATAAATTCCCTCCTACGTTGTATATTATCCCTTCTTAGCCATCCAGGTTTCATCTCAAGATTAGCACATAACCAACTTTGAAACATACAATCAGAATAAAAATCCCTAATTGCCAAACCAGAAGACCCAATATTTGAAACATCAAAACATTGAAAATGAGCATCAATATAAGTTTTTCTCCATGAAGAATTATACAAAAACCCACCTTTAAGGGTTTCCAAGACTAAATTCCTCCAAAGTGGTTCATGGGTACAAAATATATAAAAAGATTTGCTAACAGTAGCTAAAATACCCAAATCTGTACCATCCAAAAAACCCAAAATTTCAAGAACAAGCTCATCAGTAAGAATTTTCAAGTTACCTAAGCCAGTATCTCTGGAACTATGAGAAGTCGAGCTGAGAAAAAAATTTCCCAATGGTTGAACTCCATGATTATTTAAAGGGGCGGAGGATTTGAGACTAAAATCGTTTTCTTCTGGAATCCTTTCACCAGAAAACATCCGCATTCGCCATAGAACACCGCCAAAGAGAGAAGTGCGAGTGGAAGAATTGCGAAAAAACACTAACTTTGATCCGACGGTTTTGAGATGACGGAGAATGAAGTGCGAACAGTGCTGGGATCTCCTCAGTACGAACAGTGCTGCCGCGTTTTGCGGTGGTGGTGAGAGTGAGAGATGACGTTGGTTGTGATGGTGGTGATATGGGTGGTGGTGAGAGGGAGAGAGGGACAGTGGTGAGAGATCTAGGGTTGAGCAACTAATTTGTGAAGGCATGCCTCTTTTATATTATAAGATGATATGCGTCGGATGGGCCTCGTGGGTCCGACGCAAATACTGGTGAAATACTGGATGGGCCATGGGCATTCATCTGCGTCAGATGGGCCACAAAGTCCGACGCAGATACTGTTATACTTTTTTAAATTTTTGCGGGTGGTCATCTGCGTCGGATATACCAAGGGGTCTGACGGAGATCCAAAAACCAAAGAGTCATATGCGTCGGATGGGGTTGGGGTCCGACGCACATGAGCCTTATGCCAAATCAAATATGCGTTTCTCATCTGCGTCGGATTATGGCCAGGGTCCGACGTAAATTATCTTCCCTTTCATTTGCTTAGGTTATTTGCATCGGACTTCGATTACAATCCGATGCAAATTTACCATTTGCGTCAGTTCTTTAAGCATCCGACGTAAATAAGCCGACACAAATCGTGAATTCTGTACTAGTGGACAGAAGAAATGAAAAAGAGAAGGTCCCCAGGCCCTCCCCAACTGTCTCAGCATTTACATCTCCGGAAATCAAAAAGTATACGAATGTCCTCAGCCCGCAAAAGAGGATGAAGAGACTATTATAGATGAAACCCTCGAATGCAAGCTCAAGGTAGGCAAGAATATCAACCCACCACTTAGAGAAAATATCATTCAAGTCCTCAAAGAACGCCAAGATGTCTTCGCAAACTCGGTCACCGATATGCAGGGTTTGGACCCGAGCTTCGCATGTCAGGATTTGAACATTAAAGACGAATTCAGGCTTGTCAAACAAAAAATAAAGACAACAACGTCCAAAAAAGAATCCAGCTGCAATAGCTGAAGTGAAGAAGCTGTTGGAAGCTGGCATAATTTAAGAATGTCAATAATTAAATGGTTGGCCCACGTGGTACTGGTAAAAAAGGCTAGTGAAACATGGCGAACGTGCGTCGACTTTACTGATTTAACCAATGCGTGTCCCAAGGACAATCACCCTCTACCAAAGATTGGTAGGCTTGTCGACTCAACCTCGGGGCACGCCCTGCGCAACTTCATGGACACCAAAGCAGGCTAATATCATATCCTGATGGCGGAGAAGGATGAATGCAAACGGGCTTTTTCACAAGCCATGGCCTATAATGCTACAAAATGGTGCCTTTCGTGCTAAAAAACAATAAGGGCCACATATCAGCGCACTATCAACAATGTTTTCAAAGACCAACTTTGTAGGAACGTGGAAGTATATATGTTGACGATATGATCAACAAAAGAAAAGAGGATTCAGGCCATGCAACCGACTTGATCGAAACACTAAGTACCCTTCTGCGCTACAATATTAAACCAAACCCCCAAGAAATGTAGTTTTGGCTCAAAGGTGCGAAGTGCCTCGGTTTCTTGATCGATGAAAGAAAAATCAATTTCATAAGCCATGCCTTTAGAGGAGCAGAAGGAAAATATAGTTAGATAGAGAAGATGGTATTTGCACTACTCATGGCTAGCAGAAAATTAGAACCGTATTTCTAAGCCCACCCCATCAGAGTCCTCATCAAACAACCTAGTAGGAAAGTCATCGAGAGCATAAACCATTCCAATAGGATGACATAATGGGTAGACCAATTGACTAATTTCGGAATCGAGGCCGGGCCTAGACTAGCCATCAAGGCTCAAGCACTCGTTGACTTCATATCGGGATGCAGATTTCGCCCCTACGACGAGCTCACACCAACACGTGGGAGTTGCAAGTCGCTGGTTGATCAACCAAAACAGGAAGCGGGGTAGGATTGGTCATAAAGCCCCTGGTTGGTGAAGAAATGGAATATGCCATTTAGTTTGACTTCCTAGCCTCAACCAACAAAGCAGGATACGAAGCCCCCATGCATGGTCTTCAACTTCGCCTCCTCTCAGGAGCTAAGTATCTCAAGACTAAGTCCGACTCTCAACTAATAATCAAACAAGTATGGGGATAATACAAAGTTAGAGAAGATAATATAAGAAAGCTTCTTTCTAAAACAAGAGAACTACTCAGCAAACTCGCTCTCTTGTTCAAGCATTCATTATATCCCTAGATGCGAGAACCAACAAATGCTTTGGCTAGGATGGCCAGCTCACTCGAGGGGTTGAGCCCTTGAACCATAATGTGGGATGTCTTACACTAGCTAAGAAATAACGTACAACAACTCCACAAGCTAGATCAGTGAGATACTCAAATGTAATTACACACTACTTCTACACTTCCTTGGTTGAATGGCAAGAGAGTGGGCTTTTTTCTACTTTATCCCTTCTAACATTTAAAATTCTAATTAATGGAGTCAAAATTCCTTGCAAAACATAGAATATCTTTAAATATAGATTGAGTAGATGACATTGCACGTCTAGGTTCTCTAATACCTGTCACCAAATGGCTTGAATCTGTTTAGATGTCCAAGTTTCTAATTTGAAGATGTGCATTTTCTCTTAAGCCATGCAAAAGGGCATAAGCTTCAGCCTGGTTGCCCGAGGTAGCATCTATTTTGTTGCTTCCTTTCGCTTTTTCTAGCTTGTTTTCGATTAAAACTAGGGGTGTCAGAAACAGACATGACCGCTGGGTCAACCTGATACTGACCTGACTTGAACCTGGTTCGACTTGTGAGGGTCAGTCTCCAGACCTGACCGAAACCTAACCTGGGATTACCCAGACCTGACCGGCACCCGCCTAGATTATATTCTGACCTGACCACACAGACCTGCATTCAAACCCGAACCCGACCGAACTAAATCAGATATTAACCCAAAATCCAATTAGGCCCAGTAAATACCTGGTTCAACTCGAATTCTAATTGATCTAAAAATAAAATCTACCTAATTTGACGCAATTTTTCAAACCAACTTATTTTGACGACTAAACTCAACAAAATTACTAAAATTCAATTATTTTTCTATATCTACAAAATCATTTCAATATGGTAATTTATAAAATTACTTACATTTAATAATAATTTAATAAAAAAATAAATTACATTCTCAATTATTTTTACTAAAACTAAATTGAACAAAAATTGAGTTGAACTTGACAGATTTTAATTAAAAACCAAACTTAACTCAACCAAAACTATTTTGTAACCAAATTAATTTATTATTATCTAGATCAAATTGTACTTGAATTTACAAGTCAATTATTTTTACTTTGATTTTTTTTATTAAACTTATTATTATAAGCTATAATACCTTGAATGATGTGAGTATTTTACTAAAATTAGAGTAAATTGGATCGTTGATCTTGATGATCTTTTAAAATCGCTGGTTTGGGATCTTTTGCTTCCTATCTTGATTGCCAACTCACACACAGCTAGCAACAAAACAATTACACAAATTCAAAAATTACAAAAAAAATTTACACACATTAAAATGAAAAATAACAAAAAAACAATTAGTGAAATTACAAAACAATCTCGAAATTTTAAAAAAAAAATGAAAAATCTGAAACCCTACATCTAAAACGAGCAACCCAACGACACCACCACCAGCACTGTCTCCTCCACCAACCCAACGACACCACCAACCCAGATCTATAACACCCTCTCTCTTTCTCTCTCCATCACTCCTACCTCAACTTCGTCGCCATTGTTGCACCTTCTTCTTCTTCCTCTGCAACTGATCTATTAGCTCACCAAGAACAATGGCGTTGGCGTTCGATGAATATGGACGCCCCTTCAATTATACTTCGAGAGCAAGAATCTATGGCTCATTTGTGAGGCTCAAAAGGCCAACATTTTCGCCGGTAAAGCCGTCGCTCGTCTCCTTCGTTCTTCTCTTGGCCCTAAAGGCGTGGAGAAGATGCTCCAATCTCTCGACGATGACATCACTATCAGTTACTTCTCTTTCTCTCTCCTCTTAGATGTAATTTCGAATTGTTATTTTCGAATAGGTTTCCTGGGTGAGAGTGACATTAGTGGCTGCGGTGGTGGCGCGATGCAGGGGAGGGGAGAGAGAAAGGGAACATCGATAAAGCGAGGAAAGGAAGCAAGGTTGTTTGTAGGATGGTGGTGGCCGAATTCGGCAAGTAGGATGGAGGGAGGGAGGGAGGGAGAAACGAGAGAAGAGAGGAAAAGAGTGGGAGTTTTGGGTGGGAAAGATGGGTTGCAGGAGAGACAGAACTACAGAAGGAAGAAGGTGATATGTTAAGGACGATCTAACGGTTCAGTTTGTTTTGTGGCTTCTATCCAACGACTAATATTTATGATCCGTGTGCTTTGTGTTGTTTTCTTGTGTGCCCTTGATTGTAATGATCCAACGGTTTAGATATTGCTTATTAGATGGTTTTGGATTTTGTCTTAAGAAAACAAATAATCCTACCAAATTACTATCCAAAGCAACTACCTCATACTCCAAATCCCTAAACCCAAGATCTCATACCCTATATCCCATTTTTCAAATAATAACTATAATTACTTATAGTAGTAATAAAAAATTTCACAATTTATATCATAAACACTATACTAGTATTAAATTATAGTATAACATAAAGACAATTAACTTAAATAATCTTATAACTTACAAAGACAAGAGTAACTTAAGTGTTAAGTTGTCATATGGTTGTTAACAAGTTACTACCTGGTAACTAGTAAGTATTTGTTAACTTATTTACTTATGGTTTTGTTACTTGTTAACAGTTAACTTATTGATTTTACTTGTTAACAGTTAACTTATTGATTTTACTTGTTAGCATCAAGAGTCGTTATACTAATTCATAATCAATAGAGAATTAGATTGGTTTTACAATTATTTTGATACCAATTTTATACTAAAATGATTAAACATATTGATAAAATAGTTTATTTATACTTTATCATATATAGTCACAACATAATACATATGTTTGTTATTGTTATTGCTATTATTAGCATTGTTGCTACTATTACTATTAGTATTTATATTGTTATTGTTATTGTTAGTATTCCTGTTCTTATTTGTATTACTATTGCTATTGTTAACATTATTATTAATATTACTGTTAATAACATATATAAGCCTACTGATAAAATAGTTTCTTTATAGTCACATATATATACAAAGTTAAGAGAAGACCATAAATACTATACTTGTATTAAACTATAGTATAACATAAAAACAATTAACTTAAATAATCTTATAACTTATAAAGATAAGGGAGTGTTATGGTTCTTAATCTTATACTAGTATTAAACTATATGGTTGTTAACAAGTTACTATTTAGTAACTAGTAAGTACTTGTTAACTACTACTATTTTACTTATGATTGTTACTTGTTAACAGTTAACTTATTTTAATAAGTTATGGTTAGCTTTTATAGGGATAATGATTTGGGGGTATAATTTATTATTATTATTATTGTGCAACATATGAACCCTCGTTATAATCACTTAGGCCTCATATGAACTATCGTTGTAAACATATGAATGTATGATTGTCATTTGTTATAGCATTATAAAATATTAAGAGTCGTTATACTAATTTATAATCAATAGAGTATTAGATTGGTTTTACAATTATTTTGATATATCAATCTTATATTAAAATGATTCAACATATTATTATTTAAACTGTTATTGTTATTGTTATTGTTATTGTTATTGTTAGTATTCCTGTTCTTATTTGTATTTTTACAAATTCACTATTACAAATTCAAAATAGTATCAATATAGTGTTTTTATTGGTTTTTCGTTGTCATCCATATATTTATCGCACACACACATATGTATATATATGTCGATCTTAATACTTTTATTAACATGATTCGTTTACAAAATCCATAACAAATTCAAGATGGCCCGATCAGGAGTTACCCGAAGTTGAGTTGACGTTCAATAGCGAATGGACCCGATGTTTCACAATGATCGAACTAAGGTCATTACTAATTCAACCCGAGTACATTTGACTTAACTCAACCGTACATGAAACCTAAATACGACTTGCACAAACCCGGCAAAAAAAATGTCAACGGGCGATCATATTCGGGAATGGATCGACTTGTAAATGGAACGCTCAGACCTGTCCGGCACCCGGGAATCCAATGATTCAAATGTGTTCGACCCAGTTGAACAAAACCTGACCAATCATGACCTGGGGCACTGACAATCAGAATCCTGACCTGTTCGGGTCTGACCTGGTTCACCGTGGGTATACCTAGAACCTGTTTGAGAACCTGTTTTGACACCCCTAATTAAAACCCAGCCATATGCTATATTCCCCGTGCCATCCTCCTTCTCCTAACTAGCTTCCCAGGCTCCATCTATAACCAGTGTTGCAGGCTCCTTCTGTCGATTGATTTTGTTTTGTTCATTTAGTTTCCATGCGCATCATTATATATTCGCCATCGCTAAGACTTGTTTATTTGATACTTTTGGTGATACCAAAAAGTGCTTTAATGATACTAATTTTAACTATAAATGTCTTCATAAAATCTGAATTGGTGTCACAATGTATTCAATTGGTAATAGAAATGGTAATTAGTAAATTTGGGGGTACCAATAAGTGCACTCATGCTACTAGATTTTACCTTTTAAATACTACTACTTTACCTCGAGTTAAAATCTATTTGAACTCTAATGGTTAGCAGTTTAACTTTAACCCACACTCCTTTAATTTGCCTATAATCAACCCAAAAAGTGGGTTTACTTAAGTTCGTCTTTCAAAAACACTACCACTAAAGGGATGAATATTATTGGACAAAGATCATCAACCAATCATTAACCGCCACCTAATTCTTACAGTGGCGTATCTACTCAGTAACAAGGGGTAGCATCTGCTACCCTTGAATTTTGTCAGAAAAATTATTTTTCTAAAAAAAGAAGAAACAGATTAGTATGACAGAGCAGCTTTCTTCCTTGCCTTATCCTCCTTAGCTCCCTTCATCATCACTCCTCAGATATTCTCTTATCAATCCTCCAATTGATACAATAATATGCCACAAAATAATGTGTTGATTATTCTCAATTTAATTCCAATTCCAATTTTCCAACAAATCAAGCAAAATTCTGATGCTAAATTCAATAAAAGATTACAACTTTCTAACAAGAAAAGAAGGAGATTAATACATAGGATACAAGAATATAGCTCTAACCTCATAAAAAAAGTCAATAACATGGGCTGAAAACAGAGGGACAAAGAAAGAACTGAGAGAAAAGAGGATTTAAAGTTGTCAAAATTATGGAGGAAAACTCCATAAAGCTTCGAAGTAAGGAGTGAAGAAAATGTAAGAGAGAAAGAGATAAAAGATTAAGAGGAAAGAGAGATATAGAATGAATGAAATAAAATTACAAAATATCAATATGTTTCTAGAAGATATAAAAATAATCTGATAGATAGTCATAGAGCTAGAGATAAAGCATGCATAAGCTAAGAAAAATACAATTTTGCCCATTAATACAAAAGTTGATTGACCAACCTATATGTATTTGTGTTATAGGTATAAATTAGCAATTAGAATATGACAATTTGAACAATAAAGATGAAATTGTGATGTTTATTTAAGACTCTAATTAGATATAATCATATAATAATCAATATATTTATGAATCATGAAGCAAACAAAAAAGAGGGTAGTATTGTTTGGTTGGCAAAAATATGGGAAAAACTTCCTACAAAATGGAGAAATTTACTTACCTAGGTCCCTATAAGTAAGTGGAAATTCCCATGATAAGTTAAAATAAATAGATATATACTTTTCATAGGAAAAACAAATTCATGTGAAAACTAACTTATTAGGAGAAAATGCTTCATGTGTTAAACAAACACTTAATCAGTGTAATTTATGGGGGGTTTTTTAACCGATATCGCAGAGTTACGCTACCCCTCACTTAAAATCCTAGATCCGCTCCTGTTCTTACTGCTTAAGCAATATAAGCAATCATGGTATGGTAAGTAATAATGGAGCATTTTCTCCCCCATACAATACCAGATACAGTTTTTTAAGCGAAATTTGTCAAAAAGACCTTTTATATCACTTTTTGCGAGAAACAATCTTTTAAAAATTTGCTGGTAACTTAAGACCTTAAACATAATGTTTTTTGTGCGAAACAATACTCTACTTTGCAACGTTGACCAGCCAAATTCTGACGTTGACTCACGTGACTCGTGTTTTGCTTCTTTGAGCCATTTCCCTCCATTTTCCTCCTCCCCCACCCTACCCGCCTTAACCACCATAGCCTCAGCCCTAGCCCCACCCCTCCCCCACCTCGAAACCACCCCCATCCACCTGAACCACCCCACCCACCTGAACCACCCTACACACAATCTCTTTTTCTCTTCACCAAACCCCAAACCCACCAACGTCAACCACATCACAACCACCAACATTGAAACCCACCAACCGCTATCTCTCTCTTCACCAAGCCCCAAACCAACGACCTTCAGCCATAGCACCACCACCAACATCGAAACCTAAACCCACTATCTCTCTCTTCTGCTTCACGATCATTTAACTTGGTGGTGGTGATGCATTTTCGGTGGTTTTGGTTCTAATTTGATTGAGGTGACGATTCGAATTGTGGGTTCGAATTCGATGGTGGTTGTAGTTTGAATTTTCATGGTGGCGTGGCGGTATGTTTTGGGGTTCAAATGGTGGTGGCGGTGCTTTTTGTGGTGATGGTGTTTTTTAGGGTTCGAATGGGAGTTGTCGTTAGGGGTGATCACCGGTGCAGGACCAGACCGGATCGGACCGGAATCTGGAAAATATTTGGACTGGGACCGAACCGGAATTTTTCCGGTCCGGTGCGGTTTTGGACCTGTTGGATTGGAATCTTTATTTTTTAAAAAAAAAAATCTTTTTTATTTGATTTAAAAATATTTATAAATTAGATATATTAAAATTTAATAATTTTAATAACAATGTTCTGAAAGGTAATAAATAATAGGTTTTTAATTTTCTAACTTTCTACTTACTTTTAAAACTTTTTTAACATATAAACTTTTTTTCACTAAAAAATTAGAAATTCCAATCCACCGATCTGGGCCGGAATTTTCCGGGTTTGGACCGCACCGAACTGGGAACCCGGAATCGGGATTTTCTGTGGACCAAGGACCGGACCGGAATCTTCGGTCCGTTTTGGTCCGGTCTGGTCCAGATTCCGGTCCAACCCTGGTCTTTGCACATCCCTAGTTGTGGTGTCGGTAGTTTTCTAGGTTTTGGTGTTGTCTGGGTGGAGTAGTGGCGGTTGTCGGTGGGCCATGGTGAGGCATGAATAACGACTGGTTTCATAGGTGGTGCGAGGGTTGAAGATGATGGAGGGTGGTGGTGATGGGTAACAATTGGGGGGGGAATGGAGGGAAAAGGCTTAAATTAAGCAAAACACGAGTCAACGCAGGAATCCAGATGGTTAACGTCGAAAAATAGACAAAAGGTGTTGCTTACAAAAATTTTACATTTAAGGTCTTAAGTTGCCAGAAAATCTCTAAGAAATTGTTTCTCGCAAAATGTGATATATAAACGGTCTGTTTTGGCAAATTTCGCTTTTTTTTAATCAGTCAACTTGGAATACAGAAGCCTTAGTTTGTTGAAGAATTCCCTCTACTTACCCAAAACTAAGTAGCACCAACTTAAACTTTCAAATGGGGCGACAAGTTGACAACCCCAACTTGGCTTCTTGAATCGACATAATTGTTTCTGACTCGGTTAAAAATTTTGAGTCGAACTCAAATAACTCACAAGCCAATTATACTCACTAGTACCCCTAGCCATAATCATCATACTAAAAAGATGGTTAATTAGCCCATTGAAGTAAAAAACCCTAGCCGTTTCCTCTCCTCTCTCCCTCTTCCTCTCCAATTCTCTTTTTAGGGTTTTTAATTTTCTTGGCCTCCTTGGTCGGAAATAGTCTAATTTCTTTTAGAAATTAGACCATTTCCGACCATTTTCCTTAGATTTTAGTGTTTTTTCAGTGTTACTATCTTCTTTATTGCTTTCTTCTGTTCAGTTCTCTCCATCTGTGAGAGTTTTTGTCCCCCTTTTTGGTGGTTGTTTCTCATCTTTGTATGAGTTTTCTTAATTTTATGGTGTCAATAATTTGGAAGATGGTCTGGATCCATAAAGGTTTAGGTATTTTTAGCAATTCGTCATTGGGAACAATTATATCACAGAATCAGATTGTAAAGGTCTCTACTTGGAAAGATGCAAAGACATCGAAGTACACTGCTCGCGTCAAGCTTGAAGCGGTGGAGTTGGAGCTGTGCTCGAGTATGCTTAAAATTAATTGGTTCCATTGTGAAAATTGTTGCAATTTGCTAAATCTGTATTTTTCAGATCTTAATTATCATTGTATGTGCCGTTTAGCTTATTATTAATGATATATTTTCTTCCCGTCAAAAAAAAAAAATTAAGAAAGATGGTTAATTCCATACCCAAAAATAGAATGTAATTTGCATAGTGCCAAAAATATTGAATAAGAACCATCCAAATAAGACAGAAGTATCATACAAGAATAAACATTAGTAGAAGTGATACAAGACTATCAAGAATGAATCAATAAGCACATTTTCAACAACGATGTCGATGTCGTACAAAAAGATACAAAAGGATCAGTATGTATACTGCTACATAATAAAGAGACTTCCTAGGTAGTATTTTAGAGACCAGATTTACTCTTATATCAAATGCTGGCCCCTCCAAGCCACAATGCAGGCTCAAATGTCCCTTTAAAGGGTAGGCCATTTCCCCCCCGACTTCCACCCACTATGAACAATCTGTATACCAAATTAGTACAAACGTAAAGCCCAACCATATTTGGATTAAACCACCTTCGTAAACTGGCTAATATGCACCTGTGGTCTCTCATGTTTGGATAAGTTTAAAAAAAAAGTGCTTCTGTGTCTCAGAGACTCTGTCATTTGCATTGTGTAGACTGTGAATTAAGGTCATCAATATAGTTTGTCATAGAATCTGCAAACCTTTTTGCTTGGAGGCCAGGCTTCAAAGAATTGATATCACCCCACTGGGCACAAGCATCAGTAAACCAGCTATCTCGGCCAGAACACCATGATCCAGGAACAACTCTGTTATGTCTGCGGTTGAGTATTTTCTCATCGATCATGGTCAAAACTGGATCATCCTTTTGAAATTGTCTTGCAATAGCTGCTCCACTCTGAATCATCTGATCAAAATCAGATACATTCAGATAGTGGGGCTCCATTTTTGGAGGACTATCCCATATCATGTATCTCAAATCATTGTTGACAGTTGTGTTTCTGAACTCTGGTGAATTGCAAATGACGGAATGAAAATAGCCTTCTTGGGGCAACATTGCATTATTAAAATACATTAAGATGGTGCGAGGGAGATTATCCCAACCAAAGAGGCAAAATTTTAGAAAGGACCGGCTTAAGATAACCCAGGGAGAACCTGCCAAGAAGCAAATAAATGTCATCAATCTACCAGGTGTGTTTATTCTACTCATTCTACAGCAATGAAAGACAGTCAGAAGAGTTGCCTGTAAAAACTTTGAAAGCAGCAGGTGTAGGCCGCTTTTGTGTTGCAGTAAATATCTGACTTTTTCTAGCTAAGTATATTGATGGGTCCACAATGATGGGCTGGATCCTTTGTTGTCTGCAAATATTAAATAGTTTTTTAAGGGGAAAAAAAAAAGCAACACCAATGCTTAGGTGAATCAGACCTATTTGCGAAAAATGATGAATTGAGGTAAATGAAAGGGTTTGCCTACTCTTTCCACCCGAGCTCACTGGTGTGATCAATGAAATTGAGGTCTCGCTTTATTGATGAGAATACATGAGCCAAGTCTGAAGTAAATAATCAGAGACTTTAATTAGCATCAACAATGGAAATAGAGGATATCTAGACCACAGAACAAACAACCAGCAAATATTAGCATAGGTAAGAAATGCAGCACCTTACTCAAATAATGCATCATCCAAACATAGCATCAAATGACAAGTCAGCAGAAAAGATAGCTGGCATATCTACAGAAAAATCACCACCAAAGTCTATGTATAGTAAATAGACTAATTATAACCTGACATAGAAGGCAAAACTCTTCTCTTTAGATGGAAGATGTTTGCTGATGATACAGAAACTCCCAGTCTACGCAGGCCAGTCTCGCTGAGGAAGTCATTAGTCACAGTAATAACATCAAATTGCTGAGAGTCTATTAGCACGGTAATTGGGAAGAAGATGTAAAGACCAGGAATTTGTATGGTCCTGCTACCCCAGCAACCTGTTCCCTTAATTTTCGTATTCCTTGCATGTATTAATTGCTCTACTTTTATAGCATTTGACAAAATGGGAAAGAGACCAATAAGCAAACTACTAAAACAAGAATTTGGCTAAAACACTATCCAGTAATTTGACACTCCAAATATAAGCATCAATTGATATGGCCATCAGCACCAAAGGACTAGGCAAAATAAAGCCCCACTGACACCTCTAATTAAAAAAAGGAAAATTAAAATTATTCGAGACAGATAGTACTAAATCTAGGAAAACATGCTTCAACATAATTCTCAATTTGATTTACAAGCATTTAGAAACATAACAAGAAAAATAAACTCTACAGCCTACTTGCCCCACCACAATTCAAAAAAATTCCCAAAAAAAGCTTTGTGATGGAACCACGTCGGTTACTGCTTTGTTTTCTTCTTATACTTCAGGAAGTATTGCAGGCATGAGGCAACTCAGAAGCATATGCATCATAGGACTCCAATTTCAACGAGATCAATTCTCAACCAAAAAGTAGGAGAAACTAATTAGGGCATAATTTAGGACTATCCTTAAGACATGTCCACAGAATATAGAATACAGAGATGATATTCATCACTGCTTATGCTGCTCCTTCCCCAAGATATACGTGAATATATATATTTATATATACAATTTGTACGTTTCTTAAGTTATTCCAATCTAACTCAACTCATAATTCAAATAAATAATTCATCAATCATAATTTCAAAACAAACTTGCATTTAAACTCGATATCTTGCCATGCCAAGTTCCCACAATAGATTAAAGAGGTGTGAAATCGATTTTCGAATATCTTTCCCCGGTGAAAATGAACAAATGATGACTGTTTTTAAGATACACCTTATAAACTGATTTTTGGTGATGCTTTTAACAAAAATGCAGAATACATATGATCTTAAAAGTTGTATTTGGCATGTGTTAGGTTATACACAATGAACTCTAAAGGGAAAATTCGGTTTTTTCTCTAAAAGAGTGTGATGTTTTAATGTAAAATCTACAAGTTTTCGAACTTAGTTTCATCTATGAATTAATTTATAAGTGCAGCCACCCTTATAAACCAATATGTATTACTAATATTCAACTAAATAGTGTTTCTTAAAGATAAGTATATTTTTAATTCATTCATCGAACTTTTATATGCACTAGTACTGTTTTCAAAACGTATTTTCTATAATACCTAATACTTATATTATTTCGATGCCTATAAGGGCAACTACTTGGACTTTCACTATTCAAGGGACAATTAGATAAACTATTTAAATTATGTAATTACCCAATTGAAAATAATTACTTAGTGACGAACCACGATTATGACGAGTACCCTGATGAAGGCCCTCAAAATCCAACATAGCCCACTCTTCATCATTATAACTTAAGTGCATGGTACCAAGAGGCAAGAAAAGACAACACTTATAGGCCAGAAAAAGAGTGGCTTCTTTCACTACTTTTCTTTTCCTTGCTTTCTTTTTCTTCTGAGAAGGCATATAGAGACAACCAGGTAAAAACCCCACTAAATCCTGAATGAGTACACCGAAATGGGACCTAACCTGACGAGCAACATTGATGCTGGTCAGTGGCGCTGGCGCACCAACATTGGTTTTCAAAATATTAATACGAATAGTCTTGGAGCTTCATAAATCATAATAGCTCCCACCATGACATTTCATAACCCCTGTTATAAGAGATCAGAAATATGAAGACTTACATGTATAAAATTCCTAGTGCAAACACAAAGATGCCTTCAAAGTAAGCAAAAGAATGATATCATCTAATCTCTTACATGTGTATTATCATTTATCAAAGAGTAATTTGATTGGAGTAAAGCCTCATGCTCATCTATCTTATTCCCTAAGGAAAAGAACTGCTATAAATCTAGGGGACACAGCTTTCACCTTAGGATAAAGTAATGTATCAAGTTATCAACACAACCAAATCCATATAACAAACATCAAGGGAGTCCATTTACCACTCCCTTTCCTAAAAACCCTATTGGCTGAGAACAAATCTATCTCCCTGAAGTAAGTGAGAAGACAACAAAAAGGGAGTAAAGATTCAGAAGACAAAAAAAAAATCCCTAATGATCAGTAAATCCAAGGGCACCATGTGTCACATATAACATGTTTATAATTAAGTTACTTCCTAAGCAGCCACCATCATGAGTCCAAAATATCCGTCCCAGAGGTTGGGGGGATCCAGTACCAGATACCACATAATTTCATAAAAGGCATGCCTATAGCAAGGAAGTTTTAAGGGCAGTATCCTAGCCACAATCTTGTGGTGGTACTGCAAACCAAACTTGAACCTCCTAATATTTCGCTAAAACAGTTCCTCAATATGTCATTCCAATTACTAAATGAACAGGCTTCTGTTGAGCTGCAAATAAGAAGAAATCACTTTCATCGCTAAAGAGTAGTCAACAAAAGCTTCAGAAACAATAGCCTGCAAGGATTCCAATTCAGAGGCACGTTTACAGGAAACAGTAAAACCTTTCATGCTTTCTTTCAAATAAAGAGTGCTTCCATATATTCTTCAAGCCCAAGAAATGGCCAAAAGAAGCCAGTAGCAGTGAGTATCTAACTTTTGTCCCTAGCTTTTTCTTGTATTCTTTTAGTGCCCACTGCCCACCAAAAAAATAAACCATAAATCTTCACACTACCTGTTTCTAAGTTGTCGATACAACAATACCATCACAAACTAATCGAACCAACCAAAATTAATTCTACAGAGAGGTGCCTTAATACTTGTAGTAAATTGTTGATGCTACCCACTCATAGTAGATCAGTTCCAGAGGGTTGCTACAGTTCCCTCTATCCTAATTCTGCTATGTAAGACATCCTATATACAGCTCCATCAGCCATGAACCGCACCATTGAATGAACTCATAGAAACTTCCAAAGATCTTCCCAGCAATAGTTTCACATCCAACACGACTCATAAGTCATCACACAAACTCACCAACAATTAACCTTTCTTCGTCTTTTAATCAAATGAAGATGGATAATATAAACAGTGAACATGACTAAGAATCTCATAGAACCATCATCCTTTCCTACATAAACAACTTCAGTAACCTCCATGTTGCCCAACTAACATCAAGGTGATGACCTAAAGCCCTCCTCGCACAAATACATAACTACAAATACTCAGTCAACCACAAAGATCTCAGATTATATTCCTTAATAAACCACTATCCATAATTTATCCCAAACTTCTTTTTGTCAAGAAATAAGTAACTACCACCATACATAAACAAACCATAAAAGGAAATAAAATACTTCCTCCCTTCTACAATAAATGAAACACTTATCATTTCAGTTTCAGGTCATTTAAAAATAAATAAAATGTTACTTCATATGGCATTTAGTTCTTTTCATCTCTCTCGATCACAAGGGTCCCTCTTTTTTTTATTTCTCGCTATATATCTCCTCTTTAATCCCGGTGCCTCGGAAGCATTATAAGCAACAAGAAGAATGATAATAACAATTATGGGAAGGGTAAAAAATTACCATCCTGAGTAAGCAAGGGGTAATCAGAGGCACTCAAAGTGATGAACCAATCCCAGCCTTGATCCAATTTCAACAAAACAGCAGCAGCTCTAAGTGTAGCTGCAATATTAGTAGCTCCCATATTAGTCAACCACATAGATTTGCCAATCACTTCCACATTTTCGAATGCCTGAATCGCCGGCACCGACCTCACAGCGGCAGCAAGCCACTCTCTCTCGAGCGTCGAAGCGTCCGAAGATAGATGCAATAGATACCAATTACGCGGGTGGTACACGGCCAGCAAGAGACGTAGCATGCGCTCCTTATCGCCGCCTCCGCCGTATATATAGTAAGCGAACGACGGGGGGAATTGGGGCCCATGGGTTGGGATTGTGGTGGGTTTGTTTATCCATGATGATGTGAAAGCGTATGAGGCGTTCAGCCCGGAGATTGATGTCAGAAAAAGGAGGAGAGAGACTAACAAAGCTGAGAATAGTGCCAATAACCACTTCTTCCTCTCTGCTGCTCCCATAACAACAATTAACAATATGTTTACAAACTATATGTTAGAAAAGAGTTGTTCAAATTTTGTAAGTTCGAATTATGATGGATCTGCGCAGCATTTGATGGAATAGGCACACAGCACAAGGCACACCGATTGATTGGGAATTTGTTGGTTGTGGAATTGCGTGAACAATCTAATTGAAATTAAAATTGAAATTGAAAAGGGGGAAATTCATTGAGTTTGATCTAATGATGAAGGAGAAGAATATACGAGGTTAGGTTAGGGTTTGCCAACGTAGAACGAGGACTTGATTTGAATTTGATTTTGTATTTCCAACTTGTTTCATAAATTTCGATTGCTGTACTGGTTCACGTTTTGAAGTTTGAACAGCAGTTGTATGTAATGTTGATTAATGGAGAGTAAACAATATAAGGAGTGAGTTCATAATGAGATAAAGAATTATTTAATTAGAATAATATAAATTTTGACCGATTTCTTTTCTCCAAAACAATACAACCTTTGAATTATTTTTAGGATTTTTTGTCAGAAAAGATCTTATAAATGATGTGTTTTGTAAAAAAGTACCTTATAAAAAAAATGTTGTGAAAAAATATCTTTTACAAGGTTTTTTATTGCGAAAGAGTACCTGTTGCGAGAATTGGGGAGTTGACCAAAGATTTCGGCGTTGACTTAGTCACATGCATGTCACATGCTCATTTAATCCATGAAAAACCCCCAAAAAAATCCTAAAAACTCGAAAATCCCCCCCCCCCAAATTACCCCATCGGCCCATCCTCTTTCTTCTTCCTGTTCTCCAGTTCAACTACATAACAAGACCTAGAAGAAAGATCATAGGAGCCATACACATGATGCTAGTCATTTATGTGAACTCCCTTGGTTTTTGCAAAATTTGATTCACAACCGTTTGAGAAGTAGTGAAATTACAGAAAATACAGGAGAAAGATGGAAGTGAAATAAACTGATGGGATGTAATTAATTGTAATATCTTGTCACTAAAATTTTGATTGGTATGTAGAAAGGGCATAGAGGATATGATTTTGATGGCAGACTCTTGGTAAACTCTTAAATCTGGCTTTGTTTGATTTCCCTCAAGTAAAGTTGGGTCAAGTAGGTGTTCTCTTCCATTCTTCTTTGAGCTTCTGCTGCATTAAAATTTATCATTTTTGTTCTGAAATGTATGTTTCCTATATACATATATAGGGATCTTGAGACCACAGAAAAAACCATAGTAGTGTTGTTGCATAAGCCGGGTGTTGTGGCCTTTACAGTGCGCTTCTTGTTCATCGTAAAAAATCCACTTATCATTGTAATTCAAGAGTTTTGGAAAACATTCTACAGATTAGAGCAGTATCGTTTGAACTTTGATGGGTACTTTTTCAAACGCTATCTTGTTATTCTGTGTAGAAATACTATTATCTAACCGTTTATAGTGACTAAAATATGAGTATAATGTTATTTTAAATGTGAATTCAACTGCATAACAGTTCTAGAAATTGGTTATAGTGACTAATATGGTAAATTAATGGTTTGTAACAGATGTAGCGGTGTCATGAAAAACAAATGAGAATTGAACTGGAGAAGAGGAAGAAGAAGAAAGAAAGAAAATGGGGTAATTAGGGAATTTGGGAGGGGGAGGATAATTCTGCTTTTTAGGGTTTTTTTGGGATTAAATGAACATGTGACATGCACGTGACTAAGTCAACGCCGGAATCTTTGGTCAACTCCCCAATTCCGGCAAAAGGTACTCTTTCGCAACAAAAAACCTTGTAAAATGAACTTTTTCACAATAATTTTTATATAAGGTACTTTCTTACAAAAAACGTCATTTATAAGGTACTTTCTGACAAAAAAAATCCTTATTTTTAATACTATAAACTTTATACCAAAATTCCTAGAATAAGACAGCCTGTGTCGAAACCTGTAAAACAAGTAAAATAATTTTTTTTAAAATAAAATAAAACCACTTTATCCCTCCTCCCCCACTCCCACCCTCAAACTAGCCCCACCCCCCACAACCACTCCTCAACTCCTCCCCCGCCTCTGCAAAATCACCCCCTCCCTTCCCCCGCCCCCAGAAAGCCACCCCCTCCAACCATTTCCTCTTCAAAAACAAGAACAACCACCCTCTTTCTTCTCTTTCGGTTTGTAGTTTATCCACCCTCATTTTCTTTCTCTCCAAAACTCTAACAACAACAATGGCGGACACCTTCAAAAAACCCAACATTTTTTCCTTCCTCAACTCCTTCAACCAAAACCCTAAAATCCCACTCTTCCATCTCTTCAACCTCCCCTTTTCCACCACTCCTAAAACCCCAACTCCCATCCTCTGTCGGCCCCTCCAAGCCTCTTCCCCTAATCCCACAAAATCATCCGCCATTAAAACCCAAGCTCAACAACAATTTTCTCCACCTCTCAAAGACTCATCTTTCATTTCCTGATCCACCCTCGACGAACCCTGAAAAGGGTCTAATGTCCTCGTTGAAGCTCTTGAGCGTGAGGGTGTCATCAATGTGTTTGCTTATCCAGGTGGTGCATCCATGAAAATCCACCAAGCTTTCACGCGCTCTAAAACCATCTGCAATGTCCTCCCTAGCTCGCCACGAACAATTAGAGGTTTTCACCACCAAGGGATATGCTACAGCTATTGGGGAGGTTGTTGTTCTTGTTCAGAGAAAGTGGTGGAGGAGAGAGAAAGAGCAAGGGGTGTATTTGGGTGGTGGACTGGTGGTTGCGTCGTGGAGAGGAAGGAGGAAGAGAGAAAAAAGAAGTTTTTATTTAATTATTGATTCAAATTTAAATAAAAAACCAACCAATGAAATGGCGACACGTGTCCCCGTTTACCTGTTTATCAGGTTGCACCCGATTTTGTCTTACTCTAAGAATTTTTGTACAAATTAAGTTTGTATTATTAGATCTGGCCAAAGTTTGTATTATTCTAATTAAACAATCCTATAGAAACACTTACACAAAATTTCATCACGTACTCATGTGATGAAAAGTAACAAACAGTTTACACCATTAACTATTAAAGGTTATTTGGTACATTTTTCACAAACCTTATGAGTATGCATTTTCGAAATTACAAGGGTATTGCATGCATTTTGAAAAACCATAAGGAACCTTTTGAAAAATCTAAATATAATTTGTATTTGTTTTCTTGGTAATAGATAGCGAATAGGGAAGTGATGTAGATAGAATTCGATCCCCAGGTCTCGGTACGACCCATAAAAGACTTTACCAACTAAACTAGATGGCATCCACATATTGTTTGTATTTGTAAAGTAGAAAAATAAAAGAAACACAAAAATATTACTTCCCCCGTTCCAAAATAAATGTTACGTTGACTTTTTCATGTAACCCAAATGCGCTTTATTGATCATTAGTATTTGTAATTGTGCACAAGTAAAAATTATAAAAAGTTGATATATTGAAAGTATACATTGAGAAACAATAGAAATCGACAACTGAGCAAATCTAACCGGATCTCATTTGACTATGTTGTTCTTTATATAATAGTGAGAAAATAGAGTCAAAGTTAGTTGATAAATAGTGTTAATTTATTCAATGTAACACTTATTCCAGAATAGAGAAAGTTTATGTTTAGTTGTTTACACACACATATTATTTGTTTACACACAAAACCATTTGTTCCATACATAAACTTTGTTAGATGCATCGAATCGTAGATATCTATCGTTTCTCTATATAACACGCTTAGTAATTATTTGGTAAATACTTCCTCCTTTCCATTAAGATTATTCCATTGGAGTACGAAGTATTTACTTTTTTAAGTTTTGGATGGAAATTTTCTGCTTTGCTTTGGCTTAAACTTGTGTTCAACATATCAATAATGATTTGTATGCAATGTAAGTGCCTTCGAAATGCTCCTAATTCTCAAGCTACCAACTCATTCTCCAAATATGATACTTGAAATTTATCAAAAGACACGAAAACATACCAAATAAGAGTACGCAAAATAGTGTAGCTTGAGTAAATGATGCAATAATGAACCTTAGAAGAAATAAAGGGATGCTGCTCATTTACAGAAGTTGGGTTAAGGACAAGAAAATAACATAATCATCAGGATAGAGGGCAGTAATAGATAGAATGAATTTGACAATCTTAAAAAATTGATGACCTAACAAATTGATATACTTCATGAATGACACAAATGCTCCAAACAAAGTGTTAGGCTCCAATCATACAGAAGCACTAGTAAAAAAAACGCAAGGGCTACGTTTTTTTTAATAGTGAAGGGCTGCAGTTAGCCCAAAAACCGCAGCCCTTCGAATACGAAGGGTTGCGGTCAATGCAAAAACCGCAGCCCTCTTAGTGAAGCGCAACCCTTTGTGGGTTATTTTAAAAAAAAACTTATTTGAAAGGAATTCAAATGTTAAGCGTGGGGTAGGCTTAAAATGTTAAGCGCACGGCTAGGGTTTCTGTTTCCTCATTCTCACAATCTCCTTCCCTCATTCTCTCTCCTCTCTCACAATCCCTCTCTCTCATCTACTCGATCTTTCCGACGCACCAAATCCTTGCTTCCCTCATTCGCCGCTCTGCTACGCTGCCGCACCAAATCCTTGTTTTCCGCTCTGCTCGATCTCTCATCTGCTTCTGACGCACGCCACTGGACTTCTGCCGTCCAGCCATTCCTCGTCTGTCCCTCATTCTCTCTCCTCTCTCACAATCTCCTCGTCTGTCCTCCCTCGTTTCGAACCACTACCACAACCTCTTTCCCTCGTTTCGAACCAGCCACCACAGCCCAGCCAACACAATAACAATAGCGGCACAGCAACGATGCAACAACAGCAAGACCACGAAGGAGAACGAAGCACCAGCGACGACACGGCAACGACGCCACCGGAATGACAACGAAGCACGAAGAACGTGGCAACAACAAGCCTTAACAGAGGAGAGAGAAAATTAGGGAAGAACGAAGGAGAGAGAACGCGAAGGTGTTTAATTTTTCGTGAATTTTTCAGTTTCAGATCTAGAATTTTTCAGTTAATTTTTCGTTTAGTTTCGAAAGTGTCAATTTTTCAGTTTTAGATCTAGAATTTCTTCTTTTGTTGTATTTTCGTTCCGAAATTTGAATTTAGGGTTTTTTCTAGCGATTTAGGATTTTGTTTGTGATAATTTATCCAGAATATTCGCTGGGATTTTGTTTCGGATTTATTTGTGATAATTTATCCAGATCATGTTGATTTCGTTTCATGAATTTATATTTTGTACTGTTCTTTAAAATTTCGTGATGCTCAAATAAAAACATATACTCAATAACTGTTTTTGGATATATTTAGGACTATAAAATGTAAAAACAAAAATTTATTTTTTTGGTGAACAAGGGCTGCGAGCTTTAGCAAAAACCGCAGCTTCCATAAATTGCAACCCTTCATTTTTGCCGAAGGGCTGCTGGCCAAAAACGCAGCCCTTAGGGCTGTTTTGACCGCAACCCTTGCGTTTTATTCCACTAGTGAAGCACCCAAATAAAGTAATACTTTATTAGGTCAGATTCTAAAAGTAACATACACAAAGTAATTGGAGCTAAGTAGTGCCCTGAATATAAGAACAATAAGAGTGTTCAAATACTTTGTTGGTGCTGTAGTTCATGAAGATGCAAAGAAAGCACATACAAAGCTGACAACGCATAGAAATTATTAATCAGCACTAAGCACAGTTAAGAAAATTTTAAGCAACAAGAAGCATTATACCACATTTTAAAGTGACATTTACTAGATTCCCTCTATACCATCTTGCTTGTACAAAGCTGACCAAATCATCCACACATATCTTTTATGTTATAATCAGAAATTATACCCCAATCAATTACCATACACCAAATATGTCAATTAAATAGGCTGACAAGGCATATGGCTCTGTATAACTTAATCAACTAGAAGCAACTAGCCTAGTAGAAAAAAAAAAGCTTTCATATTCATTATAAAAGTTCACCCTCCTAGACAAGTATAATACTCATGTTGCCTTTTGTAAATAGTAAGAATGAGCAAAATCAGTACTAATACAACTTCACTTAATTAAGAAATAACAGTTTACAATTTTAATTCGGTTTTTTCACCATATACCCTTGATAAAAAAATTTTTTTGCACCATATACCCTTTCGAGTTTTCCAAATTCACCATATACCCCGACGTTTTAAAAAATACATCAAACTACCCTTATGACTAACGGTATTAGACTTCCGTTAGTCATTAACCCTTAATCCCACCTTCTAACCCTCATTAACTCCCCTAAACCCTAACCCTCTCTAACCCTAACCCTAACCCTAACCCCTAAACTAATACCCTAAACCTAACCACCCAACCACCACCTCTTCCCCACCCCACCCCTGTAGCCCCCCACCCCACTACCCCATCATCCCCCCTTCCCCCACCCCCGCCCATACAAACCCCCCACCACCCCTCACCCACGCAAACCCCCTTCCCACCACCCCGCCCCAGACCCCCCTCCCCCCACCCCCCCACCCCCTTCCCCCACCCCCTTCGAATCCCGCAGCCCCCTTTCCCCACCCCTTTCGAATCCCGCAACCTTTTTCCCTCCCCCGCAACCCCCCTTCCCCCGCAGTTTGTGGTTCGCGAGTTCTGGTCCAGACAAATGGTGGGTGGTGCGACGGTTGCGGGGGTTCGATGCAATGTGTGGTTCGATGCGACGGTTCGCAATGTGTGGATTTGGAAAGTCGAAAGGGTATATGGTGCAAAAAAAATTTGACCTGAGTATATGGTGAAAAAATCGATTTTAATTAGTTTGACGCTTTTTGTATGCATTCCACATAGCCAATGATATGGCATCTCGCTTTTTCACACACTCCTTGGTTTCTTCATGCACTTCCTTCCGAGTAAGCGACATTCTTGTGTCTTGTGATGTGTCTTGTGATGCAATCTCTAAGTCTGCCTCTCTTGTAATTTCATCATTTGGATCAACGCCCCTAAGGTAGTTATGTATTACACAATAAGCAAAAACCACATCCACTTGGGATTCATATGACCAAAAAGGCTCTGCATCCAAGACACGAAATCTCTTTTTTAAAACTTCAAACGCCCTCTTTATACACACTCTCAACGAAGAATGACAAAGATTGAATAATTCTCGTTCATTCTCGGGAGGGTTGTTGGCATATTCTTTCAAGTGGTAACGAACACGCCTAAATGGAGGCATAAAACCTTTACGGTCCCCATACCCAGCATCGGCAAGAAAATATTTCCCTACATTCGAAAATTATCATCAATATATTAATCAATTCAAGTGAACTTTAGACCATTACTATCAACAAGAGAATATTAGACCTTAAGGAACGTTAAATAAGGGTGTTCATAAATATCTGATCCGTGATCCGTTCGATCTGATCCAGTATTTTGGACATTCGATCCGATTTTTTAGTTTTCAGATATTTCGGATCGGATATCCGAAATTTTCGGATCGGATACGGATAGGATATCTGAAACATGGGAATTTTTCGGATATCCGATCCAAAATATCCGAAAATATCCGTTTTCAAGGCCGGATATCCGAAATATATGATGATTCGATCCTAACGTTAAGCCCTAACGTTAAGCCCCTTTTCAAGTGCATCACCGAAAACCCTTGCATCATGAGTGGAACCTTGCCAACCAGCAAGGACATACGTGAACTTTAGATCAAAATCAACAGCAGCTAATACATTTTTCGTTGTCTTATCCTTTCTTCCCCGAAATCTCTCTTGCATCTCAAGAGGAACAGATGCACGTACATGGGTCCCATCTATAGCTCCTATGAAGTCTTCAAACCAATGAAAAAACCTAGGTTTGTTCAGAATTTCTGGTTGCACATCAGTTCCTGGTGGTTTCATGACATATGGGTACAATCGAAGGATTGCTTGGAGCACAATATGGAAGTATTAATGTATAGTCCAAGTAGATCGAAAAAATCTTCCCCCAACATCCCGAAATCTTACATTATGACCCAACACGTATTGAAAAAGTAAAACTTGCTCCTTGAGGCTCATTTGCTTGCTTACCTACAAAAGTCCCTTTTCAACTAAAATATTACACAAGATAAAAAAAGCACTAGGCCTCATACAAATCAGCCCAATACAATGACTATCACCACAATATAAAACACTATCGATATTAGCTTCCCTCATGCTATCCCTATTAACATAAGTGTTTAGTCTTCTTGTCTGGCAAGTAAACTATTTTCCCAAGATGTTCTTCAATTGGAGACTTGTGCAACGATGTCTGAATCTGGTAAATCCGAACCTGAGCTCCGTTCCCAAACCTGCAAAAAAGGGACCCACCCGGATATTTGAGTGGTGGTTCCCCCTCCGAAGCTTAAGTCAGGAATCAGGAGTTTGAAGGAAAAAGTAGAGATAGAGAGAGAAAGTGAGAGAGTATTTCCACAGAGTAAGTTTACACTGTTTGCATTGAATTACCTTTCTCCTGATTTCTGGGGTATTTATAGTGGTTGTGATATGACTGTTGGCTTTTTATGGTACCCTAGAATAAAGGCACCTGATTGGCTAGGCAATCAAATCACGACACTTGGCACGCTATGGTTGGAGATGGATCATCAACCAATCACCAGCAGCTATTTTAAGGATTTGGGCTCTGACTAACCTTTGGGCCAGAAAGGGAGACTGTTTCTCCCATCTGAGCAAAACCCAATGGTTAAACCATCTTTCTGTATTTCTTCTGGTGAGACACATGTACGGTCCAGATGGATCCATGTGTCTAGAGCAGAGCCGTCGATTTTTTAGGCTACAACATTTGCCCCTAAAAGGGTTTTTACTGTTGTCCCATACGACGGGTAAGGCCCTTTTACCTGAGTAAATCACCCCAAAATCAAAAGAGGCAAAGACGCGCCATCTTTTGGGGCTTACCGGTCACATTTGACCGTTTTACTCATTACCGGTCAACTTTTAGCCGGCTCAGTAGGTTTTTCACCCCCTATATATATGCTTACTTTGCCTTCATTAAATCATTTCACACATGGAGAGAAATTTTCTAGAGATAGAGGCTCTGCATTTCTAGTTTTATAGAGAGAGAGAGAGATCGTCTAGTTTCCGTTTTCTTCACCGAACCGTCCAAGCGTTTCGTCAGGTATCTTTTCTTCCTCTTTTTTTTCTTTTTCTTTTTCTTTATTCATTATTCTTTCTTAGAAAATCAATAAAATGGATTCCTCTTCTTCGTCAAATAATCCTGGCCGCCCAAGAGTTGGCCTTGACCCTAGAACCGATAGTACTTCTTCTTCGGCACATTCTAGAGTTGGGCCTATTCTAGCCGAGAATAAATTTTTTATGGTTTTGGCCGGCAAAGTCAAACGACCCAGTCTTTACCTGTGTAGGGTAATCTGGCGTGCGTCAAGCAGATAGCCCGTCTAAGACGAAGAATAATTCTCCCGTCCTATAGCTCTGAAATGGAGGAATCTACTGGACGAGTTCCAGATGAGACGAGGGAGACCCAAAGTGCTCAGCCTTTGGCCGGGCCTACTTCACCTGATAACAGTGTTAGTGAAAATCTTGAAATAAATCCTGAGGCTAGTCCATCTGGTAGGGACATCGAGATGGAGGAAGCCGGCGACGAGAATAACGAGAGTGGTTCTGGCACCGCTGATGAGTCGGACGAACCCTCCATCACTTCGTCTGAAATTAGGAGACGCTTAGGTCCTCTTTCTGACCCGGCCTTTATACTAATCAATCGTAAGTGGTTAGAAAAAATAGGGCCTGATCCTAGCTACTTGTCCACTTATATGCCCATGTCGGGCTTCTCTTTCGTCATACCCAATAAGGAGGCTACAATCTTGAGTGCTCCCAAGAATCACTTCGCCGTATACAAGCTAGCCTTGGACGCGGGGCTGAGGTTCCCTCTTCATGACTTTGTAGAGCAGGTACTAAGGCACTACAACATTGGCCATAATCAATTGGCGCCCAATGCCTGGTACAATGTCTTGACATTTATAGGCGTCTGCGAACTATGCGGCCTGGCCCTTTCTCTTCCGGCCTTTACCCAGATACACTATGCGTCCAAGATTCCAGGGACAGTGGATGGAGCGTGGCTCAGCATCTGCAGCCGCCTCGGTTTTCTTACTGCTTGGGGTAAACCTTCGAAGATGCACGACTGGAAAACCGACTTCATCTTCCTCCAGGCGGCCAACGACTTTGTCACTAAGGGCTATCGTTTTTATAGCCGGGCCGTTACGAACACGAGGCGAGGGAAGTCCTTTCTGGATTTAGAGGACAAGTTTGAGGAGGAGATGGTGGAATACTTTAGAATAAAGGAGTATTCTAGACCATATCACACATCCTTTAAAGGGCCAGCCAACTGGATTCCCTTTAAAGAGATGTTTTATGACGATAACTTCTTGGTCGCCGCCGGCTTGCGCTTGGCCGAGGATAGAGGTATATCTTCAGAACTCCCAAGTAAAATGCCCCGTCCAAGATGTGTGTTTGACTAACCCTTTATTTCTTTTTTCTAGATACACCCAGAGCACTCCTCAAAAGATCTTGGACGGGAGATATCAGCATGTCCAAGTTCACCGATAACTTGTGGAAGGAGTATGCCAAGTCCAGCGCAGAGAAGAGGGCTTAAACGCTGGTAATAATATATATATATATATATATATATATATATATATATATATATATATATATATATATATATATATATATATATATATATATATATATATATTTGGGCGAGGGTAGCTCGAGGAAGGAAGGCGTCCATAGTTGGACGGCTTCCTTCAACGAACCTTCCTCGTCTTGAAAGATATAAATGCCTTGGAAGAGACCCAGGCTTGTCCGCCTAAGGCGGTAGATTTAATCTTGGACGAGGGTCAGTCAATGAAGGAAGGCGTCCATGCTTGGACTGCTTCCTTCTTCGAACCATCCTCGTCTACGCTTGATACTGGCCTTGGACGGAGGCCTGGCTGGTCCGCCCAAGGGAAATGCTTGATCTTGGACGAGTGTTACTCGAGGAAGGAAGGCATCCAGGGTTGGACGACTTCCTTCTTTGAACCATCCTCGTCTGAGTTTTGTAAGGGCCTTGGACGGGGGCCTAGCTGGTCCGCCCAAGGTAAATGCTTGATCCTGGACGAGGGCTACTCGAGGAAGGAAGGCGTCTACGGTTGGACGGCTTCCTTCTTTGAACCATCCTCGTCTGAGTTTTGGAAGGGCCTTGGACGGGGGGCCTGGCTGGTCCGCCCTGTAACACCCCGATAATTCTCTCTTTTCAGAAATACCTTTATAACACAAAACTTAGAGAATTACCCAAGTATTATCGCCCGTGTGATAACGTATCGGCTTATTCAGAATTTTGCAGCGGAAAACATCAAACTAAACTTTGTAAATAATAAATTAAGTACTTCAAAAACAAACCACTTTATGAAAGTCTATCAACCACAATAATAATAACATCATCTGACTAATGCAGAACAAGATAACAAAACTAAATTTACACAGCTCTCCATTCCCAGATTCCCAATGATGCTACATCTGCGAACCTGTAAATGTCAATGCTTTAGAGAATCTGCTCACCAAAATTTGGGTCATCACAGGATCAATAAGGCAAAGCCATGATCAACACACACAACAAAGCACGTAATCAGCAAAGCTGAGTACTACATATCAATACATACAACAATCCTAATCATGATACTAAGGAATGATAACAGAGTTAAATAATAATACAACAATACAACATTCTGCAGATAACTTCTACTGAACTAAACTTTAATCAACTTTTATTATATTAAATGGAATAGTTATTGGACCGAGTTGTCTAACTAAAAACCAGTCTTCACCTAGGAAGACGAAATACGGGCGCGACTCCGTATTCCATAATGACCTACGATATCGAGGAACCTTTAAATAAAAAGAGGAATGGTGATCAATCCAATTCCCAGAAAAAGCCATGGCCCGCTCACCATGTACCCCAACTCCTGATTGTCCAACTTCAGACGTGCACCAGTCTAAAGCTTATTACTATCCAAGTTACACTTTACGTGATTTACAATTTATTACTTGTTATGACACACATACAAGCAACACAGAATATAATTCAACATTCATAACTAAACTTCTTTTATCTTAGGATTAAATAAGTGATCACACAACTTACAATCCAAGATTACTTTATTTAATTCCAACCTTTCTTACTTTGTTGAACCTAGCCAACAATCAATCTTACCTTTCAAAGGCATAACTTGTCAACTTACCAAATAAGGCCCACGGTCCTCATAAAGTAGTGAAATACAAAAAGGGAACAACGATCAAACATGATCCAATACTAATAAATATATTAATTCCCCCATGCGAATTAATAAATAAAGTTCCCAATCCAATTAACATGCTTGCATCAATATTCCATACAAACATGATATTCTACTCATAATCAAATATTAAAATCAACATGCTTGCACACAGGCATAAAACATGCAAAATCCATCATAATAAATATCATACACGAACTCAACATAGTTCCTATACATGATACTATATAATTCTCCTTTATAAAATCATGATACTATCTCAATCATCACATAGGTATGTACGTACCTTGTGTAAACTAGTCGACTGGCCACTTTTAAACCTTTAAAAGTCTCCTACGGAATACTCTCCGCCTAGAAATCAAACATAACTCAAATCAATACTTTTAAATAAAAAGACAGCAACTTTAAAATATTTAAAAACCCCTTTAAACATATTCAAAAGTTGATTTTACTATCAAAACTTCCATTACTTTTAATTCCTAGCATAGTACTACCATACTAGTAATTAAAATTCTTAAAACTCCCTAAATAAAACACTTTCTGAAATTCCAGCAACTTATAAAATCATAAAACCTTCTTTAAACCCTCTTAAACATGTTTAAAATCATAAATTAAATTAATCTCATAGTGTATAATATGCTACTATGGTTTTCTAATCATTAACACCCTAAAAATCCATGCTTTAATTATTAAAACTTAAATCTAACAATAATAAACAAATCTGAATTTTTATTCTTATAATATAATATATATATTAATCAAGATTACTCATTAAAACAGTAAATTAATATTGATAATCATGATTAACATTAAAATAAAGCATAAAAATATAGCCTTTAATGGAAAACTTGAGGAAAAGGAAAGAATTAAACCAACTCAAGATACAAAGGAAGATGCGCCGGCCAAGGAAGGTATTGGTGGCAGCAGCGGCGGTTCACGGTGGTCAACGGCGGCGGCGGTGACGTTTCTTAGCGAAGAAGAAAGCGTTACTTGAAGAAGAAGAAACAAAAACTTGAGAGGAAGAAGAAAAGAAAAATCACGTGGAAGAGGAGGGAGAGAGGGCCGAAATTTTTTTTTTTGAGAGAATGAGTGAGGAAAATAATTTGTGTAGGGTAAAATAATTGGGCTTAGGGTATTTATAGCTAGGGTTTCCTTTTGGGCTTAGGAAAAAGGAATTTAAGTTTAAATAGGATTCGATGATAACTAGGATTGGTGAATGAGGACTCCTAGTATCAATATAACTCCTCTTTCCTAATCTACTTAGAATTTGGGTTCCTCAAGTCCATTAGA
Organism: Beta lomatogona; assembly: GCA_947646795.1. Lineage (NCBI taxonomy): Eukaryota > Viridiplantae > Streptophyta > Magnoliopsida > Caryophyllales > Amaranthaceae > Beta > Beta lomatogona. The sequence goes on from CANSNZ010000930.1 coordinate 1,740,101, forward strand.
CTTCTTTTCTAAATCAAATTCATATTTCAAACCTTTTTCAAAGCATGATTAATTAAAATATTTTCAATTTCCTTAAATCCTTAAAATAATTTCATTTAACTTTCAAAAATAGTCAACCTACTTTAATAATAAAAATCATTTGAACTAAAATATAAATGATAAAATATATTTATAAAATCCTTTAAAATTATGGGGGATTACAGTCTACCCCCCTTAAAAGAAGTTTCGTCCCGAAACTTGACACGAAAACTCACATATCTTTCAAAACTTGAACTATATTTTTTCCAAAAGTTTACGAAGAATTGTGCCACTGGTGCACACTTTTGCTAACTTAAAACACTTGTGTTCCTTATGAACACTCTTTCTTATGCGGAGAGTCTACTTCTTTAGCACTAACATGTGCAAATTACTCAACATAGGCATACATATGCATAAAAATCTCATAAAAATAGACAAAAAGCGCGAAATTTATCGCATTCTATCCCCCTTAAAAAAAACGAGTTACGCCCTCGTAACTCACCTCAAGGAACAGATCTGGATACTTCTTTTTCATCTCATCTTCGGCTTCCCACGTTGCCTCCTCAGATTCGTGGTTAGACCAAAGTACTTTCACGATGTAGACATCCTTATTGCGTGTACTACGCACTTTTCTGTCGAGAATCCTGACAGGCCTTTCCTCATATGTGAGGCTACTATCGATCTGAATTCGCTCAGGCTCTAGGACATGACGTTCATCGGGAATATAGCGCTTAAGTTGAGAAATATGGAACACATCATGCATCTTCTCAAACTCCATTGGCAATGCCAATCTGTAGGCAACTTTCCCAATTCGTTCCAGAATCTCATATGGGCCTACATATTTAGCACTTAACTTGCCCTTTTTCCCAAATCGCATGACTCCTTTAGTAGGTGATACTTTCAAGAACACTTTATCACCTATAGCAAACTCATCTTCGCGACGCTTCAAGTCTCGCATAACTCTTTCGCCTATCTTGCGCAGCTTGAATTCTAGCCTGAATCGCCCGACATTCTTAACGGTCTCCTCAATAAACTCGTCCCCAAGACTATATTTTCGCTAAAGTCATTCCAACAAATGGGGCTTCTACATTTCCGTCCATATAAGGCCTCAAACGGTGCCATCCTAATGCTCGCATGGTAACTATTGTTATACGAAAACTCAATCAGGTCTAATTGGTCCTCCCAACTACCTTGAAAATCAATAGCACACGCTCTCAACATATCCTCCATCGTCTGGTTAGTCCTCTCAGTCTGACCATCAGTCGCAGGGTGAAAGGCTGTACTCATCTTCAATGTTGTCCCAAGATTTAATTGGACCTTCTTCCAAAATTTCGAAAGGAATCTAGAGTCCCGATCAGAAATGATATCCTTTGGAACTCCATGCAGTCTCACCACATGCTTAACATATGACTTGGCTAGTTGCTTCTTCTTCCATGTCTCCTTGATCGGTATGAAAACAGCCGACTTTGTCGACGGTCCACAATAACCCAAATAGTATCATTACCACTCCTTGTTCTAGGCAAAGCGAGTCACAAAATCCATCGATATGGAATCCCACTTCCATCCGGAACCTCTAATGGTTGAACTTTCCCCATGGGTCGCTTGTGATCTATCTTCACCTTTTGGCGGGTTAGGCACTTAGACACATACTCGCCTACCTCTCGCTTCATGTTTGGCCACCAATAGATCTCGCTTAAGGTCCTTATACGGCTTGTCACCCCCGGGGTGCACGAGTACGGCGTATTATGACCCTCATCCATACGACGTCTCTTAATCTCGCCACACTTTTGTGGTACACACCACCTATCCTTGAACCTCAGACTACCATCATCATGAATCGCGAAATCACTTTCCTTGCCTTGACCCATCTTCTCCTTGATCTTCTCTAAGTGCTCATCCCCAACTTGACCCTCTTTGATCTCGTCTAGAATTGACAATCCCAATGATAAAGCACTCAATCTTGCCTCGATCTCCCCAGGATTTAAAATTTCTAGGCTAAGCCTTTGCATATCTCGACACAACTCCTCAGGAACTATCAAGGCGTTCATGCTATGACTCGACTTCCTACTCAGTGCATCAGCGACTACATTTGCTTTCCCCTCATGGTATTGGATGTCTAAGTCATAATCCTTTATCAACTCTAGCCATCTCCTCTGCCTCATATTAAGGTCTTTCTGGGTAAAGATGTACTTCAAGCTCTTATGGTCTGTGAATATCTTGCAAGTCACTCCATACAAGTAGTGTCTCCAAATCTTCAAAGCAAACACAATGGCAGCTAACTCTAGGTCATGGGTAGGGTAATTAGCCTCATAAGGTTTCAACTGACGCGACGCATACGCAATCACCTTCCCATTCTGTTGTAACACACATCCCAAACCATTCTTCGAAGCATCACTATATACCTCAAATCCTTCATTCCCATCAGGTAGGGTCAAAACAGGCGCGGAGGTTAAACGATCCTTCAAAATCTAAAAGGCTTCTTCACACTTTTCACTCCACTCAAATTTTGACTCTTTTTTCATCAAATTGGTCATAGGTCTTGCTACCTTCGAGAAATCTCTCACAAATCTTCTGTAATAACCCGCTAGTCCTAAGAAACTTCGGATGTCAGACACATTCTTCGGGGTCGGCCACTCACTCACAGCTTGAATTTTAGCAGGATCTACAGAGACTCCTTCCTTAGACACATAGTGACCCAAAAATGCTACCTTCTCCAAACGAAACTCACACTTAGAGAACTTGGCATACAATTGATTCTTCCTAAGCGTCTCCAATATGATCCTCAAATGCTCATCATGCTCCTTCTCGTTCCTCGAATAGATCAGGATATCATCAATGAATACGACCACAAATTTATCTAAGAACTCATGGAAAATCCTATTCATTAAGTCCATAAATATGGCAGGTGCATTGGTTAACCCAAAAGGCATTACAGTGAACTCATAATGACCGTAACGAGTCCTAAATGCAGTCTTAGGTATATCCTTGTAGGCTACTCTCAACTGGTGATACCCCGAACGCAAATCAATTTTCGAGAACACGCTCGCTCCATTTAATTGGTCAAATAGGTCGTCGATTCTAGGCAAAGGGTACTTATTTTTGATGGTTACGTTATTTAATTCCCTATAATCAATACACAACCTCATACTCCCATCTTTCTTCTTGACAAATAACACAGGAGCTCCCCAAGGTGATGCACTAGGTCTAATATAACCCTTATCGAACAATTCTTGCAATCTGCGCCTTCAACTCACTCATTTCCGGGAGGTGCCATTCTATAAGGTGCCTTAGATATAGGAGCAGTTCCAGGAACTAAGTCTATGGTGAACTCAACGGCTCTCGCAGTGGCATACCCGAAATCTCACTTGGAAACACATCCATAAACTCGTTCACAATTGGAACATCTTCGATACTCACCCCAACCTCTTTACCCACATCTTGCACACTACAAAAATATAACTCACACCCCTTCTTCATCAACTTTTTCACTTGCATCGCGGAGATGACCCCAAAGCTCTTGGATTTCCCAAAACGTCTATACGAAGTCGCCTTACCCAAAGGGTTCCTTAAAGTTACTTTCGAACTTCACAATCTATCTTGGCCTTGTATAAACTTAGCCAATCCATCCCCAAAATTACATCTAGGTCTCCCGGATTAAACTCTATCAAGTCGAAGGAAAAACACAGTCTCCTATCTTTAGAGGCAAGTTTCTAAACATCTTGGTACACCTTATGGTCTCACCAAGTAGGTATACTAACGAGCAAATTAATCACTTCAAAATCTATTAACCCCGGACTTTTAATAACAGACGACGAGACAAAAGAATAAGTCGCCCCGAATCAAATAATGCTTTAACTAGCACGGTGTTAATAGAAAAAGTACCGGACACTACATCGGCAGATCGTTCGGCTTCGTTGCGACTCATCACGAACAGCTTTCCCGGAGCCTTGTTCGGTTGTTCTCACCGGCAGGCTTGTTATAGCTTCCTTGATTGTTCTCGTGCCCCCGCAGGCTTCGAACCCCGATTTCCGTGGTGGTTGAATCCGGACCTCGCTTGGTTACTACCCCCATTGCCATTTTGCTCCTTCTTTTGCTTAGCAAAGCACTCATACTCCCTATGGCCCTTCTTCCGGCGGTAGTTACAAATAACCGGTTCCCCTTACAGTCTCTACCGGGGTGGTTGTTGCTACACTTTTTGCGGTGATACACTCTTTCGGCTCGACCCCTATTGCGGTTATCCTGGTTCTTTGTTTCCTTGGAAATTCCCATTACCATTCCAATTCTTCTTGAAATTCCCCTGGTTTCCCCCGACATTAAAGTCCTTCCTCTTCTCACCTACCACCGGATTCTTTTTATCCCGCCTCGATTGGAGTCCATAAATATGGGCGGCTCTCCCATACACGATATCTAGGGATGTAAAGGTCTCCCCTCCTAATCCCGGTTGTATCTCATCGGTCAACCCCCGCTCAAATCTCGAGCCTTCAACTCTCGCAGTAGCTACAACCTCAGGTGCAAACCTCGACAGTGCTATGAATTTACTGTAATACTCGGAAATGGTCATACTACCCATCCTAAGATTAATGAATTCCTGGGCCTTCGCTTCCTCATAAATGCAGGGTAAAACTTCCCCCTCAAGGCGATCACAAAAGCCTCCCAATTGAAACCTTCTATAGCACTCAGTCTAACTCCATTCTCCCTCCACCATAAATCAGCCTCATCCTTAAGGTACAACACAGCCTGACCCACTCTCAAATTTTCAGGGCAGTTTACAACCTCGAAAAGTTTCTCGAACTCCCTAATCCAGTTTTCTAGGAAGTTAGGATCAGCTTGCCCCTTATAGTATGGTGGCTTAACCTTAGCTAGCCTTTCAAACATATCCCCGGCACTCTCAGGACGCTCAACTCTCTCCTGAGTCAATTTCTCCGCCAAGAGGCGAATAGCAGCAGCTAGATCGTTGTTGTTAGCTATTCTACTTCGGGACCTGTAAGTAATATAACTCTACTTTAGGTTCCAGCATAACTCACATTTCCATCTAGGAAGGCAACATTTGATTTGATCATTAAAGATCGCATCAACAGACAATTTCTCAACTAGTTCCAAGTTCGATATGAAATGTTCTCTAATGATCACATAATCATCCATGTAAAATATATTCACATCAACATGCAAATAGAAGCAAGCAAGCAAGAATATAATTGCCTAATGAAAATAAAAAAAATAATCCCATTACGTGCCCAGAATAAATTTTTACTCACTCATATAATTAAGTAATAACTTTTATTCTTCCATAACGGGTATTTAAATGAAATGATTGTTGCTATAATATTATACCTTCCTAAAAGGAACCATGATTGTAAAAAAAAAATAAAACTATGCTATCACTGTTGGTCGACTAACCAACTGAATATAATATTATTTCCTCTATTGCTAAGAAGAATAATAAATAAAAATATAAACAGTAATCTAAGGTATCACATTATCATTTCTGTCCTCAGTTTCTATGTATAGCCCAGGTACGAAGATCTCATCTTCAGACTCATCTATGTCCTCATCATAATACTCGACATATCTCCTTTGTCGTTTTGATCTCCTCGAAGGTTGAGGCTCTTCGTCCTCTGACTCTGAATCAGTTTCAAACCTGAACCAAGCACGATAGATGTCTTTTCTAGTCTGGCCTCTAGCATGGTCGAACTCCACAATGAGTTCATCATCACTGGTTACATCCCTCCTCATTAAAGTACGCATAACCCAATCCAGACTGGTATATTCATTATCAATAAGTGCAATGTCCTCATCACTTTCATCGTCACTCAGGACAATGGGGTTATAATAGCTTCCTAATCTGGCAGACATGATTAATGATCTACAACAAATAAATATATTCAATAACATTTTTTTAGTACTCTCCCTGTACGTAATTCTCAACAATAACAATAAAATATACCATCAACATCATAGGCACAAAATATAACAATCAGCAGGGAAGAAATATATAAACAGTTGCAAGGAAGAAAATAATCATGAATAGTTAGCAGGGAAGAAAAATATTAACATACTGAACTAACTATTCAATGCAGACATATAATATTGCTATCCTATATGCCCTTCCTATACTACCCATTCTCACAATGCAACAAGTAAAACTTTAAAGGCAATAAAAATAATGCAGACACTCCTTATAATATAATAATAATTAAGTGTCGAACTAACTAAAAAAAATTCGACTAGTAAAAAAAATCGGACTTATAAAATTCGAAAGAAAAAAAAAATTTCGACTCTAATAAAAAAATTTCGGCTATCCTAAAAAAAAATTTCAAACCATCATAATTCGAAAAATAATTTCCACCCTAAAAAAAATTCGGCTCTAAAAAAATAATTTGGCCCCTAAAAAATTTCGGACCCCTTTTTCAAAAAAAAAAATTTTTCGGTCCTCTTAAAAAAAATATATATATATATATTCCTATAACGAATAAGTAGGAGCAATTCTAAGAGTTTATTCAAATAACTAGTAAGTTAATTAGGCGCCTAAAAATTTTGAAAATAACCTAAAGCTCCCAGATACCACTTTGTAACACCCCGATAATTCTCTCTTTTCAGAAATACCTTTATAACACAAAACTTAGAGAATTACCCAAGTATTATCGCCCGTGTGATAACGTATCGGCTTATTCAGAATTTTGCAGCGGAAAACATCAAACTAAACTTTGTAAATAATAAATTAAGTACTTCAAAAACAAACCACTTTATGAAAGTCTATCAACCACAATAATAATAACATCATCGACTAATGCGAGAACAAGATAACAAAACTAAATTTACACGGCTCTCCATTCCCGGATTCCCAATGATGCTACATCTCGCAAACCTGTAAATGTCAATGCTTTAGAGAATCTGCTCACCAAAATTTGGGTCATCACAGGATCAATAAGGCAAAGCCATGATCAACACACACAACAAAGCACGTAATCAGCAAAGCTGAGTACTACATATCAATACATACAACAATCCTAATCATGATACTAAGGAATGATAACAGAGTTAAATAATAATACAACAATACAACATTCTCGAGATAACTTCTCTTGAACTAAACTTTAATCAACTTTTATTATATTAAATGGAATAGTTATTGGACCTAGTTGTCTAACTAAAAACCGGTATTCACCTAGGAAGACGAAATACGGGCGCGACTCCGTATTCCATAATGACCTACGATATCGAGGAACCTTTAAATAAAAAGAGGAATGGTGATCAATCCAATTCCCAGAAAAAGCCATGGCCCGCTCACCATGTACCCCAACTCCTGATTGTCCAACTTCAGACGTGCACCAGTCTAAAGCTTATTACTATCCAAGTTACACTTTACGTGATTTACAATTTATTACTTGTTATGACACACATACAAGCAACACAGAATATAATTCAACATTCATAACTAAACTTCTTTTATCTTAGGATTAAATAAGTGATCACACAACTTACAATCCAAGATTACTTTATTTAATTCCAACCTTTCTTACTTTGTTGAACCTAGCCAACAATCAATCTTACCTTTCAAAGGCATAACTTGTCAACTTACCAAATAAGGCCCACAGTCCTCATAAAGTAGTGAAATACAAAAAGGGAACAACGATCAAACATGATCCAATACTAATAAATATATTAATTCCCCCATGCGAATTAATAAATAAAGTTCCCAATCCAATTAACATGCTTGCATCAATATTCCATACAAACATGATATTCTACTCATAATCAAATATTAAAATCAACATGCTTGCACACGGGCATAAAACATGCAAAATCCATCATAATAAATATCATACACGAACTCAACATAGTTCCTATACATGATACTATATAATTCTCCTTTATAAAATCATGATACTATCTCAATCATCACATAGGTATGTACGTACCTTGTGTAAACTAGTCGACGGGCCACTTTTAAACCTTTAAAAGTCTCCTACGGAATACTCTCCGCCTAGAAATCAAACATAACTCAAATCAATACTTTTAAATAAAAAGACAGCAACTTTAAAATATTTAAAAACCCCTTTAAACATATTCAAAAGTTGATTTTACTATCAAAACTTCCATTACTTTTAATTCCTAGCATAGTACTACCATACTAGTAATTAAAATTCTTAAAACTCCCTAAATAAAACACTTTCTGAAATTCCAGCAACTTATAAAATCATAAAACCTTCTTTAAACCCTCTTAAACATGTTTAAAATCATAAATTAAATTAATCTCATAGTGTATAATATGCTACTATGGTTTTCTAATCATTAACACCCTAAAAATCCATGCTTTAATTATTAAAACTTAAATCTAACAATAATAAACAAATCTGAATTTTTATTCTTATAATATAATATATATATTAATCAAGATTACTCATTAAAACAGTAAATTAATATTGATAATCATGATTAACATTAAAATAAAGCATAAAAATATAGCCTTTAATGGAAAACTTGAGGAAAAGGAAAGAATTAAACCAACTCAAGATACAAAGGAAGATGCGCTGGCCAAGGAAGGTATTGGTGGCAGCAGCGGCGGTTCACGGTGGTCAACGGCGGCGGCGGTGACGTTTCTTAGCGAAGAAGAAAGCGTTACTTGAAGAAGAAGAAACAAAAACTTGAGAGGAAGAAGAAAAGAAAAATCACGTCAAAGAGGAGGGAGAGAGGGCCGAAATTTTTTTTTTGAGAGAATGAGTGAGGAAAATAATTTGTGTAGGGTAAAATAATTGGGCTTAGGGTATTTATAGCTAGGGTTTCCTTTTGGGTTTAGGAAAAAGGAATTTAAGTTTAAATAGGATTCGATGATAACTAGGATTGATGAATGAGGACTCCTAGTATCAATATAACTCCTCTTTCCTAATCTACTTAGAATTTGGGTTCCTCAAGTCCATTAGACTTCTTTTCTAAATCAAATTCATATTTCAAACCTTTTTCAAAGCATGATTAATTAAAATATTTTCAATTTCCTTAAATCCTTAAAATAATTTCATTTGACTTTCAAAAATAGTCAACCTACTTTAATAATAAAAATCATTTGAACTAAAATATAAATGATAAAATATATTTATAAAATCCTTTAAAATTATGGGGGATTACACGCCCAAGGTGGTTGCTTTATCCTGGACGAGGGTTACTCGAGGAGGGAAGACGTCCATGTTTGGACGGCTTCCTTCTTTGAAGCATCCTCGTCTGGAGTATGAAGGAGGATTTGGACGATCATTTTCTTGACTTGTTGATTTTTGCAGAAAAGTGCCCCAACTAACAAAGCCTAACAGGGGAGATCTTCTTCGTCTAAGAAAGGACCGGCAGCGGCTGGGGACCAACAGCCGGCCAAAAAGCCTAAGGGCTTTACAAAAAAGAAAACGGAGAAGACCACTCCAGCCGACAAAGAGGCCGAGGGGAAGACTATCCGTCCTCCGAAGGACAAAGTCTTAAAGGAGGAGTCGTCCACCAATGCCTCGACTGCGGAAGAGAAAAGGCTGGATTCGGTTCCTGTTGATCAGTCAGACACAATTGACAAATCTGAGGGACTCTGCTCTGGCGTTGGTGGTCTCTGAGCCAGAAACGGCAACTGAAGATAAACCAGCCTTCAGCGGCACGGTTGCCAAGCTGGTCTCACAGATGCCGCAATCTATTAGAGCGGCGTCTTTATCTTCAGGTGAGTCGTATTATCCTAACATATGTAGGACGCTGCGGGTCGGTGGACGTTCAATGAGTCCGTCCAACAGACAAGCAGTGATCATTCCTATCAAGAGAACTGACTCCCCCCTCTTTCAGATAAGGGCAAAGGCCCTGCTTCTGCCTCGACTGCTCCCACAGTGGACTCAGACGAGGAGGCTTCTGTCGCCATTGCCAAGATGCCGAAGGCTGAACGTGAACGGCTTAAGCAGGAGCTGTTCAAGTGCTATCCTGAATCCTACATAAAGGGCCTAAGGGGAGCATCAGCTGGGCATGTTGGTTACATGTCACAACTTGTTGCCGAGGTAAAGTTTGTTGCCGCTATTGCTTTTGTACTTGTACAATTTTATTTTTACTTTATAACTCGTATAATGACTTGCTTGATCTTCGTTGCTCCAGCTTCTGGCTCGCAGTATTTTAACTGAGGAATGGGCGAGGGAGCTTAGGAAAGAAAATAAGCAACTCGTCCATCAAGATACGACGGTTGGCGACAAGGTCATGCACGACATTCAACTGGAGGAGACTTTCCATCGCCGGTCAAGGGAGGCCTGGGAGAAGAGGTCAGACGAGCTGGAGGCCAGCAACAAAAACTATCTTGTCGCCATCAACAAGATGTACAAAGAACAAGACCAATTGAAATTAGCCTTGGATACTGTCTCAGCCGAGTTGAAAGGCGAGAGAGATAATGCTCTCTTGGCCGCTGTTCAACTGAGGAGGGAAAATATCCTTCTAAGGGCGAATAATGCTCGTCTAACCAAGGAAGCGGCCCAGGCCTTTGATGACGCTAAGGAAGGCCTTAAGCAGGTCATTGAGACGTCCAAAGACTGGGCCGTCAAGGCTTTTGAAATGCTGGCAGAACCTCATGAAGTCCCCAACTTTGTACGGCGTCTAAAATTTCAGGAGTGTGTCCACCGTGCAATGGTGACCGCTGAAGAGCGTCCTAAATTCTTGGACTCAGATGAAGAGGTGGCTGACATGGAAGAGTCTCCTGAGGACGACCAAGGAACTGGTGCTAAATGAAGTGCCCAGATTTAGGCTTATTTACCTAAGTTTCTTGGTTTGTTTGCCGTTGTAGCTTAGTCTTTCTTATTTTTGCTTTAGACTAAGTTGTAATCATTTATGACGAGTATATAATGAAATGACTTTTTGCCCATTCTTGTCCTTGTTTTTATTGCACTTAAATTTATAACTGGGATTCGTCTCGTTCCCGTTGCACATCTTTGCAACTTAATTTAGCAATAGATGCAACATGCCTTTGCCTTTGGACGATCTTTCGCATATTAGTTGTGATCACAAGTACAGATTAAGCTCGTCCTGCTTTCGGAGTGAGTGTCGTCCTTGTCTTTGGACGATCTTCAGGCTTAGGTAAGGGAAGGGTGAATTTCGTCCTGAAATTTCCTCCTTGCTTTGGACGGTTTTCATCTTTCCTCAAAGAAGCCAAGTAAAAATGTGGCTCGTCCTGATCTTTGGACGACCTTGAAACTTAGTTAAGGAAAGGGTGAGCATCATCCTTGTCTTTGGACGATCTTCAGACTTTCCTCAAAGAAGCTAACTATAATTGTGGCTCGTCCCTCAAACTTGACTCGTCCTGAAAGTTTCAAGGTTTTAGTTGTATCCCCCCCTTCTTAGGCTTAGCTCATCCTTGTATTCTAGACGAGCTTTGCACCAAGAAGGAGAGCGGCCAACATTGGCCGAGCCAACGTAAACTCTTTCGTTTAGGACGAGCTTAGATATTTGTAAGCAATTTATATATTGTTGTTTATGGACGAACCATGGTTTGTCCGGCTCACGAAGTATATTGGGATTTGCACCGAGTCTCTCCCTGTCAGCAAAATTAAACAGCACTCACGGCCTAGGGGGACCCGGCCAAGTATACGAACAGTTTTCCCCCTCGGCTGGACTAACCAACCTTGGTAGCTGACGAAGGTGATCTTTGACTTGCTGAAGTCCTTGTTCAGCTTCTGCTGTCCATTCAAACTTGGCTTTCTTCTTGATGGTAGCAAAACAATGATGACCCTTGTCTCTCGACTTAGACAAGAAACGGCCAAGGGCAGCTAAGCAACCCGTCAGGCGCTGATCGAACTTCCTTAATCTTGGACGGGGACCTCATGTCTAGAATCGCCTGGATTTTCTCAGGATTGGCTTCTATGCCCCTCTGATCCACTAAGAAGCCTAAGAACTTCTCCGCCGAAACACCAAAGACACATTTTTGGGGTTCAATTTCAGCTTGTACTTCCTGAGAGTTTCAAAAGTTTCTCTCAAATCACCAACATGGTCGCCCTCTTGCTGACTTTTGACTATCATGTCATCTATATATGCTTCCATGTTCCTTCTTAATTATGGCTAGAAGACCGTATTAATCAGTCTTTGGATGGTGGCTGGAGCATTTCTGAGGCCAAAAAGCATCCTCAGCCAGCCATACAGTCCCTTCTCTGTGATGAAGGACGTCTTGTCTTGGTCCTTCGACCACATGGGTATTTGGTGAAACCCTGAATAAGCATCCATAAAGCTTAACAAAGCATGGCCAGCCGTGGAGTCTACCAGCCGGTCTAACTTAGGCAAAGGGAAACTATCCTTAGGACAGGCCTTGTTGAGATCAGTGTAGTCCACACACATTCTTTATAATTTGGGAGCCGAATTATTATTTTATTATATGGTGTGTTAATGTGTGCATTATATTTATATTTATAATATAATTTATTAGAATTATTTTCATTATTAAGTATTTTCAAAGTTTAGGCGCGATTTGAGAATTTATCGATTTATCGCGTAGCGGGCTTTTGAAGCATGGACCCTTGTTGATTTGGGCCGAAATTTTTGTTGGTGTGTTGGGCTTGACAGCCGGCCAAGGAGATGGAGAAGGAGAGCTCCTCTTCTTTCTTTTCTTTTTATTTTTTTTCCTTGTGACTCTTTGTAGCTTTGCAACTCCTACAACCCCCTAATTATTCTCCTTCATTAAAACCCTTTATTTCAACCATTAAACATCCATAAAATTCTGATTTTTATTCAAAGAAGTTCAGCATCATTTGCATTTATCACCCACCGTTTTTTCAAGAAAATGAAGAGAGAAAAGGAAGAGGAAAAGAATAGAAAGTTTCAACCCGGTTTTTCCTGTCGCACCTTCACTAAAATAACTATAGTTGGAGATCTAACTATTGGATCGTCTTCAAATATGGACACAACGTTTATAACGTCTTGTTCTATATTCTGACCGGAGCGATTTAGAATCTGAGCTTTTAATCATCGAGAATCATGGTCGTAATAGAGCAGTGCGAAACAAGAGTTTTCAACATTCAAGAAGAAATGCCTAGTGACTTGTTGCTACAATTCCCGTTCGTTATGCCTTGGGGTTAGAAGAGGATTTGGATTGCATGCTTAACTCGTGATTGTCTCTTTAGACTCAGCTCTCCTCCCGACGATCCAGGTAACTAGTTGTTATCTTAGAACCATAGTGATTAGGGTATTATTCGGTATTAGATTATTACGCTAGGAATTATTTAAAATACTTTTTGAATGAAATTATTGCCGAAATTCGACATGAATATACTTGATACATGCTATGTGAATATTGTGTAGAGAAAAATAATTTTCGCATGATTTTTAGCATTTATTCGATTTAATTGGTGTTTTGTGCGTTTTTGGCTAAATTGCATGATAATTATGGAACGACTGATAAAATTGATGAAATTATTTTTCTTAGATCATGTTACATGCGTAGTATGTATTCCATGCCTTAGAATAATTTTTTCCTACTGTTTACTATTTTATTTAATTGATATATCTGTTTCTGTAATTTCGGTGCTGTCAGTATATAAATCATGAAAATTATTTATAGAGGCAGAAAAAATAATTTCTTTGAATATTATGTATTTCCGTGAGTTTTTACATGTTATGTAAATTTTAATAATTTTTGGGCGTCTTTTTATATTTTTAATTATTATAATGGCTTATTTGAGGAATCTGTATATTAACTGTTAAAAATACCTTTGTAGTCCGAAAATTATAAATAAAAATTGTATCATGTTAGTAGATCTATTAGGGTCGTATGATAATTTTTGTATGATTTTACTGCTCGAAATTATCAGTTTAATAATTATTATGGTGTTTTTGTTGTGAAATTGAGGATACACTTTTAAATTATTTGAGGACTTGTAAATCAGAAATAATTCATAATTTAATATATTCTGGGTTGCTGATTTTCAGTAGTATACAGTATGTATCATTGGGTAACCACATGTTTATGTTTGATTTATGGAAGAAAATGATTAATTGTTACTACTCTTTTAATGAATATGAGTTAGAGTTAATTGGTGATGTAATTTTGATTGAATTGTGGTTGCTGTAAAAACCAGTGTATTATCATTGATGATGTTTGGAGATGTTCAAGTGTTATTGTGAGAGATATTTGTTGAAAATTTGTAAGTGATTTATGTTGAGGAATTATGAAGAACTTTTTTGTTGAACTGTGGGTATAAGGCCGGGTGGCATCCCTTTTTTGATGAATATTTTAGATGAAGGATACTTGGATTATATGCATGTGTGTATTTTGAGATAAGAATATCCGGTGGGATAGATGTAGTCCCCGGTGAAGAACATGCCAACCACCTGGTTTACGAACTAGGGGTACACCTGGGTTAATTGTTGTCGTCCGAGAGGTCAGGGAGTTCTGCGTGTTCTACCCTGCATCGGGAGTTTGGCCATTCTTAGACACAGGCAGTGGGGAACGTAAGCCCATAGACTGACCTGGAGATTGCGATCTGACAAACCTTAGGAAGTGATTTGCGAATCACTGGCGTTCGGTTTCTGACTCAATAACTTGTTGTATTCTTGATTTATTACTATTTATGTATTCTAGACTTTATTCACTCACTATATCTTGATTATTTATTATTGACGATCACTTGTTTCATCTATGAGCTTTATGATTTCTATGTGCATGCTATTGATGTAATGATTGCATGTTATTCCTTTCTTAATAATCTTCTTCTGAATCGTGCTTTGATTGCTATTGTTCTGGGAGAACTGCTAGTTACTCCCCACTGACTGTGGAATTATGTTGTATATTTTGCAGGTTTTGTTGATGGGGATTTTCTTTTATTTTGGGCTAGGGTTGAGATGTGAGAAATAATCTATTAGGAGTTTTAGTTCTAGACTTCTCTTTAGTTTGAGATAGTTGTCTCATTTCGATTTTAATCTAAGTAATTAGTTTATTTATACTATTTACTTATGTTGGTTTATCACTTAGTTATTTAAACGCATTTCTTGTAGTTGTGACATTCCCAGAAGAAGATGTTTCCGCCATCGTCCTATTAAATATATTATTATTTCTTTCTTTTTCGCTTTGAAAATTCTGGGGTGTTACAGTTGGTATCAGAGCAAAACGCTCCTAAACTCTGAAAAAGAGTTGCTAATGATTCTTTAGAATTATTAGTTAGCCATAGGATATAAAATTTGTTTAGAATTTAGTTTAGTTGTTTCACTATAACGTGAGTGTGATGGGTAGAGTAAGTAAATGGAAGTCTTATGGGAATGTGGTGTGCTCTCATGCTTATGGAGCATATGTTATATGTATAGTTACGTGTATTATTGGTGGAATTAGTCTACCAAGTTTGCTAATCTTATTTGCAGGGCCGCTTACATGTAATTTATTTTCTCTTTTATCAGAGTGCGCAGCGAAGGCAAAGTAATTTTTAGCCTTCTCGGTTTAGTTGTGTGTTTAATTTATTTTGTGTTTTGCAATTTGAAGATAAACTTTAATTTTATTTTAATATAGTCTTGTGTGTTGCATTGCATTTATTTTATTTGCTAAATGCTTGATAGTACATGTTATTATGTGAGACAGTATATACTTTCTGTTCTTTTTCAATTAAGTGTTGTTTATTATGTGAGTACTACGTATCTGTTTTATTAGTTACAAAACTTTCTAATTTGAATTTATATTCCAAATTATATTTTAGATCTTTGAACTTAATAAATTTTATACTTATGTTAGAGTTATTTTCTGACTTTCAAATTTTGTTATTGTTAATATTTTGATACACTCTTTTGAAAAACGTTTAATTTCAATTGTCTTCAAATTTCTCTTACCGTTTTTGACCATCTATAGTTATAAATATTTTCCTTTTAATATTTTTATTTTTCATGCTAATCCTTATTTAGCCTTTAATTATGGTAATAAGTTTTGTAGTCTTTGAAAATAAAAGTGCCCTAATGAGTTGTTTTGGTGTTAGTTTGAAAAGTAGATGTAAACTATTTTGTTTTAAAGGTTAGCATTCAACAACTTTTATTTTACTTACTAATTTACTTTTCTTATTAGAATTATTTTTTTCGAACTCAAATACGTGAAAGGATCTCGTTTACTATTTGTTGTTTCTTGTTTAAATATTTTGTGCTTTCTCATTTCATAGCAAAATTTTGGTTGTTTTCATTACTTCTTATTTAATTTTCTGATTTTGACTGGTCTGTTTTATATTCTTTGAAAATGAAATTTATATACTCGGTCTAAATTTTAAACTTGTTTGAGTTGATATTAAGTCATAATGAGTGATTCCTTTGACTTGTATGTCAATTTGATAAGTCTAAATTTTAAACTTGTTTGAGTTGATATTGAGTCATAATGGGTGATTCCTTTGACTTGTATGTCAATTTGATAAGTTGACGCATTTTATCTGTTTTGATTTAATTTCCTTTTTGAGTTGACATTAAGTTTATATTGGGTGATTCCAGTAAACTCTAATGTTGATTTGATAAGAAGGCTTTCAAATATTGTTTTGTTGATACTAGATTGCAATGGGTGGTTCCATGCACATTTGTGTCGACTTAACAAATTTTATAATTGTTGTTTATAATTTATTACTTTGTCGCCTATTTATTATTAGTGTTTCGTCGTTGTGAAATTTATTTTAAAGTTTTCAATTTCTTTTGCGAACTTTAATTTTCATATATATGTTAAGGAGGCGTACGCTCTTATAACATATGTCATGACTTGTGTTCGTAAGTGTTATTTTAATAAAACAGCTAGCTACTCTTTATTAAAGTGTTCTTATCTCTTTAAGTGGAGTATAAGCCCGTGTGGTTACCTCTATTTAAATTGGTTTGGCTATCTATTTACGAACTTTTTCTTCTTCGTTTCTTTTCTCAAAATATTTATGTATGATCGGATTTATTCTTTTATAATTTTACGTATATATTTTTTCCTGCTTCTTTTACAAAATTACCTATAGTTTATTGTGCAAAGTTTTTACCTTAAACTTTCTCTTGTCTTTGGTTCTTTCACATTTTATAAAATGATTGTTGTTACCGTGCTTCTTTACTATACAACTCTTTTGGTCTTCCAAAATAAAATATATATTATTTGAGTTATCAAATTTTAAACCTGCAAAGTTGTTTAGTTCTTAACTAAAATCCATCGGTTTCTGTTTTCTTAATGTTCTTTATCTAGAGTATTCTCTTTTGTCTCTTGGTTGTTTTGAAGTTTCGAGGACGAAACTCTTTTAAGGGGGAGTGATTGTAACACCCCGTAATTTTCACCCTTTATTTTTGGTGTTAGTTTATTTTAAAATGATATTCTTTTCGTAAAAAAATAAATAATTTATTATTTTCTCTAGATTAATGATTTTTATTCTTTATAATTTGGGAGCCGAATTATTATTTTATTATATGGTGTGTTAATGTGTGCATTATATTTATATTTATAATATAATTTATTAGAATTATTTTTATTATTAAGTATTTTCAAAGTTTAGGCGAGATTTAAGAATTTATCGATTTATCGCGTAGCGGGCTTTTGAAGCATGGACCCTTGTTGATTTGCGCCGAAATTTTTGTTGGTGTGTTGGGCTTGACAGCCGGCCAAGGAGATGGGGAAGGAGAGCTCCTCTTCTTTCTTTTCTTTTTATTTTTTTTTCCTTGTGACTCTTTGTAGCTTTGTAACTCCTATAACCCCCTAATTATTCTCCTTCATTAAAACCCTTTATTTCAACCATTAAACATCCATAAAATTCTGATTTTTATTTAAAGAAGTTCAGCATCATTTGCATTTATCACCCACCGTTTTTTCAAGAAAAGGAAGAGAGAAAAGGAAGAGGAAAAGAATAGAAAGTTTCAACCCGGTTTTTCCTATCGCACCTTCACTAAAATAACCGTAGCCGGAGATCTAACCGTTGGATGGTCTTCAAATTTGGACACAACGTTTATAACGTCTTGTTCTATATTCTGACCGGAGCGATTTAGAATCTGAGCTTTCGATCATCGAGAATCATGGTCGTAACAGAGCAGTGCGAAACAAGAGTTTTCAACGTTCAAGAAGAAATGCCTAGTGACTTGTTGCTACAATTCCCGTTCGTTATGCCTTGGGGTTAGAAGAGGATTTGGATTGCATGATTAACTCGTGATTGTATCTTTAGACTCAGGTCTCCTCCCGACGATCCAGGTAACTAGTTGTTATCTTAGAACCATAGTGATTATGGTATTATTCGGTATTAGATTATTACGCTAGGAATTATTTAAAATACTTTTTGAATGAAATTATTGACGAAATTGGACATGAATATACTTGATACATGCTATGTGAATATTGTGTAGAGAAAAATAATTTTCGCATGATTTTTAGTATTTATTTGATTTAATTGGTGTTTTGTGCGTTTTTGGCCAAATTGCATGATAATTATGGAACGACTGATAAAATTGATGAAATTATTTTTCTTAGATCATGTTACATGCGTAGTATGTATTCCATGCCTTAGAATAATTTTTTCCTACTGTTTACTATTTTATTTAATTGATATATCTGTTTCTGTAATTTCGGTGCTGTCAGTATATAAATCATGAAAATTATTTATAGAGGCAGAAAAAATAATTTCTTTGACTATTATGTATTTCCGTGAGTTTTTACATGTTATGTAAATTTTTAGTAACTTTTTGGCGTCTTTTTATATTTTTAGTTATTATAATGGCTTATTTGAGGAATCTGTATATTAACTGTTAAAAATACTTTTGTAGTCCTAAAATTATAAATAAAAATTGTATCATGTCAGTAGATCTATTAGGGTCGTAAAATAATTTTTGTATGATTTTACTGCTCAGAATTATCAGTTTAATAATTATTATGGTGTTTTTAATGTGAAATTGAGGATACACTTTTAAATTATTTGAGGACTTGTAAATCAGAAATAATTCATAATTTAATATATTCTGGGTTGCTGATTTTCAGTATTATACAGTATGTATCATTGGGTAACCACATGTTTATGTTTGATTTATGGAAGAAAATGATTAATTGTTACTACTCTTTTAATGAATATGATTTAGAGTTAATTGGTGATGTAATTTTGATTGAATTGTGGTTGCTGTAAAAACCAGTATATTATCATTGATGATGTTTGGAGATGTTCAAGTGTTATTGTGAGAGATATTTGTTGAAAATTTGTAAGTGATTTATGTTGAGGAATTATGAAGAACTTTTTTGTTGAACTGTGGGTATCAGGCCGGGTGGCATCCCTTTTTTGATGAATATTTTAGATGAAGAATACTTGGATTATATGCATGTGTGTATTTTGAGATAAGAATATCCGGTGGGATAGATGTAGTCCCCGGTGAAGAACATGCCAACCACCTGGTTTGCGAACTAGGGGTACACCTGGGTTAATTGTTGTCGTCCGAGAGGTCAGGGAGTTCTGCGTGTTCTACCCTGCATCGGGAGTTTGGCCATTCTTAGACACAGGCAGTGGGGAACGTAAGTCCCATAGACTGACCTGGAGATTGCGATCTGACAAACCTTAGGAAGTGATTTGCGAATCACTGGCGTTCGGTTTCTGACTCAATAACTTGTTGTATTCTTGATTTATTACTATTTATGTATTCTAGACTTTATTCACTCACTATATCTTGATTATTTATTATTGACGATCACTTGTTTCATCTATGAGCTTTATGATTTCTATGTGCATGCTATTGATGTAATGATTGCATGTTATTCCTTTCTTAATAATCTTCTTCTGAATCGTGCTTTGATTGCTATTGTTCTGGGAGAACTGCTAGTTACTCCCCACTGACTGTGGAATTATGTTGTATATTTTGCAGGTTTTGTTGATGGGGATTTTATTTGATTTTGGGCTCGGGTTGAGATGCGAGAAATAATCTATTAGGAGTTTTAGTTCTAGACTTCTCTTTAGTTTGAGATAGTTGTCTCATTTCGATTTTAATCTAAGTAATTAGTTTATTTATACTATTTACTTATGTTGGTTTATCACTTAGTTATTTAAACGCATTTCTTGTAGTAGTGACATTCCCAGAAGACGATGTTTCCGCCATCGTCCTATTAAATATATTATTATTTCTTTCTTTTCCGCTTTGAAAATTCTGGGGTGTTACATTAGCAATCCAGTCAAGGTAATATGTTTTTCTGATGAAGCGTGATTCCAACAACTTCTGAACGACCTGATCGACCGCCTGGTTCTTGGCCAGTCCCAAGTGCCTTTTCTTCTGACGAACATGCTTTAAGCTGGGATTGACATTTAGCCGGTGGACGGCCACCTCTGGATCAATTCCAAGCATCTCTTCAACACAATAAGCAAAAACATCTTGAAATTCCTTGAGCAAGTTGATCAAAGTACCCCTCAAGCCAGGGGAGAGTGAAGATCCAATATTTAAGGTTCTTTCTGGACGAGCCTCGTCCAAACAAACATCTTCTGGGGCCTCTACTGGCTCTGGGCATTCTATAGCCACACCCATAATGGCCATCACTTCTCCAGACGAGGGTAGTTCTTCCTTGACGGGTACATACTTCCTTTTCTTGCCGGGAAGGGTTTCAGACGTTTTCCTTGAGGGAGCACCCTGCGTCTGAGGACTTTCAAGTGTCATTCTCAGGGAGGCCACTTGGTCCTTCACATTCTCGGACGCCTTCCCTTCGCCAGCAACATTCGTCTGGTCTTGCTTGCCCGCCTTCCATGATGATGGTTTCAAAGTAGTTAGGTAACAATCCCTAGCCGCCTGTTGGTCTGCATACAAAGGGCCAATTTGACCACCAACATATTCGAACTTCATCAGCATTAAGTGAGTCACTATCACTGCCTTAACATGATTCAGAGTTGGTCGTCCAAAAATAACATTATAAGCCGTCAAATCTCAGACAACCAAGATCTTGATGAACATAGTCCGTGAGGCGTCGTTTTTCTCCAACTCGAACGGAAAGCGTGATTGTCCCCATAGGATCCCCCAAACCCAATGATTGGTTGGTGGACCGGAACCAAGTTCTTCTCATCAAACCTCAGTCGAGATAGACAGTCGGCACTAATGATGTCCGTGGAGCTTCCAGTATCAATTAGAATTCTCCTTACTCTCAGGTTAGCTATCTTCATTTCCACCACCAAGGGATCGTCATGGGGGGTTCTCAGCCTCCCCTTATCTTGCTCGCTGACCACTACTTTGGAAAAGGGCTCAGTTTTTGTCTTGTCTGTTAACAAAACTTGGCCGAGCTCCCTAAGATAGTTCTTATGCCCCCTGTTGGTTGGCCCTCCAGCAGCAAATCATCCCGAGATAACAAGGACGACATCCTCGTCAGTGCTTTCACTTTCCTTCTTCTTGCCCTGACGGTCATCTCTCTTCTTAAACTTATTTCCACCTTGGGGTAAGTATGAGTTCATCTTTCCTTTTTCGAGCTAGATCCTCCAATGCCCTCTTAAGATGTTCACATTCATTGGTCTCATGACCACAGTCTTTGTGAAAATGGTAGTACTTACTCTTGTCCCTATTCCGGTAAGGGGTCTTCATTTCAGCCGGAGCCTTTGGCTCATATTGGTCCTTTATCTCCATAAGGATGGAGTATTGGTCCTTGCTGAATTCAATGGGATTGGATGAAGTTTTAGATTCTTTCCTCTTGCTTCTCCTAGACGAAGTAGTGGTGGAGGTTATAACTCAAGTCTCAGCCTTTTTAGGGTTGCTCTTCTTTAGTTGAGCTACCTCTTCAGGCTTCTTGGACTCAGGGTGCTTTGCCTCAACACATACTTCAGTGGCGTGTATAAACGCTTCAACTTCTTTTAAAGCTTCTGCAAGAATGGTGATTTTCTTCTTCACAAGGTCAAACTTAAAACTTCCTGGCCGCAACCCCCTGATGAAGGCGTCAAAGGCCATACCAGCATTGAGATCTTGAATCTGAAGGGCTTCTAGATTGAATCTCTTACCAAAACTTCTGAGGGCTTCCTTTGGTCCTTGGACGACCTTACCCAAATGCATGCTTGTTTTTTGCTCTTGCCGATTGGCAACGAAGTGACTAGTAAATAAGAAACTGAGTTCAATGAAATTGTTGACTGAATTGGGGGGAAGATTATTGAACCACTTCTGAGCTACTCCCTTCAGAGTAGCCGTGAAGTTCTTACACCACGTAGCATCATCTACTCCTGGCACGTACATCTGATGTTTGTAAGCGGACAGGTGATCGTCTGGATTGGTTGTTCCATCAAAAGGCTCTATGGTAGGGAGTTTTACCTTTGGGAAGGGGGGCGCCTCCATGATCCTGGCCGAGAATGGAGTAGGCCAATTAATCCGGAGGGCTCCCAGCTGTCCCTCAATGGGTATGAACTCCTTAAGGTATTCTTTCAACAGAGGATTAGATGAAATGTTTGCAGGGGCTGGACGTCTATAAACCATTGGCTGAACCACCGTCTTCTCTTGTCTTGGATGAACAAGAGAAGGGCCTAAACTTCGTCCTTCTGTTCTGGATGGTATCCTCAAAGGAGGGTCTCTCAAGTATGGTGTAGACCCTGTGGCCGATCGTTGTAATGCAGCAACTTTCTTTGCATCTAGGTATTCCCTGGCATCTGTTTCCATTCGATGCCCATTTGGACGAACATTATCCTGGGTCCTAACCACCAGGTTCCAGTCCATCTTCCTTCGCTGCTCATTGCCTTCTGGCTGCTTTTCTCTGGCCATTCTCCTAGAGGGTTCCTGACGAACAGGTCGACTTGGACCTGGACGATTCTCTTGGGAACACCCCCTAAGAGGAACTGGATTGTTCGCTGCTAGCTCCGGGTTAATTTGGAAAAACAGCATGTTGTTCTTGATCTGCTCTTGGACGACTGCTGCCATCTTAGTTTGGAAGTCATTCAAGACGTTCTCTAGATGGGCAGCAGTCACTGGACGTTCAAGATTCTCCTGAATAACAGGTTGTTGGCTTTGTCCAGGGACATTGATGATGGACGGAGGTTTATCCCTTCCTCGAGTCGGTCTCTCGTGATCTACTGTATCTTCAACATTAATCTGAAAACTTCGATTCCTAGCCACATTAGACGATTGACAGTCAGTCATCATTGTGTCTCCCCACAGACGGCGCCAAATGTTTAGTCTCCTTGTCTGGCAAGTAGACTATTTTCCCAAGATGTTCTTCAATTGGAGACTTGTGCAACGATGTCTGAATCTGGTAAATCCGAACCTGAGCTCCGTTCCCAAACCTGCAAAAAAGGGACCCACCCGGATATTTGAGTGGTGGTTCCCCCTCCGAAGCTTAAGTCAGGAATCAGGAGTTTGAAGGAAAAAGTAGAGATAGAGAGAGAAAGTGAGAGAGTATTTCCACATAGTAAGTTTACACTGTTTGCATTGAATTACCTTTCTCCTGATTTCTGGGGTATTTATAGTGGTTGTGATATGACAGCTGCCTTTTTATGGTACCCTAGAATAAAGGCCCCTGATTGGCTAGGCAATCAAATCACGACTCTTGGCAGGCTATAGTTGGAGATGGATCATCAACCAATCACCAGCAGCTATTTTAAGGATTTGGGCTCTGACTAACCTTTGGGCCAAAAAAGGAGTCTGTTTCTCCCATATGAGCAATACCCAATGGTTAAACCATCTTTCTGTATTTCTTCTGGTGAGACACGTGTATGGTCCAGATGGATCCATGTGTCTAGAGCAGAGCCGTCGATTTTTTAGGCTACAACAATAAGGTTGCCTAATTATTTTAGGCCTCCTAGTCCTAGACTTATTTACTTCAAGAAACGCAACGACGGCATCAACATCATTTATGATCATGTCTTTACGGATTATCTACAGATATTTGAAAAAACAAAAAAAAAAAAATCAAGGAAATTAGTTCCTTAATACAAAACATGTAACAAATTATTAATGCGCAAAACAGATTATAACCTGAGACTTTTAAACATCGTTTGACTCCATTGTAGTTTCCTAACTTAAGACAAGCCAGAAAGAAAAGTCAACAAATGAGGTAACATGAAGATAAACAATAGAGCTTGCATTGGAAACTTATCCTAAACAAAAATGGAAAAAAACACTTCCACTAAAACAATAACTACACACATTCATCCCTCCTGTCATAGTCAAGCAGCCATATGAAATATTCTTTAATTTTCAAGTGTAATAGTCGAGATAGGTACTATTATCAAGTCATTTAATCCATTATTTAAAGTTTATACCAACGAGAAACTTGATACCAATTTAACAGATAAAAGCTCAAATCTCTAATTGCTAATATTGTAGAAGTTGAATTTGAAATCAACCAAAACCAAATTGAACCCGAGTTGGGATTCTTGCAGCAACAACCAACAAAAAACAACTAATCAAATAATCAAAACTATATTAAATAATCAAAACCCCAGAAATAATCGAACTTATTAATCTAAACTAAATCAAACAATTTTACAGCAAAAATACCCTAAAAAATAAACGAATTTCGTGCAAAAAGAACCATAAAAACAATCAAATATTTCAGCAAACAAATCCTAAAATAATTGAATGTTGCAGAAAAAACCCTAAATAACCAAAATTTATAGGAAAAATGAAAAAGAATAATCCCACCTTTTGGTGGTCTTCTCATAATAATCCCTCATTAACTTAATTTTAGAATAATCCTACCTTTATGACCCATCTTCTCAAAATGAGTCTTTTTACCTCCAACCTGTTTAACAGGTTAGATTTTTATTTTATTTTTCCTTTAATCTCTCCTCCCACCTCACAACCTTGTTTCATGGCAACCCATCCATCACCACCACTGGTACTACCTCATCACCACCACCACCGCCACCCTTGAAATAATCTGGCCCAACCCTCACCACCCACGGCCACCTGAACCGAACCCCACCCCCACCCCTAAACAAAATTGGGCCAAACACCCCACCACCTACCCCCACTAGCCAAAACCCCACCCCACCTTCATTGGCACCCCGAAATCCTACCCCCTTCCACCCCACCCCCACTAGCCAAAACCCCACACCACCAGACCGAAACCCCACCTCACCCCGACACCCACAACCTCGAACCAAAACCGTTATGGTTGTGAGAACGAGAGGGACTGGGAGGGAGGATGGGGCTTCACCTGCGCGAAAGGGAATTGGGGCTGGCGAGGCAGGGGAAAGGTAGGGAGGAAGGGAAGGGAAGTGGGGCTTCACCGGCCTGGAAGGGAAATCGACTGGGTCCGACAGCGGAGGCGGCTTCACCGGCGCGAAAGGGAAGTGGGGCTGGCGAGGCAGGGGAAGGGTAGGGAGGAAGGGGAAGGGGAGGGGAGGGAAGGGAAGTGGGGCTTCACCGGCGTGGAAGGGAAATCGACTGGGTACGACGGCGGGGGCGTCTGGATCCGACGGCGTGGGATGGGGAGGGAAGGGGCGGCTAGGTCGGACGGCAGGGGGATGGGAGCTCCGACAGAGGAGGGAAGGGGAAACAAAAAATGTTTTTTATAAATTCCTTAATTTTTTTAAAAAAATTAAAAAAAGCCAATCACAAGTTGACACGTGGCAAGTCACCTTTTAAAACAAGTTACCAATTTCGCAAACCGGTAAAAGGCTCATTTTGAGAAGATGGGGCATAAAGGTAGGATTATTCTAAAATTAAGTTAATGAGGGATTATTATGAGAAGACCGCCAAAAGGTGGGATTATTCTTTTCCATTTTTCCAAATTTATAAGAGGAAAATAGAGATTAGAACAAATATATATCAAATTCAACGAATTGTGAAGATGTATTGAGAGAATCTGCTTTATAATGGCGTGAGATTTTCCAGTTTGATGAGAGAGAAAGTGTAGATAAGAGAGAAAGTGTAGATGAGAGAGAAAGTCAAATGCTCCAAAATGTCGAGAGAAGGAAAACGTTGTCCTCCCAATTTTCGGGAAAAATGTTTTCATGATGGTGGAAAACCATTTTACACCCTTATTTTACCGTCCAATTTTTCGGCTCAAACCAAACAATAGAAAATGAGGAAAATAGTTTTTAGTCAAAAAATTTTACGCCCTACCAAACAGAGCTTTAATATTACTAGTTGAGAGTGAGCTCTAGTAGTAGTGGTGCTCCGATTTCCCGTTGCCAAAAAAGAGAACCCAGGCTATGTTCAGTTCAACTTATTTTTGCTTATTTCATATCAGATCAGACCAGATCAGATCAGAAAAAATAAGTTCAGATCAGATCAGATCAGATAAGTTCAGATTATGCTTTTATTTTAAAACTTATTATTATTATTATTATTATCATCATCATCATGATTATTATGATTATTAGTATTACTAATGCTATTATTGTTATTGTAATAATAATTACTATTGTTGTTGTTATTATTATTATTATTATTATTATTATTATTATTATTATTACTTTATACAATTACTATTACTATTAGTATTACTATTTAATAGTACATTTGTTCAAAAAGATTATTATTATTGTCGTTGTTGTACTTATTAATTATTAGTATTGGTAATTATTATTAATGTCGTTGTTATTATTATAAATGTCATTGATATCACTACTTGAAGCTATTTGTGTTCAAGAAGAAGAATGTTCTTTTGGCATTTGTAAGTGTTCTTTTTTATATTTATTCTAATTAATAGTTTTGATATGTGATGTTCTTTTTGATGTTGTACATGTAACGAACATGACAATAGTATATGGTGTTTATTTTTTAAAACAATTTTGGTAGAATAATATAAATTATATATTACTAGTTTATATAAAACATGAGTAGCATGGAATAACCTAATGGTGTTGTCACACGTTCAAAATTTTCCCTACAAAGGATTTCAACTTATCTTTAAAAACAAAGTTTATATAGAACAAGACAACGATATAAGAAGAATATTTAACCATTTTGTTCAAGATCATAAAATTATATATATTTATAGGTTTATTTATAATATAAAAGAACAATTTATTGATATAACAAAGAACATGTTGTTGGTTAAATTCAAACATGTCATCAATATAAAAATAACATCTATCTTTTATTTTTAAAATGTGTTCTTTTTTTAACATCGTTATATGTTCTTTTAATTACTAGCTAAATTCTTATTATTAACGGACCTTGAACATGAGTGTTCTTTTATTTTTAATTTTTTTGGGCCCCTTTCGGGACTCCCGTAGTAAGATGAATTTTCTCTGGGCTGCCCTCGCACATGGTCACTCACCTAAAGACCCAACAAACCCCAACCCCCCTTCCCCACCCACAACAATACTGAAATATATGCTTCCACCAAGATTTGAAC
Source organism: Beta lomatogona (assembly GCA_947646795.1). NCBI lineage: Eukaryota > Viridiplantae > Streptophyta > Magnoliopsida > Caryophyllales > Amaranthaceae > Beta > Beta lomatogona. Next base: position 1,767,297 of record CANSNZ010000930.1, read on the forward strand.
CTTGGTCTCCCATGTGAGAGGTAAGAAGCCATATCATTGGACCCAATAGTCCTTAGTCTTTTATTTTTAATTGTACGTTCATATACTAATGTGCTCTTTTTCAAAAAAAAAAAAAACTAATTATGCTATAATAATAATACTAATAATAATTATTATTATATTATTTATATTATTATTATTATAAAATTATTATTATTATTATTATTATTTGAAAGTTGTGCATAGTAATAAAATGATAGTATTAGTAATACTAGTAATGAAATACAAAGTAATAATAATATTAGTAATAATATGTTTTTTAAAAGATAAGTTTAGATCAGATCAGATCAGTTCAGATCAAATCAGATAAGATCAGAAAAAATAAGTTCAGATCAGATCAGATAAGTTCAAATGAGAAAATTTCAGGTCAACTAAACATAGCCCCAGTCATACGCTCACAGAGTCACAGGTTTGAGTGTTGATGCCTTGATGGGTGGTGGCCAAATCTTATCCTGGAATCCAACACGTGTTTGGAGGTTCAGGCTTGTTTTATCTGTTGCCACTAGATTTTAGCAGCAAACAAGACAAACTCTACAGTCTACACGTTCACTTTCGTCTTTCTAGTTATGCAAATGCAGCTCCACTCTCCCTTTTTTCCTTTTGCAAAGACAAACTTTAAAGAGAAGTAGCCAGTAGAAGAGAGAAAAATGGTGGTGATTGGCGGGAAAAGAGTGGGGGAAATCGTCGGAAGAATCGGCGGAAATGGCGTCGGGCAAATTCTGGTTGCTGTCGCTGCCGCTCTCTTCGTCCGTTTATTTTCCGGCCCTGGTCCTGCGTTGTTGCCGGAAAATTACTTCGACGACGACGATAAGAACGATGATTCAGACGAGTTTCCGGTCAACGGTAAAGTTTTTCCGGTGACAATTCGTTGGAGCACCCTCACATGTTCACTTTCCGACAAAAAGTCGAAATCAGTTAATCTCACTAATCTCTCCTATCTCACAAAATTACTTGTTAGTTGTTTTGAATTATTGTTCTTATGCTTGCGATTTTAATCTTTGTCTGTTGTTTGTTAAATGGTGAAACTCTCAAATGATTCTATGAGAAGGAGAATTATAGTTTCTGAAGTGGGCGAAACCATAATTCTTTTACATTTTGTTTAGATAGGAGGAAATGAAGGGAAAGGGAAGGAAGGGAAAGGGAGGGAACAAGAACCTTTGTTTGGATAAGGGGTTGAGGTAAGGAAGGGAAAGAGAGGGGACAAGTTCTTTTGTTTGGATAAGGGATTGGGGTAAGGAAAGGGAGGATGCATTTTCGGCCCCTCTTTAACAATCATCATCCCTTTCAAATTGAAGAGGTTTGGAGGGATCCATTTCCCCCTCGTATATTACTATCCAAACAAAGTGTTAGGGAGACAAAGGGAGGGAGAATTAATCGAAATAAAATGAATGTGAGAGCTCTGTCGATTAAGAAAAATGAATTAACTTTTGAACTTTATTAAAATATTGTTGCCTGAATTCGTCATTTTTGTTCTGTGAAAAGAACAAAATGAAGATTTAATGGCTATCCTAGTGCAATGGGTCAGGGTGTTATGGTAAATTCAAGTGGAATGAATAGTTGATTGAAGTTGCTTCAAAATTATGGATAGTTTTAGAAGTTACAAGTAATAGCTTCTTAGTTGTGGTTGTGAGTAATGAGATTTCAGTTTAACTGGAAACAACTTTTAGAGTCCAAAAAAGTAGGTTTTTCTAGTTGTCACTTTCCCAAGTCAGCATGATTTTCTTCAGTATGACGAATTTCAAGCTCATTCTACAGCTTATGTAATATAACATTTTGAAATCTTAATAGTAAAAAGTGGAAACTGGCTGTGATACCGAACATGCCTGGAATAAGTAGTTTTATGTATACATCTGAAACAAGCAGATGATGTGGTATAAATTACTCATCATTTTACTTAATAGTATTAATATTTTCAATACTGACTCTTTCCCCTCCTCCTTTTTGGGTGACATGACTGCCCATTACGGTATTACATATTCTGTATATTGATTAAACATGTTCTTTTGATTAGTGTTTTTACTTAACGAGCATGTTCATTGAAATTTCATTATTCGCCGCTCTATTAGTTGGATTAACAACATTCTCAATGGAAAATGATTTTCTATAGAAAAACACTTGTCTGGGAAAAAACATAATTGTGTAAAAGTTTTTCTTTGCTTGTTTCCTTGCATGTTAAGTTAGAGAGAAAAGAAAGAATGAAATGGAAGGGAGAGGATGGATGAGAGGAAGGAAAGAGGAACGTGAGGAAGAGGGAGGAAAATGTGGCATTTCTTTTAGGAAGGAAAATATTTCACATTTTCCACTCTTGACAACCAAATAAATAATGGGAAAACCACTTTTTCTAGAAATGACCCCTCTAACCAAACACTCTCTTAGTCTAAGATTAGACTTTGCAAGCCTTCAGCATAAACTTCTCCGCCTATCATATATCTTGCATTCCTTAAATCCTCTAGTGGCTAGCAGCTTCTATGTGCTATTGTTGTTCCCATTATGGAGGAACTTTAGGGAGCATGGATATGGAGATCATTTGTGCTTTCCATAATGCAAATAGTGCTTGAAAAGTGGGCGGGGAAAGATCCATTCCTAGGAAGACAGACTGAGAGAGAGGGTGAGAGCATTGAAGGAACTATCTCAATGCTAGGCATGCTAGTTCGAGGCGCTAGTGTGTTGCAAGTTTGCAACCCTATAAACCCAATAGTTGTTATGTGTATACGAGGGAGCATTTATATTTGGCTTAGGGCCCTTCCTATGTGTTTTACATGCAAGAAACATATACACGCATTTAAGGTTGTGTGATGAACACCGTTCACCCTACCTGCGATCACAAAACACACCAACCACAGTACGCTAGAACAACCACAAGCAACAATGAAAATGTGGAAAACAGAAATTAAGAAAAGAAGAAAGAGAGAAAGATAAGAGGAAGGTGATGATGAAAATTGATAAACCAGTCACAAACAATTGGTGGGCTTTCGAGAGGCCCCCTCTCTCCCAGTTCCAATTTCCATACAATAGCTTAACTGTTATTCTGCCCCCCACTACCCTTTTATTCTAAAACTTTCCTTCTGTACACAAACTCTCAATAACAAACTGTTGCCACCTCAGCCATGTGATATTCCTCTTGCCTCCTAGCTCACAGATTTACGGATTTGCCCCTCCAGTATTCCTTCTCTTGTACGTGAGTAGATTAGGATTCTTTAATTGGTGCATCACAATACCTGTCCCCCAAAGATTCACCTTGTCCTCAAGGTGGAAGGAAGAAAACGAAGGTGAAGTGGGTGCAGGTCTTCCCATGTTGCTGGCAGTCCCTTCCACTTGATTAAAACCTCAGTGTGTGCAAATTAGTGCCGTGGCGGATTTTCCTGACATCCAACAATTCCTCGGGTTCCACCACCAACTCCAGATCCGCATCGATATGAGGGGGAATTGTAGGGAGTACTGGATCATTACCCATCATTTTTTCAGCTGTGACACATGGAAAACAGGATGGATTTTGCTCGAAGGCAGTTGTAACCGGTAAGCAGCAGTCCCCACACGCTGAAGTATTGTAAAAGGGCCATAAAAACGTGTAGCCAACTTCTCAAAAGGGCGCTTGACTAGTGATTTATGTCGGTAAGGTTGCAGCTTTAGGAAAACCGAATCTCCCACATTATATTCCACATCAAATGTTTCATATGTTGTTGGGCACGCATGAGGTTGACATGAAGGTCGTCAAGGATGGCATCTCTGCAGCAAAGCCTCCAAACTGCCAACTGGGGTTTGACCCTTAGGAGCTCGTAACACATGAGGTGGACCACGTCCATACACAACCTTAAAGGGAGTCAGTTGGGTCGATGAATGAGGAGATGTGTTGTACGAAAATTCAGCCCATGGAATCCACTTGGCCCATCCTTTACCCCCCCCACAAAGCAACGAAGGTAAGTTTCGAGGTTGTGATTGACTATCTCCGTTTGTCCATCCGTTTGTGGATGGTAAGCGGTACTCTTCTTCAGAGTTGTGCCATGAAGGCGAAAAAGCTCCTTCCAAAAGGTACTCAAGAAGATATGATCTCTATCCGAGACTATAGAGGCGGGAAAACCATGCAAACGCACAATCTCTTTGAGAAACAACTCTGCTACAGTAAGTGCTGTGAACGAATGACAGAGAGTGAGAAAATGGGCATACTTGGACAATCGATCCACAACCACCAAAATTGTATCGACCTTTTTAGACACCGGTAACCCATCAATGAAATCCATCGAAAGATCTTCCCATACTAACGTAGGAATGGGCAATGGTTGAAGTAATTCCCCGGATGTTGTTGTGAAACCTTCTGTTGTTGACAAATCAAGCAACGTTGCACATACCTCGCTACCTCTTGGCGCATTCCCCGCCAATACCATTCAGAAGCTAAGCATAAATAAGTCTTCAAATCCCCAGCATGGCCTCCCATAGGAGAGTCATGATATTCACGCAACAATTCGGGAATAAACACAGAAGTACTGGGAATTACATACCTCCCCTTAAATAACAACTTGTCCTCAACCAAGGAAAAATGAGGAAGTTCCCTGCCTGCCCACAACTCAGTTTTAACGTGGGTGAGGAAAGGGTCTCCTGCAATTTCTTTCTCCAACTCCCCCCAATTTACCCCATGCACTGCCACAATTGCTCCCAGCACTACATCACCAACTGTCTTCCTAGAAAGGGCATCCGCTACTCGATTGGAGCTACCTGGTTTGTAATGAACCTCAAATTCATATCCCATAAGTTTACTCACCCATTTATGAAATTCAGCTCTAATCTCCCGTTGTTGGGTAATGTGACGTAAACTTTGTTGGTCGGTGCGGATCACAAAGTGACGACCCAACAGGTAATGTCTCCATTTTTGTACCGCAAAACAAATTGCCATTAATTCCTTCTCATACACTAATTTTAGTTGAGCTCTAACCCCCAAAAGCTTGCTGTAAAATGCGATAGGCTTGCTGCCCTGCATTAAAACCGCCCCCATTTTATACCCGGATGAGTCCGTTTCCACCACAAAAGTGAGATGAAAGTCCCGCATCGCCAAAACAGGTGCTGTAACCATGGCGGTTTTCAACTGGTTAAAGGCATCAGTGGCGGCAGGTGTCCATTTGAAACTGTCTTTCTTGAGCTGCTCGGTCATGGGTCTTGCTATGTGAGCATAGTTGGCCACAAATTTCCGATAATATTCGGTGACGCTTAAAAACCCCCTTAATTCCCTAAGATTTTTTGGAATTTCCCATTCAAATATTGCCCGAATTTTTTCACCATCCATAGCAACACCATCTTTGGATATCACGTGGCCCAACTATGCTACCTCACCCTTCCCAAATTCGCATTTCTTCTTGTTCACAAACAAATAATTTTTTTCCAGAATTCCCAGAACCATTTCCATATGTTGCACGTGTTCTTCCCTACTGTGGCTATAGATAAGGATATCATCAAAGAAAACCAACACAAAACGCCGTAAATAAGGACGGAATACCTCGTTCATAACGTTGCCGGAGCATTTGTGAGTCCAAAAGGCATGACAAGGAATTCATAGTGCCCCTCATGAGTGCGAAAGGCCGTCTTGTGCGTATCTTCCGGCCTCACCAAGATTTGGTGATACCCGGCTCTCAAGTCAAGCTTGGAAAAAACTGTCACCCCATGTAACTCATCCAACAACTCGTCGATGACCGGAATAGGGTACTTATCCGGCACCGTCTCCTTGTTCAAGGCACGATAGACCACACAAAAACGGCACGACCCATCCTTCTTTTTCACCAAAATCACCGGACTCGAATATGGGCTAGTAGAGGGTTGTATGATACCGGCAGCTAGCATTTCTTTGATCATTCTCGCAATTTCGTCTTTTTGAAATTGAGGGTATCGGTAGGGTCGAACTCCCACGGGATTGCTACCTTCCTTCAACACTATGGCGTGTTCGTGGCCCCTCTTTGGAGGCAGCCCCAGTCTAGGTAGCACTGATACGGGACGGATACGGGCACGGGTACGGGGACGGAAAACGGCAAAATCAAAATTTCCGAAAACGGGTACGGCTTGGATTCGGCAAAAAAAAAAATGTAATACATTTTAATGAAAAATAATACGTAATTTTTTCTACATAAAATTTCCATTAAATTTATTTTTTAACATATTTATATTAAATCCTTGTTTGAAAAAAATCAAATCATTAGAAATTGGGCCTATTGTGTATTGTACTTGTGCTAGCCCATAGTAGTAGTACATAGCACGAGTAAACTGTGAAGTACGGAGTAGGAAAAAGGGAAAAAAAAAAAGGGAAAATTGGAAAATGGGTAGGTGAGAGAGTATATAAAAAAGAGAAAAGAAAAACAGAAAGCTGTAGGATTCACAGTTGTGTGCCCCACATTTAATATAATAAGAAAAAAAAGCAAAAGATTAATTTGTATGTTTCAACTTTACAGCTGTACCCCACATTTAATAAAGAAAGTCCAAGCAAGGACCAACTCCCACTTCCACCTCCAAATTAATCATCTTCTTCAAAGACGACCGTATCTATCTCTCTCCTTCCTCTCGTTTTTTTTAACCAAGTAATGGCTGATTTTTTTTCCGGCAATTCGAGCTCAAGTCAGCCATCATCGGGAAGATTCGGTTCGGTAAACTTTAAATCCGCATCAAAACAGGTTGGGTACGTGGCTTTCCCCTAAAAAACGTACCCAACCCGTACCCAAAGTCGGCCCATCCGTACCCAAGAGCAACCCACGTACCCAACCCATTGGATTCGTTCTGGGTACGAATCCCAGGCGAATCCGTAACGTACCCAGGACGTACCCGCACCCGGTACGGGAAACGGTGTCTGGGAGGCGTACCCATGCATCATAGGCCCTAGTGGTGCGTCGAAAACCCCTGAGTCATCACCCCTTGTAAAAACCTCCTGCCCAACCTTGCTGGTCTCCCCACTCAGCTTGTGATGAACTAAGGGGGCGTTTGGTTAGGGGGTTATAGGAAAGGGAAAGGGAATTAGTTGATTCCATTCCCTTAAAATTTGTTTGGATTGGGGGTTTTGTTTCCCCTCTTTTCCCCTCCATTACCCCAAATCCCTCTATTTTGATTCTTCACTACCCCCTCCACTTAGAAATGGGGGAATGGAAAACCCTTGACCATCACCTTTGACCACAACCACTTTGCCACCGCCTATAACCCCTCCACCCGAAACCACCACTCCACCACCTAAAACCACCACCATCAACCGGAAATCACCACCCCACCATCACCGATCCACACCCGAAACCACCAAAGGCACCACCGAAAATAACCCCACCCCACGAATCACCATGGCACCTGAAACCACCATGTCACCACCCGAAACAAAACCCCATCCCACCTGAAACCACCATGTCACCACCCGAAACAAACCCCATCACACCTGAAACCACCATGTCACCACCCGAAACCACAAGAGAGGAGGAGAGAGAAGATTTACCGCGAAGGGAAGGGGCTGCGGAGGAGGGAGGGGAAGGGGCGCCGAGCGAGCGGCAGGGGGGGGGAAGGGGCGGCGAGCGAGGCGGGGAGGGGAAGGGGCGGCGATCCGGCGACAGGGGAGGGAAAGGGTAGCGGCGGCGGCGGTGGGGAGGGGAAGGTGGAGGAGGTTGAATATAGTACATGGGTGGTGGTAGTTTTAGGGGAAAAGTTGTGGTGGTGGGAAATACTAGGGTTTCCCTTTGATAGTATCTAAACAAACAACTTTGAAAATCAAAGGGTAATCCTTTCCATTCTCCTTATAACCCTTTCTTAAACCCTTTCCCTTTCCACTCAACCAACCAAACGCCCCCTAAGATGATCAACAAACCAAAAACAGTAGTTTATGGAAGAAAATAGAGATTATGGAAGTGAAGAAGATGATTAATAAAAGAAACAAATGAAGATATGATTGAATAGATGATTAAATCACCAATTACAACCTTGCCACTCTTTCGAGAGGAATGGCACTCTCCCAATTAAACTAAATGACAACTTTTCACAAATATTCAACAACCTTTCTCTCTCCCTATTCCATTCTATTTATAGAGATATTTCCTCCCTAACTCTCTAGCTTATTCTTCAAGCTACTACTAAAAACTAACTAAATATTGCAATACCAAAAGTACCCCTCTCCCTAGGTTGATTCATTACATTACCGGCCGCCCAAACATTCACCTTGTCCTCAAGGTGGATAGAAATTGGCACTCAATTCCCGGTCTAGGCAGTAGTGGTTAGCATCATCTTCAAAATACTGTTGGCATTGTTGTTTAATTTCCTCTTTGTTGAGAGTGGAGTGTAGCAGCTTCAGTGGCTTGCCCATCGCAGAAACATCCAGCAGCTTATCAAGTGGAAGGGTCTGGTTATGAGTGAAGTGGGTAGAATTTGGAGTGGAATGAGGAATGTGTGAGTTGCAAGAAACCGAAAAGAAATTAGGGGTGAAGGCTGTAACGGTGTTAGCACACAATTGGGTGGGAACAATAATGGCTAGGTTGGAAAAGTTGGGTTTTAAAACTTGGGGTAACAGACCAGGATAAGGGTCACAAAGCCCAGAGACTGGCTCAGTCCCATTTAAATCACAAGTGGAAAACTGGGTGGGCTTAGTAAAGATGGGTAAGTTTAAAGTGGACCTTACCTCACTTATATTAATTAAGTCCCTTTTTTGCTTCTTTTTATTCCCACGTGACAGATGACTCTTTTGGATTTCATAATTGTTAGCTGGGTTGGTAGGAATGGACTTAGAAATAATAAACCTAGGCTGCCAAGCCACATGCCTTTTCTTATTACTAGGAAACTTGGGCTCAGAAGTCAGAAGGATCAGGCCCAATTTTTTTCATGAACTTATCAACCCTTGAAATGACCTGAAAATCCATCGCACTTTGCTTGCCATGCTCCCTAAAATAGTGGCCCCAGCAGCCTGACTCATTGATGATGTCATCATTCAGCCCTTTTACAAGATTGCCCTTAGTACCCATTTCTGGATTCTTCTCCAAGACAGCACCATCTCCAGTCCAATTGCTCGCATAGTTCAGCGCTGGAACCTCCTGGAAGCAGCTTTGAAACTGCCACTCTGCTCCGCCTGGGCCACCACCAGACCCGCACCCCACAGATCCATCTTTGTCGTCTCTTCCTTCTCTTCTTCTCTCAACCCAAACAAAAATCAGACCACCAGCACAAACATTCAACCCACCAACAAAGTCTCCATTACCTCCACCGGTAAATCCTCCAGTGAAGTCACCGGGCCTTCCACCAGATTCTCTTCTTCCACCCTTTTTCCCGAAAAATTCTCCACCATTGTGGTTGTGGGCGATGATGTTTCGGCATTCACCGGTTTGTCCTCCTAAGTGACCACCTAGACCACCACATGATGCACCCTTCCCAGATTCCGCTTGTATTTCTTCACCTGACTGTTGAAAGTCATTGGTGGCTGTTTGCTCGGTTGTTTTCACCACCTCGTTCTCTTCCACCTCTGAATCTTTGTGGTTGTCTTCATCCTCCATCTCTTTTCGAATAAGATTCAACTCCCTTTTGAGTGGAGCAACAGCGTCACTAATTATTTTCTTGAGGTCGTTTGTTAGGTCTTGCTGAAATTTTTCAAAACCCTTCCTGATTATCTCATTCAAATCTGCAGCGAATTTCTTTGTCTCCTGCGAAGCAAACCCCATTGCAGTTTTCTTTCTTTTTTTTTTGTTTTTGACTAAAGCTAAAAAATCAGTGGGTTAATCTCCCAGGATTACTGCTCTGGTACCATTTGTGATGAACTAAGATCATCAACAGACCAAAAACAGTAGTTTATGGAAGAAAATAGAGATTATGGAAGTCAAGAAGATGATTAATAAAAGAAACAAATGAAGATATGATTAAATAGATGATTATATCACCAATTACAACCTCGCCACTCTTTCGAGAGGAATGGCACTCTCCCAATTAAACTAAATGACAACTTTTCACAAATATTCAACAACCTTTCTCTCTCCCTATTCCATTCTATTTATAGAGATATTTCCTCCCTAACTCTCTAGCTTATTCTTCAAGCTACTACTAAAACTAACTAAATATTGCAATACCAAAAGTACCCCTCTCCCTAGGTTGATTCATTACACAGCTTCTCTTCAGCTTCCACTTAGTTGAACTCCAACCACAATCCTCCACCCTCTTTGCGCAAAGTCCTCAACATCGCCTTGAGAGATACTTTGGAGCGAGATAATGAATGATCCCCTTTCAATGTGTATCTAGTACCACCCACCTCAAAGCTCATTTCCTATGTCTTCCAATTGCTTACTACGGTTCCCAACGTTTCCAACCATTGAAAACCCAAGATCACATCTGAATTTCCCAATCCTAGAGGAAGGAAGTCCTCTCCTAACACCAAACCTCCATCCAATTGCAACTCAATCCCCTTACATACCCCCGCACCACTGACTGCCTACCCATCCCCCAAGGATACTCCAAATTCAGCCGATTCTAGCACCGGGATAGAAAGCTTCTCAATCGTAGTAAGAGAGAGAAAGTTGTGCGTGGCACCGGGGTCAACCATGACCATGACTTCTTGCCCATCAATGCGCCCAATTAATTTCATGGTCTTGGGGTTCGAAAGCCCAATGACCAAATTCAACGAGACCTCCGGTGAAACCTCCTCGGTGGGTGAGTTGGGTGCTTCACTTCCAACACCCTCCAAATCGTCATCATCTAAATCCTCCATGAATAGCACACTCAACTCCTTCCTTTGGCATCTATGGCCCACCCTCGATTTTTCATCACACTTACAACACATACCCTTCGCTCTTTTTTCCTGCAACTCCTTCTCAGTCAATCGTCTCATCTCACCAAACCCACGGTTAGAGGGAGAAATGGGCTTCACATTGTTAACCGAAGGTTGTGAGGCATTGGAATTTGTAGCCCAACTCTTAGCATTGACAACAGACCCCCCTTGTGACCCATAATAAGCAGGATAGTTTGACATTGGGCCTCTATTATAAATGGAAAACGAACCTGAACGAAGCCCAGCCCGCTTTGTTCCATTGACCCAGTTCCTTTCCTCCAACTTTAGCGCCAACTCCATGGTCTGATCCAAATTGTATGGGTTAAGAACTCGAATCTCAGTTTGTAAGTCAGCATTAATCCCATGAATAAACTTGCCCATTAATATTTCCTCTGGTTTTCCATCCAACTATGCTGCCATCTCGATGAATTTCCTCCGATAATCCCAAACCGTGGTGGTTTGAGTGGTGGCGAGCCACTGCTCATGCAGCGAACCAGCATTAAGGGGTTGGAATTGGCTCAACACGAAGCTTTTCAGATTTTCCCATGAACGGAATGGCCGACGTTTGTTCTCCCATTGATACCACTGCAATGCGTCCCCTTCCATGGCCACCACCGCCGCTTCCAATTTCTCAGCCTCCGATAAATCATAAAATGCGAAAAACCTCTTTCCTCTCAAGATCCATCCATCCGCATCTGACCCATCGAAAACCGGCATATCAAGCTTGCGTTGCTTCCAATGGCCACCAGACCCAGATCCTCCTCCTCTGGTCCAAGACCCTCCTCGACCTCCACCAGTTCCACCACCATCAAACACATCATTCTCCCCCTTGCGATTCGATAAACCCTCCAATTCTTCTCCCCTGTTTCATAAACCGAGCTCTCCTCCCGTCGGAATATCATGACCACCGACCCCGCGGAGGTCCCCCTTCCTGATCGGACTGGTTCGAAGGTTTTCGAGAGCCGTCCTCACCTCATATTGGAATTTCGTCTGATTCGCCCGAGCCACCTAGAGCATCCCTTCGAGATTCTCCTGGGTTCGGGTGTTCGCCCATCCAACCTAAAATTGGCCACTCTAGATCCTCCTTGCTCTTCTTCATCGCCTCTTCCATTCTCAGAGAGATTTGTTCGGCAATCGTTAGCTTAGCAGCTTGTTAGCTTCCATAGCTACCCCCACAGAGGAAGAAATTTGCTCAGCTATGGAGTTTTATAGCGTAGCCATCTGCGTTTCTAAAAGGTCCAACCCCTGGGTTGAAGTTGGTGGTGCCATTTCCACTCCCCGGCGCGACTGCTCTGATACCAACTGGGATGAACACCGTTCACCCTACCTCCGATCACAACCAGCACACCAACCAGAGTACACTAGAACAACCACAAGCAACAATGTGGAAAACAGAAATTAAGAGAAGAAGAAAGAGAGAAAGATAAGAGGAAGGTGATGATGAAATTGATAAACCAGTCACAAACAATTGGTGGGCTTTCGAGAGGCCCCCTATCTCCGAGTTCCAATTTCCATACATTCATTAGCTAACTGATATTCTGCCCCCACTCCCCTTTTATTCTAAAACTTTCCTTGTGTACACAAACTCTCAATAACAAACTGTTGCCACCTCAGCCATGTGATATTCCTCTTGCCTCCTAGCTCACAGATTTACGGATTTTCCCCTTTAGTATTTCTTCTCTTGTACGTGAGTAGATTTGGATTCTTTAATTGGTGCATCACAGGGCCATCTACAATCAACACCATCTACAACCAAAGATCCGAAACTGATTTCAATGGTGGCTCTAACTTTGCGGGAGGTCTTAAATTCTTTAAGTCCTTCTATGTTCATTGAAGAGTACATGTTTAGTTTGGTTGTTTAAGGATTAGTTCAATTACTTAGTTTATTTTCTTAGTTCATCAAAGTCGAGTCATGTAATTGTTCTTTTATTTTGAGTCCTTTGAATTTCAGTTGTTAGATGTTTTAAGACATTGTTAGTTGTTTAAATCTTGTAATAAGGCTGTGCTTTAAGTTAGAGTGTCTAGGTGGTTGTTAAGTATGCTCCAACCACGTTCAAGAGTGCAGCAAGCAAGGAAGAGTAAGTGCCTTGCAAATAGGAACCATTTCCTATCTTTGAGGCGCCTTATTCAAGCTGAAGAGCAGCCAAGCATACTTGGTTGTTTGTTCCTATTTTTGTGGCGTGTGATCCCCATTTTGTGCCGTGCAAGTTTAAGTGTGGAAGAGCATATTTCCCCACCCAAGACATGCCTACAATCAAGGGAGAAATGCAGCAAGGAGTGGAGATGGTTGAAGCATCCACAACGGCTAGTTTAAGGCCTTAATCCCACGTTTCTATTACATGGATTAGTAGAGATAATGACTGTAGTAGTTTTCCTTATTTTCGTGCATTTTATTTTATGTTTAGAAAATCAGAAAATGGACATTAAGACTTGTATAAATACCTATGAATGAAATGAGAAAATCATGAAGTTTTATGACCAACAAATACAAGTGTGTATTAAACCTTTGTTTTCTTTGGCGTTTCTTGGATTGGAAACTTATAAGAATTCGTCCTTTGCTTAATTAACTTTGGCTAAGTTAATTTGTGATCTTAGGAAGTTCTAATTTCATTGAGTGGTGTTTCTGTATCTCTTTGAAGCTAGAATATTAGCCCAAGTTAGGGGAAACCTTCGGTTCTTCCTTAGCTTGTTTTATCTCAACCTTTGTGTGCTCCTACTTGTATGTACGAGTATACATCAATATGCTGGCCTTTTTTTTCCTTCTAAATTTAGATTTTGATCTCAAGTACATTTAGTGATTTAGATGCATCTATCAAATAATTTTTCTTTCCCTTCCCTTCCTTTTTACGTTTGTTCTCTAAAAGTGATTCGATGTAATTGAAAGTGTGGTGGAAAGCTATTGTGTCGGGTAAGGATTCCATACACTTGTTGGATGGTCGGAGTGTGCGACGTATATACTTGAGACAAAGTGAAGAGTCGACGTAACATATTACATAGCAAATCACAACAAGATTCAAATGTTTATGTCTGTTTGGGCAGCAAAATTTCCCGAAAAGTTGTCTTGCTTGATTATCTGATTTTGATAAATGGTTATATCATTCTAAGCTTAACTATGTAGGTAAGATTTCTGTTAAAAGATGTTAGCGGGGAGGCTAAATCTGGAAGGTTGCTGGCAATAATGGGGCCATCCGGGTCAGGGAAGACGACACTTCTTAATGTTCTAGCTGGTCAACTTGCAGCGTCATCCAGGTTAAGTTTATCAGGTCTTTTGGAGATCAATGGAGATCGCAAGTCAAAGAAATCTTACAAGTATGAGCTTTTATGGAACACTTCCTTTTGAAATTCAATTTTAAAATTTTCTTTTCTATCTTCATTTGTGGGTGTTCTTGCTGTCCTAGGTTTGCTTATGTCAGGCAGGAGGATCTCTTTTTCTCACAAATGACTGTGCGTGAAACTCTGTCTCTTGCTGCAGAACTCCAAATTCCACAATTGTCTTCAACAGAAGCAAGGGATGATTATGTTAACGATCTCTTGTCTAAATTGGGCTTGGTAAGACTAATGCTATTGTTATATTGTCAATTCCCACTGATTACTTTGCAAGCTTATTGAAGGAAAATTCAGATGGTTAACCTTTTTCTTTGGTTTTTTTCATCTGACTTGTACCTGTTCCTTTTGCCTGATGTACACCAGAACTTCGTAAAACTCTTTTTCCTTGACAAATGCACTTTTGGTTCATGATTGAGTGCTCCGTTTCTTAATCTTCAAACATTTTTTTTGGTTCAACTGTATCTGGATCTGTTTTAGGCTCATAGCCATAAGAAACTGAACCACAAATTTAAGACATTGTGTTTTTAGCATAATATGAACTTAATATGAAGGGCCCATATTAAAAATTATTGTTTCCTGTTTTGAACCTTTCCCAAAGGTCAGTTGTGCAGATTCAATTGTTGGTGATGCGAAGGTGCGCGGCATTAGTGGTGGTGAAAAGAAACGTTTGTCTCTGGCATGTGAACTAATTGCAAGTCCTTCAGTCATATTTGCAGATGAACCGACAACTGGTATGCGTGCTTCATCTTCATTGTACAAGCTTACAGCTTATTCCTTTTAGTATGATGTAGTGGTGGGTTATAGATCACTAACCTTAATCTTAAATATTTAATACGAGTCCATCAGTGTGATATTATCTGTCATATTTCCCTATGGTGCGTATAGATCACTAGCCTTAATCTTAAACTTTTAATACGAGTCCAGCAGTGTGAAACTATATGTCATGTTTCCCTATGGTGCTGTTTTCAACTAAATATGAAAATATATTCTTAATGGACGCAGCTAGTTTGAAAAAGCTTGTTCAGTGTATCATGGTTGCGAGAGGTGGCATTCTACTTGATCGTAAGGGCTTGAGGGCAGAGTTACTTTTGGAGCTTATTGTGGTCTGTATCGGGTTTTCGTGCACTTATCATATATAACTGGGTCTATATGCATGTTATGACATGTGATCTCAATGATAGTTTGTGATTGCATAGGTCCAATTCTTGTAATAACGAATTTGCAAAATAGATATCATAGAGACGAGATTCCTTTTTCCTGACTCTGCTTCACCTTAATTGTTCACCTTTTGTCAGACTAAAGTTTCAATACGACCCGTTTAAAAGACCAGGTTTTACAAGTTTCAGGCTTTCTTTTTTTTTTTTTTTTTAAAAAATCTGGTTAAGTTACAACTCTAGGGGCTTCCTAAGTTCTTGTTTTGCTTAAAAAGCACGTCTCTTCTCTTCACTCAAATGCTTCTTCTATTTACCTTCTTGAAATGCTGTATAATATTACTCCCTAGCTATATGTCACAATCCTAGTGACTTGTGGAGAGCAAATATGAGTTGTAATCTTCATTTTATTGACCCGATCCTATCTTTGAATCTTCAAGACAACCGTTCCAATTCGTAGTTTCCATATCTACTAGAACCGATCATGCTGTCAAGTGTCATCATCATTGCAACGATGTATTGGTGAGAGTATTTGGTGGTTTTGAGTGCTAGGCGTAGGCTTCTTTTGATGGCTTTGAGAGTTTTCCTGTTAAATATATTCGGCCTTTTTGATGCTTATCCTATCCATTCAACAAGCTTCCTGCAATGGAAATAGCAAAATTGTGTATAGTTAAATTGCCACGAGTTGATAGTACAGCATTATGCCTGTTTTTTTTATGTCAAGAACTGTCATTAGTTTGTTGCAAGTTGCTGTGTCGGAGAAGTTGATGTGCTCAAGTCCAAGTGGCTGTGTTGGCTATTCAATAGATAGACTGCGAGTCCAGAGTTCTAGTTATAGATTACTTCAAATTAGAATCTAGTTGTGTTAGAGGGCATTATATCTGTAGAGGGTTTATTTTGTATGATAAGGACAGAGACATAATGATCCATTATAAACTCTTGTAGTTGCAGTTGACTTTGAAATGGCTGGATCATAGAATCTGTGAAGGGATGGTCTTATTTTAGGTCGTAAATGCTGCATATTGCTAAAGTAACCGTGTCAAATGCTACGTTTAACAACCTGGGTTGAATTCTTTTTAACATCTGTGTAATTGAACAGAGATTATAGAAGAATTTAATCAATTTATGGCAGAATTAACTAAAAATAATAGAGATATAGAGGATAGTAATTGTATTAACAAGGGAAAGAAGCCTTTAATATAATTCCCATTCGAGTAACTAGGGTACTCCTTAGAAAGAGAAACCTGTGATATCTCAATGATCTCACTTTTTCCTCATCTCCCCTTATTTATATTCTTCTCTCTCATTACATCATTCTCTCTGTAACTAACTTCTCTAAGTAATTCCCTTGCTACCCTCTACTTCCTTCCCATGTCTCCAATTACTGCTTTACAAACAGAATCTTCTAAGAATTGCCCTCCTTGCCCTTCTTCTATTGTCTGGCATAAGTGTAATGTATCACGGGTCTTGCTTGGGTGTGTTGATCCATTACAATCTCCGAGGGCAGCAATAAAAAGATTTTGCTGCTAATGCTACCAAGCCGGAAAATGGTAGATCTACAGGTCCTTGAAAAGCAGAATGTCCAAGATCATGCTTTGCAAACACTAGTATAATCTTGTAATTGACATTATTGTCTAAATTGTAGGCTTTGACCTTCTTTGTGAATTCTGTAGTTCTTGGCTTTGTTCAGTACAGTATAATCAGATCAGGTCCATAAATTATTATAATTTGTACAATGAGAAGTAAGACAGAGACATTGCTTCATAACATGGTGTCCAGGATTCCTAGTTGTTTTGAACTCTTCAAGTTTCAAGTTTCCTCTGGCTTCATAGTTTAAATTTGATGATAGAAGTTTTTTGATTATTTCTGTCATATAAGGCTGAGAGCCTGAATTCTTTGTAAATAAGGGGGTTTTGTGTCCCATGGTTCGTCTCTGTATTTATGCATCTTACCCTGGTCTGCTGAGTGTCTTCTTTTCTGTTTGCAGGTTGCCTACACTTACCCTCCCTAGACCTTGCTCTCTAGTGTCTTTAATGGCTCGTCATTGTTATACCCTTTCTATTTGGGATTTTAACAGGGCCTTAATAAATACTCCCTCTGTTTTTTTTATCATTCTCACTTTCTTGTGCGCGTCTTCCAATGCACCTCTTTGAACTTAAATATCTTTCATTATATATTAGTATAAATTATAACGATTGAATATTAATAATGTACTAATTGAGATGAATCAAACAAGACCCCACATGACTATATTTTTTCTTATAAATTGAAAAAAATTTAGAAGATTCTCTCTAAATATGAATTGTGCCAAGATCCCAAGTGAAAAAGATAAAAAAAAAAACAGAGGGAGTATACTCATATACTTCCTCCGTTCTGTTTTAAATGAAACGTAGGGCCTTGGCACGGGGATTTAGAATAGGAGAGAGATAGAGAGAAAAAAAAGAAGGGACCCATGTGATGAGGAGAGAGATAGAGAGAAGTGAATACCAAATAAGGTAACGTTTTAATTATTTTGAAAGGCCTAAAATAGTAAGTGTTTCATTTATTTTAGAACGGAGGAAGTATGTATATTCTCTACTATGGTCCATCCTCCTCTAAAATAATTTTCTGTGGTAAAAGTGAACAGCGAGATGTGATCATTCTACTCTCAATATCCAGGCGATATCCATGTGCTCCGTGTATGTTTTCTAATGGTGCTGCAGAGTTGTCAACTAAGACACATAGATCTAATAGTTGTCTTATGAGCACATGATTGCTTAGATCTTATTTTTTATATTTATGTACCTCATTGTCATGCTAAGTTATGTTACTTTCAGGTCTTGATGCTTTCCAAGCAGAAAAGGTAATGGAAACTCTCAGTAAACTTGCACAAGATGGTCATACTGTAATCTGCTCAATACACCAGCCTAGAGGATCAATTTATTACAAATTCGACGACATTATCTTGCTGACAGAAGGTTCTCTTGTTTATGCTGGTCTTGCTAGAAATGAACCATTGTCATACTTTGCAAAGCTTGGGTTGGTAGCTAAATTTCGAGCCACCTTTGGTTCTACTGCTGTGAAACCCTTGGTATATATTGGTGTTAACTTTTGGATTTTGCCTAACCTGTGGATGGACCAAACAGGTATCCTTGTCCGGATCATGTCAATCCTGCTGAATTTCTAGCTGATCTCATATCTGTTGATTATAGCTCATCAGAAAGCATTAACAGCTCCCAGAAAAGGATCAATGGTCTTGTTGAAACATTTTCACAACAAACTGCCTCTGTTATATATGCAACTTCGCTTATCAGTGAGGATAAAATCATCAAAGGAATGAAGTTTGGTGGAAAAGCTTCTTCTAAGAGAGGGGGTTGGTGGAAGGAATTCCTGTTGCTTCTTAGACGTGCATGGATGCAGGTATATATTGCAGGTTTTCTGTTTCTGTGCGGCTTTTTTTTTAAGTTCTCATAAATGAGTTATTTCCGGCATAGGTTAGTAAACCAGCAATATGCTAAAAAAAATATTATCACTGCAATCGTCTGATTAGGTTGATAACGTATTGTTCTTTACTGGATTTGTTAGGAGGGATAGTACAATATTCCTTTCTGTTTAAGTTATCATCTTTGTTTGTACCATTGCGCTCTCTTGGATGCATTACAAGGTCACATGATTTATTTCTGCAACTGTCATTGTTATCTTAACTGCTGCTGTCGACATGGCTTTTGTGTTAAGACATTTATTTGCTGAGGGAATTCATGAATCATTTTTGCTATCATAATTATGGTTTCTATGCATGTTAGCTGGGCTGACCACAAAATTTTACCTGATCAGGCTTCTCGAGATGGACCAACTAATAAGGTACGGGCCAGGATGTCAATTGCATCAGCAATAATATTTGGTTCAGTCTTCTGGAAGATGGGAAGATCTCAGACATCTATTCAGGACAGAATGGGGCTCCTGCAGGTATGAATTGTAGTTCAGAGTTGGTATTCTGTTTTCTGTATGATTTTTTAGCATGCAGTGTTATGCAATTTTTTGAATAGCATAGGGGAAGGAGCCTCCATGACATAGAAAAGTCGTTGCAACTTGCAAAGGCAAAGGAAGGGTCATGAGCAGGATATATTGGAAAGAAAAGGGATGGGTGGAGGACCTTATTTGACAGGGAAGTGTCAGGATCTGCCATTTTAGAGGTCAAACATTTAAGATTTGCAAATTTAAGTTTGTCTGGTGGATAAGTGAGAAAATAAGTTAGAGTGTTTGGCGTGTGGATACTTCAAGCTGGAAAGTATCACAAAAGCATCAAGTGTGGAATTGGAGTGGAAAGGGCCATGTGTTTAATTATCACTAAAGCCTGTTCAAAAGATTGAATTCTCACTGATTCGAGTGCTAGTTAAAGCTGAATTTGGTGTGGAAGTCTTTTTTTCTATGTTCATCAAAAATCTGCAATTGGCCGCAAACAGACTCTGTCTGGTCTTTAGACTATCTTTGTATCAAATTTGCTTTCTAAGATGTGTTTAAACATATTACAAGAATTGTTTAAATTCATTGTTAAAATCTTCTATCAATGTTTGGTAAGCCTATTACTTGATATTTCATGCTTGCCAGGTACTTCTTGTATATTGACCCTTGGCAATGGGTAGAGATGCTGGATCAGTTTGATAAAACTCTAAACTCTAAACTCTAAATTGTGAATTTTGGTAGTTGCGATAAGAGCAATGGCTTTTATATTGGATTATGATGGTTGACGTAATAATGTAGTGTCCTATAATTGATGTCGTGGTGTAATCTTAAAAGCACATGCTAACGAACTGTTGTTCTCTTAAGAGTAAGTTGATTTTTTTTTACTGAATGACCCTTAGATACGGAGAATTTTGTATGTGCTTCAATGGTAATGGTTCACCAGATACTGGCACAGGGATAGAGTATTGACTAGAATATTCATCTTTAAACTAGCTTCTGTTACGCCTTCTTTTCCTAATGTAAGTTAAGTTGGTTCCCCTCACTGCTAAGGAAATTTATGGGTCCTTCAGAAATAGTGACTTTTTGAGAATTTTTGAACGTTACGTATTAAGATTTATGAGAACCTGAGAGAATTGAGAGTGGACTTGTTGTTTATCAATCTCTATTATGAATGATGAGTTATGTTTACGTTGATTTTATGGCTGGATAAAGTCTATATGTGCATGTTCTGTAAATGGATATAAAATTAGCTTGGGATTTCTATATAGAATTTATGTACTGATTCCTGGGAAAGCATCACTAGGAGTATCTTTTAGTGGGTGCTTCTGGTCCTCTCTTCTTGGTGCTAACCTGTGTATCCTTTTAGCTAATTAACATCAATTTTCAAGAAAGAAGTTGAGAGGGTCTCGAATCTTTAAATTAAAGGTTACAGATCAATCAACTCACTGGACTGCGCTTCTATGTTTCTGTGTGGTAGTATGTTAGTCCGTTGCCTTTTGGTTCAAGGGTCTTATGAAAATTTCTCTTTGCAATCATAATGCTGTAGGAGCCTCTTTGCAATGATATAGTTGTGTACTTGTTTATGCATATATTATCTCCAATACGAGCCTGTAAAGACTTGAATGCTTGCCTGTCATCCTTCTACGTGTAAATTTGATTTGTATGATTAGGGCTTGGATATGTTTGTTTAATTGCTGTTATTGTATTTGATTTGCAACTACTAGATTGCTGCTATAAATACTGCAATGGCTGCGTTGACAAAGACTGTTGGTGTGTTCCCAAAGGAGCGTGCAATTGTCGATAGGGAGCGGGCAAAAGGGTCTTACTCGTTAGGTCCCTATCTACTTTCTAAGCTGCTGGCTGAAATACCTGTTGGAGCCGCATTTCCATTGTTGTTTGGCGTCATTTTATATCCTATGGCACGCCTTCATCCCACTTTGTCAAGGTAAAGTTCTTTAAAGTGTCCTAATAACGAGTTTGTTATTGATAAAAATTCAGTAATTTTCAGATGCGATGCGTCAATATGTTTATGCTGAATTTCTGAATGAAAGACTGCTCCTTTTTCAACTGTGATTTGCCAGATGACCTCATAATATAGTTATGCAGTTCTGTGATCAAAGTGAGTTATGTATGCTGATTGAATACAATTAGAGTTCTTTATGTTCAACAATAATAAATTTAAAGTTTGACAAGATTCTAAATACCAACATTTCAATTGATACTCAGTTATAGTAGCCTTGTAATCTTACATATCTATTGTAATACTGGCACGATTGTCTTTCCCTTGATCAATGGATTTTACTTTGAGTGGGGAGCATATTGTTGCTTCTAGGTTGGATAATTATTGTTCATGATCAGTATATTAAATTCTGGGGTTTGCTTAAGGAGTTCGGTGCCAGCTTCATCAGGGGTAAATTTCTGGTTGTTTTGAGAAGATCTATGTCAGTAGCAATGAATGGACTTCAATAAAGATGAATCCCAAGTAGCAAAATAGTCAAGTTTTGTGGTGAATTGGAGTTGGCTGACATGTTAAAGCAAATCTTAGACTAAGATTATATTTCCAGGGAGATCACTTCTTTTGACACTCAGTTTTTCAAAAACAAGATCTGTCTGTTATTGGTACAATGGTACTTGAAAATCAGTGCTCCGCAAATGTCCCAATATTGTTGAAGACCATGATAAGGTGTTCTGAAATTTCATTGACAGTGGGGTGCTGGGTAGTGATCATGACTGATCTTTGTATCAATGTGGTTTCTTCTTTCTAAGGACTGTTTCTATGTTGAGGGATTTAGAGCTGCCTTTTTTCTTTTGGGCAACATAGAGCCATTAATTGTTCCTTAAAGTGTTGGAGATCAAGTGATTTCAGCTGCAGTTCTATGATACAATTTTATTGGCATTATGGGCCAGAAGGCAATCAAGATCTCGAATGCCTCGTTATTGACTAATGAGATCCTTGAGGATGTGAGATGAGAGGGACATGAGTACATTACATTCCAGTTGGCAAGTTGGAGAATGGAAAACCTATGTTAAGTGTAGGTTGACTTATTGAACACGTGCACACTGATGATCAAGAGGTAAGCTTAGTATTCAGTGGATAACCAAGAAATTTTGGGAAATTCTTATTGGTAATCCATTGTGTTAGGAGTCTAACCATGGTAATCCAAGATGCACGTTTGACCATGAAATATGTCTAATTACATATTATTATGAAAAGTTGATATTTGGGAACTTCATGTTATAAGGAATTTAGCAAGATCCCACGTGATAATCATTTTACTTATATATCAATGTGCATTTACGGTTAAATTTTCAAAACTTTGACCCACAAAAGCAAATGGGGCAAACAATAAGGGACGGAGGGAGTATGACTTATCCTAACGGGACAAGGATTAAGGCTTTTGTATTCTTTCATGACAAGCATCCTTCGCCATCCAAATGTTGTCACATCAAGATAACCTCTATAGCCAATAAAATTATAAAAACCAAGCAAAATATCCGCATAAAAATAACTCAAAAATGATGTTGACTTCTAAGTTTCGACTAATGCTCAGGGAAAAAAAACGCGGTCGCGTTCGCGGTAACGGTCGCATTGTCGCGGGAACGGCTTGTAACGGGGAAATAGAACGTTTCGCGGCCGACGCGGCGTGAATTTTTTAAAAAAATTCACATAAATATGTTCTAACCTTATTTGCTTTGTTTTAGTTTATGAAGCATTATTACAGCATAGTATAATCAAATCTATCAAAATATCATGTTTCATTAGCTATATAATTAAATCATAAAATATTTTTGGCCAATATTTCGCGTTACGAAATGGACAACGCGGCGAGAAGTATGTGGTTTTTATTATGGCGTTCCGTAACGGGATTTCGCGGAACGGCAAATCCAAAATCCGTTACAGAACGGGAGAGTTTTAATTCCATGCTAATGCTACTCAAATCCACATCATTAACCTCAAAAAGTGTAATTAGCAGAAAAAGATAACAAATTTTATCATCGATGTCACACTATAGAATGAATAACAAAACAGGGGTCATTTTGATATTATAAAAGATTTTCTTGATTACCATATATAGTAGGAAAAATTGGTCACACGATAATCCCAATTCCCAACTATGGGCCATCCGTTCTTAACAATCCAAGGTATGAGTTATCTTAAAATAATCCGGAGTAATGGGGATACCTTTCAATAATGACCCGACACACTTTAAACCGGATGACCATGTAATACATAATTTTTTTTTTTCTGAATTTTTCACCAGGGGTTACGAAAATGCCCAGGTACCCTTGTAGTTTAAAAAATGCGCAAGGTGTTCCTCAGGTTTTGAAAAATCATCATAATACCCTTAATGACTATCGGCCTCCAACTCCGTTAATCATTAATGCCAAATCAACGTAATTAACCTAAATAGCCTAATTAATGCTAATTAAATCATAATTAACTCTAATTAAACCAAGTTAATGAAAGGAAACATTGAATCTAATATATTTTTCAGCTAGAAAATTTAAATTTTTTTTTTGTTTGTAGGTCATGCTTTTCACGCTTTTCGAGGCACGTATTTTGAGGCGATTTTGACCTTCAAAATGACTTTTTTTGAAAAAATAGGCACCTCCGTGCGCCCCCAAGGGCGCGAATTTCGAGAAGCCAGGCAAAATGAGTACAAATACATTAATTTTTAAGCACGAGTTTCGAGGCGGTCTTAAACGGCAATACGCCATTTTTGACTTTCAAAATGACTTTTTTTTGGAAAAACAGACGCCACCAAGTGTCCTTATACGGCGATTCAAGAAACTGATTGAAATGAGTTCAGTACGTCAATGTTTTAGGTAGGTGCTTTGAGGTGATATTAAGCGACACTTTTGACCATTAAAACGACTTTTTCTATTAATAAGTCACCAAACGCCTTAAAGGGGTGGGATGGGGTGGTGGGATTTAATTAACTAGTGTTAGTTAGGATCTTTTTAGCATTAATTAGGTTAAGTAGAGGTTATTTGGGTTAATTAGGTTAATTTCAATTGTTTTTTTTATTATGTGATAGTTAACGAAAAACTTGACACCAGGGTCAAGTCATGTATTTTTCAAAACCTCAGAGGTGTGTATTTTTTAAAATTGCGAGGGCACCCGGTGCAATTTCATAAAACTTAAGGGTACCTGGTGAAAAATCCGTTATTTTATTAAAGAATAGCCTCCTTTAGGTCCCTCCTTCCTATCCCCCGGCCACCCCCACACGGCCACACCTGCCCAACCACTGCTCCCCCCCCCTTCCTTAAGCCTCCCCTACTGCTACTTGGCCAAAGATCATTGAAGTTATCAGTTCAAAGGTGGTATTTTTGTATCTCAAAGGAAATATTTAAAGGAAGTATTAAAAACATCCAAGATGGAAAGTCTAAACCAATCAGCGCACCTATTGAAGTGGAGTGAAACTGATTAAGAATGATGGAAGTGAATTGATAGAACTTACTACAAGCAGATAGTGGGAAGATTGATGTATCTTACTACAACAAGACCAGATATCATGTATGAGGTTAGCTTTATTAGTAAATATATGGATAACCCAACTAGAGAACACTTGCAAACTGCAAAGTGTATATAGCGCTATTTAAACGGCACTACAGATTGGGGAATATATTAAGATTGAATCTTGTTGGATCCACGGATAGTGATTATGTAGGAGAAATTGATGACAAAAAAACCACTTCTAGATATGCATTTTTCTTGGGTAATAGAGTTATATCATGGTCTTCAAAGAAACAACCCATTGTGACTTTGTGCTCATTATGTTGTGGCAAACATTGCGTGTGTCAAGCTATTTGGCTTTGTAATATACTCCAGATTGTCCGCAAAGTGGTTCAACAAGAACTCTATGTGATAATAGATCTGCCTAGCACTCTCAAAGAATCCAGTTTATCGTGGAACAAGTAAACACATGATCTGAAGTATCACTTCCTTTATAATTTGATCAGTAATAAAGTGATAGACATCATGTTCCACAAGAGCACCAAACAAGTCGTAGACATACTTACAAACCTTTGAAGAAAGAATTGTTCATGAAGTTACGAGATTGTCTAGGTCTTTGCATTTACAGTAGCCTGGTTTAAGGGGTATGTTAAAATAGTGAACCAGCGCATAAGTAGTAAATGCTATATATTGTCAATGGTTATAATAAAGAATGTTGTGTGAAGCTCCTACTAGAGGAGTAATTATGGGAGAAATATTAGGATGTTTTGGTATATATTAAGTGGTGTTAGGAAAGCTCTAAGAAAGCATCCCAAGAGATTGAGTTCTATGTCTTGCCTCTTTGTGGTCTCTTACTGCTGGTCTTCATGGGGCATTTCTATTGTCAATTGTAGAATGTGGTCAGCATGCTCCTCTTTTGGGTAGTTGTGCTTGTCACCCTTGATCTCTCTTTTTTTTGAAATTTTTTGCACTTTTACATCGAAGTAGTGTTTGGCATCATGGATTTGATTTCAATTTCATAATTTCAGTTCTGGAAAATTAAATGCAATATTCAAAATGCTAGGAAAATTCAGTGTGTTATTTGGAATTTCCATTCCAAAATAGGGAAAAATTGCTATTAGAACCCCCCCTTCTCTCACCTCTGCCTCCACCTCCAGCGCCACCTTCTCTCCCGTCACTGCCCACTGTCACCTTCTCTCACCACCCGCCGCCAGGTTGACATTATATTAGTGGAGAGAGAGGAGTGAGAGGAGAAAAGGGAGATCGATGGATATGAAATACCAGCATTTCTATGGTCTAGGCTTGTTCGGTAAAAAGTATGAAGTTGCACAACTGCAAATTCTTGAAATTTGGAAATATGCCATTTGGGCCAATTCTAGGATTTGAAATGAAATACTAGTTTCTGAACAGGCCATAATGGAATTCTGATTTATGTAATTAGATTTCATGTACTGAAGGTGAGATGGGGGAATTGGATAAGGAGATTCCTTTCTTCAACTGGCTATCGCTTTGTCCTTTCTGTTCTACTCTGGCAGTTGACATCTATGCTTATATTTGGACCCGCCCAGTACCTACCCTAATCCTTTAGTTTCCATGACGGTGTATGTATCTGTGAAATTTATAAGCTTACTGTTTCTAGTCTTTTCAAGTGCCAGTTAGCAAAATGTTAGAGTGACAACATCTTTAGTGCTATATTAGTTGCTGACTTCAAACCTGTAACTTGTAGATTCGGGAAGTTCTGTGGAATTGTAACTGTTGAGTCTTTTGCTGCATCTGCTATGGGTCTAACTGTTGGAGCCATGGTTCCATCCACTGAAGCAGCTATGGCAGTTGGACCATCTCTTATGACTGTCTTCATTGTATTCGGAGGATACTACGTCAATGCAGACAACACGCCTCTTGTTTTTCGCTGGATTCCTCGTGTGTCCCTGATAAGATGGTATTGTATTATCTCTCTCGAGATCAATCTTTTTCTTTAGGCAGGGAAACAGTTGATCGATAAATCATGTACACTGTGACGATTGTGTTAATATTTTGCATAAATCGTATATGCAGCTTTCGTAATCAATCAACTCCCTGTCTATTTGTAGGGCTTTTCAAGGACTATGTATTAATGAATTTAGAGGCCTGCAATTTGAGCATCAACAGCCATCTGATCTGCAAACTGGAGAACAGGTATCAACAATACAAAATCCTATGTTTTAGATTTCTAAAATATCAGGGCTCTGTTGGTAATAAGAACCGAAGAACCTAAAGCCTTTAGTTGCTAAAGGAAAATTGAAACACAATTCCACTTGATGACTCTTGAATGTAGTATTTTAAGATGAGGTGGGGAATTATGGTTTAGGGGTTGATGTTTGATTGTTTCCATGGCTACCATTGTGTGCTTTTAGGTTCCGTTTCCTTCTAAATCTTTGTTTGCTTGCTTCTGTTTGTCTGGCATCCTCACTGAGTCCAACTGCTACACAAGACTTGAAGGACCTATCAAGAACCGACCTCATGTCATTTGGATTCACATGCTTATTTGTGGCAAACCAGTTCCTACATTTCTATTTTTCGATCAACTGAGTCTGTAAACTCAAATCAAATTTCATAAAGATATCTTTTAAGTAGAATGAATCTCCTCCCAACAGATGTAAAGGTGACAATAAGGTCATGAAAAGAAGACAGTATCACATTATCAGCTAGTTGTATACTGTGACTAAGGAAATAAGACGGAGTTAATCAGTAATCTGAGCTGGATAGCTCATCTGTGTGCTGGTAAGTGGACCGTCTTGGAAGTTTGGTGTTATTGGAATTTAAATATTGGTGCGAGCATCCCAACTCTTTAAGATATGTCTCTGGGACCCTTTTTCCCCGTATCTGGCCCGTACTCGGGGATATGACAAGCATGGAGTGCTTGTGCTTCATTGACTAAAACTATTGTTGTATTTTACTAATTGAGTACACATTGTACAAAGTCTAGTATGCTGATCATTGGAGGATGGAGGGAGCATAAGTAGACATGTTTCATAGTTTTGGACGAAATGATGAGTGGAAGTGTGTATTTACCTGGCATCATAGACATTTTATATGTGTGCATAACTGCATATGCAGACCTGACCTGACATAAAAAAAAACAATAATCTGAATCCAACTTGACCCAAAATCAACCCAACACCTCAGTTGTCTACTGAATTCAAGATCTTAACTCGAACCGCAGTTGACACGTGGACAACCAGAATCCTGAGACATCCCAATAATTAGGGACCCAAACCAAAATCATACCCGACTTATGATGCTCCAATACCTGATATAACCTGATAGGACCGCTATCTTACCTTATTCAGCTTCAACCTACACTTTTGAGTTTGACCCAACTCCACAATAACCAGAACTAATTCAACCTGACGTGTGTTTGACCCTACCGCCTATTTGATCCGATATATTAACACGACCTAATATCAACCTGACTTGTATGTGCATGTGAAATCTTATACTTCATCTGTCTCAACTTAATTGCCACAAACCATTGTGGCACAATTTTTAAGAAAAGTGAAAATGTAGAAAGAAAAAGTGGGTGGGTAGTTGCAGGGCCTAAATGTAAAGAATGAGTACGGAGAAAAAGATTGCCATAAAAGGTTTGTGGGAATAAATTTGGACAACTTGGAAAAGGAAACAGTGACAATTAATTTGGGACGAAGGGAGTAATAATTAATACTCGCGACTATGTCATTCAATGGTATTTTTGTCATCAATGAAATGTTATACATATTTTAAGAGTTTAAGTGGACATCAAAAGATGTGTTTTTATTTTCTTCTATAACATATTTCTGAAAGGGTAAATGATATGATATATGAAACAAAACTGTCGAGATATGGGATGAGCATATAAAGGGATACAAATATATGATCATTTTACCCATAATTATCATAATTAAAACTGAATTTCCAGTTTGTAATTAGGAGTCTTTAGGCATATAATTTTAGATGTGACACTTTTTCCTATGATGAAATCTAAGATTGAATCACACCTAGACTAACCAGACCGGCGAACCCTAATCCAAACTCACTTGACAAATGATAAACAACCAAAATAACTTATTCTATGAAGAACCCAAACTTGGAACAGCTTAACAGCACTTGTTAAGTTGTTATGATGTATGCTCTAATTCGAACATGATTTGAACTTCACATGTACGTAAACAGAACTTAAGGATCCAAATTGAAGTAGTTCGGACCCGAAAATGAAAATGATGGAATTTCAAGTTAACCCAAGTTGGAGTTCATAAGATGCAAACTTGACCACAATTGAATTTTACTTGACCAGATACCTAGACACGGAGATAAACCGTCATTGACCTGCCCTGAACACAAATTGATTTAACCCGAGCCCGAAATGGTTTGAACAGAACATGACCTGGCTTGAACGAAACTCAAACCCGGAGATTTAATGACCCAAATTGATCTGTCCCTAACCTTAATCGAGAAAATATGCACGTTGACCTTACCCGAACTTGTCCAACCTGGACACCCGAATTGACAGCTTTATTCATGTGTTTGATTTACTAAGTGTATAGGAAACAAAAACTCTCTCTATCCTGAAAAGATTTCCCGATTTTTCATTTTGTCCCTATAAGATTGCTTAGTTTTCTTTTCCAGAATTCCAGTAACATGGTTTCCACGTGACAGCCCTTCTCTGATTTTCATTTAACTCATATGCATACAAAACTACCTACCAACTCAATACAACTGACAAAAACTAAAAGAAGGGATATAGGGCACACAACAAGGGAAGGAGGGAGTATCTCTGATTTGTCTAACATAGTGATTAAGTGTGAGGAATGGTTATTGATGTGTTTTTATACTCGTCAAAAGGCTCACAACAGCAGCAAAGGAGCTTGGAATCTAATTGAGTTCCTTCTTTATTTCTCTAGTGAAGCAAGCTCCAAATCTATTAAAGATATATGTAAAAGGAACACAATAAATAAGCTGTCATTCTATAGTTTGCACATTGTACTATGTACCTTTCTATGATCTTGAAGGATCATTATATAGTTAGCATTCTCTAGATTATTGAAGCAATTTAGTGGCCTGGGTATTTGATCCTTCAAGATGACAGGTAATACCAGTTCCTGGAGATAATTTGTCTGCATAATAAGTGGCAAAATCAGTAAGACATCTTATCAGTTGGCAGCTGTTATCTGAGTGGTAAACTAACGAGCAAGTCTGATTTGGTTTCGCAAATTTCTGGTGGGACTCTGGTCACTTTCACATATTTTCTTGTTGCAGGTGTGCTGAAAGGAAAATATTGCACTCAGATAGATAGATTATGAATTTGTGATGGTTTTCTTGTAATGTGATTTGACATTGGAATGTCATTTTGTACGTTTTTCGGCTTCATCTGTACTTTTCATAATTTAAGATCAACCTGCAGGCACTGCAACGGCTGTCATTCGCTGGCTGTCAAATTAAAGAGACTTTGGTGGCGCAAAGCAGGATATTACTATTTTGGTATTGCACCACTTACCTTCTACTGGAGAAGAATAGACCCAAGTACCAGCCACTTGAGGCTCCTTTTCAAGATGAAGTGTATGAAGTGTTACCATCTGATACCACAGCCGAGAAAGGAGGGCTCCCTCTATCTGAGCAAATTGAAGAGAAAGAGCAGCCTATACCTGAGAAAGTCGAGGGAAAGGAGGAGCCTTTATCCAAGCAAGTCGAGGAGAAAGAGGAGCTTGAATCTCAGGCAGATCAAATTCGACCATTTGTCTTGGAAGGTTTGTAGAGTCTTGGGTAATATTAATGTTGGCATACGATCAGAAGCCAATTATTTTTTATCTCATACAGGTGCTAAGTAAAAAGGAGATACTTTTGCACTAAAGGAGGCGGTTATGCCTACCCTGATCAGAGAAGATGTCTCAGCAATCAAGCTGTTGTGCCCAACATCATAAACTAGAAAAAGGATAGCTGCCTGTAACTCTGAACATTCTGAAAGACCATAATAAGCTTTGATTTGAACATAATGCTTGTAACATTGTACAGAATCACTAATAATTTAGTTAATCCTGGTGTTTAAACTGGCTTCCTCGTAATGTGGTGGCTACTAGTATTCTATTGTCTTCATTATTTGAGGACCTTGATTTCACTTTCACGTTCAGTTTTTGGAGTAATCAAGCCTTGATGTGTGACTTTGGAATTGTTGAGGAAGGTGAATTTATGTAGAGAGATGATGCTCTTGGTTTGGTGGTCTACCATGGCCGTTTTCCAATCACTTGGTCAAAAATAATATGGTAGTATTCGTGAAGTTCTATGGTTGTTGTTGCCTTCTTCTTTTGCCCTCTCGAAATTCACTAATTTGTTTCGATAAAAAAAAATAATCACTAAGGGCCTGAACTGAACTGATTGCAACTGAATTGAATTAAACTAGTTTTGAAGCCCGTACATTTTGCTTATTTTATCTTTTTGTAAATTTTTCGGTTAATATTATTGTCAATTTTGTGTTGCTGTGAAATGAGATTTTTCAACACTATTGTATTTTTAACTTTCTCCATTCCTTTTCTATTACAACAATTACCGCTTTGGGTAGTTTCATCTTTTGGAACCATTTCATTTTTGGTAAAACAAAAGCAACTATTGTTGACAATATTGTCTTTATTTTATGTTAATAAAACCCTCATTAATTATCTAAATTGCCTCATAAAGTTGCGTTTACTTTATTAAGCATTATTTATCCTCTACTCTAGTTACTAAAGGGGTACCTCTATGCTAAATCACCCATTTTTTATTTCCTTAAAAATCATGCCCACACCAATTGTTGTAGTAGAAAAAGAACAGGGAAAGTATTTGTCATTATACTATAATTTCTAGATTTGTTATTGCGATATATAAATTTTATAATTTTTAATATCCAATTAAATATTGTAACTAACTCTATTATTAAATGGTATCCTAATAATAGGTATGACTAACAATAATTAACACAGTTTTAACATGAATAATACTCGAATAATAATTTAAGAAAGTAGAGCGAGGGTAATAATTTAATAGATGCAGAATAGAAAGAATAGAGAAAAACATGAGTGTCAGCCACAACTTCAACTTTGAATATAGCACATAAACACTAACGCATATAGAATGGAAGATGAAAAAGCAAAAAAGAAGATCATAATGATAATTTCATGAATAAAATTAATTAAATGTAAAACTAACCTCTATTAATAATTGAAAATACTATTTAAGAGAGAAAAAAATACCTCTTCATCAATCATGACCATATCAAAACTTTTCAAACTTCCCCCTTTTTTATGATCTGTGACCTCAAACAGTCTAGAAACGCGAATCTTGATTTCCAAATAGTTTTAGTAGAATTAAGTTCATGGAGAAAAGAATAATATCTTACATATAGATATATGGAAAAAAAACATAAATAGTTATGTATGCAATAAATATTCGTAGAACTCTATTTTTGTAAAAAATAAAAATAATAATAAATGACATGGCAATTCTACGTGGCGCACACTATGGCCTCGAAATCTTGAGGAGCTCCATATGCTCCCGAAAAGTTCATCCTTTATATATATATATATATTGACTATAACTAATAGTAGTAGTAGTAGTAGTAGTAGTAGTAGTAGTAGTAGTAATAATAATAATAATAATAATAGTGTTTAGGCCCGGGCGATGCCCCGGGGTTTCTCTGTGCTACAATTTAGTAGTAGTTAAATAAGTCATCTCATAGTCATTTAAAAAAGTCATGTCATTCATTATATGGATTTCAAAAGTTTTCTTTTTATATATCATCATTAATTTTGATTGAATAAGCAATAATAGTTGGTGGAGTGATGGTTGGATCTCTTTCTTTCATACTTGATGTTGTGGGTTCGAATGTTCATGTTAGAAATGCTTATTTTTTTTTAACTATATGAGAAAGACATGGATAGAATGTTACTGAATGAGGGATGGTGACATGTGGCACATATATGTTCTTAGGAACGCTTTTTAATATATTAGACGTGGATGCGGCCTAGGCCCATATTTAATACAGACTTATGATCAAATTTCGTTTATAGTATTACTGTAAATATAAAGGTAGTACTGTAGTAGTCATCACTGCTCTTCAAATGGTATCATGCTTACATAATTAATTTTAATGAACATGTGAATTTATTTATCCTTAAGGATGCAAGGCCTATGTTTAATAACATTAACTAATTAAAAAACATATCTGTAATTTTGTGGAAACATGGATCACTAAAAGACGTTAGATCAGTTGGTGATTCTTTGGAAATAATCCTTACAAAGGTCAGGGGTTTGAGCTCAGGCCTCAGCATATTTATTTTTTAAATAATGACCACTTGATTTTGTTGGTTAATAGACACGTGACAAATATATTAAAAGACGTGCTTAACAACGTCTATGCGCCATGTGGCACTCCTCTAAGGCTTTTATGCAAATGCTCTATGTTCATGTCAAACTCCTCAACTAAAAAAATATTGTTGTGTAGTTACAAGGTATCGAACACATGACCTTTGAAATGAAAAGTGAGACATTAACCATTGATCCAACATAACACATCATTATTTAGTATTTCAAAATAAAATATAATAAGTAATTATAGCTCATTAAAAGACTTACACAAGTAGTTAAATACCTAACACATTAATGGTAATGATAATAGACTATTGTAGACATAAACTCTTACTTGAGTTTCTTGTATTGTTCAAATTATGACGTCAATATTTTCCTCACAAGACAAAAATTTACGAAAAGAAATAACCCGGGGCATCATCCGGGACACTCACTAGTTTGCAATTGAACTGAAGTGAAAACAAGTTGGGGAGAACATACCTTAACTTATGTGTGTAAGCTTCACCAGCTAACCTAATGCGTCCTTGTCCCAAGATTTAGTTTCTTAGAGGTTTCTTCGCAGTTTTTTAGCTTTCTGAAAATATATTTACTATTTTTACTGATTTCTTGTGTTAGTTTTGTTTTCATTGTTTATTTTACACTTGGAGAGGTTCTTCATGTTTTAAGCTTTAGTTTTCTTTTAAGTTTCTTAATTTTGAATAGGCTTGTAAAATCAAGTATAATCCTATTATACTTAGGAGTCTAATTATACTTGGTTTTGGTTTTGTTTAGATAAGATTAGTTTCCGAAATAACTAATATTTATCTTATGCTTAGCCGTGTGTTTGTCTCTTTAGCTTATCTTATCTTCTAGTTTCCTACTAGAGTTGTTTACTTCCATCAAAACCATTAATTTTAAATCAAGATTACTTACCTTACCAAACGTCCGCCTTTCGCAACCTAATTAATCTGCCACACTGTCGAGACGATCCGAAACCCGTCTAGTCCTAGGTTAATCCTGGTAACCGAGCCAAAAAATACTGAGGGTAGGATCTGCCGATATTAAGTTTTATACAATATAATTACTTACTAGTACTACTAATTGTGCTAAAAACAAATTTTGGTATTTATTTTGTCATTTAGTATTTTTCGTTTTTTTAGCTAATTTGATGCACATATGAATTCATTGTTACGTATAACTTGCAATGGTTTATTATTCACAGTACATGCTACTATATTTTATTAGGATAGTTTATGTTTTGTTTAATTAAAAGGAAACCTATTGACTTTATATGTATTAAGTTTAGTTTAACTATCTAGTGTTAATACTTTTCACTAAAAGTTACCTATATCATATAGTATATAATTTTGTGTGTTTAGTAATTAAGAACTTGCACTAACTAAGTGTTTGTCAGACGTTGGTCAACCCTTGTTAAATCCGTTGGTCAGCCGTTAAGAGGAGAAAAGGTGGTCTCGGTAAGGGTGGTCCCGTTGGTCTCATTTATATGCACCTACTTAACAGGTTTATGCACTAAATTATATTACTCGATGATTATGACTACTTTTTGTAGAAAGTTGTTTTCACATGATAGTAATAGCTCAAACATAATACATAATGAAGAGATATCTTTTCTAATAAATCTTCAAAACTCGACTATACCTAAAAACATATAGATAAAATTTATCAAATAGGAAAACTTGACTTTAAAACTGCTTTCTCTATTAAACACCAAGAGGAGACTAGTAGTTTAAATCAAGAATTTCAAAGTATTAAATTACTTAATAAGACATCCATCGATTAATATTAAAAACATATAGATATATTCATTTTGGTATGGTTCAAATAGCTTTGAAACCTCTTTCTAGAGAAGGACTAGATTGCCCAATATATATAGCTTTACGAGATAATCGTTTAGTTGGCTATAAAGATTCTCTTTTAGCTATAGATCAAACTAATATTTGTAATGGTCCAATTTTACAGTAGACTTAACCGATCCTTGGATACTAGATACTTTAGTTTTAGATGTTCACCTTTCAACTAATTCAACAGTTTAGTTTAGGGAATATGTTAAGAAATTCGCATTAATTTATCGTGTCTATTTTAGACTATTATATTCTCAATTAAATCCAAAATGTTTACTTCATCCCACTACATATGATTTTTTTTTAATTAAAAATAGAAACTGAAAATGCAGCTACCTTTACTCCTAAGAGATTAAAATGGAATGAAATCACTATTCCTCAATAATTTTTAATTTATTACAACCCTCCTCCTAGAAATATTGCCTAAAATAAAATTAATCAAATTATAGAAGAGCATGATGGTCAAGTAATAGTAAAATTAGGTACTAATTTTAAAAAGCTAGACCCTCAACTTCTTATAAGAATGCTCGACCTTCATTCTCATACGAAGAAAACTCATTCAATAGTCCTCAAACATCTACCTAAAAAATTTTCATTTTGAGGGATCCTCAAAATTCTACTAGAAAAACCCAATACCTGAACTAGTAGGAGAATTTTCTGCTAATTTAAATTCACCTCCCTCTTCAACTATGAAAACACCTACTTTTCCTCTATTAATGTTATAGATAAAGAATTCCAAATAGATTTAGACTATATTCATAATGATTTTTATTCAAAAGAGAATAATGATACAAAAAAGATTGGTTCTTTGGATGATTTGATCAAATTGCTAGAAATCATATCAGATGAGAATGGATTTCCTCTATGAGAAAATTAGAAATTAATATTCCTTTTTTCACTTAGCTCTCGACATTTACTATAAAAAATAATATATTTTATCCATTCAATAAAAGTCAAATAAATATGACAAATAGTTTAATTCAAAGTTGGACTTTAAAAGATGGAAGCATAGTTAAATCTATCCATCCTCCTTTAACTGAAATTAAAGTTAACAACAATGAAGGATCTTTTGTTATGGCACCCTTTAAAAAAGGAAGACATGATGATAACTCTTCTAGTACTAATTAATTTAGGTGACATTAAAAAATTATATCACCAAAGTAATTATTCAAATCAACTTCTTACTACAATTTTAAAACAATTAGAAATGTTAACCACACAACTAGAATCCATAAAAGCTTCTGAAGTTGAAGACATAACTTCAAAATTAGGGACACTGTCAATAAGTAAAAAGGAAATAAAATTCCCCTTTAACATAGCTAATCCACATATTAATAATTCAGGTATTTCTATATATCGTCAAAGATCTCTTAATTTACTTGAAAAAACAACTCCAATAGTTAGTAAAATTGAAGAAAAATTGTCTGGCTTAGGTACATCTCAATCAACTAATATTATTAATGTCTTAGACAAACACAATCTAAATAAGAATAAAATAATAGATTATGATGATGAAAATACTAAAATTAATAAAATAAACAACAGTTTTTGGAGAAATATCTCTACTAGAAATTACTATACTACGCGAACTCCTCCAGAAATCCAATATGAAGAACGACATAAGTTGAGAGATTCATAATATGATGGAACTGCTGTCTATGAATGGGATATCGATGGAAAATATTAATATGAGATTTTAAATGTATCTAAAATGACTATGGCTATATTACTACTTATAGTTCAAAACATTGTCATGAACATACTATTATAAATTTTCTTACAACTGGTTTTACTGGTCAACTAAGAAATTGGTGGGACAATAGTATTAGTATAGACACAAAAATTCAAATACTTAATCAAGCCGAAATAGAAAATGAACCACAAGCTCTAGACGGAAGCTTAATTCTAATTAATATGATTGCTATGCATTTTATTCGAAATCCTAAAGAAGAAATGTCAACAAATCAAGTAGTCCTCACTTATATTAGATGTCCTACACTTGATGATTATCGTTGGTACAAAGACGTATTTCTTAGTAATATTTTTAGATGAGGTGATTACAATCAATATTTTTAGAAGAAAGATTTATATCTGGTCTCCCATCTTTATTTTCTCAAAGAATATTCCTGAAATTAAGAGAAAGTACAGATCAAGATGAAATTCCATATGATAATATGACTTATGGACAAATATTTTCCTTTGTCAAAAAAGAAGCAATTGATTTATGTCAAGGACTTGCAATTCAAAGTAAATATTCATTAGAAAAAAGAGAAAGACGTAGAGAATTAGGTAGCTTTTGTACTGCATTTGGTCTACCTAAAATTCAACCTCCCTATGCTATTAATAGAAAAAGAAATAGAAGAAACTTTCGACAAAATAGACAATTTATGAACAATGATCCATATTATAAAAAGACTTCTAAAAAACCAACAAGATCACCAAAGAAAAATATAGATTCGAAAAAGCAAGCTTATTGCTATAAATGTGGTCGAGTAGGTCATAAGGCAATGAATGTAATATAAAACAAAAAGTTAATGAATTATGTGGCCATGATTCCGACCTTCAACAAAAAAATTTAGCGCTTTGTTTATTAGATAATTCCTCAGATCATAATCTCACTGACCCTAGTGAAGATAATAATCTACTCTAAATGGAATCTGACAATGGGGTCAACCTTGCTGTTCAAAAGACTCAGCTCCATTTTGTCAAAAGAATTGTTGCAATAATATTTGTGTCATTACAAAAAAAATATTTTCCTAAATTACTTTTTACTGATCAATTATTTTCCAAAATTACTTACTTTATTCATTTATTATTTCAGATGCAATATCCCTAGAAAAAACCACTATTTTTTAAATCCTTTACTATCAAAGAAAAATTCAAAAAATTATGTTCTACACAGGATAGAAATATCCCTATACAAGGAATTCAACACTTAAAAAAATCTCCCCTACCACAAAAAATTTATCCCAAAACCTCGCTCAAATAGCCAAAAAACATCCTCATAATACCTTACTTACAATTCATAAAACAATTTTCAAGTTCTTTATACTTGAACTAATCATCCACATCCACCAACTTCCTACGGATATGCAAGAAATCATCATCAACAAAGTGAAGAAAGAAAATTTCAAGAGCTAGTACGCCGAGCTCCTGACAGTAGGAATAATCTGCCCTCATAATATTTGGCGCACATGGGGACAATCTTTTCTACTATATGCATAGTATCAGTCCGGAGGCGTTTTCATCTATGCAAATGATATTAAAAAGGATGATCCATATTTTCTAACATGGAAAATGACTTAGTAAGGAAATTCTACGAAATACCGGAGCCTCAGTCAGAGCTTTGCAAAGAATTCACAGAATTCCAATACATATTTGCAACAATATACTCCATTCAAAGAATAGAATGGATTTATGAAGAGATTATCTGCGCCAATATAGAGATGGAGAATGGAAAGATTAAACCAGCTCACTACTTGATCCTAATTAATATAATTATATATGACAATTATAGTGGTGACCCGGTTGTCACAGATCCCACTCAAGCAAGAGATATGGTTTCTTTTACATCATTTGAAAAATGGAAGACATGATCATACGATCACAAGAAGACCCAGTCACTATCATTCATTATGGAAATACAATAGTTGCTTTCCCTACATGGCTACATCAATATTTTATGATTGGCGTTAATCATTCTAAACCACTGGATCCATAGATATCTCAAATTAAAATTGGAAAATTCCTATCTGAAGAAGGCAAAACTTTCTTTTCTGATATACTAAAAAAAATAGCCCGCAGGATCTTCCTGGCAAAAATTAGGGCAATTAAAATAAAAGATCATGCTAAGTGATTATCACTTATGCAAACATAAGGGACATATTTTACTAACAATTTCCATGCATGTACTCAAAGCTGACTCATCAACAGCAAAGATCAGGTATGTAACCTGAACATACCAACACACCCAGTGTAATACACATGGATTCCGATTAATTTTCAAAGCAGGACTATACCTAAAAAATATCTCTCTTTTCCTTCTATCAATGTTATTACAAAAAATAATAATGAGAAATACTTTTTATTTGATCTTATAGACAAGATTCATGATACATATATCAAAAAGGTATATCTTTTGAAACTAAATGACATTATTTGTAAGGAAGAAAATCCCACTAGAACTGACCGGTTACCTTATCAAAAATATTTGATCAATTTCCAACTCCTATATTTTCAAACAAATTACAACTAAAATTTTACAAACTGAAGTTAATACCCTTAATCACAAATAAAAGAGATTAAGGAACAATTATTGGAATTCAAAACTAAAGGCTTAGAACTTCAAACTAGAATAGCATTACTAGAATCAAATAATACTCAAAAGGATCAACATTCTACTTCAAACTTACCTCCTATTCAAATTTCATCTCAAGACCCTAATGATGATCAAATAAATGTTACTTCCTCCGTTTCATTTTACTTGCTACACTTCTCAATTCACGGACTCCTAGGCAATTTTTGGAGAAGAGAGAGGTAGAGAGTAAAAAGAAAAGGGACCCATGTGAGAGGAGAGAGATAGAGAGAGTTTATTGCCTAAAAAGGAAGTGTAGCAAGTAATATGAAACTTCCCTATATGGAAAGTGTAGCGAGTAATTTGAAACGGAGGAAGTATATATAGAACAAATTTTCAAAAATGGTATATTCTCATATCTCTTAAAATGAATCAGAAAATGTTAGAATTTTGTAAAAAAGAAATTCAAACCTTATTAGATAAGAAACTGATTAGACCATCTATATCTCCTTGGAGTTAGATAAAACACGCCTACAATTTGGCGACTCCACTGGGGAGGATTTTAAAATTTATTTTTAAATGAGTGGGTGAAATTCGAAAAATACGATTAATACTTGATTTATGCTTTTAAATGACATTACAGTTCTACATATGTATGACTATTTATCTGGGCCACTATCAGCGCATGTTCTATGCGTGAGGCCATCCCTGGGAGGTTTGTGCTTTGTCCTTCCAAAAAGCTTCATGAGCGATAGTGTTGGATCTAAGTCATAAGTAAACCCACCCAACCATGACATTGTTCTCTTGTTCCTAACATGAGAACTGAAGTGCTTCTTACACGTGGCTAATTTTTTAAGGAAAGGTATGAACCGTTGGATCAATCTCTTAGTCAGGGCCCCTTTTTAGCCTTAACTTAAACCCGACCATAGTACAAACATAGATCTTGACTCTAAGATGAGCATTACATACTATTCTTTCCTGTATGACGTTATTGATGGTCTGTTTCCTATGTTCAATATGCTTTTCCCTTGATTTTCAGACTAGAAATCATCAAAAAAACGACAAATACACTGTCGAAACAAAAACCGCATCGCTAGACCAGTGCGCCAAGAGCAACAAGCTTGCGTCTCACGCAAGTAACTTGTGCCTGACACGACTGTCTGCTGGGCGCACAAGTAACTTGCGTTTGATGCAAGCTTCTTGCGCGGCACAAAATTTCTATGCGTGTGGCGCAAGCTTCCCAGCTTCGTCGCGGTTCAGTTTCGTCGGTTCATCTGCCGGATTTCGATATATCTACACATTGTCATTCATGATGACTTTTTGGAAATCTTTTTTTATAAAACGAAGCTCACCTAATTCAAAGATAATAACCGATCTTCCCATTCATGCCATCTAAGGTTGAGTGTGTAAAAAAAACTGCATCTAGAAAAGTGATCATGCTAGTTTCGAGTCTTCATGCATGTCTACCTCATCCCATCTTATCCTTCCTATCCAACAAATCTCTCCCTATTCTAAAATGCATATTCTAAAAATCAACGAAAATGAGAACAAACGGGAAGCATTCTATTATATTTGGACACGTAATTAAAATATTAAACGAGCACCTCTGACCAGGGATAAGACATTTTGGAATCGAAGCATCTTTTCATATATTTATAACAATGTCACTTGATTAGATACACTTCTTAAGCTTCCCCATCTGCAACACGACAATTAAAGTTATGACTTAAAATATTAATCAAGTTAGTCCATTAAGTCAAGATACCAAATAGAAACGATGACAACCTTGGGATGCTCGCTGCGGCCCCTAAACAACCCAGGAGGCTCAACTCTAAAGTTGCCCACCTGTAAAAAAAGTGACAAGCGTATCGTGAAGAGTCAAATTTTTAACACATATGAAACACAAACAAAAAGCGACTCTTTTACAACACTCAGGCACATGCCTTTTGTAGATGATAAAGGATTGCCCTTTTGAAAGGTGAAATCTTCAACATCAGGTAGACCAGATTTCTGCATCAAGAGTAGTAAATCAAAACTTAAACTCTTCATCACACAGGACAGCAACACATTCAATTTCAAGGCACACATCTACTGAACATAAACTGTAATGAATTCAAATTCATAACCAAAATCAATCTATATATATGAAACAAAGAGCTTTGCAATCACCACTGCTGTGTGTCCTGTTAATCAAATGTTCAAAACTTCAAATACATCCATGAATAAAATGTCACCTAATCTAAGACATAAAGTGAGGTATGATACAAGAAATTCGAAAGGTAAAACCCTAAAAAATAAAAGAAAACCTTAAATAATCAAAGAAATTGGGAAGATAAGACGTATGGTGAATAGCAGCAACGAAACAACACGGGCCGCGGTGGCCGGAATGGCGAATCAAGGTGAGAAAAAGTTTTTGAATCAAAGAAAACCCTAAAAAATTCAAAGAAAACCTCAAAAAATCCCCAAATCTAAGAAACCAAAAAAATGAACCTTTACAACAATAATAAAACTACATTACAACAATAAATTTCGAACGAGATTACCTGAACATACATTTCAAGGAGCGGATCGAGAGTGAGGAGAGGAAGAGAGAGATAGAGAAGCAGTTTGATGGAGTGGGAAAGATAGTCGAAATAAAATTATGTTAGTAATAGGTAGAGTGCGAGGTTTAATTTCATGAATATAGAGAGGGTTCAAGTGCTCGGGTTGACTAACCGGAGTACTTATTCACAAATGCTCGGGTTGATTAGTCAACTGGAGCATTTGATGTCAAATGCTCCGGTTAACTAATCAATCAGAGCATTTTTGAATTTTTTTATTAAAATTTTCACAAATGCTCGGGTTGATAAGTCTACCGGAGCATTTGATAAGTAGCAAAAGCAGTTTTTTTTACACATCTAATCCTATCAAATTTCGTCCTTTTAAAAAAGATATATCCTTTTCAAGATCAAATCTACACCCTTTTCTATTCTATCTCTTTCGAAAATATTTACTTATCATCATCCTACCACACGTTCAAAAAAAAAAAAAATTTAAAAAATTCTATTTAAAAAATAATCTTTCATCTTTTCCATTAGAGATAGAAACAAGGGGTCCCTTTCAAAAACGAATTTAAAAAATTCTAATCCCATTCCAAACAACTTAATCCAATCCATTCAAACAATTCCAATCCGGTCCGATCTAATACCATCAATCCAATTCCAATCCATTTGCATTCATGTTAGGCCGATTTAAACTTGAGTCCAAGCATTCATAATAGGCCCATTTAAACTTGAGTCCATACATTTACATAAGGTCCACTAGCATTAGAGTCCATTTTAGGCCCATATAAGTCTTGTTCACTCTAAAATCTAGGCCCATTTGCATCTTTATGTGAATCATAGTCTATGTCAAGTTCGCCTTAGGCCCAATCTAAGTCCAATCTCTGCCCATTCCAATCTAAGTACAATCTTTTCCATTCAAAAATCTAATCCCAGTCCATTCCTATATAAGTCCAAACCTAGTCCATTTCCAATGTCAAGCCCATGTGCATCTCCAAGTGTAATTCCAAACTAATATTGATCCCAGTCCAAGTCCAAGCTTAAGTCCATAAACGTCTAACTCATATCCTAAGTCTAGTCAAATTCAATTCCAAATTAGACCCATATAGGACGAAGTCCAAACTCTAAAACTCTAAACTCTTAAGTCTAGTGAAGCTAGCATTCCTTAAAGTCCACATAGGCAAATCTCGAGTCTAGCCTGCTTATTATAAATGTGAGCTCAAAGTCTAGTCTCCCCTAGTGTCTAGTCTGTTTATCCTCCATAAGTTTAAAGCCTATTCATCTTTAATACCATAATGACACCCTTATAGTTTACCAAAGCTATTCGCCTTTAAGACCATAATGACACCCTTTAAGCTTAGCAAACCTAGTCATCCT
Organism: Beta lomatogona; assembly: GCA_947646795.1. NCBI lineage: Eukaryota > Viridiplantae > Streptophyta > Magnoliopsida > Caryophyllales > Amaranthaceae > Beta > Beta lomatogona. The sequence continues at coordinate 1,810,359 of CANSNZ010000930.1, forward strand.
TAAGACCACAAATGCACCCTTTGAGTTTAACGAGGCCACTCACCTTTAAGACCATAACGGCACCCTAGCGAAGCGAGTATATCCTTTTATTAAGACCATAACAGCACCCTGAGAGTTTATTAAAGCTACTCACCTTTAAGACCATAACGACACCCTTTGAACCTAGCGAAACTAGTCTTCCCTAAGACCATAACAACACCTTTTGAGTTTAGCGAGGCTTCTACTTTTAAGACCACAACGACACCCTTGGAACCTAGCGAAGCTAGTCATCTGTAAGACCATAAAGGCACCCTTTAAGTTTAGTGAGGCTACTCATCCTTAAGACCATAAAGGCACCCTAGCGATGCTAGTCACCCTTAAGATCATAACGGCACTCTCCGAGATTAGCGAAGCTACTCCTACCTTAAATCTATAACAGCCCAAATCCTCTAGTTTAGCGAAGCTAGTCCACGTTGAGTCCATAATGGCCCAATCCTCGAGTTTAGTGAAGCTACTCCTCTCTAAGTCCATAAAATCTCGAATCCTTTAAGTCTATAATGGCCCAAAACCTTCGAGTCTAGCGAAGTTAGTCTACCCTAAGTCCATAATGGCCCAAAACCTTTGAGTCTAGCAAAGCTAGTCCACCCTAAGTCCATAACGGCCCAAATCCTCGAGTTTAGTGAAGCTAGTCCTCTCTTAGATCCATATCACAATCCAAATTATCGAGTCTGGCAAATTCAATCACCCATAAGTTCATAAAGGCAACCCCATAAGTCTAGTGAAATTAGCATTCCTTATCGCCCAAAGCCTAGTCTTTTAGCCCAGTCTGCTTGCATAGTCCAGTTCATGTCTGCATACGCATATAGTTAGGCCCGGTCTACCTCATGGTCCAACCCATACTGGTCCAAAACCCATATCCATTTCAAAATTATTTCCCATTTCTCATTCCTTATTCCCATTTCTCATTCCTTATTCCCATTTCTCATTTAGAACATCATTTGGTATAACTTACAAGGTCCATTCGATTTTTGTTCAGGACAGGTCGTGAGGTTATAACTTGGGAACATCAGACAGAGAGGGAAAAAGGTCAATCTACTCCCAGACTCTTCAAAAGAATCCTCACTTTTTTCCGACGAGTCGTCTGAAACATCTGAATCATCATCCGAGATGGGAGACACTTCAGAACAACTCAATGTCGTCATGGATCAGGTCCAACTGATGCATTCTCGTCTTGAGGAACAAGTCAAAGAGATCAAAATGTTGAGAGAAAAGTTGGCAACTGAGGAAGAAGAACGGGATGAGACTCCACCACCACCACCTCCTTTCAAGTCCGAGATTGATTTCAAGTTCAAAAAACTCGAGCAATTGATCTAGTCCGTTCCTCCACTCGAGAGTCACGCTCAGGGTCATGACATCATTGATCCTGAACTGAGGGTAAAACTCCTTAAAAAGGTAGCATTAGGTGACCTCCTAAAAATTCAAGGGAGTCGAAGACCCAGACTATCACTTGAGTGTCTTCGACTCCCTTGAGAGCCTTGTCTATCTCTATCGCTCTCAAAGGCATGAGCAACAATTTTTATGCTTATGTCTTCCCTTGACCTTGGATACACATCTATCCAAGTGGTTCAGATCATTGAACAAAGCTAAGCAGAACGACTTGGAATACATCAAAGAAGAGTTCCCCAAGCAGTACATATATAATACTCAGCTTCCTATCGGTCTTTGTGAGTTGGAGTTAACTAAATAAAACCCCAACAAAGACTTTGTCACCTTCCTTAACAGATGGAGGGAAAAGGTCGCATAGATGATTAATAGGCTATCTGAAGAGGGCCAAGTCCGACTGGTGATCCGTAACCTGCAGTCTAAGTACGGAGAACACATTAAATTCCAACCAATAGAGTCTTTCACGAAGCCCTATAAGGTCGTTTGACTGATTGAAGCAGAGGTAAAAGCCTCTAAAAGTAAGGGTTATAATACAACAACTCTTTCAAAAAGAGTAAAAATAACCCTTCAAGCTCCAAGAGCAACAAGGTCAATGCCTTGAACATTGAAAATACGGGTTATTAAAGGCCTCAAAGAACATTCACTCTTTTAGGCATGTCTCTAGAAGAAGCCTTCACTAGGTTTCAGGCAAAGGGAGCACTTCATCCTCTTGGACCTACTCAAGACCCTGCTCCTGAGAATAGGTCCAAGAAGTGGAATCCTAATGCATACTGTAAGTATCACCAAGGGAATGGGCATTTGACATCGCAGTGTTGGACTTTGAAGCACCCCCTAAGGACATAGTTGAAGATGATAGACTATCAGTTCCGCCTACAGCGAAAGCCAACATCAACAGCAACCCCTTGGCCAATGTCTCTACAGTGCATGGGGCTTAGTCATTTCGCGCTAGTCTTCTAGGTTGAGTTGGAGAGTCCCTCCCCTATCTTCTTTATTTTCCTTCTTGTCGAGTTTATGTCATTTAGGACCTTATGGTTAGCAACTTATGTTCTATTTATTTCTAATTAATTGCTTTTTATGTTCATTGGTCTTCCATCATTTTATTATGCTTCTAGTTCAATGATGAAATTTAAATCAACCTAATGAAATTGATTAATAAAAGACAAAAAAAAAATACAAAAATACAAAAAAATAAAAAAAAAATGAAAAATGGACATACTATGGATTAAGAGTTCTTTCCTTCTCCACCCATTATTTCGAAAAACCATCATCCCTAAACCATCTTTATAAAAATTCATGAAAATTCATAAACCACCATCTCCTTGATCCTTAGTCCTAAAATAGCCTTCAAAGCTCCAAAAAATAGCCTTCAAACCTTCCAATACCCTAAACCACTAAAATTTGTGTGCAAGCCTCACTACAAAAAAAAAGAGTCAGTGGCATGCAAAAATAAAAAGAAAAGAAAAATTCAAAGTGCGAACAAAAAAGAAAGCAAAAGCTAAACAAATCGCACGCAAAGCAAAATGCAAAAAAAAAAAAAGGAAAAAGCCAATGTCAAAAAAGTCAAGCTACGGGGCTTGCACACAATTTCTGCTCCTTATTCCAAAATCCTTCAATTCGTCAAAACCTTACCTTATATAATTCAACACCATAATTCTTGTCTTAAACCGTCATCCAAATCCCTAAATTTCAAACCTTAAACCTTTGTTCAAGGTATGTCCAAGCTCGCTGGGTTGGAAACCTGAAAGCGCGACCTAGGCAAAAGTTAGGGCACAAAAAAAATGAGATCCGGAACTACGAATGGTGTGATTCCACAAGGAAAAGTTGGAATACTCATCTCGAGGTCCGACCGCTTTAATAAAATAAAATTAATCAAGGTCTAATAATGATTGGACTTTCTAGAATTCAGAAGCATACTCTTCTAGATCCCGACATAGGCTCGAGTCTGAACCTAGCCACGTCAAAGATTTTTCCCACCTACATTTATTTGAGTCACAAAATTAAACCCTTTTATTTTTCAATCCAATGTCTCCTTGTCCTTGAAGGACTCTCCAATAATTCCATGATCTCTGACGATATCTGATTTTGGCTGTATCAACTCCCTAAAAAAGAATCCCCAGTTAATAACTCTAAATACTCAATACAAATCAAGTACATTCCAATCTAGGCTCAAAATGCCTAATTCAAGACAAGCTTACCTAAAGTGGGGGCTTCCTATATACGTGGTGGTTCCTCCAAATCAAGCTCTCGAAGAGTTGTAATATGCGATTTTGCATAGCGTCTCATGCATCCTTAGAGAGTCTAAGTTTGCATCTTTGCATTATTATGTGCATCTTTATGTGAGTTGTTTGCACCTATCTGCTAACATTTTCTCCAGTAGGTAATCAGTTTACTTGTAGTTGTCGTCTTGCAGACTAACTTTGTTTTGCGATATAAAGATCATTTCTAAACTACAAAGCGTTTAGAATTCTTCTCCATCCCGACACAGATTACTTTGACTTTTAGTTTCCTGAACCTTGGTTAAGGTGGGGGCTTCTGTAGACACAAAATTGTGTCTCCCCATTTAGTATCCAATGATGAAACATACCGTCGTCCTAATTGGTCTGGTTCAAAGGAAGAGCAGTCGAACAAGCTAATCCCAAAAGCATTTCGAAAATATAAAGTCTATTTATTAAATCCAAGCCCACTTTTTAAGGGACAATTGGTCATTCCTGATAATTAATTCATTTTTAACATTTTAATGTTAATTATTCTTGATAATTAATTTTAAAAGCTATTTTGAAAATCAGATTTTATTCACAAAGATAGCTGATTTTGGATTTCAAAGGATAAATTTCACCAAAGATAAAAAAAGAATTATAAAACGATTAAAAGACCGGTAAGGTCAACATTGTGTTTGATGACACATATCGCGCGTGTGCAGTGTAGATGTCGTACACAATTTTGGAAAACACAAAGTAAGCGCGCTGGTCGCACGTGCAATGCGCTAGGCGCATAGCCAGTGCGTGCTTTGTGCGTCTAACGCACGATTTTTAGTTATCTCCTCGCTTCATTTTCTTATAAATAGCTTTGTTTATTCGAAATGACTTAGCACTTTTTTATACGAGATTTCCTACGATTATAACTCACATTCATACTACATAAACACTCTCTACGCATAATCAAACACATTAAAACACACATCCAACCCTTCGAATTTCATATTTTAAGCTTCAAGATTGCTCATCCTGAATATCGTTGCATAAGACCCAGGCGACAAAGGTATAATTCTTTAGGGTCAATTTCAATTTAATTCATTTTTTACTAATAACTTACTTGTTGTGATGTAGATCTCAAAGGAATTAACACTTCTTGTATATTCTAATCTTTTCTATTTTTATTTATTTTCTATATTATTATGCATGATTTTATGTTTAATGCTTTCATCAACTCACATGTATATTATTGCTAATCAAGACCTAAATAACTGTTCTAACACCTAATAAGATAATTTGGACAATCTGATTAGGATCCCGGTAATTTGATTGTATAATAACATGTCACCAAAAATTAGTCTTATGTTTGTTTAATGAACCGACATAGATTAATTTTTAGATTTCATTAAAATATATGACGTGGTTGCTGTCTAATTGCATAAATATGACATGAATTGATACTAAGTAGAGGCCAGCAATTGGCGAATTTGATTTCTGATCATATTCGTACCATCACCCCCGAACTCTATATTTGGTTCACGGCCATTTATGGAGTCATGACGAGAAAATCTACATAGAATAAGTCACTAAGTTGTCCCTATGATTTTCCAATATCCGATCCAATTAGGTTTATGTGTCTTCCTTTAAAGACTTATTAGCGATTCCAAAACGATTTCAATAAAACCTTTACAATGAGGTAGTCAAATACGCAATCATCCCGCGTAGGCAAATAAAAACACGCCTACACATGGTGTCCACCTTCTTCTGGAGTTTAGAGATTGCTTGTTCCAATGATTATTTTTTTTGCAATGAGCAAATGTACGTTCCACTTTATCAAACATGGCTTTGAGAAGAGTTTCTATTGAGGATGAAGAAATTGCAAGAGCAAAAGATGCAAAATACAAAGACCACAAGGAGTACGGAAACCAAAGTATCGAGTTCTTGAGGGAGCTTTATATTTGGGAATAGAAACCTCAACATGGATGGCTTCTTCTTTCTTTGACTCTTCATCCAAGTCCACCATCTGCACGGGTGATGATGCAAGCCTGGTGAGCTATTGTTTTCCTTGATACATCTTGTTTCTCCCTCACTCTGCTATCTTTTTTTATCTCTTGGTATTTGTTACTTCGAACTCTCTCTTCCTCTCTTTTTAGTCCAGCCTCATTCTCCTCACTTTTTTTCCTCCGCAATCTCCTCCTCTTGTCCTTCATCACCTCCTGCTTTACCTTGTACGTTCTTCAACATCACCAACATAGAATGATTCCCCATCACCATATCCTATAATAAGAATTGAAACATGTTAAAAGTAAAACTCAGTTTACTCGCTCATAAACTTACTTAATGCCGATCTTTATGTAGGAACATATATCTGCATATAGCGAAATTTCAGGAAACAATTTCCTAACATCTATCAAAGGATCGCAAACATAATCAAACACATAAATCATTCAATAGGGATTAAAAATCAAACCTTTGTAGCGTGATTTCCCTATTGTATGCAAGCTTTGAAGATCCGAGATCCCCAAATGTTGCTTCTCTAATCAGTCCACGAGCACCAGTTGAACACCAACGTTTGCTAGAATAGAAGAGCAGAAAATCTCTTGCTTTTGATGGTATAGGCGTCGGGTAGAGGGAATAGTATAGGGTTTCACTTTGTCTCTCTCTTGTGAAAAAGAAACTGCTTAATGAATTAATTTCGTAAACCCTAATATTATATCCTATATATAATAGAAAAGTCATAGGCTGGTTAGGAGAACTAATTCTCCTCCTATTCCCTTTATGGCCGCCCCAACCCAAATCCTAAATGGATTTGGATTGCTTTGTCCAACTTGTGCTACAATGTGTGACCTCATAGGATTAATCTATTTTAGTTATAGGCCCAATCAATATTATCCTATTAATCATATTTATTCTCTAGCAAGAAAATACGATTACTAAAATAATTAACTTTATTATCTTCATAATATAATTCCTATTTATATTGAGTAATTGTCGGGATGTCTAAGGACATATTCCTTCAATCTCCCACTTGTCCGAAGACAAGAGCGCAATGTTAAATTTCTTAAGTCACTTAATGCCAAATTTGATAACACCATGTTATTCTCAAATTTTTGTTCCTTGATCGCTGAGTTCGAACTGATCAAATAAGGATTAACTCTTTAATCCTATTCCGCATGGCCATGTAATTTTTCAGTTCTCGCTCATCAAGAGCCCCAGATACCATTCCTATTTAATAGGAGGAATAACTCCTACTAAATACAATAGTTCGATTCTACTTTTAGAATCTAATTAGGTCAAGTCTCAATGTATCAAGTATACATCCATATAATCAATTAGACATCTCTATGTCTTCACAGCCCATGGAACTGCGCTATCAATTAATTATATACCAATCTTTTAAATAAATCAATTATGTCCAATTTAGTGATTTAGACTAGGGACTTTAAATAAATTGTGATTTCAGTTCACTTTATAGGGTTCCATTATCAAAACGTTTTCGATAATCCTATTTGAAAACACAAATTATTTGGACATTTTATTAATACTAAACCAAACAATTACATAAGAAATGAATTTTTATTGATAAACATTCAAAGCATAATAAATGCCTTTACAATTGTAAACATGAAGTAAACAACCTAAAGCCATTCTCCCATATGCTTAAGCCCATAGACCTAGTATGACACTCATGCTTAGGTTGAGCAAGCGGTTTAGTTAGAGGATTTGCTATATTATCCTCAGTATGAACCTTGCTTACTTTCACATCATATCTTCCAACGATCTCTCGAATAAGATGGAATTTCCTGAGCACATGTTTAGACCTTTGATGCGATTTGGGTTCCTTAGACTGAGCAATGGCACCATTGTTGTCAGAATACAACTCAATGCCATTCTCAATGCTATGAACTACACCAAGCTCACTAATGAACTTTTTGATCCAAACAACTTCTTTTGCTGCATCTGCTGCTGCAATATACTCGGCCTCTGTTGTAGAATCCGCGATGGTACTTTGTTTAGAGCTCTTCCAGCTCATAGCTCCTCCATTGAGACAAAATATGAAACCAGATTGAGATCGAAAATCATCTTTGTCACTCTGGAAGCTTGCATCGGTGTATCCAGTAACAACCAACTCATCATCTCCACCATAAACCAAAAAATTATCCTTAGTCCTTCGCAAGTACTTAAGGATTTTTTTTCGCTGCAATCCAGTGCGCATCTCCTGTATTTGACTGGTATCTGCTGCATATACTCAAAGCATATGCAACATCCGATCGAGTGCATATCATGGCATACATAATGGATTCTACTGCAGAAGCATAGGGAACATTAATCATACGCTTGACCTCATCAGGACTCGAAGGGCACTGAGTCTTACCAAGTGTTACGCCATGTTGCATGGGAATGAAACCTCTTTTGGAGTTTTCCAGCTTGAACCTTGCAAGAACCTTATTAATATAAGTCTCTTGACTAAGTCCAATCAGCCTTTTCGATCTATCTTTATAGATCTTTATTCTCAATATGTACTCTGCCTCTCCTAGATCTTTCATAGATAAACAATTTTTAAGGCATTCCTTGACTGACTCAAGCATGGTTTTATCGTTTCCTATGAGAAGTATGTCATCCACATACAAGACCAGAAAAGTAATACTACTCCCACTTAACTTCTTGTATACACAAGATTCCTCTTCATTTATGAGAAAGCCAAATTTCTTGACTGCCTCATCAAATCTAAGGTTCCAACTCCTTGATGCTTGCTTTACTCTATAAATAGACTTCTTAAGCTTGCATACCCTCCCTGGATTTTCTGGATCTTCAAAACCTCGAGGTTGTGTCATGTACACATCCCATTCAAGAAAGTGATTTTGACATCCATCTGCCATATTTCATAGTCATGAAAGGCAGCAATCGCAAGGATTATCCTAATGGACTTCAGCATGGCTATTGGTGAGAAGGTTTCATCATAGTCAATACCATGAATTTGTTTGAAACCTTTTGCCACCAACCTTACTTTGAAAACACTAATGTTTCCATCCTTGTCTATTTTCAACTTGAAAATCCATTTGCATCCAATGGATTTTACCCCACCAGGCAAATCAACCAAGTCCCATACTTGATTTTCAGACATGGAATCCACTTCAGATTTCATGGCCTCAAGCCATGTTTCGGTGTGTTGACTATCCAAAGCATCTTTGTAACTAGTAGGTTCTTCTGATTCTAAAATCGTTATATCAGAACTTTCAGTCGAAAGGAAATCAATATATCTCTTTGGCAGAATGATGGTCCTACTAGACCTACGTTGGGGAACAACAGATTAAGTTTCTACCTCACTAGGTTGAGTAACTTCGCATGGAGTATCTCCAAGTGGGACGGTAGGAGGACGTGAATTGAATGCACTGCAACCTGAGCATTTTCATACCGGGCCGCCTCTAATGAGGTGTTAACCTCATCCATTTGTTTCTCATCTCGAATTTCTTTGAGATATACATTTCTCCCACTTGTTTTTTTGGAAATAAACTCCTTTTCCAGAAAGACACCATTACGAGCAACAAACACTTTGTTTTCGCTTTGGTTGTAGAAGTAGTATCCCTTAATCTCTTTTAGGTAACCCACAAAGAGACATTTATCGGATTTGGGTGAAAGCTTATCAGAGAGTAAACGTTTTACATAAGCTTCACAACCCCATATCCTTAGAAAAGACAATTTTGGAACGTTTTCAGTCCACCTTTCATATGGTGTCTTTTCCACTGCTTTGGATGGTGCTCTGTTAAGTGTGAATGCCGCTGTTTCAAGCATAAATCCCCAGAATGAAATAGGAAGATCAACAAGACTCATCATGGATCGAACCATATCAAGTAGAGTTCGATTCGTTCTTTCATAAACACCATTTAACTGTGGTGTTTCGGGTGGAGTCCATTGTGAAAATATTCCATAATCCTTCAAATGATCACCAAATTCTTTAGATAAATATTCACCACCACGATCGGATCACAATGCCTTAATTTTCTTCCCAAGTTGGTTTTGTACTTCATTCTGGAATTACTTAAAGTTCTCAAAGGATTTCGACTTATGCCGCATGAGGTAAACAAATCCAAATCTGCTCACATCATCGGTAAAAGTAATGAAGTAACTATACCCTCCCCTAGCCAACGTATTCATAGGTCCACACACATCCGTATGTATGAGGGCTAAAAGGTCATTGACCCTTTCACTTGAACCTGTGAAAGGAGACTTTGTCATTTTCCCCATCAGGCAAAACTCACAAGTATCAAATGATTTGAGAATTCCATCTTTATGAAGCTTCTCAATGCGCTTTGAGCTTATGTGGCCTAATCGACAATGTCATAGGTATGTAGGGTTTGAATCATTTGTTTTATGTTTCTTGCTGTCTATGTTATAGATGTGGGTTTCTAAGTCTAGCACATATAAACCATTTGATAACTTGGCTGAGACATAGAATAAGTCATTCAAATAAGCAGAACAACAATTATTCTTTATTTGAAATTAAATACCTTCTGAATCCAAAAACGGAATCGAAACAATATTCTTGGTAATAGTTGGAACATAATAACAATTATGGAGTTCTAATATTAAACCAGAAGGCAAAAGTAGACTACAATCTCCCACAGCCAATGCAGCAACTCGTGCTCCATTGCCCACACGGAGGTCTAATTCTCCTTTGCTCAACGTTCTACTTCTTCTTAGTGCCTGCACATTACAAATAATGTGAGATCCACATGCAGTATCAAACACCCATGATGTAGAAGTAGATAAGTTAATCTCTATAACATAAATACCTGAAGTCGAAGTGTCAGTCTTCTTATCCTCCAGATACTTGGGGCAATTCCTCTTCCAGTGACCAATCTTGTGGCAGTGGTAGCACTCATGTAGTGCTGCTACTTTTGCCTTAGGAGTGGTTTTTGGCTTAGAAGTATCATTAGTGGCAACAACCTTGCCCTTGTTCTTTTTATTAGGAGCTCCTTTCTTATTGAATTGCTTGCCCTTCCTAACCATAAGAACATCCTTATGTTCAGGTTCAGCAGGCAAGCTCCTTTCAGCCTGAGTTAGCATACCATGCAGCTCTTGCAAGGTAGCCTCCCCTCCTTGCATGTAAACATTCAACTTAAAGTTTTGAAAAGTTTCAGGCAAGGATTTGATAAGAATATCAGTTGCCAAATCTAGGGGGTAAGGGAAACCCAATTTTTCCATGATCCGAAAATGTCCAATCATATTGAACACATGCGGACCAACGGGTTTTCCTTTTCCCAACTTGCACTCCAGCAACTTACAATGACCTTCAAACCTCTCCAATCTAGCATTCTTCTGAAACATAGTTTCCAGCTGCTGGAGGATCGAGTAGGCATCCAGACCATTAAAACGCTTTTGAAAGTTTGGTTCCATGCATGCCAGCATCAAGCATGTTACTTGCACATAATTAGCCTCTAGGGTTTGCCTTGTTCTCCTTTCAGCTGCAATAGCATTTTCGGCAGGGGTTCAGGGAGAGGATTGTCAAGAACATTTTCCCTTCCTTCGGCTATGAGAACGATTCTCACAACCATTTCCCATTCTAGGAAGTTACGTGCATTCAGTTTGTCCTTTTCGAGTAAATATCGCAAATTAAAACCGGGGGTGTTTCTGTTGTTTGAACCAGACATGATAACTACAACAAAAGAATAATAAAGCAAGATTCAATCGATGTTTATCAAAAGCAGCAATATAATTAAACAAATTTTAATTCACTACTACCCTTTATTCAAAGAGAAAGTCCCCATTTGAATAAAGAAATAACCAAGATCCCCTCCCACTACAATCAAACGGACTTTGGCCCTGCCTTCAATTTATAGTAGTTGAGGTAAGTAAACACTTTACTAATTATAACTAATTATAATTCTTGATAAACAGGTTAACAACTACTTGTTTACTCCTATCTGTTAGCTTCAAAACCCAAAACTTTGTTTTTTGATGATTTTGTTGAGTTAAACCAAACATTAACATGTGAGTTTCAAAAACCTACCCTACTATCCCCGGATAAAATGAGTAACACCCTGCTTTGGCAGAACCTATTAGTCACTATTTAAGGCGTTATAGGTGTTGTTTGGCAAAGCAATTAGAACTCAATATTACTTTTGGGGACCTAAGTTTACTAATATGGGCAATTAATAGTGAACACCTGAATCAATTAACCACAACAAACTTAGAAGCAAGCATTTAAACACAATAAATGCATGAAATTAATAAAGCCATAATTAAAATGATCTAGTATGGCTCTAAACTTAGGAAAAACTAATCTTCATGAATCTTCCATTGAATCTCCATGGATCACCATCCTTGAAACTCCTTGGATTCTCATGCTTGATTACATAATTTGAATTAAATAAATACTGAAAATTTAAAGTTACAATATACAAACGATTCGCAGATCGTATTAAATTTACATTCAAATAGAACGATTCGCAGATCGTATTTACTATCCTAATTTGGATCATACTAGTCATAACATGCAAAATATAATATCATACATATAACATTAAACATCCACGCATTTATAATATCAAAATAAAATAAACACAAACTATTTACTTATTAACAATTAATAAGCAAATAAAACTTTTCATAATAATCATATAACTTAACCAATTTAAGCTAGAAATTATTTAGGAAACTTTACTATTTTAATTCAATCATCATTTAAACATGGCAGTAATCAATATTAATAATTTAATTTGAATTATTGGAAAGATTTGATTTATGCTCAAAAGTCAAAATTTAGAAAATCAAATTTTTCCAAAAATGATTATTTTCTTTCATTTTAAATATTAAGGGTTGACCACTGACCAGCAGCACAAGGCTGCCAGCCAACAACCAAACCCACGCACGCTACACCATTCTTCACGAGGAAACAAACCCACGCCACCACTCAACAACAACCAGCAACCAACGCTAGCACACGACCAGCACTGCACCCACTTCACTGACGCCGGTGGTCACAACAGAATCCACCATCCAGCCTACCACCGCCAGCACACGCCAGGAGGAGCTTGCCAGTGCACGCCAGCAGCCACTCACGTCAAACGTGCGCTGCTGGTTGCGTCTTCCACCACGCCTCCAGCGAACTTTCCTTTTGTCGTCGACCCAAAACCTCCCTCCACCGGTGCAGGTGGTGCCACCCAGCCATGGTGGAAAACCCTTTTGAATTTTGTAACAATTTATCAAAATTCAAATTAATCTTTAACTAACAATTATTTAAAGATTTAGGATTTAATTAAGTTATAAAAATTTGAAAATTTGTGGCAGAATTTTTGAATCAATCAACAAATCTTAAACAAATTTTTATGTTTGTTGATATTAGATTTCAATGAATAATCTCTATTAAATATTACACCTAACAAGAATCCAAAATTAGGGCAAAATCAAATTATTTCCAAAAATCCTGAAAATTAACAATTAAAATCTAAAAAATTCGAAATTAATTTTTAGGGTGATCTACTAAATTATCATAACAAATAAAAGAAATTATTTTAGTTGTTATCCTTTAAATTTATGAATAATCAAATTAAACATAAAATTTAACTAAAATTCACAAATAATATAATAAAAATCCGAAAATTAGAGGGAAAAATAATCAAATTATTTTCAGCCATCATATTATTCTAGATCTATGTGGGTGATAAACTTTAGATTTATTTAACAAATAAAAAATCAAATCTTTTAATTGTTAACAAATTATTTCAATGATTAATCAAATTAAACATAAATCATTTTAAATCTAATAAAATATGTATATAAAAATCCGAAAATTAGGAGTGAATTAACAATTAATTTCGTCCATAATAAAAAAATTCGGACTATTATAAATTATTTTGATTATAAATCACAAATAAATCAATTATTTATAATTTCCAATCAATTAATAAACAAATATCAATTCTGCAAATTCAAGCCATAAATAAATCTTCCCTTAATTGAATAAAGATAATAACTTTGCATACAATTAGATGATAATATGAATATTATGAATTAGGCAAAACTGATACCACTATAGGAACATATAGATGCATATAGCGGAATGTCAGGAAACAATTTCCTAACATCTATCATAGGATCGCAAACATAATCAAACACATGAATCATTCAATAGGGATTAAATATCAAACCTTTGTAGCGTGATTTTCCTGTTGTATGCAAGCTTTGAAGATTCTAGAGCCCCAAGTGTTGCTCTTCTAATCAGTCCATGAGCACCAGTTTAACACCAACGTTTGCTAGAACGGAAGAGAAGAAAATCTCTTGCTTTTGATGGTATAGGCGCCGGGTAGAGGAAATAGTTTAGGATTTCATTTGCTCTCTCTCTTGTGAAAAGAAACTGCTTAATGAATTAATTACCTAAACCTTAATATTATATCCTATATTCCCTTTATTCTCTTGTGAAAAGAACTAATTCTCCTACTATTCCCTTTATGGCCAACCCAACCCAAATCCTAAATGGATTTGGATTGCTTTGTCTAACTTGTGCTACAACGTGTGACCTCATAGGATTAATTTATTTTAGTTATAGGCCCAATCAATATCGTCCGATTAATCATATTTATTCTCTAGCAAGAAAATAAGATTACTAAAAAAAGTAACTTTATTATCTTCATAATATAATTCCTATTTATATTGAGTAATTGTCGGGATGTCTAAGGACATATTCCTTCACTTTAAACTGCAAAGATATGTGTCTCCTTTGAGCTTTTCTTAATCAAATTTTGGGTGTGCTGGTTGAAGATCCGCTTCCAATAGATTACATTGAAACCTGGAATGCCTCTTTGCTATTCACATAGATCATACCATGTTACAGAAGTAGATGATGCTCAATTACTTGTCCTTGGATTGAAAGTTCCTCAATTGGAGCTAGGGAGTTTGCATGGCTCGTTCCTTGGTTTTGTTATTACAAAGGTGGTAGGATGCATGGTTACTACCCTTAGACATCAAGCATAAAGGGGTGTGTTTCATGCCTTAGTTGAGTTCTATTAGGACTTTTCATATCCTAATCATAGTTAGATTTCACTTACAAGTTTTTACTATTTTATTTGGAATAGATTTTTCTTGTTTTAAGCACTCTAGGATTCTTAGTTATTTTCTAGTTGTTATTTCATACTTATCTTATTGTAATTAGAGTTATAGTAGGATTATGACTTAGGGACTTGTCCTAAGGATAATAACTAGCTTATTAGTTCGTATTATACTTTGACATAGTGAAATAACAAAGAGTTTGATATTTTCGAGTACTTTGTGTTCTCGACAATCTGAAAGTGGGTGATTGAATTCTTTAAGCTTTCAAACCCTTAGTTCAAATCCTTGGTGATTAAATTCTGTATAGGAACCTTAAACTAAGCCTATCCTTCAATTATCCATCCATAATAACGAAATCTTTTCCATACATCTGTCATATACTCACGTTTTTCGTAACCTATTGTTTGATCTTTCTAAGATTAAATATATCATCTGGTATTAAGAGCTAGTGTATATATCCATCCACACCCATCAAACAGTTAAATACATTCGTCATCCATACCACATACCGCTATAAACCACAAAATTTTTTCCTTTTTTGTCGAAAGAAAAGGAGAGATTCAATCTTTAAGAAACTCTTCATGATCGAGTCTTTTTATCAAGATTTTGAATTTGCATAAAGTTTTAACAAAGATCTTCTAGCTAAGGACTTAAGTGGTGAAAAAAAATCCAAGATCCACGAAATTAGCCAAGAACCGAATTCATCTAAGGAGAAACGAAGAACAAGTCGGTTACTTGGCGTCCAAGTTAACTCAACAATTCAAGTTATGTTTTGATTTCCTTCCCCATGGGAGATGATCCACAACATGAAAAGAGTGACGAGGGTATACTCCTTAGAGGGCTTACACTGGAGAAGGCGAATAACATAATGAGGGATAGAAAGATTGAGGAATTGCATCAAAGGTTAGACTTAGTTGTGCAATTATTGGAACGAAGAAATCGTACTCCTAGCCCTGTTAGGAGCATAAGGTCGATGCAAAACTCAAACTCAGATAACGAAAGGGGGCCCTCCTAGGCAATGAAACAAAAAACCACGAGATCATGATAAAGGTTTGAGGTTGGATATGCCCGAACTCAATGGTGCCATGAAACCATAAATATTCTTAGAATGGCTCCAATTGAGAAAATTAACGACAATTCCTACAACCTCCAGTTGCCTGAAGACTATGGAATAAGTGCTACTTTCAACATAAGGCACTTGGCGTCATTTACATGATGATGAAGAAGATGCTCGATTGCTTTCGAAGAAGGAAAGGATGATACAGGAGTAGATGATGCTCAATTACTTGCCCTTGGATTGAAATTTCCTCACTTGGAGCTAGGGAGTATACATGGCTCGTTCCTTGGTTTTGTTAATACAAAGGTGGTAGGATGCATGGTTACTAACTTTGGATAGGAAGCGTAAAGGGGCGTGTGATTCATGCCTTAGTTAAGTTCTATTAGGACTCTTTATAGTACCTCCGTTCCTATTTAATTTACACGGTTTGCTTTTCACTAGAACCAAGGAAAAAGTGAAAAAGTAGGAGAGAGAAGAGAGGAATTATGAAAAGCGGGGAGTAAGAAGTACAAAAAGTAAATAAAAAATTAGAGGAGAGAGAAAAATGGGGTAGGTGGGGGCTTTTAAGTGGGTTAATTATTTGGTGAGGGACCACATGGGGGACAAAAGTGGAGAATAATGATTGAGGATTTTACCTTATATAGATAAATTAACAGTGTAACCATTAAAAAAATGGCCCGAAAAGGAAAGTGTGTAGATTAAAAAGGAACGGAAGTAGTATATCCTAATCAAAGTTAGATTTGGCATACAAGATTTTACTATTCCATTTGAAATAGGTTTTTCTTGTTTTAACCACTCTAGGTCTCTTAGTTCTTATCTATTTGTTATTTCGTACTCATCTTATTGTAGTTAGAGTTATAGTAGGATTATGACTTAGAAACTTGTCCAAAACATAATAGGTGTTTATTTTAGTAGTATATATAGCTTAGTTTGTATTATACTTCGACATAGTAAAATAATATAGAGTTTGATATTTTCGAGTACTTTGTGTTCTCAATCTAAAAGTGTGATTAAAATTCTTTAAGCTTTAAAACCCTTAGTTTAAATCATTTGTGATTAAATTGTGTATAGGAACCTTAAACTAAGCCTATCCTCTTTAAAAAAAAAAAGCTAAGCCTATCCTACGATTATCCATCCATAATCACGAAACCTTTTCCATACATCCATCATATACTCACGTTTTCCACAACCTATTTCATCTTTCTAAGATTAAATATATCAGATCAGTTGGATCTATTGATCCTTTATCAGACCAGACTAATAAGGTCAATCTAGATATGCATTACACTTATATGAACCTATATACTATGAGTGTTCTTCCCGAGTCAAGAGTAGGTTGTTACTTGTAAGATAAATTTAAAAAAGATCCAATTTTCATTTTATGTGTTAAAAAAACCGTGCATTGCATGTTATTTTCTTTTAGAAAGACAACACTTCCATGGCTGCTAAAATTAGGGAACCTAATCACGAAACCTTTTCCATACATCCATCATATACTCACGTTTTCCGCAACCTATTTGATCTTTCTAAGATTAAATATATCAGACCAGTTGGATTTATTGATCCTTTATCATACCAGACTAATAAAGTCAATCTAGATATGCATTACACCTATATGAACCCACTATGAGTCAAACTTGTGCAACTACTACACTTTTTTAGTTCATCCCGAGTCAGAGTAGGTTGTTACTTGTAAGATAAATTTTAAAAAAGATCCAATTTTCATTTTTTGTGTTAAAAAAACCCGTGCATTGCATGTTATTTTCTTTTAGAAAGACAACACTTCCATGGCTACTAAAATTAGGGAAATTTTCAACCAAAAAACACTGAGGGGAAAATGCGTAAGGAATCTAACACATATTGATTTCGCACAAAAAAGAAGCTCTTGAGTTAAACATTTATAATACCCATTAAGGGAAGATATGAACAATAATTTTGCTAATTGAGTTAACTTTTAAGGTAAATTTAAAAAAAAAATCCAATTTTCTTTTTGTGTTTTAAAAAAACATGTCCATTGCATGTTACATTCTTATAGAAAAATAACATATCCATGGCTACTAAAATTGGGAAATTTTTAACCAAAAAAACACAGAGGAGGAAATATGTAAGGTAGCTAGCACTTATCCATATTACAATAGCACAAAAAATGCTTTTGAGTTATTTCAGAACATTATAATCTCTATTCTATATGGGAAGAGGGGTAGGACACCAAAATATTAAAACCCCTATTTTACCCCCACTAAATCAACCAAATTACAACTAATCCTTTTAAGTAAAAAAAAATGAAAACACACATACAAGAAACTATTAAATTATTCAAAAACCAAAAAAAAAAACCATCTACGTCACCACAAACTTGAACGTCCAAAATAATTCCTAATTACATATGTAAAACACTAACTGCAATTATGGCAGTTTCCCTACTCCTTCATTTCCTCTGCTTTCCCCTTCAATTATCGCAACTTCTCCCATCCACAATCTGAAAAAACACACCAAACTACATGCAGCACAAAGTAGAATGCCATACTTAATCCAAGATCAGGTAATTACATAGCATAAAAAAAAGTGATTCTATGAAAATATACATAGAACATCATTAATTTTTTTTGGTGTGAAATTTCTGCAGGGTATTGTCACAAGCCAAAGAACGCAAAAAAAAATTGATTACTCGATACATCATTCAATCGCAAGGTATCTCTGAATTCTATCATACAATACTAAAATAGTTCACAACTAACAAATCATATGAACTGATAACAATTTTTGTGCGAGTATTATTCAGGTCAGTCGGTGTAATCGCACATAAATCCTCAAGCAAATATCAGGGGAGAAGGGCACTTGCAACTGAATCACCAGTGAGAAGGTTGGTGTCCAATTGCAAATTGTTTTCTTGCTGCTATTCATTTGCGAACCAAAAATCATTTCAAGTATCAAACTATAAAAATTCGACAGTGACTGGCCTTATATTGGGTTATCAGGTGTTAGAAAATCCGTTTTATGAATCTGACAAACAACAACCTTATGAAACTCAAAATTAAACCTCCTCCAATTCAAAATTAATTTATTTTACCACTAATACTTCATCCCTGACATTTTTATTCAAAAAGAATTATTAACTGAAAATACACTTCTCTAATTTGCATTCTCATCAGAACTATCATTTTCTAGAAAATCAAACAAGAAAAACTATAACCTTCTACTGAAAAATTCAACTGATTGAGAATGACTTATGAGGATGATTTCATTGATTCACATTTCATAACAACTTAATTGATTTTCGGTTATCAGGTAAAATGTATTTCTAATCGAATGAAATCTTGAAATTCAATGTTCTCATATTGGACGAAAACCCACTTTTTTTTTTAAGAAAACAAAATGAAATTTAATACACCTTTATTCAAGAATTTTGAATCAATCTTCATTCTTCGCAATGAATTATTAGTCGAAAAACCAATCTTTTCAATGAATAATAAATCAAAAAAAATTACTTATACATAGTGTTTTTTTTTTTGAAAAAAAAAGAAGAATCTTTTCATGAATAATAATTCCAAAACAGTGAAAATCTCCAATAGATTCAGAATGTCTCGCAATGCAAAAAATGGAAATATTGCTAAACTAACCTCATCAATTGCAATTCGAAATATTTTCTTCTCCAATTTTTTCTTCTCCACCTTCAATCCTCTCAGTGCTCTAATTGATCCAAAATGCTCCAATTATTAAGTTCAGATTTCTTCCTCAATCTCCAATATAAACTTTCCATTTACAGAGAGAGAAAGGACCAAAGATAGATAAAGATAAAATAGTGGGGTGACGGTAGGAAGAGATAGAGAAACAAGAAAGATATATCGGTGTGATAATGATATATGGGTGGTGGAAGGGAGCGAAGGTGTCGACTGGTGGTTGATCTCACGAGTAAGGTTGAGTTTAAGAGAGAGAGAGAGATAGAGGGCCACGAAGAAGATGAGAACAGAGAAATATATCTGAGTAGCTTTAATATGATAGTAATTAACAGAGAAACATTGTTTTTTTTTTTGACAGGAACATGATTATTTTTACTGTGATAGTGTCAAGTGATGCTTTATATTGGGATGTCACCTATATATCATTATCACACCGCCAATATTGTTTGTTTTTTATGCAAAGATATGAGTTATATTGCACAAAGAATTTTAAAGTAATTGAGAGTGTTGCTCTCATATGAGTCATATCAGTTATGTTTCGATGATGGCTTATAATAGTTGGATGTGATTAGGTCTCTAAATCCTACTCCCTACGTCCCATAATATAGTGTAAACTTCTTATTTTTCACGAGAATTAAAGAAAGTGGAAGGAGTTGTAGTATTTCTCAAAAACATATATTTAAGTAAGTGTTTTTTGGTACTTTTGTCTTGAAACTAGCTTTTATTTTCTTTTTCCTTTAAAATAAAATTAAAAAGTAATAAATGTCTTTATGTCGAAATATGAGCTTCAGTTGAGTCAAAACACAAGCATCCGGGTTTAGACAATCATCAATTAGAAAAACACGCACAAAAGCCTTGGAAAGCCACTTACAAACAATTTTACTTTGGTGTTTCTAATTTGTTGACTTCTAATATCATTCATATTGCTCATAGTCTTCATAGAGATATCCACTTTGAATTTGATAGACTAGTTTTATATGCACGCGATGCATGCGAAATCGTTATTGGAATCAAATTAGTTGCGTGATTACATTTAGATAGGTTCAAATGGAAAGCTCATTATTATCTACCTATGAGAACATCAAAACAACATCAAATAATAAAAAGCTCATTATTAGCCTTATATGTATGCTATGCGTGCAGAACAATTATAAAAAAATCATTATCTTTTTCAACAATTTTGTATTTTTAAAATACGTATTTGTTTTTTCTTATTTAATACATTATTATCATATTACAACTATTCAAAACAATACATATATGTATCTATCAAATTCAAAGTGGATATCTCTATGAATACTAAGAGCAATATGAATGATATTAGAAGTCAACAAATTAGAAACACCAAAGTAAAATTGTTTGTAAGTGGCTCTCCAAGGCTTTTGTGCGTGTTTTTCTAATTAATGATTGTCTAAACCCGGATTGCTTGTGTTTTGACTCAACTGAAGCTCATATTTCGACATAAAGACATTTATTACTTTTTAATTTTATTTTAAAGGAAAAAGAAAATAAAAGCTAGTTTCAAGACAAAAGTACCAAAAAACACTTACTTAAATATATGTTTTTGAGAAATACTACAACTCCTTCCACTTTCTTTAATTCTGGTGAAAAATAAGAAGTTTACACTATATTATGGGACGTAGGGAGTAGGATTTAGAGACCTAATCACATCCAACTATTGTAAGCCATCATCGAAACATAACTCCTATGACTCATATGAGAGCAACACTCTCAATTACTTTAAAATTCTTTGTGCAATATAACTCATATATTTGCATAAAAAACAAACAATATTGGCGGTGTGATAATGATATATGGGTGACATCCCAATATAAAGCATCACTTGACACTATCACAGTAAAAATAATAATGTTCCTGTCAAAAAAAAAAAAAATGTTTCTCTGTTAATTACTATCATATTAAAGCTACTCAGATATATTTCTCTGTTCTCATCTTCTTCGTGGCCCTCTCTCTCTCTCTCTCTCTTAAACTCAACCTTACTCGTGAGATCGACCACCTGTCGACACCTTCGCTCCCTTCCACCACCCATATATCATTATCACACCGATATATCTTTCTTGTTTCTCTATCTCTTCCTACCGTCACCCCTCTATTTTATCTTTATCTATCTTTGGTCCTTTCTCTCTCTGTAAATGGAAAGTTTATATTGGAGATTGAGGAAGAAATCTGAACTTAATAATTGGAGCATTTTGGATCAATTAGAGCACTGAGAGGATTGAAGGCGGAGAAGAAAAAATTAGAGAAGAAAATATTTCGAATTGCAATTGATGAGGTTAGTTTAGCAATATTTCTATTTTTTGCATGCGGGACATTCTAAATCTATTGGAGATTTTCACTGTTTTGGAATTATTATTCATGAAAAGATTCTTCTTTTTTTAAAAAAAAAAAAACACTCTGTATAAGTAATTTTTTTCGATTTATTATTCATTGAAAAGATTGGTTTTTTCGAATAATAATTCATTGCGAAGAATGAAGATTGATTCAAAATTCTTGAATAAAGGTGTATTCAATTTCATTTTGTTTTCTTAAATGGTTTTTCTTAAAAAAAAAGTGGGTTTTCGTCCAATATGAGAACATTGAATTTCAAGAAAAATTTCATTCGATTAGAAATACATTTTACCTGATAACCGAAAATCAATTAAGTTGTTATGAAATGTGAATCAATGAAATCATCCTCATAAGTCATTCTCAATCAGTTGAATTTTTCAGTAGGAGGTTATAGTTTTTCTTGTTTGATTTTCTAGAAAATGATAGTTCCGATGAGAATGCAAATTAGAGAAGTGTATTTTCAGTTAATAATTCTTTTTGAATAAAAATGTCAGGGATGAAGTATTAGTGGTAAAATAAATTAATTTTGAATTGGAGGAGGTTTAATTTTGAGTTTCATAAGGCTGTTGTTTGTCAGATTCATAAAACGGATTTTCTAACACCTGATAACCCAATATAAGGTCGATCCTTTGTCGAATTTTTATAGTTTGATACTTGAAATGATTTTTGGTTCGCAAATGAATAGCAAGCAAGAAAACAATTTGCAATTGGACACCAACCTTCTCACCTTGGTGATTCGGTTGCAAGTGCCCTTCTCCCCGATATTTGCTTCGAGGATTTATGTGCGATTACACCGATTGACTTGAATAATACTCGCACAAAAATTGTTATCAGTTCATATGATTTGTTCGTTGTGAACTATTTTAGTATTGTATGATAGAATTTAGAGATACCTTGCGATTGAATGATGTATCGAGTAATCAATTTTTTTTTTTTTTGCGTTCTTTGGCTTGTGACAATACCCTGCAGAAATTTCACACCAAAAAAAATGAATGATGTTCTATGTATATTTTCATAGAATCACTTTTTTTTTATGCTATGTAATTACCTGATCTTGGATTAAGTATGGCATTCTACTTTGTGCTGCATGTAGTTTGGTGTGTTTTTTTAGATTATGGATGGGAGAAGTTGCGATAATTGAAGGGGAAAGCAGAGGAAATGAAGGAGTAGGGAAACTGCCATAATTGCAGTTAGTGTTTTACATATGTAAGTAGGAATTATTTTGGACGTTCAAGTTTGTGGTGACGTAGTTGGTTTTTTTTTTTGGTTTTTGAATAATTTAATAGTTTCTTGTATGTGTGTTTTCATTTTTTTTTACTTAAAAGGATTAGTTGTAATTTGGTTGATTTAGTGGGGGTAAAATAGGGGTTTTAATATTTTGGTGTCCTACCCCTCTTCCCATATAGAATAGAGATACATATAAGTATTGTTTTGAATAGTTGTAATATGATAATAATGTATTAAATATGAAAAAACAAATACGTATTTTAAAAATACAAAATTGTTGAAAAAGATAATGATTTTTTTTATAATTGTTCTGCACGCATAGCGTACATATAAGGCTAATAATGAGCTTTTTTATTATTTGATGTTGTTTTGATGTTCTCATAGGTAGCTAATAATGAGCTTTCCATTTTAAACCTATTTAAATGTAATTACGCAACTAATTTAATTCCAATAACGATTTCGCACGCATCGCGTGCATATAAAACTAGTACCCACTAAGGGAAGATATGAATGATAATTTTTGCTAATTGGTAATCTTGCTATATGGCATCCCTCTTCTTTTTATCGGGATGCATAATAAAATCAAAGATAAGATACCATATGACAAGAACACTGTTCTAGAAATTCAACATAAACTTGTGCAATTAAACCGATTAACTAGTATCTACATAATCAATAATTTTGCATTTATTTTCAAAGTAGAGAACATTATAATATGTGCTATATTTATTTGGATAGAACCATCTAAGTAATGAACCAAACCTTTCAAATGCAGATCAACTATTCCCGAGTACCAAGAACCTAATAAAAAAAATTATATTGTAGACAAAAGGAAACCTAGAAAAGATCATAAAGACTAGCTCATAAATACCAAGACAAGATTATTATTACTATTATTGTTTTGGATTTTTCGCCAATTGCAGCCTTTTATAATAGTGAGTTTGTTAATTGCAGCCTATTCATTTCAAACTCTTCAATTGCAGCCTTATACAATCAAGGTACCTTTAAGTTGCAGCCCAATGTCATTTTCAGGCCAAAAATGACGTCATAGTTAGCCATAGTTAACTCCAACGGTCCTTTTTTGTCTCAAAACCCTCGACCTCTCTCTCTCTCTCTCTCCTCTGACCTCCATTTGCTCTCTCTCCTCTTTCCTCTTTCCTCTGACCTCCATTTTCTCCCTCCTCTCTCTCGAGGACCACCATTTTCTCTCTCTTATCTTTTCACTCCTCTCTCCTCTTTGTGCTGGCATTTCTAAGCTTATTTGGCAATGACTCAAAATTTTATGGGAAGCTCCACACAAGCATCTTCTACATTCTTGAAGATCCACCTGATATACATCACGAAGACTGCATGTCCAAAGAAAATGGCATTCTTTAAAAGCATAGTTATGTTATAACACAATGGAAGTTTACAAAAGGGGAAACATAATTTCATAAGTCCCTAAATACCACCTGTATACCATCCACCAAAATAAAGAGCAGAAATAAAAAAGTTATGTGATATTTACAATTAAAATAGTGGTGCCAACAAAGAGCTCTACATGAAACGATAACAAGGATACTAATTCTTTGCAAGAGAAATCTAGCGTAAGAATCATTTCAAGAATTTTGAAATGTACAGCCCACAATTACACCTCTTACCATCTTGACTCCAACCTCTACCCTTTTTAAACGTAATTCCTGCCACATAATTACCAATTCATGAATACAATTGCACTTAATTAGGTTTTGAAATCAAAAGCCCCAATTTATTTCAATCGACAAACCCTAATTTTTGGACCCAAAAATTTTGAAATCAAAAACCATAAAAATCCCGAATCAAAAATTCTTGGGAAAAATAAATAAATTTAGTTGTACTAATCTTGTTTCATGATGCGCAACACTCCAAATCAAATCAAGGGCACTGAATTGAAGGGGAGGAGAGAGAAAAAAATGTAAAATGAGTTATGGGTTGAGAGAAGAAACAAAGCAAAAATACGAGGGAAATAAACGTTAGACTTAATTATGGTTTAGATGTGACGTCATATTCAGGCTAATTTGGCCTGAAAATGAAATTGGGCTGCAACTTAAAGGTACATTGATTTTCAAAGGCTGCAATTGGAGAGTTTGAAATGAATAGGCTGCAATTAACAAACTCGCTATTATAAAAGGCTGCAATTGGCGAAAGATCCTATTGTTTTTATAAAGAGCATACATTATGAAAAGTTGTGACAAAATCAACTAAAGGGGCTTACCATAAATGAAATTGTTGATACCAGCCAAAAAATCCAATGTTGTTAAAGTAGCCATAGACCTGGGCATGGGTCGGGCCTATTCACGGGCTCGGCCCGCGGGCTTGGGGAAATGGCGGGCCGGATCGGGCCTGGAATTTTCAGATTTTGTCCACGGCCCTGTAATACTCCGTATTTTTGGAGTTATTTTGCTATAAATAAGAAAATATAAATTAGAAGTGAAAGTAAAGTATTTTATATTATAGTTTAGGTAAGACTACAATTATAATTTAATTAAACAACCTACTTTAGTACCTAATTATATTTTAATTCGGTTTGGTTAAATAATAAATCAGAATTCAATTTGGAAACGAATCCTAATAAACTAAGGTTTCTCATACTATAAAAAGGAAAGAAAAAAAAAAAAAAAAAAAATTGAAAACCCTATTCACTTAATCAGCCGTTTTTTCTTTTCCTCTCTTCACTCTCAACATCTTTTCTCTCTCCTCTCTTCTCCTCCCTCCTCACGCTGCCTTTCTTTTCTTTTTTTTATTTTCGTCTGCTACCCTTCTCCTGAATTCGTCGGTTTCAAGGCGGGTGAGAGGCGGCGTGCGAGCGTGGTGAGGTGCGAGGGTGGTGTGTGCGGCTGGGAGGTTCGTTCGCGTCAAGGTGGTGGTTCGAGAGTGAAGCTTGCGTGTGTGTGTGTCGAGTGAGGCTAAGGTGCGACGCGAAGTCGAGTGGTGGGCGGACGAGGGTCGACGCGAGTGCTGCCGGATAGTCGTCGGGGTCGCCGGCGCAAGTCAGCCGCAGGTCGTGGTGGTCGCCGGCGGTGGTCGGTAGTCATCTCTCCTATTTTCTTTGAATTATAAATCTGATTTTTATTGTTATACTTACTATCTTTGAGTAAACTTTGTGACTATGAGTAAAGTATAAAAATTAGTAATAATATATAAACAAAAATCAGATTTAGAACTATGTATATAGTTCTTATGATAATTATATTTCTTAATCCTGTTTTTATCATCCTTATGTATATTGGTTTAAGTTGTGACTTTAAATAAAAAGTATATTATGAACTAAACAAAATCAGATTTATTACATATATTACTAATTATTACTTTGGTTTAGTTCTTCAAATCTGATTTTGTAGTTCTTATATGAGTATTTAGTTAAGTTTTGGTATTGCAAACAAAGTAGTGTAAAAGTTAAGAAAAAAAATCGGATTATTAGTTATAGTTAGAATATTATAATGGCTTTGTTATTCAAATCGATTTTAGTAGTATTGGATATAAGGATTTAAATGGAGATTGGTAAAGGTACTATGGTATTAAACTAACTAAAATCAGCTTTGCCCACTATTATTGGTTCTTAAAAGACGTTAAGTTCAATAGAATTATGGGAGAAAAGAAAGTTAATGAACAACAAGATTATTTATTTTTATACTCCGAAATACTAAGTCTTATATAATTAGTCACGTGTTATATGTTAATAATATCAAGGACTTAGCACTGAAGTATTTTTATTATTCGATTAGGTCCCAATTTCATAAGCGGAACATTTTAATAGTCAGCAAAGATTCTTCATTACAAGGTACGTACGCGTACTAGTTCAGTTCGATATATTAGTATCATGTTTAGGTTGTGATTGTTATATTGGAACCTAGAATCATGATAGGGAACTGTGGTTGATTTTGATTGATGAGATTGTTTGGTAACATGAAATCAATTGGGAATTTATATGTATTTCCTTGTTGTATGACTTGTGAGTTGGAATGAGTTATTATTGGTATGCGTAATTCTATCGCATTACAAGCATGAAATGAGAATTGGATTGAAAGCATATGATTTATTGTTGTAACAAGGATGTTGCAAGAGATTGCTTTAATTAGAGAATTTGAGCAATGTACCTAAGAATTTAACGATTATATGTTCGATGTTGTATGAATGAATATTATTAAGAAGGATATTGGCGATAACTTGTAGTTGGACTCCCTACAAGTAATGAACAATGGGGGGAGTGTTTGACTTGTTCTACACTCCTACGCAGGCCTACTGTGACGACAGTAGTGTCCTTATAAATTTTGATAACTCAAGTAGGCGGAAGGTTCCGTACGATCTTGGGGGTATGCATACTAAGGTGATGGATGTGGAACGGAACGAAACCGTGTTTACATTCCATCTAATAGACCAAGTTGTCTATTAAGGATTCAATAGCCCGTATGATTCTAGTAAGATGACGGTGCCCGTTCGCTGCCAACTAAATAAAAAGTAAAGAATGTAATGCTATGGTAGTATCATGTCTAGGAATGATCCTTATTATCTTGTTTATGCTTTGTATGCACTTACTGCTTTACTATGTACTCAAGCATAGCCGATTGTGTGTTATTGTGTTGTTTGTTGACTGTGATGAACCATTGATGCTTCAATGGGGAGCGAGACTAGGTGTCTTTGGTGTTCTTTGCATGAGTTGGCATACGGGGAATATTTCTGATTTATAAGATTTTAAATGTTTTATTGAACTTATAGAACAATTAGTAAGAATAGTTAATGGTTTGAATAAAAAGGGGTCTATGGTGATTCCCGAGTTGTAATTTGAAGTTAATATTTTATTTCCGCTGCAATGTAGTTTTTACAAAAAGGAGTTGTTGACATTTTGATTTTATCTTGCCTTGCGTTTCACCGCGGCGGTAACACTCCCGAAGTCGATGCAACGTAGTCGTGGACGTGTATGGATTTTGGGGGTGTTACAAAACTGGTATCAAAGCCAAAAGTTCCTATCTTCAAAGATGTTTTAAAAGATTTTAAAATGGGTAGTATGGGATAAGAGCATATAGATTACTTTTGCGTGCATTAAATCATAGGAATGATTTTATTTGTACTGCCTTTCTTGCCTTTATTTGTCTGATTATATGAAATGTGGATTGGTTGTTGGATTGAATTGGTGAAGGGTTCTTTTGAATCTTTGATATGTGAATAGAGTAGGAGAATATACGAGGATAGTGGTTGAAGGCACTAAAATTCGATAGTAAAATATTTTAATTGCCTAGAATTTCGAATTAATATAATATTCCAAAGATGTTTCATAAAGGTATTGAACTAAAACCTTATTTCGAATATTTTAGAAAAGAATCATATAAATTGTCATAAATATTTTGAACTCGAGATTCTAAAATTGAAAGTAATCGTTTTACCTCTTATATATGTTTATATATAATGTATACTTTAAAACCTTAAATTCACAAAACTTAGACTATTTTCCTTCTTTAAATTCGCAGATGGTTTACGACATAGGTCCTAAGGAATACCTGATGAAACACCGAATAGCGGAAGATTGGGACATCTGGGCCCAAAAGATGAGAGCTGCTATGGAGTATAGGACCTTACAGGGAGATACTAGACTAAAGACTGAAATGGAGAAAATATATTTTATGTTGCAAGACGTCCCTAAGGAGGAACCTTATCTTTTCGTACACCGTAGATATGGGGATATATGGACGAGAAAATGGAAATTTTAATAGGGTCAAACACACTTCTTCGGAACCAATACCTTCCCTACGGTAGGACATTTCATTACCGATCTTAAATACTGTGAAAATGAATGGAGAATTCGTGAGAAAAGAAGTTGGGAGCCCTCTACCTCATCACCTTTAGTTCGAGGAACCTATCATGTGGGGGAAAGCTCGGGAATTAATGTGAATTCTGAGAATCGTAGAGTTAAATCTGAGCCGCAAGCGTCCTTTAGAGCTGCAAAAAGAGCTAGGTACCAAACTTTTGAGGATGAGTTCATACCCGAGAACCACATAGCGCCAAACCTCAGAACTGTTATCTACATTTCCGATGATGAGGGGAATAATAGGACATTCATCGCAGTGATTGGGGAAGATAATGCTGAACCCATACTTGACTTGGGAAATGAAGAAGAGGGAGATCCGAATGAAAATGAAGAAGAGGGAGATCCTAATGAGATTGAACCTGCTGAGGAGGATCCGATTGAGGAAAATGACCAAGAAGCAGAAGAAGAACCTCTGGAGGAAGAACCTCTGGAGGAAGATGAGCCTATAGAGGATGACGAGTCTTCTGAGGACGAAGCTGACATGGAGGAAGGAATAGAAAATCCTAATTCAGATGACGAAGCTCACCATTATAGTCCTTAGTTTCTTTTGATTATATAATTAGGATTAGAATATTATTTTATTCGTTATTTCAGTTTTAATAAGGCTTGCATGCCAAGTAGCAAATTAGTATTCCTTTATTCTTTTATTTATTCATATTATGTTTTCCTTTGAGACAATAAGTTTTACCTTTTTCAATAATAATACATCAGTTTCATTCTTTTATTTGATGTAACGTCTTATTTGAGATGTTTATATTGCAAGTCAATAGAGACTTAATGATTGTTCGCAATAAAGATGTGTGATATAAATGTGCCAATGTGTAGTAGTTAAATAAATAAACGACTATGTGCATATCGCCGAAAGCAACCGTTGTGTCATTTTTTTTCGCGCAGAATGGTTCGTCAAGGCAAGCACGCCCGATACCTCTCGAATGTCGAGCAATCGATTCGTGATCTAGTTCGGATCACGGCTAACCTAGCCCGGGGTCATAACCGGGATGGGGACTTGTCTCGAAAAAGGTGGCCCGTAGGAACCCGCCAATACCGAATGGGAAAGGGGGGCCGAGGAACCGGAAAAGCTGGGTTGGGGAGTTTGATAAACTGTTCTTTACCCTCTCCTGTCCCGATGATAAGATCGTGCCCTTAGCAAGCTATTACCTTCGGGGGATGCTCACTTTTGGTGGACCCAAGCTAAGGACAACCTCCTTAAACAACCTGACTTTGGGTTGGAAACCTTCAAGAAAGCCCCGAGGGATAAGTATTACCCTCCATACCTCAAGAAGCGAAAGCCCGGGGAGTTTATGATGCTAGAACAAGGGAACCCGTCTGTTGAGGAGTATTATCGCAAATTCATTGAGTTGATGAGATTTGCTCCCGAAATTGCCCCTACCGAGGAAGCTAAGGCCTCACGTTTTGAGTTAGGACTCACCCTTGACCTACAGGGGAGACGGGGGGAGATACTTTCACCTCATTGGACCACGTCTTTGGCAAAGCTGCCCACTTATATGCCATAAGGAAACGAGAGGAAGGGGGTAAACAAGGGGAGAAACGAAAGGAGAATCCAAACCCCGAGGTTCAAAGGTTTGAAAAGAAGCACCAGGGGAACCAAAGCAACCAAACCTTCCAACGAAACTTTGGTAAGGGACCCAACAACAACAACAACACTCAACATAATAACAATAACCGCAACAATAACACCAACAACCGCAGACCTGAGCGTGTGTACAAGTGTAAGAAGTGCCCAAACAACTATCCTGGGAGAGATTGCGAGGGTAACAAAGTGGAGTGTCGTGAATGTGGGAAACTGGGGCATAGGGCGTATGAGTGCTACTCGAAAAATAAGGTTAACTCCAATGGTCAGAAGAAAGGGAACTATGGAGACAAGCCTAGAAATGGGAATGGAAATGGTGGAAATGCCTATAATGGGTCAGGGAACTCTAATTATTCCAAACCACCAACTAATGCAAATAACCAGGCACCATCTGGGAATCAAGTGACCAACAACAATGATAATAAGGGCAAAGGGAAGCTGTATATGATGACGGCTAGTGAAGAAGAAGCTCGAAGAGATGTGGTCACTGGTATTTTCTCTATTAACTCAATTCCTGTTAAAGTATTGTTCGATTCTGGCGCATCTTTGTCTTTTATTGGCCATACAACTGTTAGAACTCTAGCACTGGTTGAGTCTGAGTCAATTTCTATGCCTATAATTATTCCGTCTGGGGATACTGTTAATTGCTCTAAGAAATTCCTGAATGTCTCGCTGAAAATAGGGGAGGGCTTGTTTCCTTCCGATCTAATAGAGTTTAATTTATCGAACCTAGACATCATTTTGGGGATGGATTGGCTTGGGAAGTACAAGGCTAAGATAGACTGTGATGCACAGAAAGTGGAACTGAGAGATCCTTCGGGAAAAAGGGTGTCATATAGGAGAATACCTCGAGAACCTGGGATCAAGGTAATCAATGCCTTGCAACTTAAGGGCTATATAGACAAAGGATGGCCTCTATTTATGTGTTCTGTGAGAAGGGTTGAGGATGATCCATTAAAACCTGAGGATGTGTCTATAGTTAGCGAATTTCAGGATGTTTTTCCTGAAGAAATACCTGGTATGCCGCCAAGGAGAGATGTAGAGTTCACATGTTGACTTAGTACCCTGGAACTGGACCTATCTCAAAGGCCCCATACCGAATGGCTCCAGCAGAAATGAACGAGTTGAAAAACCAGTTAGAGGAACTACTAGAGAAGGGGTACATTAGACCTAGTATGTCACCATGGGGAGCCCCTGTCTTATTTGTGAAGAAGAAGGATGGTAGTTTGAGGTTGTGTATAGACTACCGTGAGTTGAACAATGTCACTGTGAAAAACAAATATCCATTACCTAGGATAGATGACTTGTTTGACCAACTTCAGGGTGCAGGGATGTTCTCCAAAATAGATTTAAGGTCTGGTTACCATCAGTTGAGGATTGCTGATCACGATATACCTAAAACTGCCTTCAGGACTAGGTATGGACACTATGAGTTTACCGTCATGCCTTTTGGGTTGACCAATGCACCTGCTGTTTTTATGGACCTCATGAATAGGATATTTCGACCCTACCTCGATAAATTCGTAGTCGTATTCATAGACGATATATTGATCTATTCAAGAAGCAAGGAGGAACATGAGGGACATTTGAGGCTTATTTTGAGACACTTAGGGAGAACCATTGTATGCAAAGTTTTCAAAGTGTGAGTTCCGGTTGGAAAAGGTGTCATTTTTGGGTCATTTCGTCTCTAAGGAGGGGGTGTCAGTGGATCCTGCAAAAATAAAAGCTGTGAGTGATTGGCCTACCCCAAAGAATGTCACAGATATAAGGAGTTTCTTGGGTTTAGCCGGTTATTATAGGAGGTTTGTGAAAGACTTTTCGAAGATCGCAAAACCCATGACTAACTTGATGAAGAAAGATTGCAAGTTTAACTGGACTGAAGATAGTGAGAGAGCTTTTCAGGCACTCAAAGAGAGATTAACCTCAGCTTTGTTCTAGCCTTGCCTAACGGGGATGAGGGGTATGATGTCTATAGTGATGCGTCGAAAGAATGGGTTGGGTTGTGTTCTTATGCAAAATGGGAAAGTTATAGCTTATGCGTCCCGTCAACTGAAACCATATGAGGTTAATTACCCAACACATGACCTAGAGTTGGCCGCAATTGTCTTTGCCCTAAAAATCTGGAGACATTACCTTTACGGGGTGACTTGCCGAATTTTCACCGATCACAAAAGCCTCAAATACATCTTCACCCGAAAGATCTTAATATGCGACAACAATGAGATGGTTAGAGCTCATTAAGGACTATGACTTAGATATTCAATACCATGAGGGTAAAGCAAACGTTGTTCTTGATGCATTGAGTCGTAAATCTAGCCATAGCCTCAACACCTTGGTAGTTGCGACAAACCGTGTGAAGAATTCTCTAAACTCCAACTTGAGGTGGTTCATGAAGGGGAAGTGGAAAAATTATTGAGTGCCCTAACCATTCAGCCCAACTTTCTAGATGAAATAAGAGAGGGTCAGCCTGGGGATGTGAAACTTGAGCGGGTCAAAGCAAAACTTAAGGAGGGAAAAGCAGAGGGGTTTGAAATCCATGAGGATGGGAGTATACGCTACAAGGGTCGGTGGTGTGTACCGCAAAAATGTGAGGAGTTGAAGCAAAAGATAATGAGTGAAGGTCATAATACGAATTATTCCGTCCATCCAGGGGGGATAAGCTATATAAGGACCTCAAAAAGATGTTTTGGTGGCCTGGGATGAAGAGGGCAAGTAGCCGAGTTTGTTTCCAAATGTCGACGTGTCGAAGGTAAAGAGTGAACACAAGAGACCTCAAGGCAAAATTCAACCTCTTGACATTCCAGCATGGAAGTGGGATTCGATATCCATGGACTTCGTCGTCGCCTTACCTAGGAGTCGGGGAGGTAATAACACAATATGGGTGATAGTGGACCGATTGACCGAAACTGCAAGGTTCATACCCATGAAAGACACGTGGAGTATGGAATCCCTAGCCAAAGCATATGTTAAACATGTCATTCGACTGCACGGGGTACCCACGAGTATAGTGTCTGATCGGGATTCGCGATTCCTTTCGAATTTCTGGAAAAAGGTCCAGGAGGCATTTGGTAGTGAGCTATTAATGAGTACGGCCTTTCATCCAGCTACGGGACGGCCAAACAGAAAGAACCATCCGGACCTTGGAAGACATGTTAAGAGCTTGTGCCTTAGAATACCGGGGATCATGGGAAGACCATTTAGACCTCATAGAGTTCTCATATAACAACAGTTATCATGCTAGTATCAAAATGGCTCCATTTGAAGCGTTGTATGGGAGAAAATGTCGCAGTCCTTTGTGTTGGAACGATATTAGTGAGACAGTGGTGTTAGGTCCTGAAATGATTCAAGAGACTATTGATCAAGTGCGAGTCATTCAAGACAAGATTAGGGGCTGCACGAGACAAGGCGAAGTCCTATGCGGATCGAAGCGAAGGGAAGAGAACTATGAAGTTGGTAAAAAGTGCTGCTGAAAGTGTCTCCAATGAAAGGAGTGATGCGATTTGGGAAGAAAGGGAAACTAAGCCCTAAGTTCATAGGACCATATCAGATTTTGGCGAGAGTAGGCAAAGTGGCTTATCGCTTAGATTTGCCCAACGAGTTAGAAAGGGTTCACAACGTGTTTCACGTATCCCAACTTCGGAAATACGTACCTGACGAGTCGCATGTCCTAGAACCTGAAAACGTCGAGTTAGACGAATCCTTGTCCTATGAGGAAAAACCCATCAAGATCCTAGA
Source organism: Beta lomatogona (assembly GCA_947646795.1). Taxonomy (NCBI): domain Eukaryota; kingdom Viridiplantae; phylum Streptophyta; class Magnoliopsida; order Caryophyllales; family Amaranthaceae; genus Beta; species Beta lomatogona. The sequence goes on from CANSNZ010000930.1 coordinate 1,844,482, forward strand.
CAACAAGGTGCGTAGTACGAGGAATAAAGACGTCAAAATCGTGAAGGTGTTGTGGAGAAATCAGAATACCGAAGAAGCCACATGGGAAGCAGAGGATGCGATGCGTCTGAAGTACCCTGAGCTTTTTCAAGAGGTAGGCGAGTTACGAGGACGTAACTTTTCTTTTAAGGGGGGAAGAATGCGATAGAATTTCGCGCGCTTCCCCTAAAGCTTGCTTAAGTTGCTATTTATGTGTATTATTGTTTATGTGAATTGCGAAAACGAGAAAACGCATGTGAAATTTTGGGACTTAGAAGCGCGAAAGTTCGTCGTTAAGACTGGCTACCTCAAAGTTTCGGGACGAAACTTTCTTTAAGGGGAGAAGCCTGTAATACTCCGTATTTTTGGAGTTATTTTGCTATAAATAAGAAAATATAAAGTAGAAGTGAAAGTAAAGTATTTTATATTATAGTTTAGGTAAGACTACAATTATAATTTAATTAAACAACCTACTTTAGTACCTAATTATATTTTAATTCGGTTTGGTTAAATAATAAATCAGAATTCAATTTGGAAACGAATCCTAATAAACTAAGGTTTCTCATACTATAAAAAGGAAGAAAAAAAAAAAAAAAAAAAAATTGAAAACCCTATTCACTTAATCAGCCGTTTTTTCTTTTCCTCTCTTCACTCTCAACATCTTTTCTCTCTCCTCTCTTCTCCTCCCTCCTCACGCTGCCTTTCTTTTCTTTTTTTTATTTTCGTCTGCTACCCTTCTCCTGAATTCGTCGGTTTCAAGGCGGGTGAGAGGCGGCGTGCGAGCGTGGTGAGGTGCGAGGGTGGTGTGTGCGGCTGGGAGGTTCGTTCGCGTCAAGGTGGTGGTTCGAGAGTGAAGCTTGCGTGTGTGTGTGTCGAGTGAGGCTAAGGTGCGACGCGAAGTCGAGTGGTGGGCGAACGAGGGTCGACGCGAGTGCTGCCGGATAGTCGTCGGGGTCGCCGGCGCAAGTCAGCCGCAGGTCGTGGTGGTCGCCGGCGGTGGTCGGTAGTCATCTCTCCTATTTTCTTTGAATTATAAATCTGATTTTTATTGTTATACTTACTATCTTTGAGTAAACTTTGTGACTATGAGTAAAGTATAAAAATTAGTAATAATATATAAACAAAAATCAGATTTAGAATTATGTATATAGTTCTTATGATAATTATATTTCTTAATCCTGTTTTTATCATCCTTATGTATATTGGTTTAAGTTGTGACTTTAAATAAAAAGTATATTATGAACTAAACAAAATCAGATTTATTACATATATTACTAATTATTACTTTGGTTTAGTTCTTCAAATCTGATTTTGTAGTTCTTATATGAGTATTTAGTTAAGTTTTGGTATTGCAAACAAAGTAGTGTAAAAGTTAAGAAAAAAATCAGATTATTAGTTATAGTTAGAATATTATAATGGCTTTGTTATTCAAATCTGATTTTAGTAGTATTGGATATAAGGATTTAAATGGAGATTGGTAAAGGTACTATGGTATTAAACTAACTAAAATCAGCTTTGCCCACTATTATTGGTTCTTAAAAGACGTTAAGTTCAATAGAATTATGGGAGAAAAGAAAGTTAATGAACAACAAGATTATTTATTTTTATACTCCGAAATACTAAGTCTTATATAATTAGTCACGTGTTATATGTTAATAATATCAAGGACTTAGCACTGAAGTATTTTTATTATTCGATTAGGTCCCAATTTCATAAGCGGAACATTTTAATAGTCAGCAAAGATTCTTCATTACAAGGTACGTACGCGTACTAGTTCAGTTCGATATATTAGTATCATGTTTAGGTTGTGATTGTTATATTGGAACCTAGAATCATGATAGGGAACTGTGGTTGATTTTGATTGATGAGATTGTTTGGTAACATGAAATCAATTGGGAATTTATATGTATTTCCTTGTTGTATGACTTGTGAGTTGGAATGAGTTATTATTGGTATGCGTAATTCTATCGCATTACAAGCATGAAATGAGAATTGGATTGAAAGCATATGATTTATTGTTGTAACAAGGATGTTGCAAGAGATTGCTTTAATTAGAGAATTTGAGCAATGTACCTAAGAATTTAACGATTATATGTTCGATGTTGTATGAATGAATATTATTAAGAAGGATATTGGCGATAACTTGTAGTTGGACTCCCTACAAGTAATGAACAATGGGGGGAGTGTTTGACTTGTTCTACACTCCTACGCAGCCTACCGTGGACGACGGTAGTGTCCTTATAAATTTTGATAACTCAAGTAGGCGGAAGGTTCCGTACGATCTTGGGGGTATGCATACTAAGGTGATGGATGTGGAACGGAACGAAACCGTGTTTACATTCCATCTAATAGACCAAGTTGTCTATTAAGGATTCGATAGCCCGTATGATTCTAGTAAGATGACGGTGCCCGTTCACGCCAACTAAATAAAAAGTAAAGAATGTAATGCTATGGTAGTATCATGTCTAGGAATGATCCTTATTATCTTGTTTATGCTTTGTATGCACTTACTGCTTTAATTTTTTCTTAGGAATACTGGATTGTTTGTTATTGTGTTGTTTGTGAACTGTGATGAACCATTGATGCTTCAATGGGGAGCGGACTAGGTGTCTTGGTGTTCTTGCATGAGTTGGCATACGGGGAATATTTCGATTTATAAGATTTTAAATGTTTTATTGAACTTATAGAACAATTAGTAAGAATAGTTAATGGTTTGAATAAAAAGGGGTCTATGGTGATTCCCGAGTTGTAATTTGAAGTTAATATTTTATTTCCGCTGCAATGTAGTTTTTACAAAAAGGAGTTGTTGACATTTTGATTTTATCTTGCCTTGCGTTTCACCGCGGCGGTAACACTCCCGAAGTCGATGCAACGTAGTCGTGGACGTGTATGGTTTTTGGGGGTGTTACAGGCCCGGCCCAGGCCCGCGGGTCGGGCTCGTGCCTCCTGCGGGCCTGACCGGTGTTTTATGTTGTATTTTTGGATTCTTGGCAGTTTTAGGCTAAAAAACAAAGGAAAGGGGCGTTCGGCCCACGGGCCATATAGGCGGGCTCGTGCCTGTGCGGGCCTGAAATAAAATTTCTTGTCCATGACAGGCCCACGTAGCGGACAACGGGCCGGGCCCAAACCGTGCCAGGCCGGGCCCAAACCGTGCCAGGCCGGGCCGGCCCGCGTGCTGGCCCGGCCCATGCCCACCTCTAAGTAGCCATGAAACCAAATAAAGGGTTTTATCCATCATCCTCCTTTCAATTTGATAAAAATGTACATCTTTGTTAAACACAACCCCTTGCTATTACACACAAGTACCTAAAATACCCATCATCGATATACCCCCATCTCAAAGAACCCCGTGGCCTTGTCTCATTTCATTCCTAAACAGGCACCATCTTCGGTTAATGCCATTAACAAATTCAATAATAAATTTCATCCATATTCAAAATTTTGGGTCAAATTTTTTGGTGAATTTGTGAATAAAAAAAGGATTAATTTTGGGTGTTTTGGAGATTTTATGAGACGAATTAAATTTTCGATTTGTTTCAAATGATGATTGTTTTTCCAAATTTATAAGCTGTTTTATCTCTGTATTTTCATGGGTTTGACTGCCAAAATTGTGGACAACTTCAGTTTATCATGTAATTCATGGCTTTGACCTCGTTTCTCTAGCATTAATAAATATTAGGTTCACATTTTGATTGTGGTTTGGTATCCATAAGATGATAAGTGGTAATCTTATTGAAAATTTAATACGTTGTCTTTGATTGACTAGTTTACTCTAAGGCTATGTTCTTTTCAACTTATTTAAGTACTCTAGTGCTTATTTCAGATTTGATCAGATCAGATCAAATCAGATCAGAAAAGTTCAGATCAGATCAGAAAAATTTAGATCAGATCAGAAAAAATCAAATCAGATCAGATCAGATTAGAAAAGTTCAGATCAGATCAGATCAGATCAGAAAAGAAATAATATATTGCACGAGTTGGGTAAATCAGAAAAGTTCAGATCAGATCAGGCACGGATCGGAAAAGTTCGGATCGGATCAGCCAGGATCGGAAAAGTTCGAGATCGGATCGGTTAGATCGGGGCCAGGATCGATCGATCGGATCGAAAAATTCGAGATCGGACAGGCACGAAAAGAACATAGCCTAAGTTTCCTATTATTTTAATCACTCAAAAGGTAGGGAGAGGAGAAAGGAAAGAGGTTTTCTCTAGAATGGAGATATAAGGGTTGGAGGGTTACCTTGGTAATTAGGGATTGCCTTTAGAACTCCCCTAAATGTAATTGATTGAACATACGATATTTTTAAAAATAAATATACTACCTTTTATTTTGTTGTTATGACTTATGAGCATAGATTTCTCATGAGTCATGACGGTTATGAACTAGGAGGAACTCATTCGTCTTCGCATCCCATATTTTTCAGAATTTAGTCAATCGTTCTCTGTCTTTATTGTCGCTCCTGCTACTTTGTTGTTCTCTCTTCTTTCTTTTCTTTTATCAGTACGTGAACTTAATTTTAACTTCAGTTTCTCTATCTTCTTTTGTCATCGTGTTTGTATTGGCTCCGTGATAGTCTCGGGTATCATCTTTGATTGGTGAGTTCAAAAATCTTATATTTGTTTTCATTTTCTAGGATATTTTGTTCTTAAATTGTTCTTTTTTTTTTTGTTAACCCGATTTGATTTTTCTTCTTCATCATCTTCGCCTGATGTTGCAAAATCTTTGCAGGGTTTATTTGGCTTATTAAATCGATCTTATCTTTAAATTGCACAATCTTTTTATCTCATTGTGTGAAACTAGATAAGTTGGATACTTGGATATGCTGGATATTCTTGTTGATCTTTGTAGTTTTAAGTGAGGGTGGTCATATATTTTGTCTCCTTCGAGTTCGTCCACTATGTGTTTAATAAACTTCCAACAATGTTTTTTTTTTTTTTTTTTTTTTTTTGGCGATAAGTAAATACATACACACCAACAAAAACCCGAAATAAAAGACAACAATACAACACCTGGACCTTAACTAACCCTAGAAGCTAGTAAGGACTCGAGACACTTGACACAGTCATTATTCTGACAAACTACAACATTATTACATAAACATAAACCCGATGACCAAGCAAATTTTTTCTTTACATGATAGGAGGACTCCGATGAGGGAGGACAACAACTTTTCCTTTTTGATCCGACATAATACAATGCTTGAGTGAGCTTCGAACTCCTTCTCCGGACTCGTGCACTAGCAGCAAACCTAACGGCATCATTACGGCTAGTATGATTTCCTCCATGCATCTTCGACAATCTTGAATATCGTCCAGGACACACTACCTCTCTTATTCACACTTGCCGAGATTTCTTCCCTCTACTTTATTCGCCCTATCTTGAAATTGGACCTCCTCGTTATTTCCCATCACGGTAATCATGTTTTTCACAAGCCTTCTCACCCTCCCGGAAAATCTACTAAGACATCCATCCTCACGAGTTGATGTTTCTTCCGATCTCCCGTATTTGAGCAGGTGTTCATGATTTGATGATATTCTGCGTGACTTCCCCTCTCATTATGGAAGTTCTCAATATTCTCCTCACTTTTCGAAGCAGGACTTAGGACAGCCGTTTCCGATGTAGTTGAACTAGAAGAATTAGGCTTGTAGGATCGGACCTTTAGAACTGACAAAGAACAGGGTTGAAACATTTGAACTTCACATCCTTTTCTTATCTTAGTAACATCTGCTCGAGAAACACTCAAGCGCATGGAGGGTTTCCTTTTGTTAATAAACAGAACTTTACCATCACGGGAAGACGTAGTTCTTTTTCCATTATCTCGCCATCATATGGTCAACCCTTACATCCACTTGTCGATGTGGTGGGCCATCACTTTCTTGTGAAATAGGGATATGAACCTCATTTTTTTAAAACATCCCTATTAATATTGTCATTTTGAATTGAATGATTTTTTTTGGAAGATCTCCAATGGGGGTAGTTCAGAGCCACAACCAATATCATTAATTGAATAACCCGCTGATGCTGCTCGACACTGTCCTTCTCCCACAGACTTCACTTGCGCATCCCAAATACCCTGTTTTGATTCTTTGACATCAAACTTTCCTTGCTCACTATCACCGCCTTCCTCTTGAACTAATGGAAATAATGCTTTCTCCAAACTAGCAAACTCTGTGCTAATGTCCTTATTCCTTGGCTCCAACTCCTTAGCTTTAAAAATATCTTCAAAAGCCTTCTCCAAATAGCCAGACTCCTTAAACGCTAACCCTCTTCTAAATAATGCCTTCACATTCTTCTTATCAAGCCCCAAAACCAGTGAACATACCTCAATAACAGTATTGAATTTTTTTATTTTCAAACCACAAGCTGCGAGTTTCAAATGCAGAGGGATAACCAATTCCTTAACTAGAGGTTCAGCATTACTTAATTCAAAATCCTCATCAATTGCAGTGATCACAACGCACAATAATTTAATAGCTTTTTCGTACTTAGCAAAAGCATTGCTAAAATCCTTTAGCCTAAACAGCTGATTTCCTTCTTCTTTCAAAGATGACACAAAAGGAATTACTTCCTCTGGTGCTGAAAACCTCTCAAACACCTCTTCTACATCTTTATCCTCATATTCTAAAACGGATAGATGATACTTAATACTAGTAGAAAATGCAGAAGAACCTCCCAAGTCTTCAATCACAACCATATTTAAACAGCAATACAACTAGGAGATTAAAAAAAACAGCCCAATATATATCACAAACAACTAAACTATATGACAAACTTAACGGCTACCAAGACTAATCACTCCAACACTATCATAAACAAAGAACAGGACAAGATGAATTTGCCCTGATTTTGCAAATCAGAATCTGAGGATCCAACCAAGACCAGAGTAACGTGAAATGACCACACAAACAATTCACAACAATTAACCTGCAAAGAAGACCTTAAACAAACTAGACAAACTTAATAGACAGAGAAGAAGAACCTCGAACCTGGAAAATGAGACCAGAAATTGATAATCAAAGTGAAAAGAGCTTCGCCGGAAATATCAGATACTCGCCGGCAACTGAGCATAACACAGTCACCGGCGAGCAGTCAGTTACTGTAGGTTCTCAACTCTTATCTTTGTGGGAGGAAGTTTCGCGAGAGTTTACTGTCCAACAATGGTTTTAGGTATTTCATAAAAGGGGTACTTTTTCTCACACTTTCTATTCATATTTGATATTTGTCAGCACCAACAAATTGGTTGCCTTTGTTGCAGTATAACATATTTTCTCTTTCTCTCTCATAGCACGTGAGATCTCCTTTATTTTTTTTATCTATCTCCATATCTCTTCTTTCTTAAATTGTATGGAGGTTTGATTTAGCATATATTGGTGATCACTTTGTTAAAACAACAAGATTAATAGGTACCTAACAAATTGTCCGATTCATCTTATTAGGTGTGGTTTAACTATTCACAATTCTGATTTAACAAATAGGAGTATCAATAGTGATCATGCAATAGAAATTAAAAATGTTAAAGACAGTAAGAAAGTCATGACAAGTTCACAATATGACATTCCTATAAGTCCATGTTTTAAGAAACATAGATATTACTATAAATAAATTGTACTTTTTGTTTTTTGAAAGGATAAATAAATTGTACTTTGTACATATAAGATATTTGAACAAATTCACAAATTACCATCATCACAAATAGAAAAACTAATAACTTATTGTACACTAACTATCATATGATATAATTAGTTTTTATTTGGTATAGTCATTTTTTGTATACTGTAATTATCTTTTGTATAGCAAAAATAGAAAAGTTGCAAAAATAGAAATACAATTCGAAAAATTTTGTTGAAATCAATAGAGTAATAATAATATATTAAGTAAAGAAATACTACATAATCAAATTCAAAAGGTTTCTAATTAGATTTCTAATCACAGTATTTCATTTAAGTATCTTGTATAATATTCTTACCTTAGTCCCGCATTTTTTTTTCATTTCCATTCGAACCTGAACCTAAGTTTTGATGAGGTTGAATCCACCTTTCTTCTTTACTAACCCTATTTTTTTTTCTCAAAAAAAAGAAGGGTGAATAGTCAGTTTTCTCTGATATAATCAGTTTTATATGATATAGTCAGTCTCGGTTCACAATAATGAGCCCTGTCCACCCAAGACTTGTTGCATAACAAATTAGCAAAATGACGACGAAAATATAATACTTCCTCAATTTTTTTAAGTTGCAACTTTTCCTATTTTAAGAAGTACATTACTTGGAATATTGACATTTTTAGTAATACATACTCTCTCTTTCTTTTTTCTAGGACACATGATCCTTTTTTTTTTCTCCGTTTCCTAAATTATTGTGCCATACCTCAATCAATATATATATATAAAGGAGGAACTTTTCGGGAGCATAGGGAGCTCCTCAAGATTTCGAGGCCATATAGCGCGCCACGTAGGATTGTCATGTCATTAATTATTATTTTTATTTTTTACAAAAATAGAGTTCTACAAAAATTTAAATACTTATAAGGAGTTTTGGATAAGCGAAAATTAGAGTTTGATTTTGAATTAACAATCCAAATAATTATATTATGTAAATTTCGTATAACTTTTGCTACGTAATTCGAAATATTATAATTTTTGTACCATTGGATAATGCTCGAAATATACTTCGAAATAAGATCCATTTACAATATAGTTCGACAACTTATGAAATAGAGAGCGCCACGTAGGATTGTCATGTCATTAGTTTTAAATTTAAATATTATAAAAAATAGCCACATAGGATTGCCATGCATGTCATTAATTATTATTTTTATTTTTTTGCAAAAATAGAGTTTTACAAAAATTTAAATACGTACAAGGAGTTTTGGATAAGTGAAAATTAGAGTTTGATTTTGAATTAACAACCCAAATAATTATATTATGTAAATTTCGTATAACTTTTGCTACGTAATTTGGAATATTATAATTTTTGTACCATTGGATAATGCTCGAAATATTCTTCGAAATAAGATCCATTTACAATATAGTTCGACAACTTATGAAATAGAGAGCGCCACGTAGGATTGTCATGTCTTTAGTTTTAAATTTAAATATTATAAAAAATAGAGTTCTACATATATTTAAATACCTAAAAGTAGTTTTGGATAGGGAAAATTAGAGTTTCATTTTGAATAAAACAACCTAAATTATTATATTATGTAAATTGTGTATAACTTTTGCTACCTAATTCAAAACATTATAATTCGTCTACCATTGGAGAGTGCTTGAAATATGCTTCAGTAAGATCCATTTACAATATAGGATCACAAATCATGAAAATATTTAAAGAATAGAGTTTTACATAGATTTAAATGCATATAAGGAGCTTTTGATAAGCGAAAATTAGAGTTTGGTTTTGGATTAGCAACCTAAATTATTATATTATCTAAATGGTGTATAATAATTTTTGTACCATTGGATAGTGCTCTAGATATGCTTTGAAATAAGATCAATTTACAATATAGTTCTACGACTTATGAAATATAATAAAATAAACAACAATGTAAAATTGATAGTCTGATTTTAAATAAAACATCTAAACTATTATACAATGTAAATTGATTATAACTTTTGCTACATAATTCGCAATAGTATATTTTTTTTACCGTCGGAGAGTGCTCAAGATATGCTTTGAAATAAGATCTATATACAATATTGTTTTACAACTTATGGAATTGTATTTATTTAGATGAAAAATAACATATTATTTATTCTTTAATTTGAATATATAAAAATAGCGTATTATACTTGACAATACTAATTATGTCTTTAAGAATCATACTTTTAAAAATTGAGTTATATAAAGATAAAAAATTCATATCCATAGTTTTGAACCTATAGCATTCCATGATGGCATTACATGAAGAATCAAATGAAAGTTTGTCATCGAGATTGCAGAGGTATTATGCAATTAACTAATTATTTTATTCCTAGAATATTTATTGCATACATAATTATTTATGTTTTTTTCCCATATATCTATATGTAAGATCTTATTCTTTTCTCCATGAACTTAATTCTACTAAAACTATTTGGAAATCAAGATTTGCGTTTCTAGACTGTTTAAGGTCACGGATCATAAAAAAGGGGGAAGTTTGATAAGTCTTGATATAGTCATGATTGATGAAGAGGTATTTTTTTGATTCTTAAATAGTATTTTCAATTATTAATAGAGGTTAGTTTTACATTTAATTAATTTTATTCATGAAACTATCATTATGATCTTCTTTTTTGTTTTTTCATCTTCCATTCTATATGCGTTAGTGTTTATGTGCTATATTCAAAGTTGAAGTTGTGGCTGACACTCATGTTTTTCTCTATTCTTTCTGTTCTGCATCTATTAAATTATTACCCTCGCTCTACTTTCTTAAATTATCATCCGGGTATTATTCATGTTAAAACTGTGTTAATTATTGTTGGTCATACCTATTATTAGGATACCATTTAATAATAGAGTTAGTTACAATATTTAATTGGATATTAAATATTATAAAATTTATATATCATAATAACAAATCTAGAAATTATAGTATAATGACAAATACTTCCCTGTTCTTTTTCTACTACAATATTGGTGTGGGCATGGTTTTTAAGAAAATAAAAAATGGGTGATTTAGCATAGAGGTACCCCTTTAGTTAACTAGAGTAGGGGATAAATAATCCTTAATAAAGTAAACGCAACTTTATGTGGCAATTTAGATAATTAATGAGGGTTTTATTAACATAAAATATAGGCAATATTGTCAACAATAGTTGCTTTTGTTTTACCAAAAGTGAAATGGTTCCAAAAGATGAAACTACCCAAAGCGATAATTGTTGTAATAGAAAAGGAATGGAGAAAGTTATAAATACAATAGTGTTGAAAAATCTCATTTCACAACAACACAAAATTGACAATAATATTAACAAAAAAATTTACAAAAAGATAAAATAAGTAACAACCTGTGCAACGCACGGGCTTCAAAACTAGTATTACTATTATTAAAAAAAAATAGAGGAAGTACAACTCATTCTTTCACGGAATTTTGGTGGTGGGCTTGCATGAGTTGACCCACGGCCTATCATAGCATGACACAATCCCAACCCGATGGACCGTTCCGTACCTGGTTCATGTTTCAACGGCCACAAGACATGACACGAGGCAAGTGGGCTGCATTCTCTGCCGACACCAACGCACGGCCCAACCCCGACCCCAATTCCAACCCCAATCCCAATCCATGCCTGATTAGTAATCACATTACCTCTCTAACTTATGATTCCCTTAAACTAGGGATGGGCATGGGTCCAGGACCCGACCCAGACCCGGTTGGACCCGGCCCATTTTTAAGGGTCTGGGTCTAAAATTTTGAGACCCATTGGGTCCGGGTCGGATCTGGGTCTAAGTGTCTAAAAAACGGGTCTGGGTCCGGGTCCGATAATTCTAGACCCAGACCCGACCCAAATCCGACCCATAGACCCGGTGTATTTTTTTAACATATAAATATATAAAAAATATATAAACTAACTTTACCCTAAATCCCTACACCCTAATACAGTAATACACACAGGAGGACACAAGCACACAGCCGACCACTTCAAATTTCGACCTTCCTGTTTCTCTCTGCTTCAGTTCTGCCGTCGGCCGCCGACTGCACCATCGTGTTCCGGCTGTCTCCGCCAGTAATCTACCACCGGTAAGTTTTTTTTTTTGTATTTAGTTTGATTTTTCGCATTATGAGAAAGTAGAAGTTAATCTCCTACATTTATCGCCGACTTGCACTGAATACACTGCTTGATATCGTCGCGTTGGTTTTCTTCGAGTGCTGTTGGTGGGTTTATGAATGTAGTTTAGAATATAAATTACTGGGTTTTGGGATTCTGATTTTATCTTTTGGGTGCTTAGATATCAGAAAAAATAACTCTTCATGTCGTGTGTAATTTGGATCGACTTCTCACTTCAATTGCATTGAACTTCGTTGAGAGGAATTTGTTTAGCTTGTTTTGTACTATACATAAACATTCAAGTCATGAAGATTACGCTTTTTTCTAACTTTATTACGTTAGTAGCTTTTCAATATATTGCATTTTCATGGGACAATTTTTTTTTTTTTTTGAAAGGGGAATATTAGATTGTTGTAAAGACTTTAATGGGTTTTCTTCGTTTTTTTTATTTCGTTTGTAAAATGTTTAATTAAGTTTGTTTCCTGGTGATAATTAATTTTGTCTGAGATTTGGATTTTATCATTGAAGAAGGTTATGATGGAATAGGTTTTATTCTATGCAAGTATCTTATGAAGTGAATAACTTTGAATCTGTGAGTTCTTCCTTTTCACTAAATGGAACCTTAACTATTTTTCATTTCGGTTACGTAAGAAACTTTGTTAATTTCGAGGATGTTCTCGCACTTTAGATATCGTCGCGTTGAGTGTGTTACTTTTAATTGCTGTGATGCTAGCATCGAGGCTACTAATAATGTTAGTGTGTTACCCATATACATCATGTAGGTAATGGATGGAGAAAGATCTCAATGTGCTTCTAAAAGAAATTCAACTATTCCAGAAGAAGTGTGTGATTTAGAAGTAGATGATGAAGGATTTGTGGACATTGAGGATGATCATGTTGATAGCCAAACTAAATCAAACTCTTGCACAAAATCAAGTAATAAGAAACAAACTTCGGAAGCATGGGAGTTTTTTGATAGAATTGAAGTGAATGGTGTTATGAAAGCAAAATGCAAGCATTGTTTAGCCATACTTTCCGCGGGTAGTGCAAGTGGAACTTCACATCTTTTGAAACATGCAAAGAAGGTGTGTCCCGGAAGACATTTGAAGCTTGCACATGGCCAAACGCAATTGAAAGTGAAAAAAGAAGTGGATGGATCAACTCATTTGGAGTTCAAAGGTACAAGTAAACAATTTGACCAAGATAACTCTAGGAAGGAGTTGGTCAATATGGTTGTGATGCATGAATATCCTTTGTCTATAGTTGACCATATAGGCTTTAGGAAGTTTGTTAGTAGCCTCAACCCATCATTCAAGATAATGTCTAGGCACACATTGAAGCGCGATATACTCAAAATGTACAATGAAGACAAGAAATCCCTCAAGGCATTGTTGGAACACAATGAAAGCAAAATATCAATCACCACCGACATGTGGACGGCTTCTAATCAAAAGAAGGGCTATATGGTTATCACGTCACATTTCTTAGACCAACAATGGGTTCTACGAAACCGAACTTTGAGGTAAAATACTACTTCTTTGATTCCTTATCTTTAGTTGTTAATTTTATATTCTAGTATGAAAAATTGTGTAGTTATGACAATATCACTATATAATAATTATATATGCTTTGTAGGTTTTGTTATGTGCCATGTCCACACACTAAAGGGATCATTGCAAAAGTTTTAATGGATTGTTTATCTCAATATTCCTTGGAAAATAAAATATCATCGGTGGTTGTTGATAATTGTAGTACTAATGATGCAATGATGAAGATTTTGTTGGAAAAATTTGAAAGTAGTGCACTTATGTTAGGTGGTGATTTTTTGCACATGCGTTGTAGTGCTCATATTCTTAATTTAATTGTGCAAGATGGTTTGGATGTGATTAAATGTGGAATTGAGGATGTTAGGGAATGTGTTTCATTTTGGACGTCAACTCCTAAAAGAATTGAAAAATTTGAGGAAGCTTGTCGATTTTTGAACTTACCTACTTCTAAAAGGTTGGTTCTTGATTGTAAAACAAGGTGGAACTCCACATATTTGATGCTTCAAACGGTTTTGCCTTTTAAGGATGTTTTTATGAGGTTAAAGCGCTTAAATAAAAGGATGAAATTTGTTGTTCCTAGTGAGCATGATTGGAGTTTGGCGGCACTTGTTTGTGAGAAGTTGGAAATCTTCTACAAGACAACTAATGTATTTTCGGGAAGGAAATTTGTTACCCTTAACTTGTTTTTTCGGAAAATTTGTCAAATTAAGCTTGCTTTGATGAAATGGTTAAGTAGTGATGTTGAGGTCATTAGGTCCATGGCTAATAGTATGATTGAGAAATTTGACAAGTATTGGCATGATATTAATGGACCTTTGGCTATTGCTACAATTTTAGATCCAAGGAACAAAATGGATTGTGTGGAGTTTTATTTCCAAAAACTTTATGGTGATAGTGCCGAGTTGGAACTAAGTAGAATTAGGAGGATTCTTGATAATCTTGTGGTTGAGTACCAAAGGAAAAGTGTTGTAGGAAATGATCAAGATCTACTCTTTAGAACTAGCAAGAAAAGAGTAGGTCAAACATCTTGTGGGGATGATGGGGATGATGAGGATGAATATGCCCAATCTAAGAAAACAAAAAAGAGAAAGGTAAATGTGAGGTGTGAAGTGGATCATTACTTAGAGGATGATCCTTTGGCCGATGATGATAGGTTTGATATCCTTGCTTTTTGGAAGAATGACATTAAGTATCCTACTTTGCGAAAGATTGCTAGAGACATTCTTGCCATTCCCGTTTCAACCGTGGCTTCGGAAAGTGCTTTTAGCATGGGTGGAAGAGTTGTTAGTCCTCACCGTTCTAGGCTTCATTCACATACCGTGGAAGCTTTAATGTGCTTGCAAAATTGGATGATGGAAGATATTAAAGGTATTATCATATACTATACTACTACTTTATTTTATCTAATTTTTGTTTAATATTGTTATATCTACGTTTAAATTTTTAAATTTTTATGAAGGTGCTATGGAAAACACTCATGCATGTTCTACCATTATTGATGATTCCGACCTTGAAGATGAAGGAGACGTAATTGATATTATTGACATGGTATATTCATATTTTCAATTTATTTTTTGTCTTTTAAAAATATATTGTTTACTTATTATGGAAACTAAAATTTTGTTTTTTTTTCTCTTTGTAGGATCTTGATAATGATGATATGGAAGACTAAGCTCTTTATGACAAAAAGGGAGAATGGAGATAAGCAAGTTCTATTGGAGCAAGATGTTAGAGGAACACAAACCATTGCCTTAAGCGTCCACTTTGAAAGAATTTTTATTATTATTATGAATATGAGTAACTTAAAGTTGTAGACCAATTGTGAGTTGTAACATTTTGGTATTACATTGTTGTGATTGTTTAATTTAGGATATTTTGTGGAAGAATTAAACTACTATTTTGGTCACATATCATTTTAATTACTAAGGAAAATGTGCGTAAAAAATCGCAAGGTAAAAAAAATAAATAGAAAGTCAAAATATGGTTGGGACCCATTTTGGACCCAAGAGCCATGGCGACCCATGGGTGCAGGTAAGGGTCCGAATTTTTAGACCCTTGTGGTCCAGGGCGGGTCTCGGGTCCAATAAAAAAAAGCGGGTGCAGGTGGCCAGTTGGACCTGCCCCCCAGATCCGGCCCATGCCCATCCCCATCCCTACCTTAAACCTTAAAATAATATAATTATGTAACGGGATATAAGCTTTCAAACTCAATTATTATTATTATTACCTTCACGACCTTCACTTCTCTTCTCTTCTCTTCTCTTTGCTGTCTTTTGGATCTTCCGTTGAAGATGCTCTAGTTTTATCTCGTGTTTTCTGAGATCTCTGGTATGTCAACTTTTCTTTTTTCTCTTTTACAATTCTATTTTTGTTTTAACTATGTATATAATCTCCTTATACTCTTTAAAATATAGTTTGTTGGTCGTCTAGTATATATACTCTAGTTATTGCTTTTGATTAATTTATCCAATAATTTTTCTGGGTTTTTCATGTGCATGAATTTTGATGAATTCAGTAATTATTCCTTGTTAGTTGTACTTTAATTTTGTTTTTTATGGTCTCTTCCTGGGTTTTTGAAAAGACTTTAATTTGCTGAAAGATATTATTGAGAGTTGTTGTAATTTATGCTTGGATTTGTTTTAATTGATGGTGCAGATGCAATTCAGATTTCCTAAGAAGAAATAATGGCTGATTTTGGTAGATTGTTGTTTGAAAATAGCATGAATTCTCAACGTGAAGATGTGTTGAGTGCAATAACTCCTTTATTGAAGTTATTAAGCTTGACCATGATAGGATTAGTGCTTTCGCGTTTCGGAATGATTCCGAGAGCGACTTTCAAGCTACTTAGCAAGCTTGTGTTTGCTCTGTTCTTGCCGTGCTTGATTTTTACTGATCTGGGTCAATCTATTACCCTTCAAAATTTCATTCAGTGGTGGTTTATACCAGTGAATGTGGTGCTTAGTACACTAATTGGGTGTTTCTTAGGATATTTGGTAGTACTTATATGCCACCCGCCTCCTGAATTTAACCGATTTACAATTATAATGACCGGGTTTGGGAATACAGGCAATCTTCCTCTAGCTATTGTGAGTTCGGTATGTCATAGTCCTGATAATCCTTTTGGGTCGGATTGTAATCGGAAAGGAGTAGCTTATGTCTCGTTTGCACAATGGGTTGCTGTAATCCTGGTGTATACCCTTGTTTACCATATGATGGAGCCTCCTATGGAGTATTATGAGATTGTACAAGAAAGTGCGGACATTGAGGAAGATGAATCTGTAGATGTCAGTGCACCACTTCTTGTAGAGGCTGAGTGGCCTGGATTTCACGACCAAGAAACTGAACATTCTAAGACCCCCTTTATAGCAAGGGTTTTCGGAAGCATCTCAAGTCTCTCGAGTTTGCCTGATCTCGATCTCAGAGATGAAGCAATCACGAGAGGCAATACACCCACCTCAGTCACGTGTTTTGCTGCTCCGAGAGTAGTTAGAAAGATCAAGGTTGTCGCTGAGCAGACTCCAATTCAACACATACTTCAACCACCAACTGTTGCTTCATTATTGGCTATAATTGTGGGATTAGTACCTCATATTAAGGACTTTATATTTGGAATTGATGCCCCACTGTCATTCATGACTGATAGTCTAGAAATCTTGGCGGGTGCTATGGTTCCAGCTGTGATGCTTATGCTTGGAGGTATGCTTGCTGAGGGGCCAAATGAGTCTAGCCTTGGACTTCGAACAACAATTGGTATCATAGTAGCACGGCTCTTGGTTCTTCCTTTGGTTGGAATCGGCGTGTTGGCATTGGCTGACAAACTGAACATAATTCTTGTGGGTGATCAAATGTACCTGTTTGTGCTTTTCTTGCAATATACCACCCCAAGCGCCATTTTACTGGGGGCGATTGCTAGTTTGAGAGGCTATGGTGTTCGAGAGGCTTCAGCACTTCTGTTTTGGCAGCACATTCTAGCCCTTGCATCGCTTTCTTTGTATATTGTAATTTACTTTAAGCTTCTGTCATTCATTTAGGATTGTTAGTTTCATCCTTTATATACATACGTCAAGTTTTGAACTTAACAACGGTTAATATGTGCTGTAAAATTTACTATTTTTAGTCCATAGCTCACAAGTGTTGATTGTGCTACAAATTCTGTACCCATCATCTCCTTTTTTTTCTACCGCCCGTTGCTAATTGCTATTCACTCCGTCTCATAATATACCGCTTTGTTTCCTTTTTTGAACGGTCTCCAAGATATACCTTTGACCTTCAACATCTTGGTTCTGTAGTAATAAAAAATATATAAAAGTTGATATTATGAAAGTACGCATTGAGGTGAACCCAATAAGATCCTACATGAGTGTTTTTTTTTTTATATACTTAATGAGGATATTTGGTCAAAGATTTTAAAGTTTGACCCAAGAGAGAAACAAACACTTATTATGTGACAGAGGGAGTATTATTTAACTAAACAACATAATCTTGTTTTTTACCCTTGTATTTTGCTTTGTCCATTTTGCTTTGAGACTTTGAGTGGAGTGATGCAAGTCAGCGTAACGTCCGAATCTAGATGATATACAGGACAGATGCCTCTACAAGTCATACAAGCTGCTATCAGCTTATTCATGAAAGCTCTGCACAGGATATGCTTGCAAACTTATAGGATTTGTTATTTTCTTACTGCAGCCTTACTTTGACAATATTACCTATGTATTTTTCCCTCTCTAAACATACTAATCTCTTTGATATATATAGATTATAAACATCACTCACCTGAATATCACCGTTTACCGGCAACCACCATCAGAGCTCACTGGCAAATATCAATGACGACCACTTTCATCATCACCTGTATCAACACAACGGTTGACGATTACAACTAAGCACAGTGAATATAATTCTGAATTTTTTTTTTTATTGGCACACAGATTATTTTCCAGCAAGTAATGAACTTTGCGGAACAAAATTATGCCCCCAAAATTGATGCACAACTTGGTTATTCCTGCAGCTATTCGTGGAAAAGTATCTCGGAGTTCGAAGGCTCTAATCAAAGAAGGTTGCTTGTGGTGTGTTGGTAGTGGTGATAAGATATGTGTGTGGAGAGACCCGTGGGTGGCTGCTGATGATGGACGGTTCATAGAGAGCTCACCGATAAATGACATTACTTTGGTGAGTGATTTAATTGTTAAGGATGTCATGGAATGGAATATTAGCCTCATTGAACAAAATTTTAATGAACGTGATATTAAATGCATCCTTGCAATTCCTTTGAGCTCGTTGAATATTCAAGATGAACTAACTTGGGCACTTACAAAAGATGGGTGTTTCTGCTAAGAAATTGAGGATTGTGATTGGTGGAGAAATGAGATGGGGGCCCCAAGATCGATCGCCGAGCTCCGGTATCCGTACACGGAATCCTGCAAAACAAAGTTAGACTACCCGGGGGTGTTTAGGGATCGCCCTCCGACGCTCAAGTCGGTAAAGGGTTGAGGTAGGGAGAGAAGTCTTGTCTGAGAGAGATGCTCGGTTTTGTTAGGTGAGAATTGAATACTGTTCATTGATGAAGCGGTTGGCTTTTATAGTGTTGGGGATTTCCCCGGACGGGAAACATTGTTCGAGATGGGCCTTTTTGGAGTCAATGGGCATGTTACCTTTTCGGGCAATGATTGCTTCCCTACTTTGAAGATTTCCCTAATCTTTGGTTGATTAGGTCAACCTTCGCGTGGGACCCACAGCTGCCACTGTCCGGGCTTCGGTAGGCTTTTATGCACCTTCATTGGGCCGCCGATTAAATGAGCCCAAACAATTAGCCCCACGCCACGAGACGGGAGACCATGGAAGTCCGCTTGGAGGGAGCCACTGTGGCGGAATAAGCGGGGGAAAGGACCATGGCGTCGGCCAGAGTCCCCTCCCTTCTTTGGAGGGATGGAGGCCGAGGGTCACTCCACCCGGTGAGGGAATGGAGGGAGAATGCCGACCGGGTTATTCCTTGGTGGAAGAAAACATGCCGACCCGGGGTCATTCCCCCGGTGAGGGAAAAATGCCGACCGGGTTATTTCCTGGTGAAGGAAAGACGCCGACCGGGTTATTTCCTGGTGAAGGAAAGACGCCCGACCGGGTTAGTTCCTGGTGAAGGAAAGACGCCGACCCAGTGTTATTTCCTGGTGAAGGAAAGCCGCCGACCAGGTTATTTCCTCGGTGAAGGAAAGACGCCGACCGGGTTATTTCCTGGTGAAGGAAAGACGCCTTATTTCCCGGTGAAGGAAAGACGCCGACCGATGTTATTTCCGGGTGAAGGAAAGACGCCGACCGGAGTTATTTCCCAGTGAAGGAAAGACGCAGGAGGGACTTGAAGCCACTCGGATGAGGGTCTAATGAGCCCCAAATGGTCCGAGTGGGTGCTAGGCTGGTACTTGGCTAAATCCGACCCAAGTACGGAAGCGACTCGGCAAAGGAGGAGGAGGGCTCCTCGCCGGCCGAATGAACTTGGGGCCACTCGGATGAGGGGCTAATGAGCCCCAAGATGGTCCGAGTGGGTGCTCGCCGGTACTTGGCTAAATCCAGGCCAAGTACGAGCGGCTCGGCAAAGGAGGAGGGCTCCCGTTGGCCGAATGAACTTGAAGCCACTCGGATGAGGGCTAATGAGCCCCAAGATGGTCCGAGTGGGTGCTAGGCGGTACTTGGCTAAATCCGACCAAGTACGAGCGGCTCGGCAAAGGAGGAGGGCTCCTGTTGGCCGAATGAATCTTGAAGCCACTCGGATGAGGGGCTAATGAGCCCCAAGATGGTCGAGTGGGTCTTGGCGGTACTTGGCTAAATCCAGGCCAAGTACGAAGCGGCTCGGCAAAGGAGGAGGGCTCCTGTTGGCCGAATGAATCTTGAAGCCACTCGGATGAGGGGCTAATGAGCCCCAAGATGGTCCGGAGTGGGTGCTAGGCGGTACTTGGCTAAATCCGACCAAGTACGAAGCGGCTCGGCAAAGGAGGAGGGCTCCTGTTGGCCGAATGAATCTTGAAGCCACTCGGATGAGGGCTAATGAGCCCCAAGATGGTCCGAGTGGGTGCTAGGCTGGTACTTGGCTAAATCAGACCAAGTACGAAGCGGCTCGGCAAAGGAGGAGGGCTCCTGTTGGCCGAATGAATCTTGAAGCCACTCGGATGAGGGGCTAATGAGCCCCAAGATGGTCAGAGTGGGTCTTAGCCGGTACTTGGCTAAATCCGGACCAAGTACGAAGCGGCTCGGCAAAGGAGGAGGGCTCCTGTTGGCCGAATGAGCTGAAGCCACTCGGATGAGGGGCTAATGAGCCCCAAGATGGTCCGAGTGGGTATCCGTACCTCTCGAAGCTCGGGATACATGGAACCTCGGCATTGGCCGAGCCGGAAGTACCCCGGAGACCTTTGGCGTTTCAACTTCCTTTGGATGCGAAAGGTTTTTTGCTCGAATATGTTGAACCCCTTGCTTAATGGGTTGAGTAGGTCCGGTTGGGCCGCTATTAAAAGCCCGTTTAGGCGACGCGGGGGGTTTGCGTTGCACATCCCCCCCGAGATCCTCCTATATAAACCCGGGAGGAGAGAGAAGTGGAGGATCATTTGCTCATTTTCTCATTCTCTCTCTCAAGAATCTCCAAATTCTATCAATCCTCTCAAGTTTTCCTTCCGAGTTTCTTCGTCCAGGCCAGTACGCGTTTGTTTTAAGCTTTTTTTCTTTTTCTTTGTTTTCTTTCGAATAATTTCGGCCGACTCCCTTGTGCATAAATAATGGGAGATTCGTCGGAGTCGTCGACACCTCCGACCTCACCCTCTTACAAATTGTCCGAGGAGGTGAGGGGAATGGGAATAACTTTGGTGTCGACGATAATAAGTTGCCCGACCCCTTGGGCGTGCCCGACGCGGTCGCTCTTCCGAGCTCCGTCTTCTTCGGTGGAGGAGGAAGCCGAGGGAGTCATTCCTTACCCTTGGGAGGTGTCGTTGGCTTATCCTCCTTCTCGGAGTTACTTAGACAAGTATTTGTCTTCGATGTAGTAAGGATCATGCCGAGGGGAGCGGGGAGAAGCATCCACATCGGGTCGGGAGGCTGGAGTATCCCGACCTTGATCCAGAAAGGGGTCCGGGCTCTTTCTTCCCCGAGGGGGGTGATCAAATCGCCGACCGAGGACCTCGGGGGCACGGCAACCGGGTTTCAAATAAAGGACCCCTTCTACTTGGTCCGACCGGAGGCCCATCATACCGTGATCTCACCCCCTCCTGGTTGCATCGCAGTGTATTACAAATCGTTGAATATGGGGCTTCGGTTTCCCTTAACCCCCTTTCGTGAAGGAGTTCTTTGAACGCCTATAACTAGCGATCCGTCAAGTCTCCCCGAACTCCTGGGGCGGAATCACTCGCCTTTCAAGTTTACGTGCAACCTTATGGATGTCAGGCCAGGCCCTTAAATTATGGAGGCATTTGTATCGGTTGGTCGAGGTCATGGCGACCAAGAACGGGCCAGGTTGGTGGAGCTTTCGGATCCGACCAGGGGTATCGGACCGTCCTCGGTCTCCCACCTCCCAAAAAGGGTTCCGCCGAGAGTTTGCCTTCGTGTATTTCGGGGAGGCTGGGGATTCCTTTGGTTCCGCCTTCGGATGAGCCCTTGTCGCTTTGAACTACCGAGTGGGGGATCTAGACGACGAGGAGGAGCCGCGGCTGCTATATGCGGGCCGAGGCAAGGATCGTCGATGGGGCGAGGTGTTCGTACCGGGCAATGGTTGCCCGCTCGCGCTCTCTTCAGAGACGAGCATTTTCTTTCGGCTATGGGTCCGAGCACGACGTTCCCGAAGGGTGTCTGCAGGGGAGTTGGGTGAGGTGGTTGGTGTTGCCGATGTTATAGTTTCTCACTCTTTTTGACTAACTTTTTGTTTATGCTTTCTTTGCGAGAACCCGCCCGAGCATACCTCGAAGAAACCGACCCGTCAATGGCCGATAAACTAAATGTTCTTTGCGATGAGATTTGCTCATTTGAAGGCGGAGATTCTTTGCCAAGGCCTTGAAGGTCCCCGCTCCCCTAAGGTATGAAATCCGCCATTTTCGTTGGTTCTGTTTTTAGTCCGACCGTTTCCTTTTAATTGCGACGGCATTTTCCCCCGATGTAGGATCCTGGCGAAGAAGAGCAAGAAACGGAAAGAGCGGTCATCGGACAAGGTCGCTCAAACAGAGAAGTGCGTTGCTCGGTCAAGGCCGAGCGAGAAAAGCTCTTGCTCGGTCCCAGGCGAGCGGGGAAAGGCTGTCGCTCGTGTGGTGACCGAGCGGAGCGGGGTCGGTGGAGATCATCGGCCCAGGGGTCCCCATCAACGAGCCGAGCGGGGGGACCTCTCCCTTCACTCCTCCGGACTTAGGCCGGTCGGAAGCCCACAATATTCGCCCTTGTCTCCGTTTAAGGAGTTGCCGGAGCGGCTCGAGGGGGGTGGTAGCGCCGACCGTTCCTTTTTCGGGGTTGGCCAGGAAGGAGAAGGACAAGCGGTGGACGGCCGCCATTGACCATATCTATACTCCCGCCGATCGGGGAGTATATTGAGGCCACTTCATGGTCGGCACGAGACCAACGAGCTGTTTCGCTCCTGGCTCGACGTGAGCGCCTTTACTCTTTTTTATTTTGCTCTCTTATTCCACTCCGATTCCGCTTACATTGCTTTGCTCTTCTCTGTTTCAGTTCTCTGCCCGAATGGCGAATGTTGCTCGGAATAGAGTGAGCTTGGCGAGGAAGTTAAAGAGCTCAAAGAAAAAGCCAAGAAGCACTTTGATGAGGTCTACCGGGCCAAGGAAGGCAAGCGGATTGCCGAGTCCAAGCTCGAGGATGCACCGGCCGCCATTAAAAGGACCCAAGAAGACTTTTCCTCGGAGCGGGCGAAGGCGGAGAAGGAGAAATCCGACCTCCTACTTGCTCGGGACTTAGCCCGAACTGCTCGTGATGACGCCCTGGCCAAGCAAGCAGCGGCCGAGCGGAAGGTGACCGAGCTTGAGGCTAAACTGGCTGAGCTTGAGGCCCAGGTGAAGACAGAGGAGCAATGGTTCAAAGAGTGGGAAAATTCCGGCTAGCTGCCGCGATTATGCCAATGAGGTCGGTGGCTGCTCACAAAATGGGGGAGGATGAAACCCTCGACCGGGTGAAGAAAGTCTTGGCCGAGTCTCACCCTTGATTTGATGCGGGCGAGGTTTGGTCAAGTTATCAAGAGTCGATCGATGCCGACAACGCCAAGATCCTGGCCGGATGAAAAATGAGGGGAGCGGCTCGGATGAAGATGATGACGTGGACGACGAGGGCCGAGTCGATGTCAATGTCGTCGATGGTGATGATGTCGATGACGATGTTGACGTGGCCGAGGGAGTCGGTCTGCGGGGAGTTGGTCGGTGATAGCAACGATGCCAATCTTGAGGGCTTGGGCGATCCTCCCCCTCCCCTCAGCTCTTAAGTGTTTCTTGTATTTTAGCTTTCTTTTACATTTTGCCCTTGTGGCCTTTGTAGTTACTTCTTCTGTAATCAATGAAAGCTTTCTTTCGACTACCTGTTTTCTTGTTTGTTGATTGCAATACTACCGTCTGACTTTCACTTTTACTCCTCCTCCCCACCGATTGGTTTTGGTAAAAACACTGACTGTTTTGGTTAAGTCATAAGTAAATTCTGACTGACTTGTTCGAAACTCCGACCCGCCGTTGTTTCAGAGGGGGTTTGAATGGTTTTGACTGGTTAAGTCTTAACAAAATCCCGACTGACCTGTTCGGAACTCCGACCAGCAATCATTTCAGGAGGAGTTCGAATTGTTTTGACTGGTTAAGTCTTAACAAAATCCCAACTGACTTGGGTTTGAATTGTTTTGACTGGTTAAGTCTTAACAAAATCCCGACTGACCTGTTCGGAACTCCGATCAGCCGTCATTTCAGGAGGAGTTTGAATTGTTTTGACTTGTTCAAAAGTTCGATCAGTGATAACTTGGATATATATGATGCCGACTGGCAGTACCACTACATACAGTTTGAAACCGACTACAAAAGTGCCGATAGGCTATATAAATAAGCTATTACAATATGCCCCTATTGCAAGTAACAAACGTTATACATAGTACTACTTAAGATTGTGCGCATTCCAAGGTCGGGCAAGGGGACACCCTCGGCGGATTCTAGTCGGAATGTGCGGGCTTGACGATTTACTTTACTTTGTAAGGGCCATCCCGGTTAGGTCCTAGCTTTCCCTTCGGTGTGAGAGCCGGTAGCTTCAACTTTCCGAACAACCCAGTCGCCCAGTTGGATTGGACGGCTCCTCACTCGGCGATTGAACATCCGAGTGACCCTTTGCTTGTACCGAATGGATTTTAGCAGTGCGTTGCCCCTTGTTTCTGGCAACAGGTCTAGGTTGACGGGTTTTTCTTCCTCGTTCTTCTCGTATTCATAGAAGGTCATCCGAGGGGATGGGATGCCAATCTCCACGGGTAAGACAGCCTCACTCCCATACACGAGGCGAATGGTGAGTGACCCGTGGCTTCTTTGGTCGTAGTCCTGGCCGACCACAGGACCCGGGTAGGTCATCAACCCATGCTCCTTTGGCCGCCTCCAAAGACTTCTTGATTCCTTTGAGCACTATCTTGTTGGCCGATTCGGCTTGCCCGTTTGTTTGCGGTCGGGAGACGGCCGAGAACTTGGTTTGTATTCCGAACCGAGCCCAATAATCTACGGTCGGGCAGTTGTTGAATTGTCGCCCATTGTGCGAAATTAGGACTCGGGGGACTCCAAATCCGGTAATGATGTTTCTCCAAATGAAGGCCTGGACTTGCTTATCCGTGATGGAGGAGAGTGGTTCGGCTTCGGTCCATTTGGTGAAGTAGTCGATGGCGACTATTAGGAACCTTCTCGACCCGAGGCTGCGGGGAATGGTCCGAGTAGGTCCATGCCCCATTTGTCGAATGGCAAGACTCTTGAATTGTTGTTAGTGGGGTGGTTGGTGCTCGGGGGATGTCCGAATGGATGCGCGGGATGGACATCTCTTCACTAGTTCCTGAGCGTCCGCTTTTAGGGTTGGCCGGTAGTATCCGGCTCGGAGAGCCTTTCCTGCTATGGTTCTCCCTCCTTGGTGACTCCCACGGGCCCTTGGTGGATTTCCCTAAGGACGTAGTCTCCTTCTTCGGGGGTAACACATTTAAGCGGGGGATGGGTGAAAGACTTCTTGTAGAGGCGATCCTCATGCCATAGGAACCATCCTGATTTGCGTTTGATTCGATCGGCCTCCTTGTTATTCTCGGGTAGTTTACCGTCTCTCGGGTATCCGACCACCTCATCCATCCACTCGGATGTCCGATTTAACATGAGTTGCTCCTTGGTATTGATCTTTGGGCTGCCGAAGGACTTCCCACATGATTGCTCGAGGAGCGAGACCCTTCTGCGAACTAGCCATTCGGGCTAAGGCATCGGCTTGTTGATTTTCCGACAGGGGTATGTGGGTGATATTGAACCGAGACAAGCTGCTTGATTATTTTACGGGCCTTGGTCAAATACATTCTCATGTTGTCTTCTTTGGCCTCGTATTCCCCGATACACGGCCCACAATCGGTTGTGAATCGGATTTGGCATTGATCACGGTTGCCCCGGCAAGATGCATAACTCTAATCCGAGGATCAAGGCTTCATATTCCGCTTCATTGTTGGAGCTTAAGAACTCGAATTTGATGGCATATTCCATCTTTTCCCCGACCAGGGGTTTGATGACCGGTCCCGGCTCCGCAACCTGTTTTGGTAGACGAGCGCGTCTACTTGCGGCTCCCGGCTATCTTGCCTGCGATTGGGGGCCTTGAGGTGCACTCTGTTATGAAATCGGCCAAAGCTTGGGCTTTGATCGGCTCTCTGGGCTCATATTCCAACCCAAAGTCGGCTAGGCGATTCGCCCAATCGGTCATCCGACTAGAGTGGTTCCTGCTTTCAATGAGCTTCCTGAGCGGCTGACTAGTGAGGACCTTTATAGGATGAGCTTGGAAGTACGGTTTGAGCTTCCGACTGGCCATTACTAATGCAAAGACCATTTTTTCCACGTCGTCGTATTTGGCCTCTGCTCCTCGAAAGGCGTGGCTAACGAAGTATACGGGGTGTTGTTTTTCTTCTCTTTCGGCTATCGAAGACTGCGCGAGCGCGTATTACGAAAATGGCCGGATAAACGAATAATGTTTCCCCGGCGAGGGGAGATCAATTTTGGGAGAGTTAGGAGATGTTCTTTTAGGGAAGCGAAGGCACGGTCGGCCTCATCGTCCCAGGTGAATTCTTTTCTTTTCGAGCTGCGAAGAAGTGCAAGCTCTTATCCGCCGAGCGGGATAGGAAGCGGCCGAGGCGGCAGACGGCAGGTTAGGCGTTGTACTTCTCTTACATTCCGCGGAGGTTTCATCTCTACTACGGCTTTGATTTTGTCGGGATTTGCTTCGATCCCTCTCTCATCAACTAGGAATCCGAGGCATTTACCCCCTTTCACTCCGAAGACACATTTCTTCGGATTTAGCATCATGCGGAAACGCCTCAAAGTTCCGAGGGTCTCCCTTAAGTCAGAAGGGTGATGGCTATGGACTTTGCTTTTGACGATCATATCGTCAACATATACTTCTATATTCCGACCAAGTTGGTCCCGGAATATTTTGTTGGCGGTGCGCGATACGTGGCCCCTGCATTTTTCGGCCCGAAAGGCATCATCTTATAGCAATATACCCCCTGGTTAGTGATGAATGCCGTATGGACTCGGTCCTGCTCGGCCATCGGAATTTGATGATACCCTGCGTTTGCGTCCATGAAACTTAGGAGGGCGTGACCCGCGGTTGAGTCGACCCGACCTATCAATTTTGGGTAGAGGGTGGTTGTCTTTGGGACAGGCCTTATTTAGGTGCGTGAAATCCACACACATTCTCCATGCCCCACTCTGCTTCTTGACCGAGAACCACATTAGCTAACCATTACGAGTACTTGGCATTCTTCAATAAATCCCGCTCAAGCAATTTCTTAACCTTCTGCTGCCGCAAAGCATTTCTTTCGGGGCCTTGATGCCTCGGTTTTTGCTTGATCGGCTGAATCCCTCTTTGATGTTAAGTTCATGGCACATCACCTCGGGGGTCGAGTCAGGGCATTTCATTGGCTTCGTAAGCAAATACGTCCCCCGTACTCTGTCGAAACTGAATGATCTCGCTTCTCGTTTGAGGGTCCATGGCCTTGCCTACTCTCGAGTCCGACCATGCTCTTCATCGATGATGACTTCTTCATCCTCCTCAGCGGGCCGAGGGCGCCGTATTGTTTGGGATTCTCCGTAAGGTATACCCCGAGCTCATTTGGAGGCGACTATCTTCTCGCTTTCTCTTCTTCGAGTCCTCTTGGACGTCGACCTTGCTTTTTAAGTTGTTCACATAACACTCCCCGGTCTGCTTCGATCCCCCTGGATCTTTCCGACTCTACCTTCATCGGTTTCGAATTGCATGAGGAGTTGATAGATGGAAATTGCAGCTTTGACCTTGTTCGAGTGGGTCTTCCCATTATGATGTTGTATGGCGAGAGGATGTCCACCACTAGGAAATCAATCGGTAGGCTTCTTCCTTTGCCCTTCTCCCCTATCCGAGTAGGCAACTTTATTGACCCGGCCGGGTGCACTGAGTTTCCCGAAGCCTATGAGTGGGCGATTGAGTGGGGTCACATCCTTCTCGGTGTATTTCAACTTCTTGAGGCATTCCAACGTAATTATATCTGGTCGAAGACCCACTTGTCCACTAGCACTCGTTTGACCCTTGTGTTGGCCACTTTGAGCTCGATGACCAAGGGGTCATCATGAGGCGTGTGTAGTGGCCTCTTGGACTCCCCCGAATGTCATTGTAGGGCGGTCGGGTCGGGGTTGATTGACATCGAGAACCCGATGCCTTAGACTTTGGAGGTGGGCTTTGCGTGATCGGCGGTTAGGCCTCCCGACGCGAAGCCACCCGCTATGACTCCGATGAACCCTTCCGTGTCTCCACCTTTGTTGGATTGACCGACTTTTTGCTTGCCCTTCTCTTCACTAGTATGCTTGAGATACCGGTTTAGCTTCCCCGATCGGCTAGGTTGTTAAGGGATTTCTTGAGTTCTCTACAATCCTTAGTGGTGTGCCCGCATTCTTTGTGATATTCACACCAAAGGCTCTTGTCTCTTCGAGAGGCGATGTTTTGATGGGAGGTGGTCGAGGGAGAGTAACTTTGTCCTTTATATCCGTGTATATCTCTCTTCGTTTTTCTTTGAACCTGGGGTCAATGCCATGGTCATTGAATCTATCTCGACCGACCCCCGTCTTCGTTGCTTGCGATCCGATCCCCGGCATTTCCTTCATCCTTCCTCTTCTTGCTCCCATCGTGCGAGTGACGGCATATGTCGGTCGCTTGGATGAATCTTTGAGCTCGAGTCATCGCTTCGGAGAAGGTTTTGACTTCGTTTTCGGCCGGGGACCACCTTAGCCGACCAGTGGAGGCCGGACATCGGGCGGCGAATGCTACCGCGTCTGTAGATCGAAATCTTCAATGATTCTTCATTGAATCTTTTAATATAGTCGGCCAGGTTTTCATTCTTTTCCTGCTTGATGCCCATTAAGTGAAGACTCGTTTTCTTTGTCTCTTCCCTAGCAACAAATTGTTGGACGAATAGGTCTTCAAGGACCGAGAAATCCGTTATAATACCCGTCGGAAGCTCTTGAAACCGGCTCGGGGCCGGACCCTTGAGTGTCGTCGGGAAGAAACGACACCCAAGTGGCCTCGCACCCGATCGAACACTCATTTGAGCTTTGTATGTTGCCATGTGATCATCCGGGTCGGTTAGGCCCGCGAATGGCTCGACAGGAGGGCGTTTTGACCTTTCCCGGATTGGGCGCCTCGAGAATGGCCCGTCGAATGGGACCATGAACTTGAGTGCCCCGTTGTTGATCCGAACGGGGTTCGACCGTGTCTTTGAATCACCATGACCCTCGCGGCGAGCGGCCTTTTTGTTTAATATGTGCCTCGCATCATAACCTTTCTTGAGGCGCTTCTCGTTGAGGAAGTGCCGAGCATCATTTTGTTTCGACCCACGTTGCCCCGAGGGGATTTGGATATGTGAGTCTCTTCAGCGGGCCTAGGCGATCTTCCTCTAGATACGAGTCTGTCTCCTTCCCCCTGCCTTGATCGGCGCCCGGTTAGGTTTGTATTCCCTTGCCCCGATTCTTGCGGCTAAGGCCGACCGTGATTCTCTCGCCCGAAGGGGAAGGTACAGGGCTTGGTCTTTAGGGGGTGAAGGGGGATTCCTTCTTTGCAGGTTAGCCAAGCATATCTATCGAGCTCTGTTGCAAGGTTTCTTTGGAGGCGAGCGGCTATCATGCTTATATCCGTCGTGGTTATAGGCTGGGGGTCGGCGTCTTTATGCTTGGCGAGAGGGGTCCTCGCTCGTCTATGGACTGCTCGCTTCTTCGAGATCCGAGTTTGAACGGTCGGTGTTTTGGGCCGTTCGGACCTTCGTTGAAGAGATGGGGATGGACTCCTCTCGGATCTCTCGAGCATGCCGAGGGCCGACGGGTGCGGGTGCTCTTGGCTGGGGCCATTGCGGAATCGATCTTAATAAGTGGTGGCGAAGCGGCTTTGATTGTAACCTCCCCACGAGACGGCGCCAAACCTGTTTTCGCTAAGAAATTGAGGATTGTGATTGGTGGAGAAATGAGATGGGGGCCCCAAGATCGATCGCCTGAGCTCCGGTATCCGTACACCGGAATCCTGCAAAACAAAGTTAGACTACCCCGGGGGTGTTCTGGGATCGCCCCTCCGACGCTCAAGTCGGTAAAGGGTTGAGGTAGGGAGAGAATGCTTGTCTGAGAGAGATGCTCTGGTTTGTTAGGTGAGAATTGAATACCTGTTCATTGATGAAGCGGTTGGCTTTTATAGTGTTGGGGATTTCCCAGACGAGAAACATTGTTCGAGATGGGCCTTTTTGGAGTCAATGGGCATGTTACCTTTTCGGGCAATGATTGCTTCCCTACTTTGAAGATTTCCCTAATCTTTGGTTGATTAGGTCAACCTTCGCGTGGGACCCACAAGTGCCACTGTCCCGGGCTTCAGTAGGCTTTTATGCACCTTCATTGGGCCGCTGATTAAATGAGCCCAAACAATGGGCACTATTCTGTGAAAACTGCATACATGTTGGGCAAAGGAGGCAACCTTGACGCCTTCCACCAAGCTTGGGTGGATATTTGGGGTATGAAAGCAAGTCCAAAGGTATGTCACTTTCTATGGAGATCTTGCACTAATTCTCTACCTACTCGCTCTCTTTTTAAATATCGACATCTTATTGATAATGATACTTGCCCTTGGGGCTGTGGGGAGGTTGAAACGACAAGTCATGCTCTCTTTACTTGTCCTCGGGTGGCTGGATTATGGGGGTGGACTTGAATTGCGCTGCTCTATGCGCTAACTCCTTGAACATGGGTTTGTGCGATTTGGTTGAAAGCTGGCAGCATCTTGATAAAAGCATGGTCTCACGTGGTGTTATTTTGGCCTGGTGTCTATGGAGTGAAAGAAACGTGTGGGTGTTCCAAGGTAAAAGCACTCCAAACCATGTGTTTGCAAGCCGAGTTCATCGACTGGTTGAAGAATACGGGACATACTCAAGTATTTATGGTGCAAAGGTGCCTGCGTGTGCGCCGAGCTCGAAGACCTGGAAAGCGCCTCCTAATGGCATTCTCAAGCTCAATGTTAACGCATCACTAGCTGATGTTGGATGGGTTGGATTAGGTGTTGTGGGGCGCAATTCGAATGGTAATGTGATCTTTTGCCGCAACCCGTCGTGTCAAGGCTTTTTGGATCCCCGAAGTCGCGGAAGCAAAAGCAATTCGAGATGGCGGTGAGGCTTGGCAAACGTTATGGTTTTGATGAGGTGATTCTTGAATCGGATTGCCAAGTGGTGATAAGAAGGCTTTCCAAGAGTGCTCTCTATCTCTCGGATCTTGACATTATACTTCATGATTTTTTAGCTTCTTGTTCCTCTTTTAATTCTCTAGTTTGGTCACATGTTAAACGTGATGGCAACTTTGTGGCTCACCATTTAGCAAGGCTAGTTCCTTTTGGTGTGGGAAAACCACTCCCCTCCGGAGGTGGCGCCCTATGTACTCATTAACACTTTGTCCTTAATTTAATCTAGCTTGCTTTTCCCCTCAAAAAACTAGGTAGGAATGGAATCTCATTCCATCCCCCCTAGATAAGGATGTAACATAGTAATAGAATGAGAGTTTCTCCTAGCTCAGGTTGTGTGTTATATTTGATGAGTGATGAAAAATGATTGTGATCAATATATGTGATGGTGTATATTTGATGTATATAGATGTTATCATCTTTGCATATAGGAGTGACTCAGTCAGTTTATTTTTACAATGCATTTTAATCATTGTAACTTAAACATGTAGTCTTAGAGTGAACGCATCTGCTAGCTTAGGTTGTGTGTCTTATATAGTTATATTCCCTTTGTCTTTTCTTCTTTCTCCTTATGACATGTTTGGTTAGTGGTACTAAATTATAGTAATGATAATGCTTTTTAGTGTAAGTTTGTGAAGACATCCCAATGTTAACATTCATGGTAATGAAGCTTGATGTCAAAACATGTGTTTTCCTTCATAAATTTGCATTACCACCCAATACCACCTTTTCAAGTGGTATGGATGGTAATGAAATTTTAGATTAAAATAGGTGTTTTGAAATAAACTAGCATTACCATGGGTGTTGACATGAGAATGCCTTTAAAAATTTGCACTGGAAACCATTACCATTACCACCATTTCGTACCACTAACGAAATGACCGTTAGTGTTCGAAGTAATGGCCAAAAGTTAAAATGAAAACGAGGTTGTTACTGACATTTTTAAGACGACCCTTGAATGTCCTTAAGCTAGGTTCCATGTCCAACGTGAAGTTCGGCGTAAAAGGTCGAAGTCAACAAAAGTCAGCTTGAGCATCGTTAAACTTCACAAGTTCTTGACACCGAATTACAATGCATGGAGGTAACTATCTTTCAAATCAAAGCTAAGAGGTGGATTTCCAGTTGAATTAGGAGGGAAATTAGTTTCTTCGTGGACAGTATATCAAAAATAGCCCTAAAAAGGGATGTTGAGAGGCGGGAACATGGCAACCAAATTGTAGCAACCTCCCTCCCCCGGGAAGGTTTAAACTTAACACCGATCTTGCTATCTCGTAAGGAAAGAAAAATGGGTGTGGGCATGGACGCATGGTTATTCGTGATGACGTTGCCGACGTTCTTATGTCTGCTGCGAAGCCTCGCCTCATTTCTCACCCTGTTATTCAAGCGGAAGCCATACCAGCTCTCATGGGATTGCAATGCAGGTTTGCGATCGATTGAAGTGGAGCTTGATTACCTTGGCCTTATCTCACTCCTTCCAAATAGGTCGACGAAAAAAGTCATTGTTGTCAATGATGTTTGTGCTTTAGCTATTGTTGGGGTCTAAATAGGTCGACGAAAAAGTCATTGACATTTAGCTATTGTTGGGGTCTAAATATAAGTTCGAGCCCGTTATGAGTTAATCTCAGGACCATTGCAAAGCGGTGAAAGCCCAAAGGATATAAGTGGAAGTAATGCTTTAAATGGGATCGGCCAAAGACCTCTCATACCTACTTCTCACTATATATACTCCAGTTTGCACCAACGTAGAGGTAACTTCATCCAACAAAACGAATACATACATTTGGCAATTCTCTCCCCTCGATTGCTTTATTGCTTAGCCATCTGACTTATGTATCAGAGAGGGTTTTCCCGGAAATCCTCCGAGTTAGTCTTTTTGTTTTACAGGTGACGACTCATTTGGAAATCCAACCCAACATCCATCATACTAACATCCAATTAGCCATGGCCTAGCTACTTGCTAGTTCCACTCACACTACTGTTTTGAGCAGAAATAATTTGGTGCTAGAAGGAGGGGCAGATTTAAAAAGACACTCTTGAATCACAAGCCATGGAAGCCCACATTACAGACGAGAGCCCAAAACACCACACCACTAGTGGAAATAAGCCCAATTGATCCGGTCAAAATGGGCTTAACTGATCCGTAAATGAACCGGATCAGTTGGGCTAGGAGCAGTTGACAAAAAGTCAACTGATCCGGCTTGGAACCGGATCAGTTAGCACCTAACTGATCCGGTCATGGATGAAAATCGGATCAATTAGTGTAGCTTACTAATGGGTTTTCAAGCATGATCGGATCGGTTAGGTTCGTTTGTTTTTAAAAAGAAGTGCATATTGCGGCCAATCACACCACAAGTCCACTAACTCGGTGTCTTTCTTTGATGGCCACAACTCAAAGTCTCAAGTTATAACTAAAAAAATGAGAATCTACCAAAATTATACAACAACGCATACACATAATTACATAAAAATAAAAATTTAATTTAAATACACAAATTAAATAAATACATAAAAACAACAATTTAACATAAATACAGAAAATTATAATATATATGAAAATTATACAACGATAGTTATACAACTCAACTTATATGTACGAAATTGTACAACAATTACACAATTTTATAATGAAAAAATGAAAAACAGAAAATGAAAAAAAATTATAATTAAATACGAAAATTATAAAACTAATTACACAAACTCATACAAAAATACGAAAATGGAAATTTTAAAAAAATAAATGAAAAAAGAACCAACAAGCAAAACCCATATCTAAAAACTAAATCCCAAAGAAAAACTCTAACGAAATAAATCCCAAATCTAAAATTTACACCAACCAACCAATGTCGACGTCAATGTGTTGGAAGCGAAAACGAAGTGGGGGTGAAGACGCCTGAGGCTCACTCCCCTGAAGAGAAAAGCCCCGACCAAAGGTCGGGTAGATCACGACTAAGAGAAGAACGAGGGAGGTGACTCCTGATCAACCTCCTACCTTCCCGACCCCAAAAGCCACAATTCTCGCCATTAAGACTCGCGGGCAGCGGAGGTACTTGGCTCAAGGTAGGTCCCAAAAGGACCCCAACCGGAAAAACACTACAGCTCGAAGGTTCGAGATGTCTGGAGAAAGCAGACATCATAAAAGACGCCATGGGGAAGACGAAGAAGGCGTATCCAAGAGGATAACCACCCGCGAGGGATCATGCAAACAAGACGCTTAGGGTGACTCCCAAGGAGAAAAGCACTCTAAGCCATACCACAATAATCTTGCAGCCATCACAACGAGGTTGACCCCATTGAATAATAGGGGCAGACACTAGCCGCCAAGGAAATCCGCCTCCCGCGAGAACTCTTCTTTTATGAGGTTGGTCCCGAAGGTCAAGCTCCCTAATCAAGTTAAATTTGACGGAAGCGGAGATTCGACGTAACATGTGGCATCGTACGAGGGCCAAATGTATCTAGGCCTGTACACGGATGCCACGTGGTGCAAATTCTTCCTAACCGCCCTCACAAGGGCGGCACAAGCCCGGTTCTAGAGTTTACCAAGAGACATACTTATAAGTGGCCTAAGGGCCGTGTTTTTTTTACCGCAACACCTAGAGTAGCAGCCCTTAACATCTAGGAAGGGCTGCGGTTATGAAACGCAACCCTTGGAGAAATAAGGGCTGCAGCAGTAGGGAAGCCGCAGCCCTTGGCCAAATAAGGGTTGCGGTTAATAGGGAAAACCGCAGCCCTTGGTGAAGTAAGGGCTGCGGTTTTCCTATTTGGCCAAGGGTCGCGACTTTCCCTATTCACCGCAACCCTTGTGTGATTTTTTTTTTATTTAAAAAATTCAGCTATATTATATATATGTATATATGTATATATGTATATATGTATATATGTATATATATGTATATATGTATATATGTATATATATATATATATGCTCGTTCCCTGTGTCGTTGGTTCCTTGCTGCTTTGCTTTGTACCATATTACCAACCTCATAATGCATATAGATTTCCCAATTATGAAATAATTATATATATAATAATAATATTGTTAAAGAGTACATATTAAGGCAAAATTATATTAATTCTAATACTAAAAGCTACATTAACGCAACCGAATAGCTAATAGCTCTAGCTAGTTACTGCAAAATCCTAACCAATGTATCATAGACAATCTTCACAAATGTAGCTTGTCAACTTGTTTCGAACTTCATCCAATTCTTCCATTGTGAATTCATCCAACCTTGGTGCGTCGTTATCCATGTAAACCTTGCAATAATATGAATATAATAA